>JADLZK010010699.1:0-1200000 GCA_015847255.1 Hyparrhenia diplandra | reverse complement strand
CTTCGCTGAGTTTAGGAACAATCGAATGTTCGCGGTGCTCCCGTTCTAACGTGGGGGAGTGTTGGATTGTAAACATGACACGACCCATGGGCCTGCCGTACCCGGCTCCCCATCGTGCCTATATGTACGCTACTGTGGTCTCTGAGTAATACATCACGTATTCTACCAAACCTTAACTTCTATCAGCCTGCTCCCAATGTTGACTTGCCATTGCTGGAGTGCTGCAGCTGCCATCGTCTTCATCGCCATGGTCGCCGCTACGGCCTTGCGACATGACGCCGCCACCTCTGCATGCCCCGTCTCCATACAACGCCACCGTCTTCTTCCTTACACACACCGTTGTCCTCCACGCCTCCATAGACCCGCCACACGGTTCGGAGCTTGAGCACCCAACCGCCATTGATCGCGACCTTGTGCCGGCCGCCACCAAAGACGAACTAAACGCACGACGAGGCTTTGGGATATCTGCCACGCCACGGATGACATGCTCCACCACGACCGCGTGCGTGGTGCTAACGTCGACATCCTCGCTTGACTCTTCTCTCCCTAACCTAGGCTCTGGTACCAATTGTTGGAATCGAGGATCACCGAACGATCGGTAAAACATGAACAATAGACAAGGAATAGGATTATATCGGACGAACGCATGTGTCTTGGCTATTATTAACTAAATACAACACAACTCCAGACAAGGACTCACTCAAGCCTACAGGACGTTGTGCCCACGAGCTCATGTCCCTGCCTCCACGTCATGTCCATCGATGATCCGCACTTCTTGTTTGCAAGCCACACTCGCGTGAGACATCTTCAATGGTGTTGCTTGGTCCACGGCTCCACACTCCACGCTCGCCCTTCCATGCAAGATGGCATCCTAAACCTGACACGCTGCACACACACACACATGCATCAAGCTGCCAAACACACACACGCGTTCTAATCGGGCGCACATACACCGATCACGTTCAGGTTTATTTCCAATAGAAACTTGAGAATGCCGTTAGCTCGATTTGTTTTTGACAAGAGTTTAGCTTGAATTTTAATCGTCATTCAGGGGCTGCCCCAACCTCTGATGTCCTGGAGCCGCAACACATTTTTGCTCCTCAGCAACATGCATTAGTTGCGCCATGTTTCACATTAAGTTCTGGATCACCACTAAGGCTGGACGAAAAACTCATAACTCGCTAGCTCGCTTGACTCACGCGTTAATGGCTCGGCTTGAGCTCGACTTGTTTTATAACAAGCCAGCTCGTTTTGTAATGAGCTAGCTCGTTTTATAACGAGCTAGCTCGAGTTGGCTCGCGAGCTGCTCGCGAGCCATAACGAGCCAAGATAGATAACAAATATTGTATAGATCAATGTAATCGATCAATAGAGGACAATGTATCATGGTCATAAACTATAACATAATTATATTTCTCATTGCAAAATTCATATGTATTTTGTTTATTCATTTTATATATGTATGTGATGTGTTTTTCGTTGATTTTATGGTTAAAATCTTTGTGTGATGCATTTTATGCTTTGGCTCAAGAGCCAACGAGCCAACCTCGAGCTCGCTAACGAGCCGAGCCGAAGCTAGCCTTTGACTCGTTATAAAACGAGTCATAATGAGCCGAGCCACTAACAAGCCGAGCTGGCTCGATATCCAGCCCCTAATCACCACCCATCGCTGAAACTGAACAACAGGCAATAGACGCTTATGAGCCCTCGCAACATGACGACCAAATAAATGCCTTCAGCAGGACCTTGATAGCTTGTCCTTGCACGATGACCACCCTAATTCTAGTGCCACATCTCTTCAAGCGGTCTCCTCGCCGTAATGCTTTCCATCAGCTCGATCCACTCCAATCGGCTCTCCTCTCTGCTTTTGAAATCTATAAAACTTATGTTTGCAACCCTACTAGCTAATTCTCTTGACATGCAAGCACGCCCTTGTTGGCATTTGTTAAGTGCTAAAAGAATATTAAGGATTCTCGCAAGTAGTTTAACACACCTACCATTGTAGCTTTTTCCCTAGGGTGAGTATTCTAGAGTATCGTATCCACAGGGGAAGCTTTGGCTAAAGAAATTCTAATAAGTCACAATCATGTATCTACTAACTTAGCAAACCACTAGACTAAAGTGAGGGGGTAATGGGTTAGTGAATAACAAAGAATAAATTATTAACATACCTATGATTATAAAAGGATAACTAAACTAATCAAGAGGTCAAAGAGAGAGATCAAGGTTCTGGGTACTTCTCTATTACTTAGGTTCTATGATAGAAATCATACCATAACACTTCGGGACATTAGAACACTAGCAAATGTAAAGAGATGAGAAGGGGGCTAGGAAGCTCCAACTACGGTCCTACAAACACCAACCCGAACGTGGTGGAATACGCCGGCCATCGTGGCCGTCACCACCAGGGCTACCACAAACTATCCGTGGGGTTGGGTGCAATCTCAGGTAACCTATAGCCTAGACACCAAGTCTATACTATAAATTACTACTCTAGCTACCATGAATAACTAGAGTCCTCAATACGAGCGGAGATCCCATGTAATAATATAACAACTATACTTAACCATATATGAAAGGTATAGAATTAAATAGAGAAGATAAATATATAAAACACAAGTCATCCAAAGATAAGATATGAAACATACCAAACTCTGTAGACATCTCCAGAACCAAAGTGTAGTTCAACTCTCCTTTAGTCTTGATTAGATCTAAGTTAGATCTAATCTACTTCTAATTACATGGCTAATCTAGTTCTAATTACATAGCTAATCCTCTTCTAATCTTCTTCTAATTCACTAATCTCTTAGAGAGAGGTTATCCTTACTTTGGGATACCTCTACAAACTGGAGAGATAATGAAGTAGAATGAATTAGAATGAGTTAGGGTTTCACCCCTCAGGGGCGGGGGTCTTCTTATATAGGGCCTTAGCGATGAACGTGAACCCTTGGATCAAACCGACCTTGGCAACGGTGTAGATACAACCTCAAAGTCCGTAGTAAACCGACCTAGAAAGGAGAGGTCGGCAGGTGGGACCCACCTCGGCGGCCGGCCAAAATGGCACCGGGCGGCCGCCAAAGGGGCCTGTCTCCCCGCCCTCCCTCTGGTTCCTTCCGGTGTTCTCGGTACCTTGTAGAATGTTTTAGTCCACTTTTTCGGGTTGAGTTACTTCACGGCCAAGTCTCGTCATAACATGTCTTGTATATTCCGGAACTTTCTCCATTATTCTCTGCAATTATCTATTAAGTCCCTGAAAATATATAAATCACCAAAACTCATGGAATTATGTTAGTTAAAGCCCCTAGACTTATGTTGATATTTAAATTAAGCCTTTATTCATGTTTAATTGACTATTAATATTATACTATAACAGTGTCAACAGCCACCTCACCATTCCACTAACACCCTACTAGCATTCCACCTCACAAGCGCACTAACCCTTACTTGCGCGACATCATCAACATGCCCCACATGTCTATGAACATAAAAAAGGTTATAACTCAAGAACCAAAAAAGTAAATCAAATTCTGATTACACCATTAAATTCATTTTAATTATTTCTTTAAAACAAGATCTCACATGCATATATTTAGTGGGACCCGTTAGTATAGTAAAAAAATAAAAAAAGGAAAAAAGAAGAAAGAAAAAAAATACGAGGGTGATAGTAATATTGTAACTCATAGAATTCTCCTTCATACTCACGGCAACGCTACTGAATCCACTAGTATTAATAATTGCGGTTGTCGGGTCCAAAAGTCAAAACCAAGCGTAAACAACCCACTAGTGCTATGTATACCATGTGTTTACTTTGCACCTTACCCCCTAAAGTAATACACTCGCACGTAACACAAACTTCACTATCTGCTTTTGGGTGAAAGTTGAACCCTTTGGTTGACTTTTGACAAAAGTAAAAATAGATAAAAGCTCAACTCAACCAAAGGCACTCTGAGTCTTCAGGAGACTAACAATTCTCACTAATCCAAGCAGTGGGCATGATTATGAACTAATGGGCCACATCGAAATGTAAAATGGAGTCACCTCGATCCGTGATTAATCTAAGACATACTTGTTGATACCTGTTATAGCATAATTTTACTAGTCAACTAAACATAAAATAAGGGCATAAAATGAATATCAACATAGACTAGGGCTTTGACTAACATAGTTCCACAAGTTTTGGTGATTTGTATATTTTCGGGGACTAAACAGAAAAAGCCTAGAGTTTGCAAGACATATGAAGCATAAAACATGTTATAAACATATTCCAAGATAGCACCATTGTAAAGAGCTCGTCGAGACGCATCGAAAACGGATATATTATCTCGCTATATTTGGTGCTCGAGAATAAGGAGATATTAATATTACAAGTAATATAAGATTCTAGAATATGGCTGCGGGATTAATTGAGCCTAAATCGAAATTTGGCCCATGAAGACATATTTATATTATAATGACATATGGCGAAAAGGATTAGTACCACATTGCTTTCATGGGTTTAAGGGACATAAGAAGACCCCTATATATAGACCCCTAGACCTATGGAATTATTATTATTATTATTATTAATTTTAATTCATTATTTCTCGCTTGTAGAGGTATCCCAATGTAAGGATAACCTCTCTCCGGGATTAGTGAATTAGAAGTAGAGATTAGAAGTAGATTAGTCATAGATTAGCCATGTAATTAGAACTAGATTAGATCTAACTTAGATCTAATCAAGACTAAAGGAGAGTTGAACTATACTTTGGTTCCGGAGATGTCTACAGAGTTTGGTATGTTTCATATCCTATCTTTTGGAAGACTTATGATTCATATATTTATCTTCTCTATTTTTATCCATGATCTTCATATAATTGGTTAAGCATAGTTGTTATGTTATTGCATGAGTTCTCCGCCGTATTGAGGGCTCTAGTTATGCAAGGAAGCTAGAGTTGTAATCAATAGTGTAGACATGGTGTCTAGGCTATAGGTTACCTGAGATTGCGCCCAATCCCACGGATAGTTGTGGTAGCCCTGGGGGTGACAAAATCTGTAAGGCCTGTGTAGTCCACCACGTTCGGATTGGTGTTTTCGTAGAGCTTTTGGCAGCCTTCTCCTAACTACCTTTTTCCCGCCTTCTTCTTGAGAGTTGGGACGGACCTGCTGCTCCAAAGTGCATTAGTATGATTGCTATCATAGAACCTAAGTAATAGAGATACCCAGAACCTTGATCTCTCTCTCCTGACTTCTTGATTAGTTTAGTTATTCCTTGACATCTTAGGTAGTTTATTATTATTTTATGTTACTTATCCTTTAACTTTTACCCCCTCACTTTAGTCTAGTGGTTTGCTAAGTTAGTAGATACATGATTGTGACTTATTAGAATTCTTTAGCCAAAGCTTCCCCGTGGATACGATACTCTAGAATACTCATCCTAGGGAAAAGCTACAATGGTAGGTGTTACGTCAAACGCTTGCAGAATCCTTCATATTCTTTTAGCACTTAACAAATGCCAACACATACCAATCAAGTTTAGTTCGAATGGTGCAAAAGACCAGAAACCAACAGGTTGGCCTATACTAAATGGCGGCGTCCCTCTCTTTCTCATAGACGGTGTTATAAATGAGTCAACAAACAATGAAAAGCTGAACTCATCATGTGGCCAATTAAATGCAATCGGCAGAGGAGGGGCCTGGTAATGATTCATATTCACAAAGAGCAAATTTGTATTTATCCTAAGTGTCCCCTTTATAAAGGGGATCACTCTCGATGTAAGAGATACGGTGTGATCGTGAATGAAAATAACAGAAGCTCCCCTCCTCTACTACACACTGTGTCCATCTTGTGTTCTTGCTGTTCTAGCGAATCTACGAAACAAGAGCTGATTACTAACACGTTATCAGCACGAGTTCTACCGGAGCTAGGGTAAGAAAGGTGAGAAATCAGTTCTTACAAACACCAGCTTGTTCCTGCTCTCTAATATACTATCAAGAACAAGCATACGGGCACATCCGGCCATCCTGAAGATGAGCATGGACAAGTTACCTGCATAAGGAACAAAACCATCGTCCATAGCCCTAATGGCCGACTTCACGAGCACGGATGAGCAGAGGCTTCCACGCCGCCGCCGCCGCCATGACTCGCCCTCATGGCGAGGGTGGATCTGGTCCCTACATCCGTAAAACCACGTAAGAGGGGCTCGGTGGATCCGGGTCCACGTATCCGAAACCCGCAGAGTGGCACCACCACCGATGGCCATGAGCAACCGATGCAGCCAGACACTTACCTTTGTCCCGAAGACGGCGGATCGTACCATGCCGTCCCCGAAGACGAAGCGGTCGGACCCGCCATGGCCCCGAAGGCCACCGCCCCTCTCGCTCCGGCCGCGTGGGTGCCTTGGCCCCACCGCCGCTGCCGCACGCGCGGCAAGCTGCCCTCCGCGTAGGCACGTGGCGCGAACCGGCCCGGCGCAGTCCGTGCGGCCAAGACGCCCCCGCCCCTTGGCTCCACACGAAGCGCGGCCCGACGGCCCGTGCCTCCCGGCGCCCCCGGGGCCTGGCCGGGCGCCCGGCGCCTGGCGTCCCTCGCGGCCAACCGCCACCGCCGGCTGCCAAAGCCAGCGGCGCTGGGCACCTCGAGCCCCCGGCGCCAAAGGTGAACGACCAGCGCGGCCACGGCCTCAGCGCGGGCGGGCGCGGCACCGCTCCCCGGCGTCCGTGCGCGGGGGCGGATGCAACGCGGCGGGCGCGCGCGCACCAACGCTGGATTATTAGCGGGCCCCGGCGCGGCCCGGGACCCCTCGACCTCGGACGTGCAAGCTGCTCCAACGCGTGCGCGCATGGCCGGATGGCCTCCTCCCCTTGTTCTTTGTCTGTACGAAGGAAGATAGAGGGAGGAGAGGATAAGGGGTAAAATGGGGAAGAAAGAAAAAAAGGATGTTAGGGTTAGGGTTTACCCTCCCTATATATATACGAATCGGGGCAAAGATCTGACCGCTGATTACGATGGATCGGCTAGAACGACCAGGCCCCCGATGGGCGATGCGGGCTCGACGCCCGAGACCCCGTATCGGCCTCTTTGTGGCCCGAAGCCACCATGGCAATTTATTTTGCCATCTTATTTTTGTTTGCGTAATTACTTTTGTTCAATTACAAATGATTTAAATTCGGTATTTAAATTCGTAAAATTTATTTACCGCAATTTATTTTCAGTATTTAAATTCCCATGAATTTATTTACTTGCAATTTATATTTCGCATTTAAATCCTCGTAGATTTATTCATTGCGATTTATATTTATAGCATTACACTGGGAAATTTTTGCATATGTCCTCGAAGACTATGCATCAGTAATCCTGAAGATTATAAGTGACCGACAAATCACTAAACCTACACATTGAATGTGCGGGCATGTTGGACATTGCAAAGAGGGATTTTGAGAAGCTCACCATAGACGGCGGCAACTACCTCACTTGGGCCATTGATGCCGAGAACAGGCTCGAGGGCATGAAACTTCGATCATACCATTACCCGCTTTGAGGAGGGTAAAGACGGCGCACAAAAATCGATAAAGCAAATGCGTTGTATGTCATAATGACACCATCTTGACCCGCACACGAAGTCCGAGTACATGACCGAGAGGGATCTGTTGGTATTATGGCAATCCCTCGAAGGATCGCTTTAGCCAACAACAGTCCATTATGCTCCCCCGAGCACAACAGGATCGGATCACTCTCGCTTTCAGGACTCCAAGTCCGTGGACGGCGTATAACTTTGCTTTTACACAAGATTGTGTCTAAATTAATGATCCGTGGGCCGAAAGATCACGGACACGGATATGATTGAAAAACCTTGTCCACCTTCCACCCGGAAATATAGTTCTACAACAACAATACCGAACTCAAAGTACTCCAAGTACTGCGATCTCATAGAGGTGTTGATGGTTGTGGAACAACAGAATGAAGTTCTTATGAACAACCATTACGCTTTCGACCCATCGGCTCGATAGATGTGCCTGAAGCACATGCGGCGGTATGCCCGAAGCACATGCTAATATTGCCGAGAGTTCTCGCAACCAAAAGGGGAGCCGTGGGAAGATGCAATGGAAGGGGAAGAAGGGAGTCATGTTCAAAGGCAAAAGGCAAAGGGAAGCCTAAGGCCAGAGGCAAGCCCAAGAAGGAGCAAGGTCGAAATGGTGGAGAGGGGCAAACTGAATGCTTCGGTGTGGAGCAAAGGGGCATTGGTCTCCGAAAATGCCGCACCCCAAACACTGGTTGACCTTTACCGGCAAAGCAAGGGCAAAGGCAAAGGTCCTGAATCTCACTTCACCATTGAGCCTCGAAGCTCACGTCTTGGCGATGACATGATTATCGGCGCAAATGAAAATGGTGAAAATTACCTCCTTGATAGTGACATATTTGGGGATACTCGGTAAACCCCAAAGAGGCCAAGTCACCCAATGCAATGCCCACATGTATTAGGTTCAATTTCATCAAGTTTGCCATGCATGCTCCGGAAGAGCATTTGTAATGTAGTAAATGGTCCAAACTCAAGTGAGATTTCCCGAGATTTGTGTAATGTTATCTTTTATAATACATGCTTTATGCTTTATGTTAAATTCCTACTTATTATGGTATTTAACGGCATTTGTGGGGACCCATGGTCAAAAGGAGATATGTCTTGTAGACAATGGCACCACTAACACCATACTAAGGGAAACTAGATATTTTCAAACAATGACTAAGAAAAATGGAAATATCATGACCATTGCCGGAAGCAATGCTCATATTGTAGGCACCGAAGTGCTACATTAGTTCTCCCTATGGGTACACAAATATTTGTGAAAGATGCATTGTTGTACCACGACTCAAAGCGAACGCTTTTGAGTTTCAAGGATATCCGTCGAATGGTTTCCATGTTGGCGAGATTGAGAAAGGTACTTGAATACCTCCTCATCACTAAACTCGGCGGTTATCGAAAACAAGTGGTGGAAAGGCTCCGTCATCGCCATCGGGTTTGTACTACACGTACATAAAACCCACTGAAGAATATGTTGCAATGCAAGCCATATTCAAAGACCCAGAGTCATTTCGAATGTGGCATGACTGTTTGGGTCATCCTGGGTTGACTATGATGAGAAGAATCATCAACAATTCAGTTGGCCATAGTGTTAAAAGCTTCCCAAATCCTCAAGATTTTATATGTGCCGCGTGTGCAAAGGGAAAGCTAATCACTAGACCATCCCACCTGAAGATTAGGGATGAATCACCCGCATTCCTGCAAAGGATTCAAGGTGACATTTGTGGACCTATTCAGCCCCTCGTCGGGTCTATTTAGGTACTTCATGGTACTAATTGATGCATCCACTAGGTGGAGCCATGTGGACCTGTTGTCCACTACAAAACCATGCTTTCTCCAAACTTATTGCGCAAATAATCAGACTGAGAGCAAGTTTCCTTGATAACCGCATCCAATCCATTCGGAAGGACAATGCTGGTGAATTCAGGTCTAAAGCTTTCAATGATTATTGCCTTGCATTGGGGATTAAAGTTGAGCATTCAATTACCACGTGTCTACACACAAAATGGTCTAGCCGAATCCATAATCAAGAGGATTAAGTGGATTGCAAGGCCATTATTGCGAATTGCAAGCTACCAACCAGTTTGTTGGGGCCATGCGGTGTTACACGCTGCAAAAAATTGATTCAACTTCGAGCCAACCGCATATCATGAGACATCCCCTCACAAATGGTGCGTGGGAAAGAACCAAGCATTTCCCATCTGCGTATATTTGGCGATCTTTGTATACGTGCCAATACCACCACCTCGGCGTACATCAATGGGATCCCACCGAAGTTGGGGATATATGTTGGTTATGAGACTCCGTCCATAATCAAATATTTAGAGCCTATGACCGGGGATCTTCATACGGCTCTCGGTACGCTGATTATGTCTTCGATGAAGACCATTTCCGGCATTAGGGGAGATAGACATCAATGGAATGCCGGGAAATTGAATGGAATGCAACCGGAATGCAATCCATCGATCCACGCACCACCTAAACCCGAACTAGAAGTTCGAGAGAATTATACATTTGCAAAATCTTGCGAATGAGCTGCCCGATGCTTTCACCGATCATAAAAAAGGTGACAAGGTCGCATATACTAAATGCGGTAAATGCACCGAGAGAGTCCAAGTACCCCGAAGGGCACTAACTCTCGATGTCTCCACCCATCCTAGGAAAAGGGGGAGACCTCCGGGTGCAAAGGATAAGGTTCCGCGGAGACGTCCCGCATAGACAAGGTCCTAAGCCACCTGCACCACTTAAGGAATCAATTGAAGAAGCTCTACCCGAAGTAGAGAATGCCCCTGAAGTGGCAAACCAACCCGAAGTTGGAGAGGTCCCTGAAGGACATCATCCTGAAGATGAAAATCCCAATCCACCGTGCGCACAACATCGCATTGGAAGGTTGGAACACCCCAACTCAATCGTTGTGGGAAATCACGATGAGTGGGAAGATGATCTTGAGGAGATCGCCCGAATTATGTGGAATCGGGAGAATCATACAATAGAAAGGCCACGAGTTGTCAACATATATTTCGCCTCCAAAATTGCTGACTCATTGGATCCGGATCCAGAACCCAAGTCATTGATGGAGTGCCGAAGTGCTCGACTGGGAACAATGGAAATCAGCAATTGAGGCAGAACTGCGCTCGCTTTGCCATAGGAAGGTTTTTGGACCTGTAGTCCTAACACCTCCGAAAGTCATCCCTGTAGGATGTAAATGGGTCTTCACTTTCGAAAGAGAAATGAACATGGTCGGGTGGTAAGATATAAAGCGAGGCTTGTGGCACAAGGGTTCACGCAAGACCCGACATCGATTTTGATGAAACATACTCTCCTGTTATGAGTGGCATAACGTTCTGATATCTCATTGCTATGGCAGCTAATATGAATTTGAAAATGCAGTTAATGGATGTCGTGACCGCATACTTGTATTGGTCACTTGATTCGGAAATTTATATGCGAGTTCCTGAAGGACTCAAGGTCCCTGGACCGAATCAAAAACACAACATGTTTAGTGTTCACCGCAGGTGATCATTATATGGCTTGAAGCAATCCGGAAGGATGTGGTTCAACCGCTTGAGTAACTACCTCCCCGAAGAAGGGTTACGCAAACAACGATGATTGTCCTTGTGTGTTCATAAAGAAATACAAAGATGGATTTTGCATCATCTCGGTCTATGTTGATGATTTGAACATCATTGGAACCACAAAGGACATTGAGGAAGCATCGACTTACCTCAAGACGGAGTTTGAGATGAAAGACTTGGGTAAAACCAAGTTACGTTTGGGCCTGCACTCGAACACCTCCTTGAAGGAGTATTTGTACACCGATCCACCTACACTAAGAGGGTACTTGAAAGGTTTAATATGGCCGAAGCCATCCCCCCTCGAAAACCCCTATGGTCGTTTCGATCATTGGAAATGGATAAAGATCCATTCCGACCCAAGGATGAGGATGAGGAAATATTGGGACACGAGTTCCATATCTTAGTGCTATAGGAGCACTAATGTACCTTGCAAATTGCACAAGGCCGGATATTGCATTTGCGAGTAAACCTCTTGGCAAGGTGCGGCGCTCCCACCCACGAAGACATTGGGTCGGCATAAAACCATCCTCGGTATTTACAAGGTACCCGGGACCTTGGCTTATGGTACCCGAAAGGAGGGATTTCACTATGGTGGGTTATGTTGGCGGCTACATGTCCACCCCTCATAATGCCAAGTCACAAACTGGTTTTGTTTTTCTCTCGTGGTGGTGCGGCCATTTCCCCGGCGGTTACGTGAAGCAGACTTTGGTTGCAACGTCAACCAACCACACAGAAATAATCGCCTTATATGAAGCCGCACGTGAATGTGTTTGGCTACGGCGAATGATTGACCACATCCGTAAGTCATGTGGCATGGAAACTATCAAACCCCCTACCATTATCTATGAAGATAATGCGGCTTGTGATGCATGCAGATGCATATGGGCTATGTCAAGAGCAATCTCACGAAACATATTGCTCCTAAGTTCTTCTATCCTCATGAGCTCCAGGAGAGTGGGGAAGTGAATATCCTGCAAGCTAGGTCATGTGACAATCTGGCAGATTTGTTCACAAAATCTCGCCTTTTGCTTCTACATTCCACAAGCATGTTCATGGAATTGGCATGAGACGACTTAGAGAGTTGCAAGGTTCAGGGGAGAATTTCCCCGGAAAACATAAGCTCGTAAACTTGACCCCGAAGGTCATAGGTCGATCCTCAAGATCCGACCAAAGTATCAACCTGTTGTACTCTTTTTTCCCTTGATGAGTTTTATCCCACTGGGTTTTCTTATGCAAGGTTTTTAACGAGGCAACAGGTGCAATTCAAGCCGGTGCATGTGATGTACTCTTTTCTCCTACTCTTTTTCCCACTGGGTTTTGAGAGGAGTTTTTAACGAGGCATTGACATAGCACTTAATTGGCCAAGGGGGAGTGTTATGAATGAGTCAACAAACAATGAAAAGCTGAACTCATCATGTGGCCAATTAAATGCAATGCCGCGGGGAGGAGGGGCCCGTATAATGATTCATATTCACTGTAGCAAATTTGTATTTATCCTAAGTGTCCCCTTTATAAAGGGGATCACTCTCGAATGTAAGAATCACGGTGATTTGTGAATGAAAATAACAGAAGCTCCCCTCCTCTACTACACACTGTGTCCATCTTGTGTTCTTGCTATTCTAGCGAATCTACGAAACAAGAGCTGATTTCTAACAGACGGTATATATATCTATGCTTGAAACGGGCCTCTTGGGCTATCGTGCTGGGCCTCATTTACCATTGTAGTCGTAGGGTTATAAAAAACCACCTCTGTTAATGGATTTTGCGCCCAACCTGAGGATTGAGAGCCCAAAAAATGGCTCCTACACCGGAACTGTGTAAAAGCCCTCCCAAACGCGTCCAAATAATGGCTTCACTTGGCTATGATTTTATGTTATGAGAGACAAAAATAGCTCTTGCTACAGTACAAGTAGAAGCCAAAGCCGAAAAGTACTCTAAACTGAAAGTAAATATAGCATGTTATTGTACTAATACACAATTTGTTGAAACATAAGACAAATACATTGTTTGAAGTCTTATAAATAATTTTAAAATATAATAAACTTCAAATTACTTAAAATAACTATAATAATTTGTCTAAAATTCCGGTGTGGTGCAGTGGCCCACACAAACCAACCCTAGCTATCGCTTGGTTCATAATTGTATTTTTTTAGATTGCACGGTACACACGCACACTCACCCCTATGAACACACGTCACAAAAACCCTACCCCTATGAGCACCTTCGAAGGGTGAGCCGACAAATCTTGAAGTTTTGAAGTCACCATTGGCGCCTCGCTATCGACGGGGGGCGTCGCCTACCTCTTAATGCATAGCGCGGAAAATCCTAAAATAAATCCAGGATAAAGTGTCGCATCCGAGATTTGAACCCCAGGTGAGAGCCCCCCAACCAATGGCCTTTACCATTGGCTGCACTTGTATTGGTCTTGGGCTAAACTAGGCCAGCCCAACACGGGAGAGAAATATCTCCACCCGTGGCGTCGAAAATGAAGTTGAACCACTACTACAGAATTGTCCATCACCGTCGGGCCATAACCCCCTTCACCGGCCGAAAAAACGAACCGGCACAACCATAGCGGTAGTGATGTGGGGTTCGAAACACTACGGGTCAAAACACCGCCGGGTGATTTGAGACAACACCGCCGAGTGTCTATACCACCACGACAGAATTATTTCAAATAACACTACCGGGCGTGCAAAGGAGCGGTAGTGTTGAGGAACTAAACACTTTCGGTTGTGTATAGAAACCGGCAATACCATTGTAATGAACACCGTCGGCTCTATGTCAACCTACCCGAGATGTTTACGATCACACTTGCCGGTTGTACATGTCAACCAAAAGTGATGTTTACGATCACACCCCGGTTGTACATGTCAACCGAAAGTGTTTGTTATGCTAACACCGCCGGGTTGTTTGAAACCTACGGTGTTGTAGACGGTGGCACTACCGTTTTTTGGGCGTCCGGCGTTGATTGCTATGCCAACGATGCTAGTTTGTAATAGCCGATAGCGTTACAAAATAAGAATGACCAGTAATTGCAGCAACGTATAATGTCGGGTTTACCAACAAACCATTATCATAATCACATGTCCACATCACGGGGTCTTGGTCGGCCCGACCAAGTAGTGTAACGATTACAATAGCTCACAAGTTTTAGATCCGCGGGGTCTTGGTCGGCCAAGACACTCACATGTTCGAGATCTCTCACAACATCAACAACAAACTACAGTAGTCTCTTGATAAGTTCTCGCTGTATTTTTCGTTCTTATAGATCACCCTACTCTTTGCAATGTAAAATCGTCCTGCTTTTGTCAATACCTCATCTACGATGAATTTGGTCGACTCCTCTTGCGATCTTTGCAATCTCGAGCGGTAGGATATTGTTGGACTTGATTTTCTTGCGCTGTCATTCGAGAAAATATATATGAATCGATAGATCAGTTTATTGAATTATTCAAAAAAACCAAATGAAGCCCTCATTTTTCAACCTTGAATGGGACAAATGAAGCCCCGAGTTTTGCTTGACGGACACGAGCGAGCCACATTAAGAAGAGTGAAAAGGGAAAAAATTAGAGCACGGTGATGATATCAAGTTCAGATTAGTGGTCTAAAGACCTAACAAAAGGGCCTATATGGAGAGAGTGGAGCTTATACTGTGGGTTAGAAAAGTAGTAGTAGTAAAATCTAGTTAGAATTCATGTGCACCAGTCTCACAAGCATCAAATGTATACTGTGGGTTAGAAAAGTAGTAGTAGAATCTAGTTACAATACAATTGTACCAGTCTCACAAGCATCAAATATATACTGTGGGTTAGAAAAAAGTGAGCAACTAACTTTCATCACACACGTGATGTCAAAATTAGGTTATTAGGGTCACTTACGTTCAGCAACTTTACTAGTGGATTCGAAGAGAAAGTGGTTTGTCCTTCAAGTCCCACACCAAGATTTCATTGCGTCTAAGATTGACAACAACGAAGACAAAATGCTTTGGCTGCAATCACAAATTCCTAATTATCGAATCATCTTAATGAGAAAGATGCGTACATATGATTTAAAAGTGGTGAACACATACTCGACGTTGTGGGCTAGTAAGATTTCTGTTTTCTCGAGGAACACAAATTCATCAATAACATCCATCAAAGTTTGCTTCAGTGCTAGCGGGTCTTCTCCGTGTAGTCCTCTGACGCTGACTTCAGAGAATTTGGTGGGTTCGAGGAAGCCATACTTTGTGAATAAGTTGATGGCTTCACAATATTGTGAGATATACCCGCATAAAACCATGAGGAATGCTCGAACTTAACAATTTGTGACTGGATAATAGTTAATTATATTGCCGTACGAGTCGGTACTTACATCGTCCATAGCGTCAAGATTTATGTATCGGGGCGTTGTTGGTATAGCCGGAACAAGACCTCCCATCCAACAAATAGCTTCTGTTCTTCTTGATAATGAAAAACAGACTTTGCGGGATGATAACCCGAATTCCATCCAAAATTGGAGCCCTTGTTTCAGCTAGGTAATAGTCATGCAATTTACGCATGGTCTGGGGTCAAGTTCATCACCAGCTCATCCTCAACCAAATTATGTCCCTTCACATCTTGCATTGCCAGCGGTAGGGGTTCATCACATAATAATACATGTCTGCGCAGTAGCTTCAATACTAATGTGTTTCTTAGCGGCAAGCTCCTCGTATCTTCTCATTGGTTTCTTCCATTTTATCTTCTCGGTGTCGAACTTGGCGGCGATCCATTTGGTTGCCGTGTTTTTTTCCACAAATGAGACCATGAAGCCCACGAATGTATTGTATGCTGCCCTCCTGGGGTCGGAAATTTTTCTGTTTTTGCACTTGGGAACAGAATCCATCGTCCTTTTGTTGGTATGACGGGGGTTGGTTCCGCGAGGTATCCTTTCCCTTTGCCTTTGATCTTGTGATTGGCGCTACTTGAGGAGGATCCGGCTTTGGCGGGGCGATGAAGAGTGAGGAGGGTTATGATGTTCGGGGGTAATGAAGAGGAAGGATGAATATGTCTTCTTTGGGGACAATCTTTGGCACATGTCCGACAGGGGAACTAGGAGTTCTATGAGGATTAGTATCATGGGAGGGATTAGACTCACGGTCCTCCTCATCGTCCGATGACAACTTCGCCGTCGGCAATGTAGCGCTTGCGCCAAAAAACTTGCCGGTGGATGTTCGACCAAGTTTGGGCCCTGTCTTCCACTTGCGGGGTGCTCAATGACTATCTTGTTATACTTCTTATCAAGTATGGCATCAATCTTTGGCGCAAGCATACCCCTCGTGGAATTGGTTGGCCATTGATGACCCCATCTTCGGAGGTCGGCCAGGGCTTGGCCGATCGCCACCTTGTCTTTCGTCCATTCCATTGACGGACGCACAACTTGACATTGATAGGTTCTTTGATGTTGTCCACCGCATGAGGCGCATTCACATCATTCTCAAAGCGGGGCCGATCCGCAGCTGCTGCGTAGCCTTGAGATGAAGGCTCAAGGCATCATTGGGGTCCGGTAGTCTTTGCTTGTCTTTGAGACAAAAGTTGCTCGACTCGACATCCACCATCCTTTCCAAACGTCTATCAAACTCTTCGTCGGGTCTCACAGACACACTCTGCGGTGCCGATACCCTCGAGAGTAGTCGGACAATGCTAGTTTCAAAGGAACAACACCGGCTCCTCTAGTGCGACCAGGGTGCTCCTTGTTTCCGAGTGCTTGGGTGAGCACGTCATTCTCCCTCCTAGAAACCCGAGACCCTTTCCTCACCTCCTCGCTACTTCGGTGATCTCGTTGACGAGGTTGCGCATGGGTTCATTTTCAGTGCTAAAGCTCCCATCTTCTTTAGAGTGGTGTACCTTCCTCGCCATACAGTATAATAACGATCTTGGCTCCCATTCTTTAGTCTCAACATGTAAACCTTGAGCGGCGTCTCTCCATCTCATCCGGTTACGCTTGAAAATCCGGCATCTTTTGGGCATAGCCACGAGAGCCGAGACGATGAGGATTTACGTTTTTCAAATGAGTTACGCTTGTTCTTTGTGCTCACTTCTATGAACTCGAGCTTAGCCTTTGTGTTCCTTGAATTCCTCCCGATAGATCCTCTCGTGAGCTGTACTTTCCTCCATCCCAATTTGGCTCTTTACCTTGGAGCACAAACTTTTTATACAGCTCCCCCTTGAAAGTCGCGAAGCATCTACACATGGTTTCATAAGTTTTTTTCTGTACCAATTCCGTGTCACAACCCGCTTGGAAGGAGAAATAATCTTTTAACAAGAGCCATACAAGCTTCTTCGTAGCCTTAGGAACCGCCCATGGATCTTCTTCCTTTCTAGTCCACCTCCTGTACTTAATTGGGATTTTGTCCCTTACAAGTACCCCCAAGACACTAGAGTATTTGGACATAGCTGTTGGGGGTGCGGCTGGTTCCCCGTACTCATCCACCTCAGTGATATGGTAGATTGTATTCACCTGAGGAAGCCTTGTTTTGCCTCGCTTGGTTCTCGGCTTTTTGCTTACCGAACCTTCTGGCTGCTGGGGCACTACCTGCTCCTGCTACGCAAACAGTACCAAGCAACATAAGACACTCTCAATTAACTTGCGTGTGTATGGCAACCTAGCTAGCCACATGAATCCAGGCACATTACCTGGTCACCTTGTTCACCTTGATCCAGTTGCAGCACGTCGCTAGGGCTCCAATCCAGTTCCTCATTCGTAGCTTCCGCGGTCGCCGACTGATGCGGCTCTACCATCCCAGGGTTAGCATCCGGTTCTATTTCAACTTGACGACGGAGTAACTTGCGAGGACGAACCATGGCTGTGACACAACCGTGTTCACAGTTGGTACAAATGTTGTAGAAAAACAAAATAACAATTTGCTGCCCAATCTAACACACATTTGAGCAAACAGGTTGGGGGAAATGGCGTCGCACTCACCTTGGACGAGATGGGCCGGAGATGCAGGCGTGGAGGTGGAGGGGCACACGTTCGGCCGGCGTCGTGGACGAGGATGGCGCGAGGGCAGCCGGCAAGAGATGGAATACGACAACAAATGGAGGCGAAGCTACACGAAGAGGGAGGGTGCAGTTATCATCAGCGACATTCTATCGAACACGTAAGGGGGGTAAGAGAGAGAGCACCTAGGGAGGGTGGGAAAAAAAACCGCTCTCCTTTCGCTCCTCCAAGTCCTCGGACAAAGGCGTCGTGGGCGAAAGTGTGATGGGGGCGAGAATGAGACGTTGACGGGACGGCATCGAGGTTGGCGAAGGCCGGCGTCGAAGAAGGCGAAGGAGGTCGCCGAGGTGGGAGGCGCGGGCGATGGAGGCGAAGGAGGTCGCCGAGGTGGGAGAGGCGTCGATGGAGGCGAAGGAGGGCGTCGATGGAGGCGGCGTCGATGGAGGCGGCGTCGGCGGAGGCGAAGGACGGTGTCGAGGTGGGCGGCGGTGCTCTGTCGGCGTCGTGTGGTGGCTCAGGTCAATTTGGGGCCCAGGTTTGCGCGGGGGAACTGGTGGCGCGGTGTTCAAAAGAATTGGGGAAAATTTCAAGGCAGCGCCGATTCACATATATATATAAAGCGTAACACATCACTTTGCCGGTCGGTTACACCCCGAAAGTGATATATGTTCACAACCGATTAATTAACCCGGCAAAGTGATGTACATACTTCGGCTTGTCGGTTCATGAATTTTAAGCTTTGGTAAAGAGTCAAAGGGATCATGCATGTGCCTTTGTGAAGCAAGTGTCATCCACCAACGTGTAAATGGCTTCAATTTTTTTTTTTGGATCATTCGGACCCAAAATATGCCCCCACACAAGATCTTAGGTTTTTCCTGAAGTGAAAATTTTCATTCTTAGGTTTTTTCGTTCTTTGCTAAACGGGGAGGAAAATGGCAAATTACAGCATGGAAACACAAGAATTTAACATGTATATGTGCATAAATTTGACTCCTAGACCAAATGAGACCATGTGGAAAAGTTTGGCATGGTGCCTATTCCTTTGGGGGTAGCCTCGTTAAACCTAGAATTACTCGGCCTCGTCGTCGTAAAAATCAATAAAACTGCAGAAAAGTACCAAACGAACTCCTAAAAATCTCCAAATTTTTGGATGACTCACCCACTGATTGGGAAACACTTGGAAAAAGTTTGAGACCCACAGACACACTGAGTGCATATGAACCACGGGTAACATAAAGCTAAGTGTATAGTTATGGTGACAAGGGATCATGCATGTGCCTTTGTGAAGCAAGTGTCATCCACCAACGTGTAAATGGCTTCAATTTTTTTATAGTCATTTAAACCCAAAATATGCCCCCACACAAGATCTTAGGTTTTTTTCGGTGAATATTTTCATTTTTAGGTTTTTTTAGATTCTTTGCTAAATCCGGCGGAAAATGGCAAATTACAGCATGGAAACACAAGAATTTAGCATGTATATGTGCATAAATTTGACTCCTAGACCAAATGAGACCATGTGGAAAAGTTTGGCATGGTGCATATTCTTTTGGGGGTAGCCTTAGTTAAACCTAGAATTACTCGGCCTCGTCGCGCGAGAAAATCAATAAAATCTGAAAGTACCAAACGAACTCCTAAAAATCTTCAAATTTTTGGATGACTCACCCACTGATTGGGAAACACATGGAAAAAGTTTGAGACCCACAGGACACCTGAGTGCATATGAACCACGGGTAACATAAAGCTAAGTGTATAGTTATGGTGACAAGGGATCATGCATGTGCCTTTGTGAAGCAAGTGTCATCCACCAACGTGTAAATGGCTTCAATTTTTTTTTTTGCAGTCATTTAGACCCAAAATATGCCCCCACACAAGATCTTAGGTTTTTCCGATGAATATTTTCATTTTTAGGTTTTTCATTACTTGCTAAACTGGGCGGAAAATGGCAAATTACAGCATGGAAACACAAGAATTTAGCTTGTATATGTTCATAAATTTGACTCCTAGACCAAATGAGACCATGTGGAAAAGTTTAGCATGGTGCCTATTCTTTTGGGGGTAGCCTCGCTTAAACCTATAATTACTCGGCCTCGTCGCGTTAAAAATCAATAAAAATCTGCAGAAAAGTATCAAACGAACTCCTAAAAATCTCCAAATTTTTGGATGACTCACCCACCGATTGGGAAACACATAGAAAAAGTTTGAGACCCACAGACACACGAGTGCATATGAACCACGGGTAACATAAAGCTAAGTGTATAGTTATGGTGACAAGGGATCATGCATGTGCCTTTGTGAAGCAAGTGTCATCCACCAACGTGTAAATGGCTTCAATTTTTTTTTTTGGTCATTTAGACCCAAAAATATGCCCCCACACAAGATCTTAGGTTTTTTCGGTTTGAATATTTTCATTTTTAGGTTTTTCGATTCTATCGCTAAACGGGCGGAAAAATGGCAAATTACAAAGATGGAAACACAAGAATTTAGCATGTATATGTGCATAAATTTGACTCCTAGACCAAATGAGATCATGTGGAAAAGTTTGGCATGGTGCCTATTCTTTTGGGGGTAGCCTCGCTTAAACCTAGAATTACTCAAATTGCGTCGCGCGAGAAAATCAATAAAAAATCGAGAAAGTACCAAACGAACTCCTAAAAATCTCCAAATTTTTGGATGACTCACCCACCGATTGGGAAACACTTGGAAAAAGTTTGAGACCCACAGACACCCGAGTGCATATGAACCACGGGTAACATAGGAAACATGCAAATCTTAGGCCTTTTACGATCACCGGCGGTTTATTTGTTTAACCGGCGATGAAATAATCGACCGTGAAACCTCCCGGTAGTGATAACGGCTATCACTCTTGGTTTTGAACCGGCAAAAGAACCTAAATTCCTACGTTCGCTCTTGATCGGTTCACCGAAAAGCACGATTGCAAATCATAGGCACATAGTATAAATAGACTAACTCCATAGATTACGAGAGTTGGTGAAGAAGGTTAATTGCGTGCAAACAACGTGATTACATTTAGTTAACAATAATGTAACTCCATCGATTACATATAGTGAACAATATAATCTAACTCCATCAATTACAATAGTGATCGAGCTTGTACTAAGCAGGCTCACCTTCACCCTCATCTAAGATCGGTTCGGCTACGTTACGGCGAATCGCGTGCATTTCATGATAACCTCTCGTAGTTTTTCGGCTTCATCCGTCACTCCATCCACTCCGACAATCTTCCTTTTCCCTTCTAGCTGTACGTGTAGCTTTCCATTTGTTTTGTTGTCCGGCGCATATAAAACTTGCGTAACATCTTTTGCAAGGATGAAGGGGTCCTCTCTATGTGCGGTCTTGCCGAGATCAACTGTATTGAACCCGTCTGTATCGATGTTGATGGCTGAATTCGAACCCACCGGCAAATAAACAGAGCCCTCAAATGGACCGTAGTCTAGTTCCCATATCTCCTCTATGAAACCATAGTAGGTATCTTCCACTCTGCCGTTGTCGTCTGATTCAAAACGAACACCACTTGTTTTGGTATTGGCTCTTTCCATCTTGCTTTTTGTGTAAAATGTGTATCCATTGATCTCGCACCCTTCGTGCATAACATATGTACTCTTAGGCCCCATACCAAGGAAATCCAGTTGATTACCCAACTCTTTCCCAAGCAAGCAAACTTCGCAACCAATCGCAAAAATTCTTCCGTATGTTTCTTATGTAGCCCATTCTCGACATGTTGGGATTTTGCTCTTTAAGCATTGCCTTGTGCCGCACAAAGGTATGGCCTCGCGTCCTCGACTTGTTTGTAAAAATAAAATGTGCCTGTCTGAAAAGCAACGGTCTTTTACTATCACGCATTTAGGTCCAATCGTTCCTTTGCCACTTATTCTTCCCGCGTGACAAGATAATCGGAAGTCCAACCCTCTCCATGTCTAGATAATATGTGCGTAACTCGATGGCTTCTTCCATTGACCATCCTTCAACCATGCTCCCTTCTCGGTTTGAACCCTGTTCCCCGACATACCTCCTAAAAACTTTCATCAACCTTTCGAAAAGGGAACATCGTCTGCAGTGCATTGGGCCAAGGCCTCTAATTTGTTCAACAAGATGAACCAGCGGATGCACCGAGATATCAAAGAAAGTCGGCGGGAATTCCACCTCAAGCGAGCTTAGTGCTTCGGATATCTGGCTGCTGCAGGGGTCCAGCGTGGACATAGCAATGACCTTTTTTTGAGATCGCATTGAGGAACGAGCACAACTTTAGGATTCCTTTTGTGAGCTTTGGGGGAGCCGGAGACCACATATAGCAACGGGGAGAAGTTGAGTCATAATGACATGACAATCATGGGCCTTCATGCAGCCATAGTTGAACTTGAGTTCTTTCATGTTCACTAGCCTCTTCAAAGCTACCACAAAGAGCTTTGTTGGGAGTTTGAGTTCATTGAAGAAGGAGATAAACTTTTTTCTTTGCTTTGCCCGTTCAAGGTCCATGTCGCAGCGGAAGGTACACCCGATCATTCTCTTGCCGCCTTGGATGTAGACCCTTCATGATTCCCAAGTGCTCCATGTCTTCCCGTGTGGCTAGTGAATCCTTCGAGGTCCCCTGTGTGTTCATCAAATGGTTTAGGGTGCCACAAAGACTCATTTTTAGTAAGGTGCATGGGATCAAGACGGTGGCGTACCCTCAATAGTGGCCCGAAAAGCGCGCTTCCAAAAGCGACTTTTTCTTCCGGATACTCCCTTCAGTACTCGCTGCGCCCTCCCCTTCCCAAGGACAAAATTCAGTTTGTCTAGTTCTCGGAGCATCACTTTCCGTCTCGATAATCTGGAGCCCTCCCGTCTTCATATTCCCCGAACGTTCTTTTGTTCCTTCCTGCGAGTGTCCCTCGGTAGGAACCTACGGTTTCTCATATAAACCATTTTATTGTTGCCGGTAGATGTACCGCATGTGTTTCATCCAAGCACTCGACACATCCAAGTATAGCCTTTTGTCTTTTCTCCGGATAAGCAACCTCGGCCCGCAAGTCGGTGATAGTAGCGATTAGTATTCCCTTGACCGTGACATGTTCCTTTTGTGCTCGTCCCAAACATCCTTCACACCCGTATTGAACATCTCTAGCGGTTCATCGATCACTTTTAGTTCTAGAAGCGTATCTATGTCATTCCCTGGGCTGTCTTGGCCCTTGGATCGATAGTGGCATTTGGATGAACGAACACTTCATACAGAGGTGTGGCGGAAGATTGTATATGCAGAGTGTCACTGGCCATGTGCTATGCTTGCTGGTAACCTGGTCGAAAGGATTCATCCCATCTGTGCTCAAACCAAACCAAAGGTGCCTTACCTCTCCACGGAGCTCCTTGTAGAACATAGTATTGACAGTCCTCCGATCACGCCGTCGGCTGGGTGCCTCATCTTGGTGTCTTTAAGCCGCTCTTCGCCATGCCATGCCAGTAACTTGGCGACTTTGCACATGCAAATAGCCTATGCACCGGGAGCTATTGGGAAATACCAAACGACTTTAACAGGACCTCCTCTGCTCTTGCTACCTTCATTTGATGGCCCATGCTTGTACCGTGGTTCTTTACACTTGGGGCATGCATCCAACTTTCCGTATTTTGTTCCACGGTACAATATACAATCATTGACACATGCGTGGATTTTTTCGACCTCGAGGCCGAGGGGGCGAGATCATCCGCTTGGCCCGGTATGTCTTCTTTGCCAACTCATTGTCTTTTTGGGAGCAATTTGCTGAGTACACTTAACAAGAAATCGAAGCCTTTGTCGCCACCCCTTCTACGGATTTGTAGTCTAATAGCAATATGTTGGCCTCCAGTTTGCTCACTTCACAATCCTTGTACAATGGCGTTTTTCCATCTTGCCTCATTTTCTCTAGCTTTTTCAGCTGTTTGGCACTAAGAAATGCGGACTCTGCATTACGTAGCATCTTAGAAAGGCCATCCTCTTCGTCGTTGTCATCGGCAAAGAGTACCACTAAGCAAGCCAGTAGTGCCCTCATGCTGATCGTGCATGTTGATGTCGTTGTTTTCCTGAGCATCATTGTTTTCCTCGTGCACGGCAGGAATGGCCTGATCATCATTGTTTTCCTGCGGAACATTCAAACCAACCTCACCATGCTCTGTCCATGTGGTATACCCTGGCATGAACCCCCGTGTATACAAGTGGTTCCGGATACACTCTGTGTTAGCATATTTCCGTTCATTCTTGCAATCCAAGCATAGGCAAAAAACATACTTCCCAACCCCAGCATGATCTCTGCCAACACGCAGAAAATGGGAGACTCCATGAAAGAACCCTCGGTTTGCACGGAACTCATACATCCACTCTCGATCCATCTCTACAAAAAAGGTTAAATTGAAGACTTGATCAATTCAGCTCGAAAAAATGTGGCTGGTAGGTGACACATGGACTATTTTGGTCGGCAAAATTGTAAAATCTTGACTCACATACTAACAAGAAATAATTATAGCACCACTGGAAAACGGCGTAAGTAATTAGGCAACCAACCTTATAGATGATGGATTCTCCACAAATTGCTTGGAAGCCTAGCAGAAATTAAGTTCAATTGGAGCTCGCGGCTCTAGAATGTAGAAAGAACAAGAACAAGAATCAAGGGATGTACCCATCATAACAGAGGTAATTAGGGAATAAAATCAAAGGAGCAGATGATTGTTACTAACCTTGAACCAAAAACCGTCAAGCCATTCTTCAAATGCAAGCGATTCCTTCACGGATTAGAACGGTCGCAGCACTGGAGGGGAGGGTCTAAACGAGCGCCTCTGTTCTTGGGATAATACTGAGTAGGAAGGAGAGAACACCCCTGTCACCTTTTTGAGTTGGCAGCTTATCACTTTGGCGGCATTATTTTAGGACCGAGTGAACCGCACACAGCACTACTGGGATCGGTCACACCATAGTTTTCGGTGACAACAACCCGGCGGTGTATGCGAGAGATCGCTGCCGGTTCTTATTTGCACCGGCAGTGATATGAGTCCATCCGATCACTGCCGGGGCATAATTTTCCCGGTAGAGATATAAATCTTCACGCCGGTATTGGTCGAGTCCGTGGAGTTTCTGGTTCGTCCGCGCCTGAACGGTTCATCATCGCGCGGCGCGGTTCATCGCTGCCGGTGGACTAAATTTCGCAGTGATACCGGCGGTAGTGATGAACGATTCGTAGTAGTGAACGGACGGCGGTGTGCCCCCGGCTTG
This sequence comes from Hyparrhenia diplandra, assembly GCA_015847255.1. Taxonomy (NCBI): domain Eukaryota; kingdom Viridiplantae; phylum Streptophyta; class Magnoliopsida; order Poales; family Poaceae; genus Hyparrhenia; species Hyparrhenia diplandra. The sequence goes on along the minus strand of JADLZK010010699.1, from coordinate 1,174,676 downwards.
CGTCCTTGTACCGCGGCCTTGCAGCACATGGACATGGCGGTGGGATTAGCTATCTCCAGTTCACACATGATTTCTAAAGTAGGCGTGGATTGGGAGAGTAGCAGGATTCACCAAATCCACAGGTGGACCTATTCACTGCGTATTTCATACACGATTTGCCAAACCAAGCCTTATATGTTTGTTAATAGTCAAATGATGTGTTTCATCAAAAAAAAAAAAAAAAAGAGACAAATGATGCCATGGAACGTATTCTTGTGATAAGGTGTGTGACATCGATGCCATACCAAACATGTAAGTTCTTCCAATATATGGCAAATATACTTTAGAAGACAAATGACAGTTTGTTTCAGAAGAGCAGAACTTATTGGCCGGAGTCTCCCTATTCTTCGTCTTCCTTTTTCCCTTGGACAACTTTTGTTACTTATAAGTAATGTGGACATAGTTTCTGGTATTCAATTCGTCCTGCGGTTTCTTGATAATAGAAATAACAGAACATGGTTGTTTGTTTGCGTGAGTGATTCAATCAAGGGGAAAAAAATGGCGTGGCGGTTGAAAACTTGTGGATAGGGATAATTATAAAAAACTTTAAAGGAAAGTGATAGGCAGCTTAGCAGTGCGTCCCACCAGAGCTGGTTGTGTGTCTTCTGTTTGGCTATATATTCCTTCTCATTTCATTTGCATGATAAATATCAGAGATGCCCCACTCTACCGCTTGTGTTATTTCTTCTCCAAAATACTCATCTATTTGGTCAATTATGTTTTAGAATGAACAATATTTTTTTTCTAACTTTCCAAGTTACACATTTTTAATCCATAACAACAAAAATAAATAATGGGCACCTTCCAACAGGGACAAATTTGGTTCTATGGTTTTAAAAAATCCAAGCACATCCGTTGTTTAGAAAGAAAGAAAGACCCTAATGTTTCAATGGTTGAATTTTCGATGTTGCAAGTTGATTTTCATGACGCAAGTTTTTTTTTTTTTTTTTTGGTTATTTTCGTGCAAATGGACAATTTGTGATGCCCTAGAAGATGATTCTACATGTTGCAAGTAGTTTTGTTCTTTTTTCTCTATATAACTTTAGTGTCCGTACCGTCTCTGGATGCCTATCTCCTGCAAGACTGCTACAGCAAACGTGTTGGCTGTTGAATTGAGAAAGGAAGGGAGGCGACCAGGCCATGCATGTGCCAGCGATAGGAGAGAGAGGAGGAACACGACAAGTGAGTTGGTGGGGTGCTGACCAATCACAGGGGAAGCGTTCGAGGAAATCGGCTTCGTCGGAATCCTAGCATTACCCAAAAATTAGGCAATGGACTTTACGTATTGAAAGTTGAAAGGGCTCGAATGAAAAGAAAAGAAAAACAAAGCTAACATTGTTTCCGGGACTTTATGTACTGAATAATTGGACAGCGATATTGAAACCTGGACTTCATGTATTGAAACTTGTGGTTATTTTACATTAGTCAAGCAGACGATCGAAAGCTGATGTTGACAGTATACCTGTGATAAGGCCAGCCTTTGGAGAATCCATTCTACGGAGCTACTGCTTGCATTCTGCCCACACAACCACGAAAACTGAACCAAACGAGAGCCTTGAGCATGTTCTAGCTCGAGCTGGCATGCAAGATTTCCTAGTGAGCGCAGCGACGGGGGCCTTGGGCTCTGTCCTAAATAAGCTTGCTGCTGATCTGCTCAGCGATGAGTTCAAGCGTTTCAAAGACGTACATGGTGACGTCAAGTTCCTCATCCGGGAACTGGAAGCCATCCACGTGTTCCTTCTGAAGAAGTCTGAAGAGGAGAATCCTGATGCGCAAGACAAGGTTTGGATGAAGGAGGTGCGAGAGCTCTCCTACGACATCGAGGATAGCCTCGATGACTTCAGAGCCCGTGTTGATGACAACTCAGCGAAACCAGATGGCTTCATCAACAAATGCAAGAATCTACTTGAGAAGACCATGGCTCGCCATCAGATTGCCAAGGCGATTCAGGATCTAAAAGTCCAAGTCAAGGAGTTGGGTGAAAGGAATGCAAGATACAAGCAGATCGGTGAGACTGTCATGAACACAAGCAATGAGAGAGTGGATCCAAGAGCTCTTGCCATATTTGAGGATACTTCAAGGCTTGTGGGTATCGATCAACCAAAACAAGAAATAATTTCATTTTTGGAAGAGGAGGATGGAGAAGAGGAGGATGGAGAAGAGGAGGATGGAGGTACTTCATCACAACAGCCGAAGATGGTCTCTATTGTGGGGATTGGAGGGATCGGAAAGACAACCCTTGCAAACCAAGTGTACCAAGAGCTGAAGGAACTGAAGGATAAGTTCCATGCCGGGGCTTTCTGTCGCCGTGTCACGGAATCCTGACATTGCCAAGATTTTGAGAACTATTCTTACCCGGTGACAGTCAACGTTATTGTCGACGAAAGCGGGTAGCATACAAGAGCTGATCAAGGAAATCAATGAATTCCTTCAGACAAAAAGGTACATATGGGTGTATTATACTTTTTTTTTGTAAGATATTGGCCGCTCACATGTCATTGAAGGAAACAAACTGTTAGAGAGCCCTGTTCCTCTAGGCGGGCGCCTAGGCACGCAAGCGCTAGTCGGAGGGTCCCCGCCTCGCCTATGGGGGGTAGGCGGAACCCTAGGCGGGCGGCGGGCGACATGGGAGCAGTGGCGGGAGTGGCAAGCGTCGGGGGCGGCATGGAAGCGGGGGCGAGGAGAGGCGGGCAGCGTGGGAGCAATGGGTGGAGGAGAGGCGGGCGGCGCGGGAGCAGCGGGTGGAGGAGAGGCGGGCGGCTGGGAGCGCGTGAGCAGGGGATGAGGTTAGGATATGGGCTTGGGTTGTTTATGGGCGTTTCTATACAACTCTTGCCCTACATGTGTCCTGTTTTTCTTTTTCTTATACACTTTTACTGTAAAATATGAATGGATTTAAAATGCCTAGGAAAACGCCTAGGCTCCGCTTACTCCCGACTAGGCTCTAGGCTGTGGGTCACCGCCTAAATTCCGCCTAGCGCCTATCCGAACATGGTTAGAGATAGTTAAATTATCATAAATTCTCTTTGATGTTATCTTATCTAGTTCTGATAGGCTTGAAAATGTGCATACGCATACAATGTATCAATCACTCGGAAAGAAGAAAATCCTTTAAAATTATCACTGATAGCGTTATATGGCGCAATTTGATTTTTCACTTATAATATGTTAATATTTAAAAACAATGCATATATACTATAGTAGTATATTGTAAAGATTCTTCAGTGAGTTGTCATTACAAATCAATAATACAAGAAACTGTTGTCAAATTGGAACATATGGCGCAAAACTTTGCAACCTCATTGCGTTAAAATCAATGCATTAGAATATCTTAGAGCGTATCTTGATAAATTTCATGTAGGTTTTGATGTATCCAGTATATCACTATCTTGTGTCGTGTCTTTGTTCTAAAACCATACCTGTCCTAGGTACTTCATTGTAATATAATTGTTTTAAAGAATATAATTTCATACGTTCTGATTCTTTAGGTGTTAATATTAATTATCTATGGAATATTTGTTTGATTTATTAAAATTATTGTTCCATACTAAATAGTATCAAATCATGTCCTAGGTACTTCATTGTTGTCGATGATGTATGGGATGTCGAAACATGGGACACAATTAGGTATGCATTGTCAAACAACAGTTGTAGTAGTGTGATAATAACCACAACTAGGAAACGTGATGTGGCCAAAGCATGTTGCTCATTATATCCTACTAGTTGGGCTTTCCAATCAAAGCCCCTTCAAGAGAGATAGTTAAATTATCATAAATGCTCTTTCTTTGTTGTTGTTTTATCTTGGTCTGATAGTCTTGCAAATGAGCTTGTCACACGTACAAAGTTTCATGGTGTCTTTGGTAGGGCTCCTCTGGAGCAGCCGTAGCCGTTTCTCCATTTTCCACTGAAAATGACTCCAAACGACTCCTCTTGCTAAACCGTCCGGTAGAAGTAGAACTCCGTTGGAGGATTCAGAGAGAGAAGCCCTACCAAACAGGGCCTCAATCACTTGCTAATGATAAAATTTCTTAAATTATTTCTAAGAGCATTTATAAGGCACAATTTGATTTTTCACTTGTAGTAAATTAAAGTTTAATTAAATTTAGAACTCACAATATATTTCTGAAAACTAGGAAATAAATTAAAATTAGGAAAGAAATTACCATATTTTTGTAGTATAAATCTAGTATTATAGTTTCCGTACTACTGACGTGCCTAATTGTTGGCTCAAATGTACCAAAGTTTTTATTGAGAATTAATAGTGCACATATATTTTTGTTCTGCCTATATGTTGTAAAGATTCTTGAGTTGTCGTTACAAATCTATAAAACAAGAAACTATTTCCTTGAGCTTAAATTGTGTTCTGCCGTACTAAATTGTTTTCATTCCATAGGTATCTAGTTGTTGTCGGCGATGTATGGGATGTGAAAACCTGGGATACAATTAAGTGTGCATTGCGAAAACAATAGTTGTGGTAGTGTGATAATAACCACGACTTCGGATACATGATGTGGCCAAAGCATGTTGCTCCTTATATCCCGATGGTTGGGTTTACCAACTAAAGCCTCTTGAAGAACAGGACTCAAAAAGGTTGTTCCGAACGAGAATATTTGGTCTTGGGAATGAATGCCCGAGAAAACCTAAAAGAAGTCGATAAGATTTTGAAGAAGTGTGGAGGTTTGCCATTGGCCATTATTGCAATATCTGGTTTGTTAGCTAGCAAAGCACGGAATGGAGTTCACTCACTCACGAGTGGGATCAAGTTCAAACTTCTATTGGCCATGGACTTGAGAGACATTCCACTATTGTAACACCGGTTTTAAGGAGAAAAAACGAATGAACACCATATGTGAGCCCCGGAAGTCAAATCTCACATATAGTCACAAGTAAAGGGTAGTATCAAGCCAACAATGCTTAAAATATAAACAACAAAATATAAAGAACATAACCTCAGCTAGCGCATAGCGGAAAACACTCGATCCTTTTCGATGTGACTCCACGAGGGACCGACCGACCGGTTGACCACAAGCCTAAACTTCACCTGAGGAGTGGGGGAATAGCAAGAGTGAGTCCATGTCGAACTCTGCAAGAATAGCTAGGCAATATCCATCCAAAACCCATGATCATTATAACATAAATAATGAATAGCATAAAACGATAAACCATGAACAATTTAACAACACAAGTCATTATCCTTAATGTAAAGGTTCCGGGGCCGCCCGTGACCTTGGGCAAGGCTAGTATACCAGTTTTTCAAACTCTGCTTGCAGAGGTGTACACTTTCACTACGAGTCGTGACCCCCAAATGCAAGGGTTAGCTAGACCCAAACACCAGGAACCACTAAGAAGCCCCCCAAAGGTTCGTCTAACAAGTTGGGGCAGCTAAGTCGTCGACATAGAACCCACCCTTCCTATGTGGCACATAACTCTCGGCCTATACTCACATATTAACGGGATAGGGGCATACTATATCCAATTCGGCAATTCCTCCAAGTTGCTAGAAAAATGATCTCTAGGGAACTAATGTCGAGCCATATAACCCCCATAGCTGTATCTTGTAATACCCGGATCTCATCACGCAGACAAATCCCCATGTTGCCAAACAATTCACATTTTAAAGTTCAGTGCATAAACATTAAGAAAGTTATAAGATCATGGTTTAAAGCTAGCATATCCCAAAACTATACTTGCCTTTTATAGTTGCTCCAACTTTCGATACTTTGCTCCCCGGCATCATCTTCTGATCTTCAACACTCACAAGCGGTCCTCGTTCTACTCGTAGCAAGCATCACACATACAAGCAAGCAAATAGAATAACTAAGGACAAGACACCAATCATAATAAAAGCTTTAAAACAATCCTGGAGGAAAACTCATTGCTACGGATAAGAGAACACAAGAAACGCCAACAACGGAGCTAGAACAGAGAAGCTATAGATTAAACAAGATTTCCTTTAATAATATATTAGAATTAATCTTGAACTCCAAAAAGTTGGAAACATGATTGAAGATGAACATTTGAAAACACCTAGCAGGATTTTAGATATGATGGAAATAAGATAATGACAATGATAAGCATATACAACTACGCCTACGCAGCTCCATGATGTATATGAAAAGCTAAAATTTATTGGTTGAGGAATAAATAGACAATGATGATTTATCATGCATGAATGACATACACATGACATCAGCATAAAGTTTAATCAATAGAATAATGCACGCAAGCATGCTTGACACGGCTTCATCCATATGGCCGAAAATGATATAGGGCAAATTGAAGTTGTTTAAAGTCATTAGAATGACAAGATGAATAAAAAGAGTATGCAAAGGATAATCATGCTTGATGATGGTGCGTAGTTGTTGTACGTACTGTATGGCACCCACTTGCTTGCTTTTGTTTAGATAAACAGGGTGGTCAGGTGGATCTACTTGTTAGCATAGGGAGAGCAACATCAACAGTACACATCGGGCAGCGATATATAGCAGCCGACCAAGGTGCAGATCGACAACAAGAACAAGGGCAATAACCATGATAAGATGATTGATTAGCTTCAATGGCAAGGTAAGGGGGATCCATGATGACTTACCCCTGCAAGATACCGGGTGGAGCACGCACCCATGGTAGGATGGCTGGAGCAGCTCTAGACAACAGGAAGTCAACCTCGAGCTCGGATGGTCGATTCTTGACATCAGAGAGGCAGCGCCCGGCTTCAAAGATGGCAGCGGCGGCACACAACAGTGCAGCAAGGGAGGCGAGGTAGTGCTGCAGTAGATGGAAGTTTCATCGTGAAACTATGGTGACCGACACGACATTGACGTATGGCCGGAGATGATCTACAAGCACAGTACATGGATGACGGCTAGCTGAACTTGCAGATAAAAAGATGGAAATAGGAAGACATACACGGTGGTGACATGCTCACCGTACATAGATAGAAGCCGTGATGGAGACGACAGACGGCGATACGTAGATGGCAACCAGCGCTAGCGGCGGCACGGATGTTCGAGATCCTGATGATTCCCTCCAATGGCATTAGGGCTGTGGTACAGCATGCTTCACCGACGGCGGTGCGTGGCTCTGTCCGGAATTAGACGAGACGGCGCTGACGCCATTTACTAGGGCACGGGCGGAGGCGATAGATTGCTCGTGGAGAAATAAGGAACCAACGCAGCAGCTCATTGCTATTTATAGGTGGAGAGAAGCTCGATTTTAGATGGATACGACTTGGATTCTAGATAGATACGGAGACATGCAGCACACGTGAAGACAGGTGCCGCGTCATATAACAAACGAAGGCTAAACTTGCCTAGCATAATAAATAAACAAAAGGAAAGGAGCAAGCTGATTGGCGATCATGCTGAGGTGGTAAAGTTTGGATACGTGACAGCAGAGGGAGCTGGAATGTACAACAATGGTTAGACTTTGGCTTAGTTATCATTGCCTTCCTGAATTCATGAGGTCAATGAAGCAGGTGAAGGAACAAATAAATAAATAAATAATAAAAAAGGGTAGTCAAGTGTGAACGATAGAGAGAAGGATTTCATTTCAAGGACGAAAATAATTCCAGAAATTCTAGAATTACTATTTAAGCCATAAAACAAATACTCAAAGGCTACGAAAATCCGGGAACAATTCCCAGAGACACTCTGGATCATGATGAACTCAAATACAATTCTTGGAGCTCACATAAAGATATCTGAGAGGATTCCAAATAGAAGAAAAGGCTTAGGAGAACAAGCCCAGGAAAGTAAGAAAAAATTCCCAGAAAGCTTTTAGCGATGGATTTAGGAAACATGGTCATAAAGAAATGATTTTTATTATAGAAAAAGCCAGAGACGAGTGACAGATGGATAGGCAGACTTCCTAAACGCATGATGAAAACTTTTCTCACTCAACACAAAGTCAAACAACAAGCAAAGTTCAAGTCAAGACACCATCCGTCAAATTAATTCAAAAAAGAGTTTGAGAATTCACATTTTTCCTATAACTAAATTTGCACTAACGTAAACTAAACTTGGGAAATTTTATATAAATATTGAAATCATTTATTTAATTTAATGTTTCTATTCACAACCCAAAATTAGAAATTTTGGGGTGTGACAACTATGGAGGGAATGAGGGGAATATTATCACTCAGTTACTTTGATCTTCCCTTCCATTTAAAAGCTTGCCTATTATATCTTAGTACATTCCCTGAAGATTATAAAATTGAGAAATACCGCTTAGTACGGCTATGGGTTGCAGAGGGGTTCATTCCTGCCGAATCTACATGCACCTTGTATGAATCGGGAGAGAAGTCGTTTAATGAGCTCATCAATAGAAACTTAATCCTTTCGTGCAAAGTAACAGGGTGGACTGAAATGGTAGACGGTTGTTGTGTCCATGATACAATTCTTGACTTCATCGTGGGCAAGTCCACCGAAGACAACTTTGTTACAGTACATGGTATCCCAAGACTAGCACCTCCACCAGGAATCAAGGTTCGTCGATTGAGTCTGCAAGGTGAAACTGAAGGAGATGTGACCATACACTCGAACCAGAAGTATGCAAATGTCCGGTCAATTATTAGTTTTGGATCCCCCTGTTCCTTGCCTGTCCTCGACATGATGGAATGTTGGAGATTCTTGCGTGTCCTCGACTTGATGGAATGTTGGAGTTTTTTAGAAAACCATCATATTTCAAACATTGGAAAATTACTCCAGCTGAGGTATTTGAGCCTCAATGGGACATCGATATCTAAGCTCCCAGAACAGATTGGAGCACTAAAGTATTTGGAAACTCTTGACATTTGGGGCTGCCCCATAATCCAATTACCAACAGCTATAGTTCAGCTGAAAAGACTTGTCAACCTACTGATGGGTTCTGAGCTGCTAAACTGCTTTCCCCATGGAATTAAAAACCTGCAGGCATTGGAGGAGTTAATTTTGGAGGAGTTAAATTCAGCAAATGTTGACATAAAGGAAGCAGCTAATTTCTTTGAAGAAGTTGGCGATTTAACCAAAATGAGGCATCTGGGTATATCATTGTTCTACAATTCTGGTACTATTGACGAGGAAAGCTACATGGATCTTACAAAAAGGATGGTTTCTTCTTTTCGAAAGCTAAATAAGCTGCAAACTTTAGACTTACGATTTGATAATTATGAAGAAGGGTATGTAGACATCTTCGATGGAGATGACATTGTCCTTGAGGTTCCATGGTGCTCTGCTACCCTAAGAAAGCTCGTTTTCAAGATGAATCCCATGTCAAGGGTGCCAAGCTGGATGAAGTCACTTGTCAACATGGAACACTTAGTTCTGAGAATAAAGAAATTGGATCAGGAAAGTCTTTGTATTCTTGGTGACCTACCAGTTCTTGACGTTCTAACACTGCAGATAGTAAACAACGTTGAAGTCATACAATCAACAGACAAACAACGTCTTCTGATCCGTGGATACAGAAGCTTGAGGCATTTCAGAGTGGACGACAATTCAGAAGAGTATGTGTACCCCAGTATCCCCATGCTGACGTTTGAAGCTGGATCAATGCCAAAGCTGGAACTTCTCTGTGTTGTGTTCGATGCAGACACAACAATTTCTGTGAGTAATGGTCATCTTGATTTTGGTCTCAAGCATCTCTCCCAACTCACAAAGATGGAAATAAGTGACATATTTGGCAGCGAATTGAGTACCTCGCGTGTAATAGATTCCATTAAGGAAGCACTTAACAACCACCCGAACCGTCCAGATTTCAGAGTTGATTATTACTTTCCAACCAACGAGTCGGAACAAGAAGTTGTTTCATCGCCAAAAACTTCAGGTATGGTTGGATTCTTATTCATCTGAAACAAAATGAGTAATCCATTGAGTTTATCATCACCCTATGTTTATGCAAATTCGCAGGTGACGACAACACCAGCGCCGGCCAATCTTTGACTGCAGCACTGCCACTCCCCATGGACCTCTCTTTCACCATCCACCATCACGGTGCCTCCCGTGGCCTTGGCCATCGACATGGCCAGCAAGGACGCCGATCGAAAGCTCGCCAGGGCGCCACCATCCGTGGACGAGAATTGGTTCAGGGTGCGCTACTTATTCCTGATCGCGTCAAGGGAACTTCCGGTATGCCTACCAAATAAACTGTTCCCTTTTAATTATTCCTTCAGTTCCAAAAGTCTAGCACAAACTTGACAATGTCGTTGACTTTGATTTTAATCATTTGGCAGGGGCCGCCACAGCAACCTCTGATGTTCTGGGGCCTCAACTCATTACTGCTCCGCAGCAACAGGAGCAGGAAGTATTCGTGCCGCCGTGCTTCACATTCAGTTCGAGATCACTTCCCAACACTGAAGCTGAACAACATGACGACCTAGCAGATCACTTCAGCAACACCTTCAACGCCCTTTCCTTGCATGACGACCACGCTGGATCCAGTGCCACGTTTGTTGAAACAGCCTCGTCGGACACCAGTAATGTTTTCCTTCCATTTGAGAAGTTAATATTTGCAGCGCATCTTCCTCCTCTTTGTCGTAGGGTGCGTTTTAAGTGATTGTTGCACCAGCTTCGTATGTTCTATTGTAACACGCATTACACGGCCATGTTCTTACTTCTTACAGTAAATTAGCATTGTCGTTGGCTTAAATTTTAATTATTTGGCAGGGCCTGCCCCAACCTCTGATGTTCTAAGGCCTCCACTCATTGCTGCTCCTCAGCAACAGGAGGCATTCGTATCGCCGTGCTTCATATTCAGTTCCAGATCACCTCCCAATGCTGAACATAACGATCTAACAAATGCCTTCAGCAGCGACTTTAAACGGCTTTCCTTGCGAGACAACGAGCCTGGTTCCAGTGGCACAACTGTTGAAGCATCCTCCTTGGACACCGGTAATGTTTTCCTCTCTTCTGCTTGCTCTGGGACTCTTTTGGAACGTTAATTGTTTGCCAATGCATTCTCCTCTGTTCTGAATGTACTGGCCTGGCCATATTTCTTCCTTTCTGCTTTGGGCTTATGGATGTGCTTATAATACACTGGTGCATTAACAAGTGTTCTCACATGGGCTAGATTATTAGGATATATGATCAAAATTACCTATATTCGGTATACTTTTTCTTTGTTCATTTTCGACAATAGGTGTATCAGATACTCTGTAGCCTATATTTATTTGTGGATATAAACTTATAAATTACTAATCTATATACAGTTTTCATCAATCTTGATAGTTCCTTAACTAAAAATTATTGATCTATATGTTTTTCATCCATATCCATTATTTTTTCTATTTACATTGCATATCTTGAACATGCATTTAGCTAGAATCTTAGCTTAAACAATGGTAGCTCCTGTTGCATCCCAAATCATACGATGTCACAAATCTACATTTTGATTATCAAATATTACTCTTATTGCTTTTACATTTTTTTATACTCAAGTTAAATTAAAACTCTTGTGATTACTATATCTTTTATTAACATGCCTTGCATATACTTGGCAATGCCGCTGGCTTAAATTTTAATCATTTGGCAGCACCCTCTGATGTTATGGGGCCTCCACTCATTGCTGCTCCTCAGCAAAAGGAGGCAATCGTGCCACCGTGTTTCAAATTCAGCAGAACCTTTGATGGGCATTCCTTGTGCAACGACAACCCTGGTTCCAGTGCCATGGCTGTTGACGCAGCCTCCTCGAACACCGGTAATTGATTCCTTTGAAAGTAAAAATATTTGGCAGTTCATTCTCATGTTGTCCTGAATGTACTGGTCTCATTTCTTCCTTACTGCTTTTTGACTTGTGGGATGTGTCCATATTATATTTTCCGACTAGACTAGTCTGGGGAAGGCCCCGTTTGGCACAGCTCAGCTTCACTAGTAAAGATGTTTTTTTTTTTCGAAAACAGCTTCATTAGCAACCATTTTTGTGAATCCAAGTTGTTCTGAAACATTGATTAGCAAAGTAGTCTTACCAACAACTTCAGAAATGGATATGAGAGAGAAATGAGGGAAAGAGCTGGGATAAGCTACTTTTTTTTCACCTTCATCATAACTACTTCGAAATAAGTGTTTGGTAAAAAAAAAAAAATAGCTCACAACTGAGCTGTGTGAAACAGGCTCGAAATCTTAAGACTATAGCACTGTATGTGTATAGCATGTGTTTACTTTTTGCACCGTAGCCCACATTAATTTATCTCTAATAAATAAATGAAATATACTTGACAGGAAACAAAGCACACACTCCCCAGGCATAAGGATAAATATGAACTATGTTACAATGTGTTAGAAACCACTGGAGAGTGGATTGTATAACACTAACCCGGCAATCTAGTTTGTTAAAATCTGTGTACAAATCTGAGAGTTCTGCTTCTGCATATATAGACAATGTTCTTTTATTAGAACAGAAAAATATTGTGTCCATTTGAAGAAATGCAACGAAATTAAGCATTGATCCCATGATGCTGTCCATATATGGCCCTGCTTGTTAGGACTTCTAAATTCGAATGGTTTTCGTGGAACTTCCCAAGCAGTGGGCAAATCGAAAAAGAACCTTTCTGAAAAGCAAGTTTAAAAAGTTGCCTATATTTATTTGAAAAATCAAGCGGCTTCTAAAATATTTTCCTCAAAAGCTAACTTAATTCCTTCGTACCTTTTCTGATAATTTAGCAATGTTCTAAGCTCTGAAAGAAACTTGACAATGCTGTTAGCTTGATTTTTTTTTGACAAGAGTTAGCTTGAATTTTAATCAACTGTCAGGGGCTGCCCCAACCTCCGATGTTCTGGGGCCTCAACACATTGCTTCTCCTCAGCAACATGCAACAGTTGCACCATGCTTCACATTCAGGTCTGGATCACCACCCATCGCTGAAGCTGAACAGCAGGCAATGGACAGTTATGAGTCCTCGCAACATGACCACCAAGTAAATGCCATCAGCAGCACCTTCAATGGCCTTTCCTTGCGCAACGACCACCCTGGTTCCAGTGCCACATCGGTTGACGCAGCCTTGTCGGGCGCCGGTAATGTTTTCCTTTGTTCTGCTTGCTCTGCTCTGGGTGTCCTCTTTTTTTGAAAAGTTAATACCAATATTTGCAGTGCACCCTCCTGTTTGTTGTGAATGTACTGGCCACATTTCTTTCGTACTACATTTGTATGAATTATGGGTAATGTTATATATGGCATGTGTTTACTTTGGCACCGTAATCCACATTTAACTCCAATAAAGGAAGATACTGCACAGAACACAAACCTCACTCCCCTGGCATAGGGATAAGTATGCGACTATACTACAGTCTGTTGGAAGCAATAGCAAGCTAGTTGTTAAAATCTGTGTACAAAGCTGCTGGTTTGTTTCAGGCTTTCGGCTTCAAATTATAAAAGGTACAATCCAAAATGCTAAGAAAAAAAACTAAAGAGAGGGGAACAAATTAGAGAGTTTTGGGTACCCACAATCTTTGTTTATTAGAACAAAAAGGTGTTGTGTGCATCTGCTTGTTTGAGCTTCTGATGGCTTTCGCAAAATTTCCAATGCAGTGGACAAATCGGAACAGAAAGTTCCAAAAAGTTGCATATATTTATTTGAAAAAGGCAAACGACATTCAAAAATACTTTCCTCACAAGTGGACTTCATTCCGTGGTAGTTTTTCTGTTAATTAAGCTAGTCTTCTGGCACAAACTCAAACAATCATGCTCTATGTAGGATCTTCATCAGGAAAAGGAGGCGGTCGTCAGGAACAACAGTGAAGTGAGCAAAACCACGGCACTCTCCAGCTCCATCGTCACCTCGATCATGCTTGTAGTACTTAAAGTTCCACACGTCTACCTAGTGCCAAACCTTGGCTGCCACTTTTTCACTTATTACCTAAACCTTTTCTCTTCGTTTCGTCAGTAAACTTTGTTAATCCTTATGGTGAAATTTGGTCTAAATAGTAGTAGCATTTACTTTCCAAAAATTTACATTCCAAAATGTAAAAGAGCTGCATTCTTTTTCCACTCAGGGGAAGCCCTTCGCAGGGTGAGTGGTTTTTTAACCAGACAGTCTCTATTGTAAATTCTCATATCAATATAAACGAGAAAGTAGTTTTCCCCACATTCTCTATTTACAAAGCCGGAGAGCGAAACACGCACCTACATTGGCATCAATTAAAATCTATACGTAGGTGCAATTTTGTAAAAATTAAATTGCTACCTACAATCCAATACAAAAAATATATATAATAATAATAAATAAAAAAAGAGAAGAAGAGAAAAAAAGTTTTTGCTCTCACTTCGTAAAAGGAAGGGACGACATTTTCAAATTCTCAAAGGAGAAATTTAAACTTCAAATTAAAGTTTTCACTTCCACTTCACAAAAAAAAAAAAAGGAAGGGGGCGACATTTTCAAATTCTCTAAGGGTCCGTTTGGATGTAGACATTGAAGGCCCTGACATTGAATTGGGTCCAATACCAAATCAGCCTTGTATTGGAAATTACTCACAATTCCAAATCCACTGTTTGGATGTGCTTAGAATTGGCCCATCTCATCTTCTCCACTGCACCACCCTAAGGAGAGTATCCCACCGGAGTTAGGGAAGGAGAGGACCTTGCGCCGTCGGCTATGGGGACGAAGGGGACCTCGCGCCGCCGGCCATGGAGAAGAGGAGACCTCGCGCCGCCGCTTCGCCGGCGAACGTCGCCGGTCGCTCCCGCCGGGAGACCTCGCCCGATCGCTCGCCGGCAGACCTCGCCCCATCGCTCGCCATCACACCTCGCGCCGCCCGTATGGAGAAGAGGAGACCTCGTGCCGCCGCTCGCCGGCAGACCTCGCCCCGTCGCTCGCCGGCCATGGAGCTCGAATCAACCGCGACGAGTCCGGCGGAGGGGACGCATGAAGGGATGGATTGGAGCATGGAGGGCGGCGGGGGCTCCTCGCGGCCGCTGACCATGTGGCGGGCGCGAGATCGGGAGCGCAAGGGTCGAGGGGCGTCGACTCGTGTCAACTCAATTCCACCTAATCACGGAGGCTTGGGCCTCGGTATTGCTGGGCGAGTGGCCAGAGTAGTAGCGAATTCCCCACGGCATTGACGTTTTGTTTCCAATTCAATGTCCAGGTGCATCCAAACAGCGGTATTTGGGCCAATTCAATACCCGAGGCCCAATATCTACATCCAAGCACAGCCTAAGGAGAAATTTAAATTTCAAATCGAAGTTTTCGCTCCCACTTCACAAAAAAAAAAGGAAGGGGACAATGTTTCTAAATTCTCTAACGAGAAATTTAAACTTCAAATCAAAGTTTTCGCTCCCACTTTGCAAAGAAGGGAGGGGACAATAGTTTCAAATTCTCTAAGGTGAAATTTAAATTTCAAATAGAAGTTTTCGCTCCCACTACACAAAAAAGGAAGAGGACGATGTTTTCAAATTCTCTAATAAGAAATTTAAACTTCAAATCAAAGTGTTCGCTCCCACTTTTCAAAAAAAGAAAAGGGGGCAACGTTTTCAAATTCTTTGAGAAATTTAAACTTCAAATTGAAGTTTTTGCTACAACTTCACAAAAAAAAGAATTATAAAAGCAAATGAACTTGAGCAAAATCAAAATTTGTTCATACACTCATCACAAACTTACAATATAGTTACATATTTTACAGAATTCATACAAATGAAACAAAATACAAACCCATAAGAAAAATGAGTCATCTTCGGAAGCAACACTAGTTGCAACTTCATCTAATATATTTGTCATACCCATTTTTTAAAGAAAAAAATGGGTACAAGATAACATATGTGCCCGAGAGATCAATCACGTATATGCTAGACAAATCACTTTGGAGTATCATATCCAAAGCTGTAACACCCCGCCCTCCAAAGCCGCACCGCACGCCCTTCCGAGGGCGCGCACGCTGCATACATAGCACCTTGCTTACACTTTTCGCCCTCGCTTAGTGTAAAAGGGTTAACCCGAAGGTGATATGGCTGGAAGGCAAAGGCTTATAAGTTATCCACCCTTGCTCAACTAGCAAGGTGGTACTAAACATGTGTGTCTTGCGGCACTCATAGGCCCCCCTTGGGCCACATCTTTATTGGGCCGGGTGTTACATACACCCCCTCGAAGGACTCGACGTCCTCGTCGGCGCCAACTTAACCAGGACCTCCCCCTCTTGGCACACGCGACCGCGCGCCCGGGCCGGCACATGTGCCATGCCGTGCACTCCGCAGAGCCTACACGCCGCGCAATGAACCTCCATGTCCGCGCCTTTCGGCCCGCCAGCGCCCGTGGCCGCGAAGGTCGGCTCGATACCATTTGTAACACCCCGCCCTCCAAAGCCGCACCGCACCCCTTCCGAGGGCGCCGCGACGCTGCACACATAGCACCTTGCTTACACTTTTCGTCCCTCGCTTAGTGTAAAAGGGGTTAACCCGAGAAGGTGATATGGGCGGAAGGCAAAGGCTTATAAGTTAGCTCCACCCTTGCTCAACTAGCAAGGTGGTACTAAACATGTGTGCGCAGCACTCATAGGCCCCTACTGGGCCACATCTTTATTGGGCCGGGTGTTACAAAAGCTTTATTACATAATGTTTATTATCCATAACACAATAACTAATAACCAAGTCTACAAAAGCGGAAGAAACTATCTAGCACTCCGATGCTGCTCCATAAGGCCACAGGGATGCCAATTGGTTGACAACAAGCCTAGTAACCATCGTTGAACTCATTGAATCCATCAAATCCTGTTACTCATCCGGGATTTTCCAAATATTGAATGTAAAGCAAGCGTAAGTACATGTCGTACTCAACAAATATAACATGGGGTGTAATGAGGCTAAAAAAGGATAGACACTGGTTAAACCGCATTTAGCTTTTAGTTGGTCACAATTTTAGGCATTAGCATCAAGATTCCCATAAGCCCATCATCGTATGTATGACCCGTAAAAATAACAAATATGAATAACAAGTAAACCATCAATGACTCATAAATAGTGATCATGTATTTTGTGAGGATTCCAAGGTCGTTCATGACCGCGAACATGGCTGTTATAACAGTTTAATTAACTCTACGCAGAGGTGTACACTTTCACTGTGAGCTAATGATTTCCTAAGCATGGGTCTATAACTCCCAAACAGAAGAAACCATTATAAAGCCTTTCAAAGGTTCACCTAAATTTGTTAATAGCGATAGGGCTACAACCCATTCTCTTCCATTCCGGTAACCATCAACAAAAATAGATAAGGTCCTTTGACCAACTAAAGCCAGAGCCACGTAGCTCCCACAGTTGTACTTGTATATCCCCTGATGATCACTTACAAAATAAGTCCTTATGGAACGCTAGGAGCATCATAAACAAAAACATTTGCTCCTCGCCTTATGTACCACAATGCATATAAAGACATCCTCGGTATTCCATTGCATAAAGTATAATTCCCGCTTATCTTAAAGTTTCAATTGTTGAGCGAGCATCATACTAACTGTTGACACTGTTATCCTATATTTTTATATGTCAACAAGAGATGAAATAAGGTTATAAAAAGAATGAAATACATAGAATAGGTGTCATACTAACAAAGTTCCACTAGTTTTGGTGAATTATATCTTTTCGGGGACTTAACAGAAAAACACCGGAAAACTGAGAGAAAAACCCCCAACAATAAGGAGATTTACCAGCAAGGAATTTTGATCCGAAAAGTGAACTAAAACATTCCGGAAGGTACCGAGGAGGACACCGGAAGAAACCCGAAGACGTGAGAAGATGGGACACCGGGCCCCCAGTCCCTTCATTGGCGGCGCCAGGGGTGGGCCCCTCTCGTCAGCCTCGGCTTCCTATGTCGGTTCACTACCG
The DNA here is from genome assembly GCA_015847255.1 of Hyparrhenia diplandra. Taxonomy (NCBI): domain Eukaryota; kingdom Viridiplantae; phylum Streptophyta; class Magnoliopsida; order Poales; family Poaceae; genus Hyparrhenia; species Hyparrhenia diplandra. Next base: position 1,156,862 of record JADLZK010010699.1, on the reverse strand, counting down.
ACCTTGTGGTTGTATCTACGCCGTTGTTGAAGGTCGGTTTGATCCGAGGGTCATCGTTCATCACCGAGGGCTATATAAGAAGACCCCTCGCCTCCGGGCTAAACATGAATTCATTAGTATTCATATCAATCCATTGTAAACCAAAGTCAAGGCGTAAGTAGAAAGAGAGTTCTCCACCGAGAGATTAGAGTTAGCTATTAGTTCTAGTTCTAGTTCTTCTAGTTCTAGTTCATCCAAGTTGATTAGCAAAACGATACAATTAGAGCCGGGTGTGCCTACCCGAGTTCTTGATCTTCAAATACTACGGTATGATTAATCTTGTATCTATGACTTTGCACTTTATTAATAATATGTGTTTGTTTGCTATGTTCTTACTTTATTCTAATAGTATGATTGATATAGATGTAGTTTATGATAGATTTATGTATTTATTTGTAGAGCACCTAATTCAATACTCGAGTGGGTTAGGTGGTAAAGATATTTATGTAAGCGTGGTGTTTATATATGATTTACCTGCAAATGCACCTTATACTCCGGGCCGTGTGGTAGATCTCGGGAGTGACAGTCCCGTTGAGTCCTTTGGAATCCACCCTCCGTTTATAAGACACGTGGACAATGATTATGGGGAATATCTTGTTTGCTCTTGATTTTCCTTGATAGTCGTCCTGATACATGATCTAGAATCTACTATGCTATAGATGATAACATATGTCTTAGAATAGATGTAATGACTTAGTAGATTAAATACTAATAGATGAACGTTTCTTGTAATCCTATGTTAAGTCTAACTTGTAGTAGTTAATCCCTATCTCTGTGTGTGATGCCTCTGCCTTTATTTACCATTATCATATCTTTATCATTATTGGTTTAACCCATGCTAAAGTAAGCACTAGTAACAGAATCTCTCATAAGAATGCCACTTATTATTTATGTTGTTCCCTCCTTAGATTATTCCTCTCTGTGGTAGAATATAAATAACAAAAACCTGGATTACTCCCGGTGAAATGCTACAAATGGTATTTATATCTCGTTAAACTTAAGGATAGACCTTTTATATTTATTTTATTAGATTGCAACAACACATATCACAAGTATCACATATGCATTTCCTAGCATTGCTTGCCGATGACAACCTAGCACATAGTAGTGTTAAGAGATGAACCACACTCGAGTATCTTTTGATGGCATATAGCCCGAGGTGAGATTAACTCCACCTTAAGTTATAGTGACGTTAGATTTACCAACAAGCATTTCTCGGCCGTTGTTGGGAGGAAATATAAGTTAGGCAAACATATTAATAAATGGAAACTTATGATGAGAATCTAAACTAGGTAGCCGCTTTAGCGAGGCTTACCCTTGTTTTTCTTTTGTTTATTTTATACGAGTTTATCAGATTGGAAATTGATTGTGATTCACTCCACTTCATTCATCGAGAATCAAATCAATCAAGAGAGCATATATCAATTTTTTGAAGCTATGGTTTGAAAATCCCTACGAGAGGTTTCTGCTCTAAGCACCGAGAACATTCATACAGGACCAACACTTCAACCGAAAGATCTTGAGTTTGAGCTCAAGCCAAGCCTCATCAACATGATACAAGCTACTCAATTCGAGTGGAAAGATTTATGAAGATGCACGCTTACATCTGCGAGAATTTTCTAGAGATTGCTAACACCTTCTCACTTAAGGATGTTCCCCAAGATATCATATTACTCCACTTATTTCCATTCTCATTGAAGGAGAAAGTGAAATCATGGTTCTATGCCAATAAAGAAGAAATCAAGACATGGGATGAATGTTCTACAGCTTTCCTATCAAAAATTCTTTCCCACGGGTAAAACCAATGCCCTACGAGGAAAAATTACCAATTTTCAACAAAGAGAAAGGAGAATCAATTCAGGTGTGCTTGGGAACGTTTACAAGAATACATATCAGATTGCCCTCACCATGGAATAGAAGATTGGTTGCTTATGCAAGGATTTTATCATGGAATAACTCAAAGAGCAAAAGAACAACTAGATGCAACCTGGCGAAGGATCATTTTTATCACTTACTCTTGACAAAGCTGAAGCACTCATGAACAACATATTAGAAAATCAAAAGCTGGAATCAAGATACTCAACATTACCATCAGATTGAAGAAGTTCCTGAAGAAATAAAAGCAATATCAACTCGGATGGATGTGTTGTTGAATTGGCTTGAACGAAGAGCCAAAGATAAGCGGGAAAGACAAGATTTACAAAACTATATTGATTCTGCTTCAAATTCAAGCATGGCTGTTAACAATTCAACATCAACTCAATCACAAGAACAAAGGTTACAACAGCTACGCAATAATCCGGTAAGTACAAAGGTAATATTCCTAGAAGCCCATTTTTAAGAGAGTTAATTGAGGAGCAAGATAAGTTAAATAATGTTCTTCTTAAGAAGCTTGCTGCTAATAAACAAGTTTTAGAAAATATAATTTTTAAGATGGATCAATTTTTCATTTGCTTTTAAAGATCAACATCTTTTTTAATAAAAAGATAGAAAGTCAAATAGCAAAATTGTTTGCTGCAAGATCCGTTGCCACTAACCTTGAGCAGGTAAATAATGTTACTACAAGAAGAGGTAAATCTACACGTGATCCTGTTGACCCAAGAAAAATAATTGAAACAAAGAAGTCGGGGACACCAATTACGGCACCTGCGGCAAAGACCAAAGAACAACAACAAGACCTGTGATTCAACCAATTAGAGAAGAAGAAAATGATGACATAGAAGATTTGATTCAAGAACCTCAAATGACGCAAGACTTTAATGATACAAATCTCTTACCATATCCAAGAAGAAACCGTGGACCCCAAGTGGATGATCAGTTTACAAAGTTCGTAGAGGTGATTCAGAAATTATACATCAACATCTCTCTATTAGACGCTATTCAAGTTCCAACCTATGCCAAGTATCTCGGGGATATTCTGAATAAGAAAAGACCAATACCCACTACGAGAGGTGATCAAGCTAAGGTAAGAATGCGGTCAAAGCAATTCTTAATATATTACCACATAAGATGACAGATCCGGGGATACCCCGTAATCAATTGCTCAATCGGAGATCAACATTTTACAGCACTTTGTGACCTTGGAGCAAGTGTTAGTGTTATGCCCAAGACTGCTTTTTTTGATAAACTCAAGCTTACAACCCCTGGAGCCAACTTCAATATCATTACAACCGGTAGATCAATCCATCGATATCCCTCGGGAATTGCAGAAAACGTACCAAGAAATATCGAGGATTCTTTATACCTGTAGATTTTGTAGTTTTGGATATGCCACCGGACTCCATAGTATCAATCATTCTTGGACGACCTTTCCTTAGCACAAAAAAATGCACATATCAATGTCACGGCTGGAGAAATTACATTCAACTTGAATGGAAAGGAAGAAAAGTTTGCATTCAAACCCAAATTAGAGCTTAGCTTGACAAAGACACAAGGTTGAATCGAAAAAATGAAGAAAAGCCATCATCGTAACCATCTCCGAACGAGGAGAGTGCACCTTGATAATTAATAAATTTTGGGAAGTCCCAGGACTTTAACTATAGACATTTATCAAGGTAAGTCAAGTAATTAAATTATATTTACTTTTATTATGCATTTACTTACAGAAGAAAAAATCTATGTCCCATATAAATAATTTTACAAAGGTGTCACAACCCGTGAAAATATTTATTGTGGAGGCTCAAAAATTTTTATTCTTACATTATTATTTTAACTCCTGCATTTACATATTAAAAAATACTAAAAAATAGAGTCACTATGTCATGGGTCCTATATGTCATACACTAAATACCAAATTTCACCTACCTTGGATAAGACATATACCACTCAAACCTCACCTACTACCATGCATCACTACTGTAACACCCTAAATTTTGCATGATTTTTAAAATAGCTTAAATTGATTTATTTATGCATTTTATGTGAAACATTGAATTTAGGAATAATAATTTATATGAAAATTAAAATCAATCATAAGGCTAGATACATGTTTGTGCACTCATGCTGCTGCATTGTTATTTTTGTATTGCTTGGATTTGATAAAATTTGCAAAAGAATTTAAATTGATTTAAAAAGGAAAAAGCTATTTCTTTTCTCTCTTTACTCTTTTCTCCGTTCAGCTCAACCTGGCCGTGTGCCATTTTCTTTTCTTTTGGCCTCTCGTCATTTTCTTCTCTTGGGCTGAAATTTGCCTCGGTCAAAGCCCAGGCTCGTAACATTACAGCAGCGTGCTGCCTTCCTGCTTTTGGATTGCTGTCAGCGTTGGTCCGCATGTCAGTTCTTTTCCCTTTCCTTTCTTCTTCCTGGCAACGTTTTCCAAAAATCGGAAACTCCAGTTTCCTTCGATGAACCGGAGTTTGATCTCGAGTTTTCCATCCTTGCTGCACCCTCGGGGCTATAAAAGCAGAGCACCGCACCCCCTCTGTTCCTATCTTGCCTACGCAGTTTTTGGCTTCGAGCAACCGTAGCACTGCAACCCTAAACGAAGCCGCCGCCGTGGTCTCGTCGTTTTGCCTCTTGGAGTTCGTTCATCTCGTGGAGCCGCCCGTCGTCTTCACGCCGTTCCCTTCGCTGATTTTATCCTAGGTGAGCTCTCATCGTCCTCTTCTATCTTCTCATTCCTTTGTTATAGTCGAACTCCATAGAAGCTCCATCGTTGGCCCCTGAGAAAAACAAATCTAGAAAATACCATGCTAATATATATATACATGCAATCATCTCGTCCAAGCTAGTTCCATCTTGCTTTCCGTTTGATTCAGTGTCTACATCAAGCTAGCAAGGTAGCTGTTCATCGTTGCAAACACACCGGACTGCCTGCTCCTGTAGTGCCATGGATGCTAGAAATTCCAACATACAGTACGTGTATGACCAGCACATCTAACCCACTTATTTTGCCTATAGTCTTTGCTAAACTCCGATGAGTTGCTAGTTCCATCGTCGGCCATGCTTTGCTCCCCTGCTTCAATTCAATTCTATCTCCAATTGTAGCTTCATGACATCATATGATGATGTCATCTGTTTTCTTGCCGTTTTCCTTAAGAAAAATAAATCTAGGAATACAATCTAAATACACATACACATCCATCACCCCAAGCCATCCAATTCTAGATCAATGGTCAAGATTAGAAGGTACCCTTTCATTGGCAGTTATTCTAAAGAGCCCTTGGCTTTCTTCATATTTTTACTGTCAGTCCTCATCAGATTTAATTTCGAATTTCATTTATTTTATTTCGAAATCAGTTTCCGTTTATTTACAGTTTTGCCATCCAACTTTAAATCATCATATCTTTCTCGCTTTTAAATCCGATTTGAGTCGCTCAAGATTCGTTAGATTCGTAATTTCGTAATCTACATGTTAGTATCACTGTTAGTCAGGTTTTTGAACTTTCAAATTTCGGTTTATTATTAGTTTATTATTTTATTACTAGTAAACTTGTAAAATTCATATCTACACCGTTCTAGCTCCGATTTCTGTGATCTTTATATCGATGTGTTCGTAGCAACGAGTAGATTAGTTTTATGAGATTTTCAAACTGTTATCTTACTGTATGGTGTACTGTTATCTCATTTGGTCTATGTTTGCCTCGTGTTTGATTGCATACTTTCGATTGTGTGTTGTCGCGTGATCGATTGAGTAGCCGGTGAGCAATTCGGGAACAGTCAGGAGCAATACTTTGAAGAAGACCAGCAAGCTCAAGATTTCATTCAAGGCAAGTATAGCTTGGGATCATCCTTGATGTCCTATTCACTTTAATCATTAACTCATGATGCATGTGTCCTCCTTGTTTACCATTAAGGATTTACCTAGTCTTGATTACTTGATCCTTGTCTCCTATGGGTTATGCATTTGGGTAGTAACTTGCTAGCGCTAAACCAACACACATTATTTATTTATTGCTTTATGGATTAAATCGAGATGATTAGTTGATGATGCCATGGTACATAGGGCGAAAAGAGCTTGTGTTGTTTATTTTATGAAGCTCTTAGCTCTCCATAAGGACTTATTCATTCGTGATCATCCGGGATATACAAAGATAGCTATGGGGGGTCGCATGGCTCCGACTTTGGTTGTTCAAGGGGTCTACCTAACTTTGTTGGTGGTTTGCCGTAATTGGGAGAAACGGGGTTGTAGCTCTGTTGGCCATTCAATATTTTTAGGAGGGTCTTTGAACGACTTTATATGGTCTTCACTTGGTTAGGAGTCGAGAACCTACTCGGTGGAAACCATGACCCGTAGTGAAAGTGTACACCTCTCGCTAGCAGAGTTAACTAAACCGACATGTCACCGTGTTCGCGGTCATGAACGGCCTTGGAGACATTAATGAATAGAATTGCATGCTTATTATGATGTTGCTATTAAATTGATGTTGATATCCTGTTCACACTTGTGATTAATGGGTTAATGGGATTCCTTTATGCTTAAGCTTAAAACTTGACCAACACTAAAAAGCAACCGCAGCTTAAGACAAGGTGTCGGCCTCTAAGCCTCATCACCCCCCGGCTATGCTTGCGGAGTTCGACATGGACTCACCCTTGCTATTTCCCCATACCTCGGAAGAAGTTAGGCTTGTGATCAACCAGTCGGTCGATCCCCGAGGAGTCTACACCGTAAGATCGAGTGTCTTTCCGCATTGCCCGCTAGCCGAGGTTATACTTTTATATTATGTTCGTTATATTTATTTTAAGCATTGTGAATTGATTACCATTCATTTGTAAACTATATGTGAGATTTGACTTCCAGGGCTCACATATGGTTTCATCTGGTTTTGTTCTTAAAACCGGGTGTTACAAGTTGGTATCAGCTCCGTGCTGACTGTAGGACGCAAGCCTAGTTAGAATTGGACGTCTTAGCTTTGTTTCATCCTCGGTTGGTGCATATATTGCAAGACCAGTACCCAGATCAAGATGCTCAAGTGGAATTTAGATGCACTAAGTGGGCACATCCTAAGTATAAGAGTTAACTAGAGCTTGGCAGAAGTAAGGAACATCATGAGGAAGCTCTTGATGAGACTAATGAGTGGAGAAGTCATGCTGGACTACCAAGGATCAACGAAGTAGAGGAGATGTTCCGCCATCCACACGAAAAGGTGTTACCATGGATGTCACTACAATCACACCATGTTTAAGTAGGAATTTATGCCCCCTTATGAAACAAAACGTTAGTAGCGAAAGTTGAGTCATTGTTTGATTTGTGCATCTCAATTGCTTTGTTGAATTGTTATTATGCATATGTTTGTCTTGGATCTTTGTATTGAGTGCAATGATCTTGTTGGTTTTCCCACAAGTTCATTTAGTTCATAGGCCTAAGGTAAAAGGTTTAGTGAAATAAATAGTCGGGGTGGTTTTCTTGTTTTCTCTCCATCATGTCATTCTGGAGCAGTCTGTCTTCTTCGGTTTATACCCCTGCCGTTGTACGATCAAAAATTTTGGAAAAAAATTCTGGACACAAGTATACTTCCACATCTTTCTCTAAGCGCAAGAATCACCTTCATATCAAATCTGGTTTGAGAGTTATGAAAATCACAAGATGATGCAACTGCGCTGTCAGGAATCTGGAATGGTTTCTGTTGTGCTCTGTTTTCGACCACTTAAGTGTAGAATTTGGAGAAGAGTTCTATACGGAAGTTGTAGAGTATTTCATAAGCTTTCCAACGGTGTAAAGTATGACCTTATCGGATTAATAGAACTCAACTTACAGCTGTTTTACTGCGGTGATATTTTTCTACTCGCGAGGAATTTTAGAAAACTTGTTATTGCCTATGCACGTGAGTTTTTCTTGGATATCAGAAGGTCATTAAGATGGATTAACTCACATAGGAGAACATTTAATTTACCCTTACTGATCCCCTAGTAAATCCTTTCTTAAGGGAGGTAGCCACGTTGTAGAAGTTGTAAGATGAAGATTGATATATTTTCTAATTCTTCACTGAAGCATATGCAATCTTATGGTTGAGATATCAACATGGAGCACATGCATTTTTCACTCAAGGTTGATGACGGATGGATCGTCTACAAGGAGCTTGTGTGCTTGACATGATTGATTATGTCTCAAGCTATCACAACACTTTGGAATTCAACTTACAATTCAAGACAAGTTAGCAATGATGATATAGGAGTGTGCTGCATGTTGGGCTTCTCTATAGTTGTTCTATGATGAATTTGGAAACTCCAATACTTACAACAAGCATCATGGTGAGTGAGTTTGGAGGAAGATCCCTTTTTAGGTATGACATCTCTAATGGTGGATTGCATGGAGAACTCTAGAGTGAGGTGTTGAGCTGAAGCCGTCCCAAGTATGCAAGATTGTTTCCTTCAATGAGATGATTCTATTGGTGGTTGAAGAAAGGTTTACCCAAGTCTCTCAAGATGTTATTACAAGAGAATATATTAAACTATGCTTGGATGTCAAGTCGACTATGAAATATGTGGATTGGAGGTATTATTCTATTGGTCACCAGTGCAGTAGTTACACATTTTACAAGTGATGTACTAAGATGGTTATGAGCGGGTGACATTATTATTGGATTGAAGTGACCACAAATACATGACATGGAATTATATTATCGTCTAGATGAAGCACATGTCATTATCAGTACTTTTAGCTTAGCAACTATGCTAATGAAGATCAGATAACACCAAAGCCTACCGAGCTATATGCAGAATATGAGAGTTGAGCAGCTCAACCATAGTAAGGGTACTAATAGTTAGAACTTTGGAATAGAACCCACTTTGGATCAAGAGAGTCATGTGGGTCAATTGGAAGGTCTACAAGATGGTTAAGGTGTTTAAAAGGTTACGAAAACTACTCTTTAGTCACCCCCTCGCTCGATCATATCTTAAGGGGTGGTAGTGCCTTGATCTCACACGCATGTTTCTCTTTAACTTATCTCAAGGTCATGAATTGTCTCTAAGTTGTGAGTTTGTTTATTTCTTGGATTACCACAAGTTTTATATGATCATCTATCCTTATCAAGGCTATCGTTGTTGACCACCAAATGGTAGGAACTAGAGGTGAGTATACAAAGTAGGAGGTTGGATTAGAAAGTGACAAAAACAGAACATGTTGAGGCTTAAGATGTTGTAGTTTGGAATTGTCGTGACAAGGGACAAGGAACTGTCAGACGCTTAATCTCAAAAGGGTCATAAAGAACATCGGTGTGAAGAGTGTTCTAGCATCTATCGCAACAATGCATCTAAGGTTATTATAAAAAGGTAACAAGTGTGCTAACAAATCGGATGTTACTAGGAGTTGGATGGAGTCACTCAGAGTTGTTCAATTAACTACTTGGAATAAGTTAGCAAGTCACTTGGAGTAAGATCATCAGGGGAAAAGCAAGGCAACGTTATTATTGAGAAAGTGGAATTACTCAACGATTCGTAGACGGAGTATCTCAATCTCTTTGATCACCACTTTCCCGAATCTCGGGACGAGATTTTCTTTAAGGGGGGTAGATTTGTAACACCCTAAATTTTGCATGATTTTTAAAATAGCTTAAATTGATTTATTTATGCATTTTATGTGAAACATTGAATTTAGGAATAATAATTTATATGAAAATTAAAATCAATCATAAGGCTAGATACATGTTTGTGCACTCATGCTGCTGCATTGTTATTTTTGTATTGCTTGGATTTGATAAAATTTGCAAAAGAATTTAAATTGATTTAAAAAAGGAAAAGCTATTTCTTTTCTCTCTTTACTCTTTTCTCCGTTCAGCTCAACCTGGCCGTGTGCCATTTTCTTTTCTTTTGGCCTCTCGTCATTTTCTTCTCTTGGGCTGAAATTTGCCTCGGTCAAAGCCCAGGCTCGTAACATTACAGCAGCGTGCTGCCTTCCTGCTTTGGATTGCTGTCAGCGTTGGTCCGCATGTCAGTTCTTTTCCCTTTCCTTTCTTCTTCCTGGCAACGTTTTCCAAAATCGGAAACTCCAGTTTCCTTCGATGAACCGGAGTTTGATCTCGAGTTTTCCATCCTTGCTGCACCCTCGGGGCTATAAAAAGCAGAGCACCGCACCCCCTCTGTTCCTATCTTGCCTACGCAGTTTTTTGGCTTCGAGCAACCGTAGCACTGCAACCCTAAACGAAGCCGCCGCCGTGGTCTCGTCGTTTTGCCTCTTGGAGTTCGTTCATCTCGTGGAGCCGCCCGTCGTCTTCACGCCGTTCCCTTCGCTGATTTTATCCTAGGTGAGCTCTCATCGTCCTCTTCTATCTTCTCATTCCTTTGTTATAGTCGAACTCCATAGAAGCTCCATCGTTGGCCCCTGAGAAAAACAAATCTAGAAAATACCATGCTAATATATATATACATGCAATCATCTCGTCCAAGCTAGTTCCATCTTGCTTTCCGTTTGATTCAGTGTCTACATCAAGCTAGCAAGGTAGCTGTTCATCGTTGCAAACACACCGGACTGCCTGCTCCTGTAGTGCCATGGATGCTAGAAATTCCAACATACAGTACGTGTATGACCAGCACATCTAACCCACTTATTTTGCCTATAGTCTTTGCTAAACTCCGATGAGTTGCTAGTTCCATCGTCGGCCATGCTTTGCTCCCTGCTTCAATTCAATTCTATCTCCACTAGCTTCATGACATCATATGATGATGTCATCTGTTTTCTTGCCGTTTTCCTTAAGAAAAATAAATCTAGGAATACAATCTAAATACACATACACATCCATCACCCCAAGCCATCCAATTCTAGATCAATGGTCAAGATTAGAAGGTACCCTTTCATTGGCAGTTATTCTAAAGAGCCCTTGGCTTTCTTCATATTTTTACTGTCAGTCCTCATCAGATTTAATTTCGAATTTCATTTATTTTATTTCAAATCAGTTTCCGTTTATTTACAGTTTTGCCATCCAACTTTAAATCATCATATCTTTCTCGCTTTAAATCCGATTTGAGTCGCTCAAGATTCGTTAGATTCGTAATTTCGTAATCTACATGTTAGTATCACTGTTAGTCAGGTTTTTGAACTTTCAAATTTCGGTTTATTATTAGTTTATTATTTTATTACTAGTAAACTTGTAAAATTCATATCTACACCGCTCTAGCTCCGATTTCGTGATCTTTATATCGATGTGTTCGTAGCAACGAGTAGATTAGTTTTATGAGATTTTCAAACTGTTATCTTACTGTATGGTGTACTGTTATCTCATTTGGTCTATGTTTGCCTCGTGTTTGATTGCATACTGATTGTGTTGCTGCGTGATCGATTGAGTAGCCTGTGAGCAATTCGGGAACAAATGGGAGCAATACTTTGAAGAAGACCAGCAAGCTCAAGATTTCATTCAAGGCAAGTATAGCTTGGGATCATCCTTGATGTCCTATTCACTTTAATCATTAACTCATGATGCATGTGTCCTCCTTGTTTACCATTAAGGATTTACCTAGTCTTGATTACTTGATCCTTGTCTCCTATGGGTTATGCATTTGGGTAGTAACTTGCTAGCGCTAAACCAACACACATTATTTATTTATTGCTTTATGGATTAAATCGAGATGATTAGTTGATGATGCCATGGTACATAGGGCGAAAAGAGCTTGTGTTGTTTATTTTATGAAGCTCTTAGCTCTCCATAAGGACTTATTCATTCGTGATCATCCGGGATATACAAGATAGACTATGGGGGGTCGCATGGCTCCGACTTTGGTTGTTCAAGGGGTCTACCTAACTTTGTTGGTGGTTTGCCGTAATTGGGAGAAACGGGTTGTAGCTCATTGGCCATTCAATATTTTTAGGAGGGTCTTTGAACGACTTTATATGGTCTTCACTTGGTTAGGGGAGTCGAGAACCTACTCGTGGGAAACCATGACCCGTAGTGAAAGTGTACACCTCTCACAAGCAGAAGTTAACTAAACCGACATGTCGGCCCGTGTTTCAAGGGTCATGAACGGCCTTGGAGACATTAATGAATAGAATTGCATGCTTATTATGATGTTGCTATTAAATTGATGTTGATATCTGTTCACACTTGTGATTAATGGGTTAATGGGATTCCTTTATGCTTAAGCTTAAAACTTGACCAACACTAAAAGCAACCGCAGCTTAAGACAAGAATCGACCTCTAAGCCTCATCACCCCCGGGCTATGCTTGCGAGTTCGACATGGACTCACCCTTGCTATTTCCCCATACCTCGGGAAGAAGTTAGGCTTGTGATCAACCCCGGTCACAAAGTCCTCGTGGAGTCTACACCACGTAAGATCGAGTGTCTTTCCGCCTGCCTCGCTAGCCGAGGTTATACTTTTATATTATGTTCGTTATATTTATTTTAAGCATTGTGAATTGATTACCATTCATTTGTAAACTATATGTGAGATTTGACTTCCAGGGCTCACATATGGTTTCATCTGGTTTTGTTCTTAAAACCGGGTGTTACAACTACCTGCCACTCTTTTCCACCGAAAGCACACTCAAAACAATGGCATTGGGGTGAGCATTACACTGCATGAAGGTGAGTGGGAGAGGACCCACCACCATGGCGGCTGGCGCCACCATCACTGGCGACCGCCAGGGCACGAGCTCCTCTATAGAAGGCCCCTCATCCCTCGCTTCTTCACCACACCAACACTGCTTTGCTCAGTATTCCAGTCTATAGTTTGAAGTTCTAGTATCCAGAAAGCTTTGGGCTTTGTAGTAGAGAGAAGGAGAAGTGAGAAGGAGGAAGGAAGTGCTTAGTAGCAATAGAAAGATTTCTTGAGAGAGGAGAGGATCTTGAGAGTATTAGAATAATCAAGAGAGATTAGTGGAAGTGTTGTCCTAATGGAGTAATCAAGATAAAACTTTGTTAGGGGGAAGTTCTGTCAAAATAAACAACTTCTTGATCTTTCTTTTCGGACGACTAACCCCTGGACGACTAACTTTGGACAGCTGACTTCTAACTTTTTTCTAACCCTTCCATTAGTCTCTTGTTTGTTCTTGTTTGTGTACTAATATTTTGCAGGATGAGCTTCTGGAAGTCATTCACGGGAAAACGATCCCAACGTCTCCAAAAGATTGGAGAATCATCTTCCAGAACTCTGTCAGAGATGAGCTATGAGCCAGAGCAAGATGTGCCACCACATCCAGCCCCTGCTGCAGTAAGAAGGTTGACATCAACCTCACACCTCAAGTTTCATGGACAATATGAGAAGACAAGGTACGGACAATTGAAGGATCGTAGGTTCACTCTCACTCCTGTGATTGACCCTGATCTCCTAATCCAAACAGGTATGGATGTTGAATTTGCTCATATTTTTCGCTTTTTGGGATGGGAAACTTTTGCGAAAGTCACAGAGGAAGGTTCTAAGTTTTTGACCATTGAATTTCTTAGCACCCTTTGTTGCACTGATGAAGGAGTCACATTTAGATTCTTCCAAACACAATATTCTCTCACTTGGAGAGAACTTAGTGATGCATTTGGTTTCCTACACTCTTGTGTCATGAACTTGGATGTAGCCTTAGAAGATTTCAATCAAGCCATAGTCTGGAAAGACTTGACCAACATAGATACTTTCTTTGATGCAAAAGCCAGAGACTTACACTTACCCACTTTCCGCTTTTTCCACAAATGGATTCTTTTCACTCTTTTGCCTAGAAAGGATGGTCATAATGTTAGAGTAGGAGAGTTACAGTTGATCTATGCAGCTATTAAGAGGAGACAAATTTCACCGATATACATGTTAGTTCAACACTGGATAGCTGTACCATCTCTCCTAGGAAATGTCAATTGCACATCACTTATCACTAGAATTGCCAACCACTTAGGGATTTTGGATGATAATGCTCATGTTGTTTACATAAGGGATGAAAGACCTGTCATAGGTTTTGATTTCTTTAGTAAGGGACATATTTTGAAGAAAGTTGGAAATAATTTTGTCATGACCCATGCTACTGTTGGGGAGATTCGGTTACCTAACCCCGAACTCTCTATATATCGTGTGCGCCTTATCTCGGAATGTGCGGGAACAACCAATTAATATGCAGAGAACTATGCCAGCTTTCGACAGACACGTGACCATGATCCGGTTTGGACAGAGCGCACCAGACCACAAGAACCAAAGATTTGGAGCATATCGCCCATGGACTTACCCTACACCATCACAAAGCGACATGATCGCGTTGATCAATCACCCGATATGAACAAGGAGGCCCAAGTGAGCAGGGTGGTGATGCTCATATTCGTCGAGAACCTCATCACAGCAGTAGTCGTTTCTACACTTCTGCAGGTACTTCGCAACACCCTACTCCCGAACCACCTCGTCACTCTTTTGCAGGGTATGATCCGTACGCGTTCCAAGGGATGTACAACATTGTCCTAGACATAAGGCAAGACCAGGGTCAACCAGTACAACTATCGAGAGAGTGGAATGAACGGACGAACGTAACATCACCGACCTCGGAGATACCATCGACCAGCAGAACGAAGAAAGGAGTGTCATGTATGGACGCCGCCGTCAATCGGCACCGAACCCCTAAATCAACATCAGCTTGGGGGAGTTGTCCCGTTTGGCGTAAGTCTCAATGACCTGGCAATTATCTATTTATTATATTATATTTATATTTTAATAAATTTTATATATAGTTTGTTTAAATTTGCTTTGCTTTGTTTGCTAAAAAAATGCATAACCAATGAAAAACCAAATAAAAAGAGTGTGTATAATTAATTTGTTTAAAGTTTGTTTGTTTGAATAATTTAGTAGCTATCTCTTGGAGATGATGAATAGTTGCTCATTTTTGTTTTCTTTCAAGTACCTATCATTGGTTTAGAATTCTCCCATGCTATGAATAAAATTGTTTAAAACTTGAGATATATATATTTGAGCTTGAAAATTTATGGGAGCATACTCTTGAGCCAATCTAGGTAATTGACGGATATGATATGAGATAGTTTGAGTTGCTATTTATGTTACTCCTAGTTGCACTAAATTCGAGATTTGATTTGCGAAAAATTTAAAATTGCATGATGAGTTTCCTATATGACGAGAGAGTTCTAAATTCCTACCACACCATATATATATATATATATATATATATATATATATATATGTTTCTAGAACAGGAAAACTCTTTATTTTTCACTACTTGTTTAGTGTTGAGTTTAGTCAACCATTGAGACCCTTGGGAACTTGTCATACAATTGCACTTACACACTCACACCACATACCCTCTATTCATTGCTAGCCATCAAAAATGTTTCGCTCCTATTTTTTGGGAGTAAAACACCAAAAATATTTCTCATCTTTATATTTATTCTCAAAACCCCATTTATGCTTCATAAAAAATTTCATTTATTATCTCTCAAATTATTCATTTGACTAAAAGAAGAAACTTTTGGGCTATGCTAAAAAGAAAAGAAAGGGAGATGAAAAATGGACAAGTGTCCTACTAAGAGTAGAGCCTACCTCTCTAAAAAGAGATGAATAATGAACAAAAGTTCGAGGGCCAGTAGAGTCCACATCTCTTAAAAATAGAGAGAGAATAATGGACAAAAGTCCGAGGGTGAGTAGAACCCACCTCTCTATAAAAAAAGAAAAAAGATAAAAATAAAAAAGAGAGAAAAAATGGACAAAAGTCCGCGGGTGAGTAGGACCCACCTCTCTAAAGAAAAAAAAAAAAAATATAAAAGAAAGAAAAGCTAGCCCAAGTTCTCTTAAGAGTCTTATTGAAAAATTCAAAAAAGAGAGATCAAAATTATCAAAAAGGAGCATAGTAGAATTAGAATCATTATATCCTATCATTATTATAATTATCCACCTCACAAATGCATTCCATACACTCACATTGTATGACTTGTTCCTTTGGATCCGTTGTTTGACTTTTACAATATATGTTTTGCAAGTATACATACACTGTCTCCACCTATGAACTCCAGATATAAGCCTTATAAGGTAAGTAGAGAGAAGACATCTTGCCATGTTTCATAAATGCTATATACCCTTTTTTGAGAAGGCACTACGTCATTGCTTTAATAAGATCCAAAAATACCACATATGAGAGATTTGAAAGAGTCATACAATGGAAACTCTGAGTTTTATTTTTGAAAATTTATAAAAACTCGCAAACAGAGGTGAAATGGAGAGTTTGAGACATAGTGCTTGACTTGATTGTTCTACCTTTCAATTACCTAAGATTTAAAGTGCAAGTAAAGGTTTCATGATATTTATTTGATAAAAGGAAGTTGAAAGATCAGAATGTTTCACTTATCTTTTTGGGAGAATTTTAGATTGATGATATGTGTATTTGTGAGAAAATAATTCATTGTAGCAACTCTTGATCCACTCTAGTAAAAAGCTTTGCTAAGAGACTAGCAAAGGTTAAGCTTGGGGAGCTTGTTGACACCTGTTATCCTATGTTTTTATATGTCAACAAAAGATGAAATAAGGTTATAAAAAGAATGAAATACATAGAATAGGTGTTATACTAACAAAGTTCCACTAGTTTTGGTGAATTATATCTTTTCGGGGACTTAACACACTAGTACACAAACCTTGTTTTGTCCCGGTTCTCCATAGTGTAAATTGAACCGGGATTGCGCATCCGGGACTAAAAATCGAGTGGTGAGAATGCGAACTGGGATTAATAATAACCTTTAGTCCCGTTCAGTAACACCAACCGGATGCCCCGAGGCCCGTGCCCCGCCCGCACTAGGAGATTTAGTCCCGGTTGGTGTCTCTCTGTTTTTTTATTTTTCTGTTTCTTTTAATTTCATGATATATTTTGCTTTTAAATTTGGTTTTCGAATACGATTCTACACTACAAATGATATACGCGTTCAGGGAAGTTTTGGTTTGATCCATGCACATTAATAAAAGTATATGAAACTAAAAGTACGCAACGATGAATATACATACAATATACATTTACATATATATATTTTCTTTACAATCACGCCTAAGCGCGTTTACATATATATATATAAAGAGTATTTGGTGATACTCTAGAATGACACTAATCTATCTAAAAATAAAAAGAAAGAAGTAGTCACATGCTTGCCGGCTTGCCACATGAGTGCTTGGCGTACACCAGCAGCAGGAACGTCGTTGTCGTCACGCACTGTAAATTCAGAAAAATCAATGTATTACTTAACATGAGTGCTGCATCGAAAAGTGAAAAAATACATATAAATTTAATGTAATATGCACATCAGTTTCTCGCAAGCAAGAAAAAAAAATAGAGGCTGTGCATTTCATCAGTTTCATGAGTAGTCTGCAGATTTAGTAAATTGCAGATATTCATTGTTGGGGAGTGGATGGAATAGAGGGGAGCAGGCCTACCTGCTTAGCGTCGGGCGAGGAGCTCTGCTTCGAAAGTACAGGGCTGCCCTGCCTGCTCAGTGTCGGCGGCCGACTGCGACTTGGCCACCATGCGGAGCTGAAATGAGGCGATGGCTCGGGCAAGCTCGCGCACGGGAGATGAAAGCCCACGATGATGGGGAAGCGCAGCGGAGAAGAAGACAATGGATCCACGAAGTGAAGATGGAGAAGGGAGAGAGAGCTAGCGTGGCTTATATATCATGACAGCTTTAGTCCCGGGTCTTGGCGACGACGCAGACTAAAGTCGCTTTACTCCCGGGTCGTAGTGACACCCGGGACTAAAGCTCTCCCAAAAAAAATTTTGAAAGGCTTTAGCGCACTCCTATAAAATTTCAAGCTTTAGTCCCGGTCTTGGTATCACCTGGGGCTAAAGTTGGATAAATTTTCACTTCCCGCCACTTCCCCACTTTTTTTCGTATATGTTTTTTTTAATGCTAAAGCCTTGTTAATTGCCCAATAAATTGTATACTTAGCACTGTTTTAAAAAAAACAAGTTTAGTTTACTTTTTATTTACTGCACACATGAAAATATGTAACCTATTTTTTTCTTTTTCTTATTAATATTGTACACAATATAACAGGATAATCACTATTACGTACCCACGTCGCGACAAATTATGATCCTCTGTGAAGGATGTTGGGTCTAGTGGTCTTAAAATTGCTTTTTTTTTTTTTTTGCTCATATACACCCAGAAAAAATGATCCCACACAAAATCTTAGGTTTTTTCATGGTTATTTGAATTACTGCATTTTTCTTTATGCCGCGTCATGACAAACCATGGCGAATTACGTATGGAAAACAACAGGATTTTGCACCCACCTCCCCAAAACTTCGTCTCCTAGGGCACAAGAGACCTTGTCACAAAGTTTGGCACCGTTTCATATCTTTTTGGGGGTGGACTCAGTTCAACTTATAATTACCGGGGAGAACTTCGCACGGAAATTGATTAAACTGGAAAAAGTACCAAACGAATTCAAAAAATTCTCAAACTTGACGGTTCCTACACACACGGGGCATGTGAAAGCGTGGGAAAAAGTTTGAGGCCAAAACCACACTGAATACGCGTGGACCTCGAATCATGGAGAACAAAGGTGCGGAGACAAGGTTGGTGAAAGGTTGCGTATACCTCTGTGAAGGATGTTGGGTTTACCGGTGTTAAAATTGCTTGAATTTTTTTGCTCATATACACCCAAAATAAGATCCCACGCAAAATCTTAGGTTTTTTTTCATGGTTATTTGAATTACTGCATTTTTCTTTGTGTCGCGTCTTCGACAAACCATGGCGAATTACGTATGGAAAACAACGAGATTTTGCACCCACCTCCCCAAAACTTCGTCTCCTAGGGAACAAGAGACCTTGTCACAAAGTTCGACACCGTTTCGGATCTTTTTTGGGGTGGACTCAGTTCAACTTATAATTACCGGGAGAACTCTCACGAAAATTTGATTAAACTGGAAAAAGTACCAAACGAATTCAAAAATTCTCAAACTTGGCGGTTCCTACACACAGGGCATGTGAAAGCGTGGGAAAAAGTTTGAGGCCAAAACCACACTAGAATATCATGGAATACGCAAATGTGTTAATAAACGAAAACATATTTTGAATAAGGGAAAACCAAAACTATGAATTCAAGTTCCAAAAACGTAATTCTATATTACGCTAACGATGGGTCCTTTTGTGCAAAAGTGATGTGGCCTCAAAAAAGATTTAGTCCCGTTGGATATTCCAGTAGGGACTAAAGCTAACCGGTTTGGGCTTTGGCTGGACCCAACCCAAAATCTTTCATCCCAGTCCTACTCTCAAACCGGGATTAAAAGCTTGAGAATTCAAACCGGGACTAAATGTTTTATTTTAGTCCAGGTTGTTGGCTAGAACTGGGACTAAAGGTTTCCTCCATATGAAAAATGTCTCGTACATCGTTTGTCCAAGAGCTTTACTCCCGGTTGGTAGTTACAACCGGGACTATCTACGAACTTTAATCCCAGTTCAAAATGAGAAGCTCGCATGAAGTGTAAAACACATCCGGGACAAAACAACAACTTTGTAGTAGTGACAGGAAAACACCGAAAACCGAGAGAAAACCCCCAACAATAAGGAGATTTACCAGCAAAGGAATTTCGATCCGAAAAGTGAACTAAAACATTCCGGAAGGTACCAGAGGACACCGAAAGAAACCCGAAGACGTGAGAAGATGGGACACCGGCGCCCGCCCGGTCCCTTCATTGGCGGCCGCCAAGTGGGCCCCTCCGGTCGGCCTCGGCTTCCTATGTCGGTTCACTACCGACCTTGTGGTTGCATCTACGCCATTGTTGAAGGTCGATTTGATCCGAGGGTCATCGTTCATCACCGAGGACTATATAAGAAGACCCCCGCCTCCGGGGGCTAAACATGAATTCATTAGTATTCATATCAATCCATTGTAAACCAAAGTCAAGGCAGAAGTAGAAAGAGAGTTCTCCACCAGAGATTAGAGTTAGCTATTAGTTCTAGTTCTAGTTCTTCTAGTTCTAGTTCATCCAAGTTGATTAGCAAACAGATACAATTAGAGCTGGGTGTGCCTACCCAGAGTTCTTGATCTTCAAATACTACGGTATGATTAATCTTGTATCTATGACTTTGCACTTTATTAATAATATGTGTTTGTTTGCTATGTTCTTACTTTATTCTAATAGTATGATTGATATAGATGTAGTTTATGATAGATTTATGTATTTATTTGTAGAGCACCTAATTCAATACTCGAGTGGGTTAGGTGGTAAAGATATTTATGTAAGCGTGGTGCTTATATATGATTTACCTGCAAATGCACCTTATACTCCGGGCCGTGTGGTAGATCTCGGGAGTGACAGGTCCGTTGAGTCCTTTGGAATCCACCCTCCATTTATAAGACACGTGGACAATGATTATGGGGAATATCTTGTTTCGCTCTTGATTTTCCTTGATAGTCGATCTGATACATGATCTAGAATCTACTATGCTATAGATGATAACATATGTCTTAGAATAGATGTAATGACTTAGTAGATTAAATACTAATAGATGAACGTTTCTTGTAATCCTATGTTAAGTCTAACTTGTAGTAGTTAATCTCTATCTCCGTGTGTGATGCCTCTGCCTTTATTTACCATTATCATATCTTTATCATTATTGGTTTAACCCATGCTAAAGTAAGCACTAGTAAATGTAATCTCTCATAAGAATGCCACTTATTATTTATGTTGTTCCCACCTTAGATTATTCCTCTCGTGGTAGAATATAAATGACAAAACCTGGATTACTTCCGGTGAAATGCTACAGATGGTATTTATATCTCGTAAACTTTGCGGATAGACCTTTTATATTTATTTTATTAGATTGCAACAACACATATCACAAGTATCACATATGCATTTCCTAGCATTGCTTTGCTGGGGATGACAACCTAGCACATAGTAGTGTTAAGAGATGAACCACACTTGAGTATCTTTTGATGGCATATAGCCCGAGGTGAGATTAACTCCACCTTAAGTTATAGTGACGTTAGATTTACCAACACTAACCATATGCATAAACCCATAGGTATCAAGGAATAAGTAATCAACAACTAGGATGTCCTCAAAGTTTAACAAGGGAGGACACATGCATAATGAATTTAATGATTAAGGTGAATAGGACAACAAGGAAAAGCCCATGTTATACTTGCCTTGGTCAAAGAACTCTTGACGATCCGGATTACCGAGAAGCTCTCGGTTCACCAACGAATTGCTCACCGTCTGAACTCGATGGACACCACAGCAACACACAATCATCCACACAATCATACACAATGCAAACAAGGAATAATATGAGAACAGTACATCAACAGCAAGAAAATATAATAAAAAGGTTTTAAAACAAAAGTTCGCATTGCTATGATCACATAGACGTAAAATTCACCGAAAACGGAGTTATAACGATAACGATATGAATTTTACCAGATTTACAATAAATAAATAATCAATTTATTATAAACACGAAATTCAAAAGTTTAATTTTGGATAAACAGTGATATAATCTTGTGGATTACGAAACTACGAACTTAACGAAATTCGAATGGTGAAATTTGGATGAAAAGTGAAGAAGATATGAGCATTTGAAACTGGATGGCATTCTTGTAAATATGAGAAAACGTTATTTGATCCTGTTAAAATAAAAATACGGTTTCCAGTGGACAAAGCGTAGTAACTGAAGTCGCTAAGGACTGCGGGTGAGAACATTGAATAATTGAAGGGGTTCATGTGCAATATGTCAAAACGAAGGGGTATGTTTTCTTATCGCCATCCGATCCGAGATCGACGGTAGAGATTAAACTTGTTGCCAACGTGGGCGGCGCTGTCGCCCGGTCGGGCGGCGCCCGCCCCGCGATGTCTTGGCGGCGGGATCGCCCGGCGTTCACGAATCCGCCCTAGAGGCCACGGTTTTCGAAGAAACGGTACCAATCGAAAAGCGGATGATGACGCGAGTGTTTGGTCGAAAACCGGCGAAGACAAGTATAAATAATGTAATGCAAGGAGACACATGCACACATATTCGAGAACCATATATTTCATTAATTCTTTCTTGAATATACAAAATACATGATCAACGAAAAAATTGCCTTCTTCCGTCTTCTTCGCGTCATGCTTAAGGAGAGGTCGACTTGTAAGGAAATTGCGTAGTTCGCCCGATTCCCGGGGCCTGTTGGGCGCGGCGGTTAATTACATCCGCAAGACGAGCTTGCGAGAAAACCTCCGATTAAGCTGCGCTAGATGGTCGTCATGTATTTGATTGATCGCCGTCGACCATATGCGATATATGGCGTAGTAATTGTATGGGTGGCTTTATGTCGCCGAAGCTTGGTTGTGACATCGCCAACGCCACGTCGGAGTAAACGGAATTTGTTGATAATGAAGGGGATGACTATCGCCTCGTCGGTGCCCGATCATGTATGCCGGCCTTCATTAACATGGGCGTGTGTGAGTTGCTATCGCCTCGTCGGTGCCCAGCAACGATGTGTCCAATCCCGTTCAATGGGGCGTGTCGGTGGAGTGGTGACCTCGCCTCGTCGGCACTCGGCCATAATTCTGTCTAGCCTCGTCGGCACTAGACATGTAATGGACGATTGTACAGTAATAAATCTGCAACAATTAGCAGTAAGAGTATTTGCTTGAACGATGCTTTACTCAAATGATCGAACGGACAGCCTCCCGGCGTCGGTATTTTTATAGTAAAAAGAAGCACTGTCATCTTGAGATGAGCATAACATGCTCGGAGCAAAACAAGTATGCAGTCTTTTAGCGTCACTTGCATTTGGGTAGCCTTTCGGCGTCACTTGCATTACTTCGTGCGCCACACCAAATCTGGTCGCAGCGACTTACTCAATCTGGCCAATACGACCTTCTCGAGCATAGGAAACAATAGGGATGAGCCAATACGACTTTCTCCACCATCGTAGGAAATAATACGGATCAGGCCAATACGACCTCTCCGGCGTAGAAGAAAACGATAGAGATAAGCCAATGCGACCTTCTCCACTATCGTATAAAGTAGTACGGATCAGGCCAATACGACCTCTCCGCCGTAGCAGAAAACGATAGAGATAAGCCAATACGACCTTCTCCACTATCGTATAAAACAGTACAGAGCAGGCCAATACGACCGCTCCGCCGTAGCAGAAAACGATAGAGATAAGCCAATGCGACCTTCTCCACTATCGTATAAAATAGTACAGAGCAGTAGAGCAGACGACAACTCGGTGTAGATGCATCACGTGTAGATCAATTATGTGGCAATCTATTGCTCATGCTCATCTAAACTAGATAAAACTGCTGCTGTGCTCATGCTCATCTAAACTAGTTAACACATCTAAACTTGATGCTCACCGAGGAACACGACGGCCGGCGCAGATGACATGATCGCAGATGGCTTGAGGTGAAGATGAACAAGCAGCAGGGCGACGTCGACGTGCTTCAGCGGCAGGGCGTTGACAGATGTGGGCGATGGCGTGCAGCAGCAGATGCGTCTCCAACGTAAGCAAGAGCGTCCGGCGGCTGGGCGTGGATGCGTGAGAACGTAAGTCCCTCACGATGGCCAGGGTGCTGGCTTTTATAGGGCAGGAGGCCGTGCGTGAACTTTTTGACCAAGCAATCAGATACGCATCTCTGGTTTAGATTAGATTGGAGTCCATCATCTCCACATGCGTATCTTCCCAGGACTTTGATACTAGTAGTTACACGCACGTATATACAGAGATCAAATCTCTTTTGACTTATATATCTCAGAACCAAATATGTACTCCAGCCCCAATGTAACTCCCAGGCTCAAGTACGTCGAGAGAACTTTGCGAAATATTTCAGAGGCACAAAAGTTCGGGTGTACAGGCACGTAGATGTATATGCACACACACATATCTCAAATGTTGGGTTTGCGTACGTGCCGAACCATGCTGATTTAATATTCCATTCAGCTAATTAGCTAGCCGGCCAGGCAAATGTTGTATATATATACACGTATATAAATCAAAGCACCATGACGTGCATTTGCCCTCATCAAGAGAACTTTAAAGTGGTAGAAATATTTCAGAGATGGGACCTATGTGACATAGGCTCAGCCATGGTAAATCTCATACGCCCATTTATGTACCAATAATATGCGTTGAATAAATATATTCTGAAATTCACCTTGCCACCAATGATTATTATTTTGATAAAATAATCATCAAACAAATGCCACCCGCCGAGCCGAGTTTATGCGCGAAGTAGCAGAGACTCGACTCGG
Source organism: Hyparrhenia diplandra (assembly GCA_015847255.1). Lineage (NCBI taxonomy): Eukaryota > Viridiplantae > Streptophyta > Magnoliopsida > Poales > Poaceae > Hyparrhenia > Hyparrhenia diplandra. The sequence continues at coordinate 1,132,754 of JADLZK010010699.1, read as the reverse complement.
GGAAATAACAGGTTGACGAACCCGGCCGCATGGACGTAGCCTGGCTGTAATTGCCACTCTTGAAGCCGAAGCGCTGAGAAGACCTGGGGACCACCGATATGGCAAAAATATGGAACCATCCTTGCCCAGCAGGCATTGTAGGCATTAACACAAATATGCCCCGAGTTTCTCTTATACTCCAAAGAATGAGAAGGTTATTCTCAAATTGAAAAGAAAAAAAAAAAAAAACGACCATTAATTTTTTTTTTTTTTTTTTTTTAAATGTCGGCTTTTCCATGACCCACCAAGCTATGAAGCATCTTCTAGTGACGTCATTGAAGGGTGTATGTTGACATAACAAGGTCAACGACACAGCATGAGGTTTAGCGTCCTCGTGATAACCATGTCAAGAGATTAGCACTTCGTCAGGATCTCTCGGGTCAGAGGAATTCTCTTCGAACCTCCCTTCAGCCATGTGCGCCATACCGTTCCATTGTCCAGTGGGGAGTATAGGATATGGCTAATTAAATATTTTTTTGGATTGGTTTGGGGGAATCGGCTATGATGATTCTTTGCCTTTACTTTTGCCGAGGATGATGAATAGCTACCCTCCTCCTTCACTTGCTTCACTTTAAAACTTGACTTTTTTTTTTTTACTATTGAGAGCTTCGAGACAGTTGACTATGCCTCCTTTTTCTTTCTCTCCTTTTTTTTTTTGAGATTTGTTTTCAACGAATTCGGAGGATAGCTCTCCATCTTTGTGTAGCTAAGTAATCCTCGCAGGCACATTTTGTTTTCGGCCCTTGTTATCACCTCGTAGGGTGGCATGCGGCTTCACACTTGATCCAGACTTTTGTCAAGTCAGGTAGCCCTTTCATGCTCCTTTCCCTATAGTCTCCCTAGAGGCTTGATACTCCCTTCAAACTGGACATAGGCGACGGATATGGGGAACCCACGACTTTCAGAGTCAGCGCGAATGAAATTCAGCTGTCCACATTTTATCCCTTGTTGGTGCTAACCATGTGCGTGTGTTGAGGTTGCTTGACCACAAGCTAAGTTGATCGGGACATTCCCTGTCCAGGGACACACCCTTAAATGACTGCCACCAGAGGATTGAGCTTGGTGATATGTATAGGAAAAAGCCTTTTGTTGTTGGACACGATGTCCATTCAGCTCAAAACACATTTTCTATAATGGGAGAAAACATGTTTCCTTGAGAAAAATAAAAAGAAAAAGAAAAGAAAAAAAAAACAGCGAAAAGGGGCAAGGATCGCACGACAGTTAGTCACGCGAAATATTTTTTTAAATACCTGCCGTTGATGGGCGGCATAGGACGGATTCCTTGGTGATCTATCAGCTGGTACGCACCACCATCATAGACTTGCTCAATGATAAATGGTCCTTCCCACTTCGGCTCGAATTTCCCTTTTGTCCTGTGGGTAACAACAATAGGGCGTCGAAGAACAAGAACAAGTTCACCTTTACGGAAAACTCGCTGCTTGACCAGCTTATCATAGGCTCTCACCATGTTCTGGCGATACAGCTCTAAATTTTGGAGTGCATTGAGACGAACCTCCTCCAAAGCGTCCAACTCCTGAAAACGAAGCCGGATTTGTTCATCATTTGTAAGCTCATCATGGACAGCCACCCGTAATGAAGGGAGCTGTACCTCAAGTGGCAAGACTGCCTCACTCCCATAAATGAGAGAGTAAGGCGTCGCTTGCGTCGGAGTACGAGTAGTAACTCGGTATGCCCATAAGGCCTCGTAGAGACGATCATGCCAATCTCTTTTATGCTTCGTCACGGTCTTTTTAAGTATTTTGCCAAGGGTCTTATTGAACGCTTCAGCAAGCCCATTAGCTTGAGGATAATATCCCGTGGAATAATTCCACGTGATGTGATATTTTGTAATAAACCTTTGCATCTTGGTGGAAGTGAATGCCTTAGCATTATCAGAGGTAATTCTTCGTGGAACCCCAAAACGATATATGATATGTCGCTCTAGGAAATTGATGACGTTGTCCGACTTCACCTCCCGTAAAGGTATGGCCTCAGCCCACTTGGAAAAGTAGTCAGTAGCAGCAAGGATGTAGTGATGCCCCTTGGATGATGGAGGCTCAATGGAGCCAATAACGTCAATTCCCCATGCGTCGAATGGCCATGAAGGAATAGTAGGGTGAAGAGGAACTGGCGGCTGATGCTTGAAGTCACCATGGATTTGACAATTGTGACAAGTCTTAGCAATTTTAAGGCAATCGGCCATAATTTTTGGCCAATAGTAACCAGCCAGCCTAATGTTGTGATACATCTTGGCGCCACCTTGATGGCCGCCGCATACTCCATGGTGCATCTCCTGTAATATTTGATCAGCTTCTTTTCTTGAAACACACCGTAACCATATTTCTTGACCAAACGATCGTCGATACAAGACCCCGGCCTTGTATATATATGACGGCAGGCGCTGTTGCAGACGACGTCTCTCCACCAGATCATCCGGCCAAGTGCCATGATTAAAATAATCAATGAATGGCTTACGCCAATCATCTTGTTCAACAGCCATTGTCACCACCTGATTGACTTCATATTCTTCAGGTACGAGATCCAAGACAGCAGGGAGTAGCCATCTCTCTTCTATTGTTATTTGAGCGGGCTCGCCACCTGGGAGCACTAGCGCTGCTGCAAGTTTAGCCAATGCATCAGCTGAGGCATTTTTGCCTCGCGGAACATGTAAAACTTGAATGTTTTGGAATTTCTCCATGAGTTTGCGTGCAGCCATGTAATATGGCACTAGCTCAGGTTTGCGTACCTCGTAAATGTCGTTGACTTGCCGTACAACAAGTTGAGAGTCACCATAAGCTTGCAAATTTCGAATATCCATAGAAAGCGCAAGTAAGAGGCCGAAGATGAGAGCCTCGTATTCAGCTTCATTATTTGAACACTCTTCCTTAAGGAGGGAGAAAGAGTGGTAGATGTTTTCGCCTTCCGGCGTCTTGAATACTAGCCCGGCTCCAGCTCTCTTCTTGATTGTGCCATCAGGATTCGTGTCAGCACGAGATGCGCCATCAAAATACAATTCCCATGGTGATTCAACATCGACGGAAAACACATCTTCGTCGGGCAAATCAATCACTAGCGGGGAATCGTCGGGCACAGGGTGCGCTGCAAGAAAGTCAGCCACCACTTGGCCTTTAACTGCTTTTTGCGGAATATAAGTGATATCAAATTCCATCATGAATACAGCCCATTTACCAAGACGCCCCATTAGGGCTGGTTGGTTCAGCACGTACCTTACTGGATCTGCTCTTGCTATGAGCTGAATCGGATGTGCCAGCATGTAGTGCCGCAATTTCTTTAGCGCGAACACGAGGGCCAAACACAACTTCTCTATAGGCGAGTAGTTATGTTCGGCACCTGCCATGGTGCGACTCAAATAATAACAAGCTACCTCCTTTCCTTCATCGTTATGTTGTGCGAGCAGCGCGCCTACCGAAGAGGGCTGCGTGGCAATATAGAGTATCAATGGGCATCCTCTTACAGGAGCCGCTAGAACAGGAGGGTTAAGTAAATACCTTTTAAGGCTGTCGAGAGCATTTTGGCACTGCTCATCCCAATGGAACGGCACGCCTTTTCTCATTAGTCTCGTGAATGGCTGAGTGCGCCCTGAGAGATTAGATATGAAGCGTCGAATGTACGCCAGGTGACCCTGCAAAGATTTAAGGTCGCCCAAATTTTCAGGAGTCGGTAGCTTAAAAATAGCTTTAATTTTCTTTGGCTCAATTTCTATGCCTCGATGGCGTACGATAAAGCCCAAGAACACACCTGACTGCACCGCAAAGGCACATTTGAGCGGATTCATTTTTAGTTGATGCTTCCATAGCCTATTGAAGACAATACGTAGATCATCTTGATGGTTCCGCCGATCTTTTGATTTAACGACGAGGTCATCAATGTAACATTCGACTGTGTTGTGAATGAGACCATCAAGAACCACCGTCATGGCACGCTGGTAAGTTGCACCCGCATTTTTTAAACCAAACGTCATGACTGTGTAGTAGAAATTACCCTTCGGCGTTCAAAATGCCGTATCAAACGCGTCTTGTGGGTCCATCTTAATTTGATTGTAACCTGACGAACCGTCCATGAAGGACAAGGCACCATAGCCAGTGGTAGCATCCACCACCATCTCCGTGATGGGGATTGGAAAATCATCCTTAGGACAGGCGCGATTGAGATCGCGATAGTCGACACAAATTCGGAGCTGACCATTCTTTTTCTCCACAGGAACAATGCTAGAAAGCCAACGGGGATATTGCGCCTCTTTTATAAAGCCTGCTGCAATTAATTTATCAACTTCAGCAACTATATCATCTTGCAGCTCGGGACGAAAACGGCGAGGCTGCTGCTTGACAGGCCGAAATTGAGGGTCGATAGCGAGCTTGTGAGTGGCGACAATTGGATCAAGCCCAGGCATCTCTTTGTAGTTCCATGCAAAGCAGCCCCGGAACTCCATTAAAAAGGTTCTATAACTTTCACGCTCCTCTAATGTGAGGGTTGCGCTGACGAAGGTGGGGCGTGGATCTTCCTCTGTGCCTAAGTTGATCTCGACTAGCTCATCCACAGTCAGCTGGCCGCCGTCTTCGAGTTGTTCAGGAGCAGGAGCTGCACCAATAACTTCATCTTGCTCCACGTGCATATTTTCGATGACCTGTGCCAGCACATATTGTTCATCTCTTAGCCCTTGACAAGCATTAGCTTCAGCTTGCAAGGAACGTGGATGGTAAGGTGCAGAGTATAGACCACAATCCTCCTCACCGGAAGTCGCATCGTCTATATCATCTTTATTCGAAACGACAGACGTCATCCGACACATCACTCGCTGCTGATCATTATTGTCGTCGCCTTCGCTCTCTGACGAATCCGGGTGAACATAACCCAAACCATATTTTGGTTGGGTCCGGTTTGCCCTCTTTTCATTCCTTTGGGCGATCTTCTCTATCTCCTCCCACCACTCTTCGCATATGGCGGGTGGTGGTGGTAGCCTGTAATTTTGCTGTAGATTAATCCCAGAATTTTCAAGTAGACGAACCATCCTTGGTTCAGCTTTTGTGTTATTAAGAGTTTTTCCCATCTTTAAACAGGCTTCGGGTAAATTAATGACGACATCACATGGCAATGCTTGTGGCGCCTTGTAGAAAAGCGTTGGAGGTGAGTAGCCTGCCTGGCCTGGAACGAACAACACATCTAATGGTGTTGTCACTGACGTATACATTGATGGAGGCTGTTTTAACCCAGACTTCCGTTGATCCTCTATTTCTGCCACCCTTTTGCGCACCGTCCCTTCTGTAGGAGCTACAGCTCCTCCCTCTGTGACATCGGTGCGCAACATCAAGGGAGGTGGTGTGCCAGTTTTTGACGTGAGAAGCTTAGGAACTCCTCGAGCGCCTGTAGAATTGGGAATGGTCAAGTCATCGGATTTTAATGACTTGTTTAATAAGGAATTGTTTATTTCAGCCACCTGGGGCTCTAGAACAGACCTCAACAAGAGAGGCGTAGTTGCAATTTCTGAACTTGGAGTTGACAGAATATTGCGAGTGATATTGGACGGTGTAACCATCAGAGATTTTCCGTGCCTTTTAGTTTGTTCTCTCCTTAGATTTCTCCTGCCAAAACTTGCGGTGCCGAAGACATCTGACTCAGAAGAAGTTTTAGAGCCTGGGGTAATAATTATATCAGCAGCTGGTGCAGCACGCCCCTGATGTTTACTCGACTCCCCGCCTGAGAAATAATATTTTGCATCGGCATGATGCGACTCATGAACAGCATAAGGGGACTCATTAGCAGTGATCCGGTGCTGTGCTCCTTTGTTATCAAGGAATTTTAAACATTGATGGAGTGTCGAGGGGACTACTTGATACTTGTGTATCCATGGTCGACCCAAGAGCGCTGAGTATGAGGTATTTGCTTCAATAACAAAGAATCGTGCTTTGAAGCTGAAAGTGGACATTTGAATTTTTACGGTAATGGAACCGAGGGCTTTAGTTCCGTGGTTATTGAATCCACAAATCACCACCTCGGTAGGTTCGAGATCATCCAACGAATAACCGGCATGTGTAAGGCTTCGGACTGGCAAAATATTCACTGCAGAGCCGGGATCAATAAGTATGCGACGCAAATGAGCGGTGCCTATATTGCCCTCAATGTAGAGCGGGCGATTGTGATTATCATCCTCTATTAGCTTATCTTCTTCTGAAAAAGTGATTTCGTGGACCTCGCTTGGATTGCAAAGAAGTCGATGTTTCGCCATAGCAACTTCATAAACTTCTGGAGCCTCTAGCGCCTTAATAAGGGCTTGGCGTAATTCCGGAATCAGTAGCAATGCGTCATAGACGCTCAATAATGCCGGGATGTGCTTTAGGTGCGCGACAACATTGTAATCAACTTGGTGAAGATCTCCGCCACTATTGGCTGGTATATTTTGCGTATTTTCTGGAGCGGCCACATTCTTTGTAGCTGGATCATCTTCCTTCGCACCCCTTTTTGGTGGTGGTTTTTTAAGTTCCGGCAGATTCTTCCCACTTCGCAAATTCATATTGACTTCTGCCTCAGAACAGCTTGGCGATTCTTCCTCTATGAGCATTTTATGCTCACGAGGTGTAAGGACGTCATCTGGTTCAGAACTGGTTGTCACATTACACTGAAAGACCATATTACATGAAGCCGTATTTGGCTGAGGATGTAGGACAGTATCCTCTTTATCCCGACGCTCATCATGTGGAGTTTCAGGTTGTCTCCCCCAATTGCGGGGCATGAACTGTTCTAGCGAAGGCAAAGTTCTGCCGCGTCGTGGAAACGATTCGTTCCCCTGTGACTTAGGCACAAATCTAGGCGGCATACGACGACGACTCGGACCATGCCACCTGTATGGCGGTAGGCTGTTGGCATGCAAACTCCTATTCTCGGAATCACGCTGATGTGCATGTAAACTCCTATTCTCGGAATCACGCTGATGTGCATGTCTTGGTATTTTGCCATGTCTAACTGTTTGCCATGAGTGGTGGTTCCGTTCGGTTATCTTGGGAGAAACATCCAAGTTTGCTAATTGATGCTCAACCTGAGCTAGCGGAATCCAGCCGTCATCATTTTGATTTGTAGTATCCATCTCAGCGGTTATCGTATTTACTGCATGGAAATCTGGATTGACAGCATCAGGTGGTATTGATAATCTCTTGTCATCAATGGCCCTTTGCAGCCATTCTTTAAAGGCAACACAATCTTCAATGACGTGCCCAACATACCGATGGTATGGGCAATACAAAGGATTATCTACCATTTTAACTTGTTCGGGCCTCTTAGGTTCAGGGAGAGTGAGATAATCGTGATCCATGACTTGTTGGAAGAAAACCTTCACTACTTCCCGACGAAAGATGTATTGCTTCCGAAGAAGTTCTTGAATAGATGTTCGTGGCTTGGTTCCCGTATTGTTTCGCGTGCCTAACACAGGCACGCCACTTTGATACGTAGAGGCTCCAACTCTTGCTGTGTTAGTCTCGACTGGGGCCTTCTGTTTGCCGCCGTTATTATTATTGCTATTATTCTTAAAAGTTGAATTAAACCTCCTAGCATTATCTGACATGCCTGCATTCTTGTAGAGTTCCATAATCTGAGGTGATTTTTCGAACTCCAATTTTGCCGCAGCTACCGCTGAACTGAGGGCACTAAATGTCTTGGGCTCACGCCGAGATACTTCAAGTGACCAATGTTGCTGCATGCCATAGATACACATTTCAACAGCATCCTCGGGATCCATCTCGCGTGCTAGGCGTACATAGCTGTTACGGAAACGCATTATATAGTCGTCAATCTTCTCATCACGTCTGTGACGAACTTGAGCCAACTCGATTATTGAGAAGTCCTTCTTCATTGATACGAAGTGCGCCTTGAATAGCTCCTTCATGGTTTTCCAGTCGGGTATGGTGCCAACCGGCAAGCGACTGTACCAATGAAAGGCAGCACCAGTTAATGAACCGGAGAATTGTCGCAACAAGAGAGAAGGGCTACGAGCTGTATCGCCACACATTGCCTCAAAGTATGCTAAGTGTTCACGCGTCGTCCCCCGTTCCATCAAATTGTCGAAACTTCGGTGGATTCCAGCCGGTCGGGAATAACACTAAGTCGTGCCACGCTTCATAAGGCTTATCGAGCTCACTCTCAGGGCGTTAGTGGAGCTTGATCAACATTGATTTGCCTCATCTTCTTATCAACGAGCTCTTCAATGATGGTATGGAAATTCCGCAATGTGTTGGGGGCGGCGTGGCGTCGGCTGCCGCACCCCTTTGAGTTGAACGATAGTTGTGGTGGAGGCTTTGGTACCTCATCACCTGCCGCATCTTCTAGCTCTTCTACTTGCGGATCGATCGGAGTCTTTGGAGTTTGAGGTGCCCCTCGCCCCGTCAAGATGTCAAAGAGCTGGTCAAATCTTCTTGTCAAAGAATTTATCCTGCTTTTTCTGAGTATGAAGCTTTTCCTCGATCGACCCACCATTGCCTCGGATGTACTCGTTTTGGGCCAAAGGTGCTTGGGCATTCCATATTTTGGCTCCTCAAGAGTTCGCGGTACTTTTATCTTTGGGGTTCGGTAGGTTTGTATTATTCTTCTCATTGGGATCAACGGGCTCATCGGCTTTTGAGCCTCATCGGAGACCATATGTGCCGAACAGTGTTTTGTACTTCATCTTCACTCTCCTCTTCGACGCCTTCTGAATGATCGAGTTCGAATAGCGAGGTGAATTGGTGTGTTGTTCCAGAGATGAGCCGGAATCAACATCTGACCCTCCATCCCCGAGGTCTTCATCGTGCGGGGTCACAATATCTTGAATCATTTGTGTAGCAATGCCTTTCAAACGAGTTGAGGCACCGGGGCGTCTCGCCATCCTTTCTAAAGAAGTAGGATTTTGAGGGAGATGTGACCGTAAGTCATTATAGGTACGTGGAGATAAATCTCCCTCAGACTTAGAGCCACCGGAAGTAATTGGAAAACACGGAGCCGATGACGTATTCCCCTGTTGATTATCAGGCCCTTTAGGCCGACGGCGTTCTTTTGAATGCAAACCTTTAGAAAAGGTAGCCTTGGGATTAGGCACGATTTCTTCATCTGAAGGGTACGAGAAATCATGAGTAACTTGTGGAGGTACCCAGGTCAGGTTATCCTCTCGTTCAGAATGCGGAAGTAGCGCCACATGGGGCTATCTGAGCAGTGGTGGTAGAATTGGGCTCCCCACCATCAACTTGCATTTCGTCAGGCTCCTTTATTGGAGATGACGGGGGCAGCTTCTCTTGCTGAACGTCGCCCTGGAACTCTTTAATAGCTACATCATTTTGCTTAGCTTCTTCCAAAGATTCCTTGGCAGAGTGTTCGAGCGACGGGTTTTCTTTTTTCAGGCGGTGTTTGCCGTTCATTCCCTTGTGCTGATCGGGGTCTTGACACGAGACGATCCACGAGAAACTTATACCTCTCATTTTGAAGTATAGTGGGCGAGAGGCGAAGTGTAATCTTGTCGTAGAACGGGTGTACTTGCCCGTCGGGGCGAACCCGAACATGGACACTTCCAAGTACTAGTTCTTGCAGTTCTTGGTACATGGCACGACGATTCCTCCTACGATTTTCGCGCTTGCGTTGATTAGTTGTAGGTGGTCGTGGAGCCCTTGGCGGGATTGCCGGAGTTGGCAAGAGCGGCAAGCTTGCTTGAGGTCCCAACGATGATGCCACCTGTGTAGGTGCAACCTTCGGACGTTGCAGATCTTGCGGTATTTGCCTTGGTGGGGTGGAAGATTTATCTGCAATGGGTTCACGTCGTTGCTCTTCCGGACTATATTGGTTCCTCCTGAAATCCCTTGGTTGCCACTCTTGGCGCGACCACGAATTCCAGCGAGGAGGTACTGGAGAATGCCTTGAGTGATGAAACGGACGCGGAGGAGAATCCCTCCGTGGTGCTAGCGTTCTCCGCTCGTCTTGGGGACGATGACTAGGGCCATAGGGTCTGCCACCAGCTTGTCGGGAAGACTCAGGAGCATGACCGTAACGACCAGGGCCTTGGTATTTTGACCTGGCACCTGTTGGTGCAAACGGCCTCGACTCTTGGAAGCTACAAACAGGAGGGGCATGCCTCTGATTGCTCCCTGCATATGCAGTAGGTTGGCGACCTTGAAGCTGCTTCTCCAGCTCCCTCATTTGAACTTGCAGCTGCTGAACCTGCTGCTGGAGCTGATCGGCAGGTGCACTTGTGTGAGGTGCCGGTACTTCTTTTGCTAGTGCAGCAAATTTGTTTTCGTCAGGGCTGCCATTAGCCGTGACATGGTATGACGCGACCATCATTTGGGAATGATGGCTAACATTCTTAGTGCGGGTTATAGCTCCACACCCAGGAAATTTGGCCACGCGTTTTAACGTACGTGTCCAAAATTCATTCATAATAGCTTGCCTAACAAGCTTCTTTAATTCATCAGGCCTTTCGGCCTTTACAGATAACAGATATGGCTCTTTTACAACGTCGAGGAACTCGGGAACATATGGCTTTGGCTTGGGCGTCATGCTTCGGACAACCCGAGCACTCAGCTCAGCATGCAGTTTCTTGACACTACTCCGCCTCCGTCGGTAGTTGCGAAGAGCGTTCTTGTTGTTCTTGGAGCGTGCGAAGCGCATCGACCAGGACAAAGAATAAGAGGCGTCATTAAGTGCCTCGAGAGTCGCCTTGGGAGACTCTGAGTTGGGTGCTTCAACAGCCGAGAGCAGCTCCGGTTCCTTCAAAAGCTTGCGAGCTTTAGCGACGGCGGCCCGCCTTGCTTGTCTAGCCTTGGCAGCGGCCTGTTTGCGTGCCTTCTTCAGCTCCGCGGCTTGAGCTTGCAGCGCTTGTGTTGAGTGGTAATATTTCTTCTCTCCATGAGTGAAGACCGCCATAGGAGAAAGATCGCCGAACTGAATCAGGCAGGGTGCAGAAGGGAACTTCATCGCCTCCTCGACGCTGACGGCAGGGAAGGACTCACCTGCGAGCAGCAGGAATCCTTCAATCAGTACGTTGTATAATTAAACTATACATATGAATGCATAGCTCAAAGCTTTATGTGTATATATAATGAACGTATATAAACACAATGGCTTTTCTATTTTCAAGCTCCGGCTACGCTTTGATTAGCATGCCGTGCTCTTTTGTTTAACCCGGGCACTGACCGGCCCTTTTAGGTGTATGCGTATATATGAGTCTGCAGCACATAAGCGTGCAAGACATTCTTTAACACCGAGTAACATGGTTACTTGATAGGCGTTACTGCCTTTTCTCTTCATGCATCAGCCAGGAAGCGTGTTGATCTTGAGTAAGCATCGTTCAGCAAATATAGGAAACAGACGAGCGATCATCATCATCATTTTCAGACGACCATTGAAGCGCAGCGAAGATGGGAGGAGAATCAGGTCCCACTGGGCGTGCCATTTTGTTTGGTCGAAAACCGAGCGAAGACAAGTATAAATAATGTAATGCAAGGAGACACATGCACACATATTCGAGAACCATATATTTCATTAATTCTTTCTTGAATATACAAAATACATGATCAACGAAAAATTGCCTTCTTCCGCCTCTTCGCGTCATGCTTAAGGAGAGGTCCGACTTGTAAGGAAATTGCGTAGTTCGCCGATTCCCCGGGCCTGTTGTTGCGCGGCCGTTAATTACATCCGCAAGACGAGCTTGCGAAAACCTTCGATTAAGCTGCGCTAGATGGTCGCCATGTATTTGATTGATCGCCGCCGACCATATCGCGATATATGGCGTAGTAATTGTATGGGTGGCTTTATGTCGCCGAAGCTTGGTTGTGACATCGCCAACGCCACGCCGGAGTAAACGGAATTTGTTGATAATGAAGGGGATGACTATCGCCTCGTCGGTGCCCGATCATGTATGCCGGCCTTCATTAACATGGACGTGTGTGAGTTGCTATCGCCTCATCGGTGCCCGGCAACGATGTGTCCAATCCCGTTCAATGGGGCGTGTCGATGGAGTGGTGACCTCGCCTGTCGGGCACTCGGCCATAATTCCACTACAAGAAATGTGTTGATACATGACGGTTTTTACGGTGACGGTTTTAAACCGTCATCCCATACTTGAATCTATGACGGCCTTATGACGGTTTGCATATTAGCCGCTAAGTCTATGACAGTTTCAACCATTTGTCACCTCCATAGTAATCTATGACGCTAAAAAGAAGTGGCCCCACCTAGCTCACACACCCAACAAAGGTATATTTGAATGGTTCAAACACAGTTTTACACAGAAATGACTAAAACAAAAGTTATTGACCTCGATGAGTTCTACTCCCTCCGTCGCAAAGTGTTAGTCGCTTTTGGATTTGTGCTACAAGTTTGACTTTATTTGTACAAAATACGTGTAATATTTGTATCTCTAAATAAATTTATTAAACAACGAGATTCAAATATCTTTCCAATGATACTAATTATGTATGATAAAAATTAATAACTTTAAATATATAATTTGTCAAAGTTGTTTCTCGAGAAGCGTTTACGCTTATTTTGGTACGGAGGGAGTATAGTTTTGTTATTGATGAGATTGTTGTTTGAAGTCGTTTAGAATCTCAAATTTGTTTATTATACAATAAAGGTACATCTCACACTTTGTTCAGACGAAGAGAAATAATTGTATTTGTGAAGGAACTATGACGTACTTTTATTTGGAACTTAATTAATACAAACATGTAGAAATTTATTTAACTATAGAAAACGGAAAATGATTTTCAAAATTTTGTGTACTTTTAGGCAACATATATGTAGTCTATTTCATGTAGAAATATTGTAGTTACAAGTACTATTTTGATTAGAATATGCACCCACGTATCTTAACTAGTCAAATAAAAAATTTAATAAAGATGAACTTCATGTGCGGCCTCGAAGCCCACAGTCGGCCCACCTATTCCACCCATCCAACCCTAGGTTACAACACACACGTACACAGTCTATCTATCGAGCCGCCGCTCCCTTCGCTCCGCATCCCCCTCATCTGTTCGCTCTCTCCTGCTCTCTCCGCAGCTCTCCCACCCGGTGCTCTCTTCCTCATGGAGGAACTCGATTCTGCAAGGAAGAGCTCGATCCGGTGAGGATGGTCCCGGATCTGGCGTAGGCCCAAGAGGCGGCCACGGGCAGGCTTGGGACGTCGAGGCGTGAGCTCTATATGCGTCAGCGGCGCGGGTCCGAGATGCGGCAGCGGCGCAGATCAAGATGCGGCAGCCGGCCGGTGTAGGTCTGGGACACGGCGGCTGCAGGGCCAAGGTAGCAGCGGCGTGGCTCGGGAGGCGCGTAGCCACAAGATGCAGCGGCGGCGCCGGTCCAGGATCTAGCAGCGGTGCCAATTTGAGATGTGGCAGCAGCGCGGGATGTGGCGGCGCTCAGGAAGGAGCTGGTAGTTTGAGCTCTGAGGACGACGAGATCATGGCGGCGGCAGCCATTACTACCCACGACGACGTGTGCTCTCGACGTCACTACAATGTGAGACAGCCCTCCTTTTCCCCTTGTGTAATTTATCTGCCTGTATAGATGCAATTTTGGTTTGATCTGCCATATCATGTGTGTTTATGGTTGGCTGCTAAGTCTGGACTCGAGATCGATAAATGTTTAGTGAACTGCTAGATAAATTAATCTTTGATTTGTAAGTGTACCACTGCTACCTATTTTCTCATCATCTATAGAACATGATTCTAAACTAAATGCAGGTAAAAAAACATACTGGTCTCAGATATGAATTAGTTTTCTCAGTAAACATCACTGAAGGGAGCACTAGTTTGCTGACAAAAAATAATTTTGCCATTAAGGACTAGTTACCTGCTTGTCAGGCCCCTTATGTAGTTATTTTTATTCTTATTCTGTGGACAAGCTGTGTGCTGAAAGCTTGGGATTTTCTATATGGCACTAGCAGCTCAGTGTGTGATGATCCCTATGGTCTGTTTTTTTTCATGCCCATATTTTTTTTGGTTAGTACTTATGGTTAGTTGTAGGTCAATGTTTCACTGGTTAGTACCTCAGCCTTTCAGGCGGTTGCAGCCTAGGCTGTTGTTTATTTCTTCAAATTTGACAAACATGAGCTTTAAGTACTGTGTGTTTCATCAAAGGGCGCCTTCCTATTTTATAGTTCTTAGCTCCTGATGGATGCAATGTATTTCTTTGATGTGACTGCTAGAGATTCCATATAAATTATTTGTTACTTGTAATATCAGGTTAATTTCTTATTGCTTTAGGTCTCGCTGGAATGCTTGTTAGTACAAGTTATTTGTTACTGTTTTCTCAAGCTGTACTTGAGGTGCAATTCTACTTTGGTGAGTTATCTGATTGCCGCCTTATGCCCAAAAATATGTATGAATTAGTTTGTGACTTGCCTTCTACTCACAGGAGTAGTAGATAGACCTTTGTGACATATCGGCCATCTTCCATAATCATTTAATTAATACTAAATATTTATTTTGAACTCATGTTGCTTGTCTTGGTTTTGCATTAAATTAGCTATGGTAAGTGATAGTGGATCTTAGCTAATCTTAGGGTTGGTGATGGCTCGTGATTTTGGGGATTTTTTTGCTTCGGTTCAGATTTGAGAGGAACAAAGCCTTATGAGTGGATAGGATGAAGCAATACTACGAGAAGGTTGTTCCAAGATGATGTTCATTTTTTTGTCACCATTATTTATTAATAACTGGGAATTCAGATTGGGGAATTGTTATGTCCGAAGGTTAGTTTCAATAATTAATTGGGAATCTTCTCATTACTTTTCTTAGTTTGACTAATCGGACAAATATTTAAAACTTAAGCGCACTATTTAGCGTATTACAATACATGAGGCCTTCACTTTTCCCGAGTAGATAAAACTTAAGCGAGACAATATTTAAGGATATATAGAGCCTTGTTGATATATGCAAACAATTTGAGAAGTTATATTCGTCAAGTTATTATGAATACCAATAGTTACAACCTTTCAAGTACATATTTTAGGCCTTATGTGAATTCTATGGATCTCTGAATGGCTTCAGTCTTTCTACTTGTAAAAGCGTAATAACTTTGTTCTCGCTAATATGTAAAAGCATTCAGACTTTATTCTTGATATATGCTCACTTGAAATCACAAGTAGAGTCTCGCTAATATGTGGATGTGAGCAAACAAATGCACCATTACGATTCTTGCTTAATTAACAAGTACTTTATTAGTACATGATATAGCGAGCACATGGCCAAAATGGATCTTTGTCAAACTAGTAGTGGATTACTTAGACATCCTTCCTGTTTATTCACTAATATAGCAGCAGCTCATGCTTTTTCCCTGGTTGTTTTTTTTCACCGCAGTTCGGCAACCACAAAGCGTAGGAGCGCGATGCGAAGCGCTTACTCTAATGGAGGCTGTCATTTCTTATGTATTGCACTCGGTGTAGTAGTCACCTATTTAATCTCAAGAACAATCCTTGTACCATGTATAATCTGCTTATGTACTATTAGAAGAAGTCTTCTTGGTAACGATTCTTGTTTTTGTGGCGGAGTTGTATCCAAGTTTGTAATAAAGAATTTGATTGTTGAAATGGATGAAACATGGCTGATGTATATAGGACCCTAGTAGGTTTTTTTTTTTTTTGTTTTTCTCAATTATTATCTCGTGACGTTCTATTTCATCACTATATGCCGTAGTCGCCGCCACGTAAAACTTGACCAACAACTATTACATGACGATTGTGGTCGCCACCGATCCAAAGACGTCTATGACGGTTTTTTTGAGCAATGAAGGTTTATGACGTGGATTCCATGACGATTTACGAACCCTCACGGATAGTTAGCTATGACGCTTTTTAGAGCGTCTATGACCAATTGATAACGTCATGTATCAACACAATCCTAGTAGTGTTACGTCTAGCCTCGTCGGCACTAGACATGTAATGGACGATTGTACAAAGAATAAATCTGCAAACAATTAGCGTAAGAGTATTTGCTTGAACGATGCTTTACTCAAATGATCGAACGGACAGACCTCCCTGGCGTCGGTATTTTTATAGTAAAAAAGAAGCACTGTCATCTTGAGATGAGCATAACATGCTCGGAGCAAAACAAGTATGCGCCTTTTAGCGTCACTTGCATTTGGGTAGCCTTTCGGCGTCACTTGCATTACCGTGCGCCACACCAAATCGTCGCAGCGACTTACTCAATCCGCCAATACGACCTTCTCGAGCATAGGAAACAATAGGGATGAGCCAATACGACTTTCTCCACCATCGTAGGAAATAATACTGGATCGGCCAATACGACCTCTCCGGCGTAGAAGAAAACGATAGAGATAAGCCAATGCGACCTTCTCCACTATCGTTATAAAGTAGTACGGATCGGCCAATACGACCTCTCCGGGCAGAAGCGTAAAAACGATAGAGATAAGCCAATACGACCTTCTCCACTATCGTATAAAAACAAAGACAGAGCGGCCAATCGACCGCTCCGGCCCGTAGCGTAAAAACCACAGAGATAAGCCAATGCGACCTTCTCCACTATCGTATAAAATAGTACAGAGCAAAGTAGAGCAGACGACAACTCGGTGTAGATGCATCACGTGTAGATCAATTATGTGGCAATCTATTGCTCATGCTCATCTAAACTAGATAAAACTGCTGCTGTGCTCATGCTCATCTAAACTAGTTAACACATCTAAACTTGATGCTCACTGAGGAACACGACGGCCGGCGCAGATGACATGATCGCAGATGGCTTGAGGTGAAGATGAACAAGCAGCAGGGCGACGTCGACGTGCTTCAGCGGCAGGGCGTTGACAGATGTGGGCGATGGCGTGCAGCAGCAGATGCGTCTCCAACGTAAGCAAGAGCGTCCGGCGGCTGGGCGTGGATGCGTGAGAACGTAAGTCCCTCACGATGGCCAGGGTGCTGGCTTTTATAGGGCAGGAGGCCGTGCGTGAACTTTTTGACCAAGCAATCAGATACGCATCTCTGGTTTAGATTAGATTGGAGTCCATCATCTCCACATGCGTATCTTCCCAGGACTTTGATACTAGTAGTTACACGCACGTATATACAGAGATCAAATCTCTTTTGACTTATATATCTCAGAACCAAATATGTACTCCAGCCCCAATGTAACTCCCAGGCTCAAGTACGTCGAGAGAACTTTGCGAAATATTTCAGAGGCACAAAAGTTCGGGTGTACAGGCACGTAGATGTATATGCACACACACATATCTCAAATGTTGGGTTTTTTTTTTTTTTTTTTTTTTTGAGAATTACACAGTATAACGCAGACACTCACAACACGCACGCACACTCTCCCCTAAGAACACACGCACGCAAAAACCCTACCCCTATGAGCACCTCCGGGGATCGGAAAGACCCTAAGCAGGTCCCGAGAT
The DNA here is from genome assembly GCA_015847255.1 of Hyparrhenia diplandra. Classification (NCBI taxonomy): domain Eukaryota; kingdom Viridiplantae; phylum Streptophyta; class Magnoliopsida; order Poales; family Poaceae; genus Hyparrhenia; species Hyparrhenia diplandra. The sequence goes on along the minus strand of JADLZK010010699.1, from coordinate 1,115,342 downwards.
TCCCCGGTCACCATGGGCGCCTCGTCGTCGACGGAACGCCGCTACCACTTAACGCACAACGCCGAAAATCCCGAAAATCCCGCGAAAAATCGCGAAAGCACTGGCAAGATTTGAACCCCGGTGGGTAGCGTCCCCACCCACCCCGCCCTACCATCGACTACAAGCCAATTCGCTCAAATGTTGGGTTTGCGTACGTGCCGAACCATGCTGATTTAATATTCCATTCAGCTAATTAGCTAGCCGGCCAGGCAAATGTTGTATATATATACACGTATATAAATCAAAGCACCATGACGTGCATTTGCCCTCATCAAGAGAACTTTAAAGTGGTAGAAATATTTCAGAGATGGGACCTATGTGACATAGGCTCAGCCATGGTAAATCTCATACGCCCATTTATGTACCAATAATATGCGTTGAATAAATATATTCTGAAATTCACCTTGCCACCAATGATTATTATTTTGATAAAATAATCATCAAACAGCGAGCTCACCTAGGGCAACGGGAAATCTTCGGGGCGGCTTGAAGGCGACGCACGACGCGGGGAGGCGGACAGCGGCAGACTACGACATTCGACGAGGGGGGGATTAGCGACTGGAACGGAAATTGCTTGGGGATTCAAGTTGGGGACGTTCTTACGGATCGTAGGGGCTTGACGACGATAGAGACGCGACGGCTAGGCGGCGGAATTGCGGAGTCCGGCTCGGCGTCGCGAGCTATGGCCATCGCGGCGGCGACTGGTGGTGCAGCAGGTGGTAAAGGAGGGCTAGAGGGTGGTGGCAGCCTAAGAAGAGAGAGGTGGCGAGGACAGGGTCGTTCTGAGCTCGGTCCGGCGCCACTTCCGAGGCGGCGGGGTCGGGCGGCACCCGATTTTGACCGAGAGGGCCGAGGGAAGGAGGTGCGGCGATGCAGCATACGCGGGGCGTGTCGGAGGCGGTCAGGATCGAGGCCCGCGTCGCGCGGAACACGGGAGAAGCGGAGGTGGGGCGCCGGGTCGCTCGGGGCGCGGCTGGTGCGGTGGATCGGGATGGAGCAGAGCCCCAACTGGAGCTAGGTGATGGTGCCGACAAGGGGGCCCCACCTGTCATTGAATGGAAGAGAGAGGGAATGACTTGTTGTTGCTAGGCTTTTGTTGCTTCGATTGGGCCGGCCCAAGAACAGAAAGAAAGGAGGGAATCAGGCCTGCGAGGGAAGGAAAAAGAGAGTTGGCCGGTTGGGCCTTGGGCCAGATAGGGTGAGGGTAGAGAGAGAGAGAGAGAAAAATTCCTTTTTATTTTCTACCTTTAATTTCCAAAGTCTTTTCAAAGTGATTTGAAATCCAATTTAATTCAAACCAAAACCATGAAACAATAAATAAATTATGCACCAGCATGAATGCTCAACCATGTATGTAGCCTTATATTGGATTTTAATTTCATAAAAATGTAACACCCAAAGTTACTTCACTAAAACTCGCCATGTCATCATATGCATTGCAAAGCATACATTGTGAGAACCTTTCTATGCATTCACTAAAATGAGTTTAATTCTATGCAATGTGTGTTAAGTGCCTTGTAATGCAAATTGAATCTTGAATTGAGTGTCATTTCATGTGTAAACCCTAGAATTTCCAAAACCTTGTTTTACCCCTTTTCAATTGCTTCAAATTTAGCAAAATTTGAGAAAACTTTCAATAGCAACTTTGTAGATCTTTTCAAGGTGGACAAAGTTGGTATTTTGAGTTTTTCAAGTTTAGTTCAAATTTTTGAAGTAATTTCAAATCCCAATTTGAATTTCAAATCACGCCTTTTCAAAAAGTCTATTTTAGAGTCCAAATTTGAAGTTGCTCCAATTGTGAAAATTGTAGATCTTGAAAATTTAAGTCAAGTTGCTTTTGGAGATTTTTGAGTGCTTTGTTTAAAATTTTGGAGTAATTTGATAAATTCAGTTTAGGGTTTTGAATTGGGGAAGAAAAGGGGGAAACAGGGCAGCTTTAGCCCCTCGCCGCCGACGGCCGATTGCCGACTTCCGGTTGCACCGGGGGCGCCAGCACACCTCCGACGTGTCGAAATCGCTCGCCGTCGTGTCGCCAGCCCATTCCACATCCGCCCAAAGACAAGCGAGCTCGGTCAACGCCGTCGTTGTCAACTTGTTCACGTCGCCGCCCGCTGACCACCGCTTGTTTTCCCTATAAATTCGGCCTCGACGATCCTTCCCCGGTTTTGATACCGTGCCCGGAGCATCGTAGTATCTTTGGCGCTTCATTTGAGCCGAAAAAAACATAGTCTATAGTCGTCGAGTCCGCCCGGCGCCGCTTCCCCTCACAGCCGGCGGCGCCGCCATGGTCGCACTTCCGTCGTCCGTCGCTCCGGTGAGTGTCGGACAAAACCATCTAGCTCTATCGACCGCCTTGGCGTCGTGGTCATGGTCGGTTCGCTTGTTTTGCCTATGCATAGCCCGGGGAGTCGCCGGAACGCCAAGGTTGCCATCGGAGATCGCCGCCGTCGCCGTTGCTCGCCGACGGCGACGCCCTCAGTCCATCTTCGCTAACCGATGTGAGCATCACGATTCCTATGATCTAGCGGAGTCAGAAGGCGGATGGTTGGTCGAGTCGAACATCATAGCCTTAGAACGCCCGACGCCGACGGTCTCTCGTCGTGGCGCCGCCGCCAGCGTCGGAGTCTTGCCGGTCACTCTAGAGTCGATTCGCGTCGATTAAGTTAGGGGCTTAAATTCGCGTTGCATGTTGGTTGTGATGGTGTGTTTGGTTTTTCGTCGGAACGGCTCGGTGAGCCACTCCGCCACTCGACAATGCCCGCCGCCACCGCCACCGCCGTCGGCAAGGATGTCCCGGTGCCCTAGGGTTAGGTCTTTGGGGTCCGTGTGTGCGGAAGACGAGAGGAGTCGTGAGGAGGTAGTTCCGTGGCGGAAGGCCTCACCGCCGCATGGGTTTCGTCGGCCAATCACCGCGGGTGTCGGGTCAACGCCGGGAAGTCCAGGGACTTGAGAAAGTAGGAATTTGAAAAGTTCCAGGGGCTTAGTTGCAAACGCCATGACTCGTATGAATAGTGTTGTTGGTCATTTTGTATTTATCCATGTTTAGGAGGGCTTTTCTCGCAAAAGTTTGGGGGAGCGACCGGGGCAAAGCCGAGTGGGCCGGCCTGGTTGCGCGCCCCCGGGGTCGCCTCTGTTGACTCGATGAGTCAACTTGGGCCAGATTCGCCCGAGGCCGTTTTTTTTCCTTTTATTTGATTTTCCTCAATTTATTTAAAAGTGTGAAAGTTCAGTTTCTTTCAAAAATCATAGGAAATAATCCGTGAGCCCAGAAAATTATGAAAATTTTTGTGTGTGTCTTTCATGATGTCTGGATTGTGGGAAAAATTTTAAAATTTAATTTTAAACTATTTTGATCTGTTTCAAAATTCCCAGCTTTTTATTCAAAAAGGAGTCTTTGCTGAATTTTATAAAATAATCTAGACATCCAAAAATCTTGAAATTTATTTTGGGAATGTTTTATCATAGGACCTATCTGTAGAAAAAGTTTGGGGTCATTTTGAAATGTTTTATTTATTTCCTATTTTGTGAATTATTTAAATTAGAAAAAGATGAGTGTTGTTTGATGTAATAATGTGGTGTTGTCTTGTGAATTAGAATCTTACAAGTGTAAGATGGTCCTTGAGAACTCTAGGCAATGGTGATGATGTCTGAGAATAGTTCAACAAGTTGGTTTTGTTAGGTTGCGATGTTTTCGTGAAGGAAAGTTGTACTCAAGTTGTCGTTATTTATTTTCAATGCATTTCAAAGCATCATGTTTATCTTTTCGGCATCATGTTGAGGCATGCATTCTACTTCGTGTAGAAAACGATAGTGGAAGCTTCAAGGTTGAGGAAGTTTCGGAAGAGGTTGTGAACCCGGTTCAAGTGGGATTCGACATCTGTGGTACAGATCCCGAGCCGGATTATTTCTTCACTGAAGGCAAGCCCCGGACATTTAAACCCTTCCTTGATGTTTTTAAAAGCTTTACACACTTATATGAATGATATGATGCATTAGGTGAATAGGAGTTGAGTGATGACCTATTTGATGCATAGCCATTCTTGATATTGAATTATCATCCTTGATAACCTTTTTATTGCGAAAGTTGCGAAAATGCTATGCCATGCTTAAAGTTAGAATATTTTCAAAATATTTTACAAAGTTCTTTAATGATGATTCACCCCTAGAATAGGAGAGATAAGTTAATTTGAGACCGGTCGGGTAACTTGCATCGGGAATGGAGTCTCGTGGTAGTGTTCCCGGCTGTGTCGGTTAAGGACCGTCCGTTGGAAGGCCCTTGGACTGTGAACTTTGCATACTGACCACATACTACGGGCAAGCCTGATCTTGGTACGCGGTGTCAAATCGGGAACGGTAACCACGCACTGGGAGTGGAGAGATGGCGGGAGTACAAGCTATCCTCGGTGGGTTAAAGTCCCAGGTCGGAGGTGTACTGTACTCTCGGGTGGCGTAGGCCCCTTCCCGTTTTGATCGCACTGGGAGATGGTTGATATATGCAAGCTTCAGTGCTACATATATCGTGTGGTGAGGTATCCCCAGCTGGGTTAAAGCGATTCGAATCGTCGTTTGCTCCACGAATAAAAGGAGACATGGTCCTCGCACCTCCATCGTAGATGAAGAATGGAATATTGGAAGTAGTTTTTAAAAGAGAGTTGGTTGACAAGTGATTGCTAGTAGATGATCACCTAGTTGAGAGGTTTCACTAAAGTTGAGTTAAAACTTTGAAAGTGAGGATCCACTCTTAGTAAGCTTTTACGCAAAATGAGTCCTTGCTATAACCTTCCCTATATCCAAAGCATTTAAGTCTTCTCCTATTTTCTTTAGTCGGATAAGTCTTGTTGAGTACTCCCGCATCGGGGTTCTTTAAACCCTTGTTGCGAGGTGAGAGCCGTGGGCCAAGAGTATGTTGGTCCCTCGTTGTATGATTGTGTTCCCCTGGAAGGCGAGAAGGAGTAGTTGGTGACTCTTGGGCGAGTCTTATGTTCTTTTGTTTAAACTCTACTACTATGTACTTTGGTTTTGTTAAAGTTTGAAACTCGGTTTGTAAAAGTTATGTTATGTAAGACTTCCGCTGTTTTACTCCGTCTGGTATTTGAATAAATGGTTGTAATGTTACGTCGACTTGTATATGATGAGATCCTGCGGACAACACAATAGTGCTTTCTAGACTACTTGGAACATGTATGTCTTATCGAAGGTCTTTGGGACAACGATAGGCGTATGTGGGCCATATATTCTAGAAGGTACTGTTACATCTGGTATCGGAGCTCATCATTAACAAGTCATTGTAGCATTGCTATTTCAAAAATTTCAAAATGATTTGAGTCAAAGCAATTTAAACTCTATTGGTCCAAATTGCTTACTACTCATCTTAATTCATGTTTAAACTCTTTCCTACACTTCAAAAAGGTAGTAGTAGAGTTTCTTATATATATTGCCCTATGTTGTAGGTTTAATGTTTCTCGTAAGTTCGAATCATGCATCATGCTCAATTCATCATGTTAAAAACTTCCCCCTTTGAAGTGGTTTGGGTTAGGAATGACCATCCCATTCTTGCTAAACCCTAGGTTTCTTTAGCTTAATTCCCAGTTATACCTTCTACAGGACAGTCTCTACTGAAATGTTTTCAAGAAAGAAGATGGGACCTGGAGATGATCCTGAAGCAAGCAGTAGTCAAGCCAAGACTTCGGAAGGAAGTAGTCGCAAGCATAAGAAAGATCTTCAAGAAGAAATAGAGCGTCTGACCAAAGAATTGGAGGAGGCTACTAGGGATAGATGCCATGATGTAATCCGGATAGGGAAGCTCAATCCGAATTGGTTCGGCGCTCAAGACTACAAATGAGTGTAATCAGCATTAATGAAGACAGTTCATGAGAAGATAGTACTTCAAAGATCGGTGTGACCATCCGATCCAAGATAATCATCACTTGGTGGCTTATGCAATGCAAATGGAAGTTCAAGAAGTCAATCTGAATGCGCAAATTCAGTATATGATTAACCTTCTCGACCCACATTACCAACCCCAAGCGGTGGCAAGATGATTTGGGTGTGGTAATCCAAAAAGATGCGAGATGAAGAGTAGAATCCGTAAGAAGTGTTGAAGTGTAAAATAGGAGTTTGTAAGATACGTAAACCTTAGGGGAAGGGTTGTCTGTTCTGCGCGTGCGGACTTGTGTGGTGTTTTTTAGAATTTGTAGTTGTGGGTTTGCTTGTTGTGATGTTTGTAGTCTTGTGATGCTAGTTGAATAAAATCTAAGTTAGTTGTTGCTTAACAGATGCTCGTCACTGACCTGCCGATCGTGCTGGACCCTCTCGGAAGGAGGAGATAATATGCCAAATCCACCTACCTTGACCGATGCTATCGCAAAGATTAGTCCATGCTACCACCGAGAACACTAGGTTCATGAGGGATATGGCCCAAAACAACCAAATGACCAAATCTAGAGAGACATTTTGAGCCCGAGAACCTATACCACAAATTCACCGAAACCCATCCTCCAACTTTCCGCAGCGTAGGAACCCTTGGAAGTCGACGATTGGCTCCGCACTATGGAGTTAAAGTTTGAGTTGGTCGAAGGGTGCACTGAATATCACAAACCCAACTTTGCCGCCAAAGAATTGAGAGGTGGAGCTACTTCTTGGTGGGCAAATTTCTTAGCCATGCAACCTGCTGGACACCGAAAGTGACTTGGGCGGAGTTCCGAGAGGCATTCCGTTCTCATTATATTCTAGAGGGAGTCATGGCCAAGAAATTGACAGAGTTCTTGGAATTAAAACAAAATGACATGACCGTAATGGAGTATGTCAATCAGTTCAATCAGCTTGTCTTTGTATGCACCTACTCATGTGGATACGGATGCAAAGAAGAAAGAATGGTTCTTGAGGGGATTAAATCTAAAGCTTCAGACCTTGATGCCAGTCCGTTCTACAGATACGTATTATGAAGTGGTGAATATGGCATTGAGTGTCAAGAAAAGCACCGCGCTTATAAAGAGATGAAGGGAAAGAAGAAGAGTGTATCATTCGCCTCTCTTCCGGGCGGCAACATGAAGCGCCGTAAAGTGTTTTATCATCCCGTGAATCACTCGCCCTTTCTTTCGTCCCGCAGTTTGCCGGCCAAGACAAAGAAATATCTTTCAGCCCGCCAGCAGCCTATAATTTATCCCCGCCCAAATGTCCCCGCAATCCGAAATCCCGCCCACGGGGCCAAGGTGGTCCTATATGTTTCAAAATGCGAAAAACCTGGGTCATTATTCCCCCGAGAATGCCCCAATCCTCGAAGTATGGTACAAACTATCGGTCCAAGACTGTGAAGTCAGCGATTCTACGTAACAAGAGCAATAGTGGGCGTAATGCTCGAAAAGGAAACAGGGGAAAGAAGACCGGACGGGTATTCTATATAAATGCCGGAGAGATCCCCCGCCGGAGAACCGATGATGGGTATGTTTCCTCATTGCCGATCATCCTCCAGCTACTTTATTTGATTCGAGCATCTCATACATTCATCAATAGAATATTTGTGGTTAAGCATGAGATACCAATTGAGGAAATAAAGGAAGACTTCTTTATACGCTTCTCTCGGGGACGCCTATTTACTCGAAATGGTGCATCGATACCTATAAGGTTAGATGGGCATAATTTTCCTACCAATATGATAGTTCTGAAAGATCAAGATATAGATGTAATCCTGGGTATGAATTGGATGTATCAGCATGGGGCTGTCGTCGATATCTTGAATAGGACTATCAAAGTAAACATTCCTGATAGCAACTCTCAACTTCTTATTCAACTTCCAATTCCTAAGAGAGTAGTTGAGAGAGCTTGTGCAACATCGATAAAAGAGATAAAGGATATCCCAGTTGTCCGTGAATTTCCGGATGTATTTCCGTGATGATTTGCCCGGTCTACCCCCGATAGGGATGTACAGTTCAGCATAGAGTTGAAAACCAGAACTGCACCAATCTCAAGGAGAGCCTACGTGAATGCCACCTAAAGAGCTAGCAGAGTTAAAGACTCGATTTGCAAGAGTTGCTTGACAAAGGTTTCATTCAAATTTAGTTCTTCACCTTGGGGATGCCCCGCTATATTTGTAAAGAAGAAGGATCGCACCACGAGGTTGTGTGTGGATTATAGACCTCTAAATGAAGTCACTATTAAGAACAAGTATCCATTGCCCGCACTGACCTTTTGTTCGATCAACTTGCCGGAGCCAAGGTATTCTCTAAGATTGACTTGAGGTCCGGGTACCATCAAATCAAGATAAAGCCCTGAAGATGTGCCCAAGACAAATTTATTACCGATATGGGTTGTATGAATATTTGGTGATGTCATTTGGGTTGACAAATGCACCAGCCCATTTCATGTATCTCATGAATACGGTCTTTATGCCGAACTTGACAAGTTCGTGGTGGTTTTCATTGATGATATCTTGATATACTCTAAGAACAAGGAAGAGCATGCCGAGCATCTTCGGATTGTCTTAAAGCGTTTGAGAGACCACCAGCTATATGCAAAATTCAGCAAGTGTGAATTCTGGCTAGAAGAAGTCCAGTTTTTAGGGCATGTATTGTCCGCGGATGGAGTGTCTGTGGATCCAAGTAAAGTAAAAGATATTTTGAATTGGAAGCCACCAACCACAGTCCATGAAGTCCGCAGTTTCTTGGGAATGGCGGGATATTACCGTCGATTTATCCCTGATTTCTCTAAAGTGGCCAAACCTATTACAGAATTGCTCAAGAATCAAACTAAGTTTGTTTGGTCGCCTGAGTGTGAGGCAGCTTTTCAAACTTTGAAGAGGTCACTAACAACTGCACCAGTCCTGGCACAACCAGATATCGAGAAGCCATTTGATGTGTATTGTGATGCTTCTGGTATAGGGATTGGGTGTGTGTTGATGCAAGAGGGAAGAGTTATTGCTTATGCCTCTAGACAACTCAAGCGTCATGAAGAGCATTACCCAACTCATGATCTAGAGTTGGCAGCAGTTGTCCATGCTCTGAAGATTTGGAGGCATTATCTGTTGGGCAATACTTGTCACATTTATACAGATCATAAGAGCCTAAAGTATATATTCACTCAATCGAGAGTTGAACATGCGACAAATAAGGTGGTTGAATCGATCAAGGATTACGACCTTGAGGTGCATTACCATCCCGGTAAGGCAAACGTGGTTGCCGATGCACTTAGCCGCAAGGTTCATTGCAATTGCCCCGACAAGAAGCCTCGTAAATCAGACTTTGTGTCAAGAATTGGAAAAGTTTAATATAGAAATTGTCAAACAAGGGGCTATAGCAAATCTTTACCGTGGCAAATCCAACTCAAGGATCGATTATTGCGGACGTAAAAAGGCAATAAGAGAATAGAAATTATCAAGGAGAATGTTAGAAGTGGAAAGCCTACTTGTTTCGTGATAGATGAAACAGTGTGTTATGGTTCAATGATCGATTGGTGGTACCAAAAGTCCCGAGATACGTCAAAAGATCCTCGATGAAGCACACTTGACAAGATACTCTATTCATCCAGAAGCACAAAGATGTATCGACTTAAAGCAAGAATTTTGGTGGACAAAGATGAAAATTGAGATAGCTCGGTATGTAGCTAGATGTGATACATGTCGAAAGTTAAAGCCGCCCACATGAAACCCGCAGGATTGTTGAATCCTCTCCCCGCTCCATCATGGAAGTGGGAGGAAATTGGAATGGACTTTATTGTTGGTTTACCCCGAACATCCAAAGGTTTTGATTCAATCTCGGGTCATTGTGGATCGCCTTACAAAGATAGCTCATTTTCTTCCAAAAAAGAAGTTTATAGAGCCCCGTTATTATGCTAGACTTTATATACGAGAATCTTTAGTCTTCATGGTGCACCAAAGAAAATTGTGTCTAATAGGGGATCGTGTTTATGGATAAATTTTGGAAGAAGTTACAGAATCCCTAGGTACTCAACTTACCCATAGTACCGCTTTATCATCCGTAGACCGGAGGACAAAACAAAGAGTTAATCGATACTAGAGGATATGTTGAGGGCTTGCGCTCTTACTTATCCCGCTAAGTGGGATGAATGCTTGCCTCTCTCCGGGCGGAATTCTCTTATAACAATAGCTATCAAGAGAGTATCAAGATGGCACCATTTGAAGCTCTATATGGTCGCAGATGCAGAACTCCATTAAATTGGTCTGAATCTGGAGAAAGATGGTTCTTTGGTGTGGATTTAGTGAAGGAAGCTGAAGAGAAGGTTAGAATTATCCGAGCTAATATGAAAGCAGCCCAGCCTCGGCGTAAGAGTTATGCCGATAAGAGACGCCAGCCCTTAAAATTTGAAATAAATGATTATGTCTATCTCAAGGTATCGCCAATGAAGGGTGTGAAACGTTTCGGAGTTAAAGGGAAATTGGCACCTCGTTTTATTGGACCATTTCAAGTCATTGAGCGATGTGGAAAAGTGGCATACCATTTGAGGCTACCAGAACAACCGCCGCCAGCCCACAACGTGTTTCATGTATCACGCTTGAAGAAATGCCTTAGAGTACCGCACTCAAGTAGTTGACTTTGAAGGAGTCAAGCTTGAACCCTCGATTTGACCTATTCGAGTATCCAGTTAGAATCTTAGATCACAAGGATCGTGTTACTCGAAGAAGAACAACTAGATGGTATAAGGTTCAATGGAATCAACACTCAAGAAGAAGCTACTTGGGAGTCCAAGATTTTCTTCAAGAACATTTTTCGGAGTTTTACGCTAGTTTGTAGTTCTTGTAAGAATAGAAGTTTGTTTCTTTTGAGACTAGTAGAAGTGACTTTTGTAAAATCTTTTGGGTTGTTTTGTGAGTAAGTTAAATGTGTCTTCTTGACACATTTCCCTTTACCGCTATGTTTGTTCTTGTGTACCTAAATCTCGGACTAGATTTCTTTTAAGGGGAAAGAGTCAGAACACCCTGTGTTTACTTCACTAAAATCGCCATGTCATCATATGCATTGCAAAGCATACATTGTGAGAACCTTTCTATGCATTCACTAAAATGAGTTTAATTCTATGCAATGTGTGTTAAGTGCCTTGTAATGCAAATTGAATCTTGAATTGAGTGTCATTTCATGTGTAAACCCTAGAATTTCCAAAACCTTGTTTTACCCCTTTTCAATTGCTTCAAATTTAGCTAAAATTTGAGAAAACTTTTCAATAGCAACTTTGATCTTTTCAAGGTGGACAAAGTTGGTATTTTGAGTTTTTCAAGTTTAGTTCAAATTTTTGAAGTAATTTCAAATCCCAATTTGAATTTCAAATCTGCCTTTTCAAAAGTCTATTTTAGAGTCCAAATTTGAAGTTGCTCCAATTGTGAAAATTGTAGATCTTGAAAATTTAAGTCAAGTTGCTTTTTGAGATTTTTGAGTGCTGTTTAAAATTTTGGAGTAATTTGATAAATTCAGTTTAGGGTTTTGAATTGGGGAAGAAAAGGGGGGAAACAGACAGGCGCCTTTTAGCCCCTCGCCCCCGACGGCCGACATTGCCGACTTCCAGTTGCACCGGGCGCCAAAGACACCTCCGACGTGTCGAAATCGCCGCCGTCGTGGCCCCCATTCCACATCCGGCCCAAAGACAAAGCAGAGCTCTCGGTCAACGCCGCCGTTGTCAACTTGTTCACGCCGCCGCCGTTGACCACCGCTTTTGTTTTCCCTATAAATTCGGCCTCGATCGATCCTTCCCTGGTTTTGATACTGTCCGAGCATCGTAGTATCTTTGCGCTTCATTTGAGCCGTAAAACATAGTCTATAGTCGCCGAGTCCGCCGTGCGCCGCTTTCTTCCCCCACGGCGGCAGCGAGGTCGTCGCACTCTCCGGCCGTCCCCGCCGCTCCGGTGAGTGTCGGACAAAACCATCTAGCTCTATCGAATCGCCTTGACGCCGTGGTCATGGTCGGCTCGCTTGTTTTGCCTATGCACAGCAGAGTCGCCGAACGCCAAGGTTGCCATCGGAGATCGCCGCGCCGCCAAGCAGCTCGCCGACGACCACGCTCACCCATCTTCGCGCTAACCGATGTGAGCATCCACGATTCCTATGATCTAGCGGGGCTGTAAGGCCGATGGTTGGTCGAGTCGAACATCATAGCCTTAGGGAACGCCGACGCCGACGAAGTCTCGTGTGTGGCGCCCACCCGCTGTCGCGGAGTGCCGGCCACTCTAGAGTCGACGGCGTCGATTAAGTTAGGGCTTCGGTCGCTTGCATGTTGGTTGTGATGGTGTGTTTGGTTTCGTCGGAAACGGCTCCGGTGAGCCCACTCCGCCACTCGACAGCGCCCCGCTGCGGCCGCCACCGCCGCCGGCAAGGATGTCCCTGCCCTAGGGTTAGGTCTTTGGGGTCCGTGAGTGTGCGGAAGACAGAGAGGAGTCGTGGAGGAGGTAGTTCCGGGGCCGGGCCTCACCGCCCGGCCGGTTTCCGTCGGGCCAATCGCGGGCGGGTGTCGGGTCAACGTCGGGAAGTCCAGGGACTTGAGAAAGTAGGAATTTGAAAAGTTCCAGGGGCTTAGTTGCAAACGCCATGACTCGTATGAATAGTGTTGTTGGTCATTTTGTATTTATCCATGTTTAGGAGGGCTTTTCTCGCAAAAGTTTCAGTGGAGCAGCCGGGCGGCCGAGTGGGCCGGCCTGGTTAAGCCTCTGGCCGTCTGCTGACTCGATGAGTCAACTTGGGCCGATTCGCCCGAGGCCGCTTTTTTTCCTTTTATTTGATTTTCCTAATTTATTTAAAAGTGTGAAAGTTCAGTTTCTTTCAAAAATCATAGGAAATAATCCAGAGCCCGAAAATTATGAAAATTTTTGTGTGTGTCTTTCATGATGTCTAGATTGTGGGAAAAATTTTAAAATTTAATTTTAAACTATTTTGATCTGTTTCAAAAATTCCCAGCTTTTTATTCAAAAAGGAGTCTTTGCTGAATTTTATAAAATAATCTAGACATCCAAAAATCTTGAAATTTATTTTGGGAATGTTTTATCATAGGACCTATCTGTAGAAAAAAGTTTGGGGTCATTTTGAAATGTTTTATTTATTTCCTATTTTGTGAATTATTTAAATTAGAAAAAGATGAGTGTTGTTTGATGTAATAATGTGGTGTTGTCTTGTGAATTAGAATCTTACAAGTGTAAGATGGTCCTTGAGAACTCCTAGGCAATGGTGATGATGTTCGAGAATAGTTCAACAAGTTGGTTTTGTTAGGTTGCGATGTTTTCGTGAAGGAAAGTTGTACTCAAGTTGTCGTTATTTATTTTCAATGCATTTCAAAGCATCATGTTTATCTTTCTAAGATCATGTTGAGGCATGCATTCTACTTCGTGTAGAAAACGATAGTGGAAGCTTCAAGGTTGAGGAAGTTTCTAAGAGGTTGTGAACCCTGTTCAAGTGGGATTCGACATCCGTGGTACGGATCCCGAGCCGGATTATTTCTTCAACAAGGCAAGCCCCTGACATTTAAACCCTTCCTTGATGTTTTTAAAAGCTTTACACACTTATATGAATGATATGATGCATTAGGTGAATAGGAGTTGAGTGATGACCTATTTGATGCATAGCCATTCTTGATATTGAATTATCATCCTTGATAACCTTTTATTGCGAAAGTTGCGAAAATGCTATGCCATGCTTAAAGTTAGAATATTTTCAAAATATTTTACAAAGTTCTTTAATGATGATTCACCCCTAGAATAGGAGAGATAAGTTAATTTGAGACCGGTCGGGTAACTTGCATCGAATGGAGTCTCGTGGTAGTGTTCCCCCTTACAGGTTGGTTAAGGACCGTCCGTTGGAAGGCCCTTGGACCGCGAACTTTGCATACCGACCACATACTACGGCAAGCCCCTGATCTTGGTACGCGGTGTCAAATCGGGAACGGTAACCACGCGACCGGAGTGGAGAGATGGCGGGAGTACAAGCTATCCCTCGATGGGTTAAAGTCCCGTGTCTCGGAGGTGTATCAGTACTCTCGGGTGGCGAGGCCCCTTCCCGCTTTGATCGCGATTGGGAGATGGTTGATATATGCAAGCTTCAATTGCTACATATATCGTGTGGTGAGGTATCCCCAGCTGGGTATATAAAGCGATTCGAATCGCCGCTTTGCTCCACGAATAAAAGGAGACATGGTCCTCGCACCTCCATCGTAGATGAAGAATGGAATATTGGAAGTAGTTTTTAAAAAGAGAGTTGGTTGACAAGTGATTGCTAGTAGATGATCACCTAGTTGAGAGGTTTCACTAAAGTTGAGTTAAAACTTTGAAAGTGAGGATCCACTCTTAGTAAGCTTTTACGCAAATTGAGTCCTTGCTATAACCTTCCCTATATCCAAAGCATTTCGAAGTCTTCTCCTATTTTCTTTAGTCGGATAAGTCTTGTTGAGTACTCCCCGCACTCGGGGTTCTTAAACCCTTGTTGTTGCGGGTGAGAGCCAGGGCCAAGAGTATGTTGGTCCCTGTTGTATGACTGTGTTCCCGGTGGAAGGCGAGAAGGAGTAGTTGGTGACTCTTGGGCAGAGTCTTATGTTCTTTTGTTTAAACTCTACTACTATGTACTTTGGTTTTGTTAAAGTTTGAAACTCGGTTTGTAAAAGTTATGTTATGTAAGACTTCCACTGTTTTACTCCGTCCGTATTTGAATAAATGGTTGTAATGTTACGCCGACTTGTATATGATGAGATCCTGCTGACAACACAATAGTGCTTTCTAGACTACTTGGAACATGTATGTCTTATCGAAGGTCTTTGGGACAACGATAGGCGTATGTGGGCCATATATTCTAGAAGGCAATAAGTTAAAAAAATTATTTTTCCCTAAATTAAATGCTTCATAAAATTCATAAATAAATCAAATTGATCTATTTTAAAAACATGCAAAAATTTAGGGTGTTACAATCCTTTACAACCCCATCAATTGCTTCATCAGCTTCGCTCTCAAAAATTCTTCCAAAAGAAAGATAGGTGATGCACTTGAATAACATGACTAAAAAAAAATCAAAAAGTTAGCATCCAAAACAAACTTCGAAGATAACCAAAGCTATGAAACAAATCTTTTTCATACCTGCCCAAAATTTCTAAAGTCAATAACACGAGGCATCTTATAACCGGTATGAGAATTCCTATTCTATTCAACTTCGAATCTCATCACCACAAAAGAATCAAAAGAAGATTCACCGACGGCTTGGCAATAATCCAAATACTACGCAAGTTTCAAACACAAAAGTTATATTTTCCCATCATAAGCATCTTTGCAATTATCACATCTTGCGTAGGCCTTCACACGAGGAACCTGCGCAGGATGTGATGACAGCCAAAGCCAAGTCTAGGGACCCAAAAATGACATTTTAAAAGTAGAGAGACCTATAGATGACACTCCGTGACAAACGGAGGGACCGCCTTGAATTTTTCTCGACAAATAAGGCACCCGCTTTTCCATTACATATTACTCCTGAAGGCAGCACTCGCCCGGTCATGGATTGCCGCATTGTGGAAGCCGCCGACATGAACATGTGTCGGTCACGCACAGCACACAGCAAGCTGGAAGGATCTGCCTCACAGCAAGTCCTCTGAGATCCGTTAGCTTCAACACATGACCGGTTGGGGTCAACACATGCTTAGCACATAAAACAATGTAAACAAGCATGATCGGCAAATTTTTTGTTTTAGACGTTGTATATAAAGTATAAAAGTCCCAAGAAAGGAGAAGTCTACGACAGACTAGCTATTTTGCCACCTATATATTTGAAAACAAGCCATGTCAATATACCTTTCATCAAAATCCAATCGATCCTGATTTTCTTGCAATGATTGGATCCCAGAATGCTCAGCTTCTCTCGATTGCTCACCTAATAAAGTGCTGATTTTGGCGGTCACGGACTGCTGCCACCGCGACGAGGTAATAGTTCCCTGTCAAGTTCGGATCAAGAACCTGACGGGATACTGGAACTGGAAAGGGTTCATGATGAACCGGAAGAGTTGGAGGGGAATTCAGAAGGAAACGCAGAGCAAACAAAGTTTTTTTTAAAAAAACTACACAGTACAACACAGACACTCACAACACGCACGCACACTCACCCCTATGATTGGATCCCACGGAATGCTCAGCTTCTCTCGATTGCTCACCTAATAAAGTGCTGATTTTGGCGGTCACGGACTGCTGCCACCGCGACGAGGTAATAGTTCCCCTGTCAAGTTCCGGATCAAGAACCCCGACGGGATACCGAATCGAAAGGGTTCATGATGAACCGAAGAGTTGGAGGGGAATTCAGAAGGAAACGCAGAGCAAACAAAGTTTTTAAAAAAATTACACAAGATAAACACGCACACTCACAACACGCACGCACACTCACCCCTATGATTGGATCCCACGGAATGCTCAGCTTCTCTCGATTGCTCACCTAATAAAGTACTGATTTTGGCGGTCACGGACTGCTGCCACCGCACGAGGTAATAGTTCCCCCTGTCAAGTTCCGGATCAAGAACCTGACGGGATACTGGAACTGGAAAGGGTTCATGATGAACCGGAAGAGTTGGAGGGGAATTCAGAAGGAAACGCAGAGCAAACAAAGTTTTTTTTTTTTTTAGAATTACACAGTAAACACGCACACTCACAACACGCACGCACACTCACCCCTATGAACACACGCGTGCGCAAACCCTACCCCTATGAGCACCTCCGAAGGACTGGGCAACCGGCGATCTCGAGCTTCTCGAAGTCACCATAGGCGCCTGCGTCGCTCGGAACGCCGCTACCACTTAATGCACAATGCCGATAAATCCTGGGAAAATCCCAAGAAAGGTGCGAAAGCACCAGGATTTGAACCCCCGGTGGGTAGCGCACCACCGACCGGCCCTACCATTGGACTACAAGCCAATTCGCAGCAAACAGAGTTAGGGACAGACAGTCTGTATTCATTTCATCGATGGTTCATTCTATTACAAGACTTGCTGGCTAACAGAATGACGACTAACAGACTTGCTAACCGTTGTCTAACTTTTCATCAATAAAAACCGTTGTCTAACTAACCGACTCAAGGCTCTGACGGGCACGAAGCAAAACTGACGCCATCCGAACTCCTGTAGACCATCCGGCAATAGAGCCCTGTCCATCTTCTTCCTGAACCTGACACCCGCCATTTGTTCTATCATGCGTTACCAATGGCCAACATGATAAGGGCATGTGGCTACTAATCAAATAAGCAAACAGATGGGGATAGATGCAAATTGCAATCATTATATTGACAACATGGTTGAAAATAGCGCAATGGATATCTCAACAGCTCTTCTGCATTTGTTAAACCAAAAACAAATAAAAATAGCATTAAATCAGAGATTACAGTCTTCCACGAAACCTGATATCAAATGTACGTCAAACTGACTAAATGAAACCTTGCTAGAATTTCCTATCTGAAAATAAAATATCTCTTTTCATTTGTGTCATGAAACCTACCGATGAATCCTTTGGAAGGGGTCCATTATTGAGAAATCATGTACTTCATCATGTCGTCTGCATGACCAAATGAAGTCTTTTTCAGATACAAAATCAAATTGTGCACCCATGGAAACCTTGTTTTCTTAGCCGTCCAGGTCTCCAAGTGAGTCAAGAACATGAGGGCCATTTGCTTAGTGTTTGCATTGCAAAGCTTTTACATGTTAGGTTTTGAATTGGGCTATTTATAACGTATGTACTATTTTGTAATCCAGCGTATCATTGAAGAAAAAAAATAACGTGAGGTTGAAAGGAGGCAAGCAGCAGTCCTGCTGGGCCGCCTGGCCGAAAAAGGCCCACCCCACGCCAGTCCTCAACAATGGCCCATTTTGACCCTTAGGCAACGCGACATGGAAGCTCGGGCCAAGGGCGGCGCTTCGCCGTGTTCCACTACTCCCTCCCTCCTCGCTCCCCTCGCCTCTAGCCCCCCTACGACGGGCGGGCGGCCCTGCCCACGGCTGCGCTGGTTGTGCCCGGCGGCGAGGCACCGAAAGCCCGAGCTGGCAGCCGGTGAGCCATGAGAGGCAAAGACGGCAGCAGGTAGTAATACATGGATGGGGAGGAGACGGCTGGAGCCGGGCGATGCGTAGCACGGTGAGGTGGTCGGCAGCGGTAACTCCTACTCCATTGAGCCAGAAATCGAAGCAGTATAAGAAAATTGGTACTGTCAAGAGCCATTAGCCCATTATCCATTGAAATCGTCAGTTTTTCTTTTTAGAGATTGCAAATTGTTAGTCAATTAAATGGAATAATAGATAGAGATTAGTGAAATGGATTTAATGGTTAATTGGTAATGCAGATTTGAAAAAGCTTTTTTACTAGTACATACAAATTCAGCAAATGGAACCAACTCGGCACCTAGCTCATATTTGTTTGTTGAATTATATATTAGAACATAATTTTTATGTGACATTACACTATAGATATGATATATACATATAGTTAGACTTAGACCGGTATATTGGTGAAGTTTTGTATCTGTACATAGCGATCCACCCTAGCTTATATTTTCGGCTGATACCTACCATTAGCCTTACATTGCTTACACATTACTAGAGTATAATGTTATCATATTTTAAAGAATCGAAGTTTCAGAAATTCTGTTTGTCTATCATTTAGTGTATTAATTATCCTTGGAATATTTGTTTGAACTAAAAATGTATTCTTGCATATACTAAATAGCATTATCAAATCATGTTGTAGGTACATCATTGTAGTCGACGATGTATGGGATGTGGAAACATGGGACACAATTAAGTATGCATTGTCAAGCAATAGTTGTGGAAGTGTGATAATAAGCACAACTCGGATACATGATGTGGCCAAAGCATGTTGCTCATTATTTTCTGATGGTTGGGTTTACAAACCAGAGCCTCTACAAGAACAGGACTCAAAAATGTTGTTCCAGAATAGACTATTTGGGCCTGGAAATGATTGCCTAGAAAACCTAAAAAGAAGTATCTTATAAGATCTTTGAAGAAGTATGGAGGTTTACCATTGGCCATTATTGCAATATCTGGTTTTGATAGCTAACAAAGCACGTAATGGAGTTCACTCACTCAGAGAGTGGGATCAGGTTGAAACTTCTATTGGTCATGAACTTGAAAGAGATTCTACTGTGGAGGGAATGATGAGAATATTATCACTCAGTTACTTTGATCTTCCTCATCACTTAAAAGCATGCCTATTGTATCTTAGTATATTCCCCTGAAGACTATCGTATTGAGAAAAGACGTTTAGTACTGCTATGGTTGCAGAGGGTTCATTCCTGCTGAATCTACATGCACCTTGTATGAGTCGGGAGAGAAGGCTTTTAATGAGCTCATCAATAGGAATTTAATCCTCGTGAATAAAATAGATGAGTGGACTAGTGAGGCGGTGGACATATGTCTTGTCCATGATATAATTCTTGATTTTATCGTGTGCAAGTCCACTGAAGATAACTTTGTTACAGTACATGGTATTCGAAGGCTATCACCTCCACCAGTAATCAAGGTTCGTCGACTGAGTTTGCAAGGTAAAACTGAAGGAGATGCCCTTACACTCGAACCAGAATTATGCAAATGTCCGGTCAATTATTAGTTTTGGATTTCATTGTTCCTAGTTGGCTTTTTAGATTCGTGTGTGTCCTGGATCTCATGGGCTGTAACACACATCTTGCAAACATTGGAGAATTACTCCAGCTGAGGTATTTGAGCCTCAGGGTACATCCATAACTGAGCTTCCAGAACAGATCGGAGCGCTACAGTATTTGGAAACACTTACTTGTGGGGCATAATCCAATTACCAACAGCTATAGTTAGACTAAAAGACTTGTCAACCTACAGGTGGGTCCTGCTCCTGCCCCACTAATTTGCTTTCCTGGTGGAATTAAAAACACGCAGGCGTTGGAATGGTTAGATTCAGTAGAAATTGACGTGAAGGCAGCAACTATTTTTGTTGGCGATTTAACCAAGATGAGGCATCTGGATATATTATTCTCTAACATAGATGGTAATATTGATGAGGAAAGCTATGTGGATCTTATAAAAAATATGGTCTTGTCTTTTCAACGGTTAAGTAAGCTTCAAACTTTAGATGTAGTATATAGAAAATTTGGAGAAGTAGGGCATGCCATCATCTTCAATGGAGATGACATCATCGTTGAGGTCCCATAGTGTGGAAGCAACTGCTCCTGGGTTCGATCCCCATCGGGGACGGACTTACGCGCCTTATTTTCTTTTTAATACAAAGCCTCCTAGTTCCTCCTAGGTTGGTCTAGTTTTTTTGAGGTCCCGTGGTGCTCTGCTAGCCTAAGAAAGCTTGTTTTCAAGATGAATCCCATGCCAAGGGTGCCAAGGTGGATGAAGTCACTTGTCCACATTGAAGAATTGGAGTTGAGAATAAAAAAATTGGATCATGAAAGTCTTTGTATTCTTGGTGACCTACCAGTTCTTGTCGATCTAACACTGGAGATAGTAAACAACGTTGAAGACATACCCTCGACAGACAAACAACGACTTTTGATCAGCAACAGGCATGGATACAGAAGCTTGAGGCATTTCTGGGTATTCGCCAATTCATTGGGTAGGCGCCCCAGTATCCCATGCTGACGTTTGAAGCTGGATCCATGCCAAAGCTGGAAGAATTGCATGTTGACTTTGATGCGGATATAACAATGTCTGTGAGCAATGGTCTTGATTTTGGTCTCAAGCATGTCTCCCAACTCAGGGAGGTTGAGTGTGGTATATTCGGCACCGAACTGAATGTTTGGTGTGTGCACATTGCCATTAAGATAGCACTTGACAACCACCCGAAGCTTCCAGGCTTTACATCTAAAGGCCGGAGGAGAAACGAAGCTGAATTATCGGAACACGAAATTGCTCAGATGGATGTGGCTTTTTTTTTAGATAATGGAAAAGAATCCGGCTTCATCTATCAATAGATAGAATCAGACCAATTATTACAACCGAGTTTTGGACACCAACTGCTGAAACTGAACAACCAGTCAGCCACAATTTGAAAGACACTAGGAACAAAAACAGGTTTAAACTAAACATGACCAATAAATCTTGAGGAAATTGCTCAGATGGATGTGGCTGTTGCTCGTATACTAAAATTTGCAGGTGGTGACGACAAGATGAGCTCCTCCACCACGGATGACAACACCTGCCAGTTGTTGACTGCAGCGCTGCCACTACCGACGGACCTCTCCTTCACCATCAACCATGACGGTGCCTCCCCTGACATTGGCCATCGACATTGTCAGCAACAGAGGCAGCCGAAAGCTCGCCAGGGTGCCACCATCTGTGGACAAGCATTGGTTCAGTGTGCATTATTCCTGATGGCATCAAGGGAGCTTCAGGTATGGTTTTATGCGCATTTACGCCTACCAAAACAACTGTAACAGGGCGCGTTTTTATGTGATTATTCCTTCAGCTTCGTATGTTCTAAACTTAGCTGTGTGCGGTTCCATTTTCTAAAAAAGGTTGTGTATGTTCTAATGCCACGCACCTTACACAGTCCATGTTCTAACAGAAACTTGACAAAGTCGTTGGCTTGCATTTTAATAATTTGGCAGGGGCTGCCCCAGCAACCTCTGATGTTCTGGGGCCTCGACTCATTGCTGCTCCTCAGCAACATGGAGCATTCACATTCAGTTCTGGATCACCTCCCAACGCTGAATCTGAACGACAGGGAATGGACTGTTACAAGGCGTTGCAATTCAGAAGCGCCTTCAACAGCCTTTCCATGCGCGACGATGACCCTGGTTCCACTGCCACGGCTGTTGAAGTATTGTCCTCGGACACCGGTAATGTTTTCCTCTGCTCTGGGTCTCCTCTGTTTTTGGAAGTAAAATTATTTGGCAGTTCATTTTCCTCTTGTTCTGAATGTACTCTGGCCTCATTTCTTCCTTACTGCTTTTAATTTTGGGATGTGTTTCCTTTTGCATCATAGCCACATTGCGCAGAAAGCAAACCTCATACTCCTCTGGCATAGGGCTAGATAGATATGTACTATGTATGCTACGGTGTGTTAGAAACCATTGGAGAGTGGATTACAATAACCCTAATCCGCAAGAGCTAGTTTGTTAAAATATGTGTAAAAATAAAGCTGCTCGTTTATTTCATTTTGAAACTGTAAAATAGTACAACCCAAAAAATCCAAATCTAAAACAAACAGGGCTTTAACTAGAGAGTTCTGCATACACAATTTTTTTTTTTTGAACAGAAAAAACTGTCCATTGAAAACTTGTAAAGGATAATAGCAACCAAACAAAGCACTGATCTCTTGATGGTGTCTATATATGGCCCCTGCTTGTTCAGGCTTCTAATTGCTTCGATCCGCACAGCTTCCAAAGCAGTGTGGCAGATCGAAAAAGAATCCTTTCTGAGAAGAAAGCTTCAAGATTATCTGTATTTATTTGAAAACATGTTGTTTTTCAAAAATATTTTCCCTAAAAGCGGATTTCCTTGGTAGCTTTTCTGATAATTAAGCTAGTCTTCTGGCAGAAACTTAAACAATCATGCTCTATGTAGGATCTCCATGCCAAAGAGGTCGTCAGGAAGAACAGTAAAGTGATCATGTACTTGCAGTGGTCAGCGTCTGCCACTTATTCACTTACCATTGTGAAATTTTTGTCTAAGTACTATGAGTCTATATATTTTGGATATATTCATTCATTTGTGGATGTTAGAGACCGACATATTTGCGTTCCTTAATAATAATATAAGAAACCAAGTCATTGGAGGCTGTGACATTGAGCATCCACTTACACACGTATGTGAACATCCCTTTTGCTCTTGGCTGAGTGCTGGACGGGGTTCCTGCTCGGGGCGCCTTCACCAAACACTACAAGTTACATGCTAAGAGCATCCAGGGTTTTTATAATGAGAAAAAATCTTGAGGTTCAAATCCTCTATCTCCTTTGTCCAAAACAAAAAAAAAATGCAATTCCAGGTTTAGGACGAGTCAAAGTTTTTACATTTAAACTAAATTTGCATAAAATGCTATCAATATTTATGTGTTACTATAAAGATATATTTCATAATTAACAAACTAAATGATACTCCCTTTGTTACAAATTATAAGTCACTTTGACTTTATTAGTATATACATTTTGCCACGTATCTAGATATAACATATGTCTACGTACATAGCAAAATTAATATACAAAATAGTAAAAGCGACTTATAATTTGCAATAGAGGGAGTATTAATTTAACATCGTCAAAATGGTTTGAAGAGCTGAGTTTTTTTTTTTTTTTTTTTTTTGGTGTGTGTGGGTGGGTGGGTGGGGATAATCACTAAGCCCGCGCTATCCAGGGAGCTTTTGTAGTGCTTGCACTGCTGCTGCGCACTGAACATCTTTTTTTATTTCGATTCTTGAAAAGTGGGCAACATATGTTGGACAACTTTTGTATATAAATAAAATGCTCTGTTGGACCCAGGGAGAATAAAGCAGTCTTCTTTCCTACTACTTTCCCCACCACGACCTCTGCTTGCCGTGTGAAACTTTGAGACCCAAGGTGAATACAGCAGTCTTCCTTGCTATCACTTTCCCCACGACGACCTGTGCCTTCTTCGCCCACCCCGTCTTCCTGTGAGAAACTTGAGAGCTGAGACATGATCTCTCTCAAAACAATCTCCTAAACTAATCTCTGTTTCCAAATCCATGGCGAGATAGAGCGTAATAAGGCCGGCCTGTGGAGAATCCGTTTCAGAGCGCTACTGACTGCATCCCATCCAAGCAGCCACCCAACTGAACCCAACAATAGCTTTGAGCTTGTGTTTTCTACTAGCAGCCATGCCGGACTTCCTGGTGAGCGCAGCGACGGGGGCCTTGGGCCCTGTCCTAAATAAGCTTGCTGCTCTGCTCGGCGACGAGTACAAGCGTTTCAAAGGCGTGCGTGGTGAGGTCAAGTTCCTCATTCGGGAACTGGAAGCCATGCACGCGTTCCTTGTGAAGAAGTCTGAAGAGGAGAATCCTGATGCACAAGACAAGGCTTGGATGAAGGAGGTGCGGGAGCTCGCACGACATCGAGGACAGTCTTGATGACTTCAGAGTCCGTGTCGAAGACAACTCGGCAAAACCAGATGCCTTCATCGACTAATGCAAGAACCTCCTAGAGAAGACCAAGGCCCGCCGTCGGATTGCCAAGGCAATTCAGGATCTCAAACTCCAAGTCGAGGAGGTGAGTGCAAGGAATGCAAGATACAAGCATATCGGCGAGACTGTCATGAACACAAGCAAAGTGATAGTGGATCCAAGAGCTCTTGCTATATTTGAGGATGCTTCAAGGCTTGTGGGAATCCATCAACCAAAACAAGAGGTAATATCATTTCTCATGAAGCAGGATGGGGGTATTTCATCACAACAACCGAAGATAGTCTCTATTGTCGGAATTGGAGGAATTGGAAAGACAACCCTTGCAAATCGAAAGTGTATGAAGACTTAAAGGATCAGTTTCAGTGCCGGGCTTTCTTGTCGGTGTCACGGAATCCTGACATGGCTAAGATTTTGAGAACTATTCTCAGCGAGGTGACAGGTCAATCTTTTTATACGACAGAAGCAGCAAGCATACAGTTGTTGGTCATGAAAATCCGTGGATTCCTTCAGACAAAAAAAGGTACACATGGTTTACGCTTTGAGCATGCAACATTTTTATCCATTCAGTTGAAGGGTGTTTGGTTATAGGAACACATCGGATGTTAGGATGTTAATTAGGAGAACTAAACATGAACTAATTACAAAACTAATTGCACAAAATACAGATAGAGACTAATTTGTGAGACGAATCTATTACCCATAATTAATCCATCATTAGCATATATTTACTGTTGCACCACACACGATAAGTCATTGACTAATTAGGCTTAATAGATTTGGCTCACAAATTAGCCTCCATTTGTGTAATTTGTCTTGTAATTAGTCTATATTTAATACTCCTAATTAGTATTCAAACATTCCATGTGATAGGGTCTACAGTTTAGGTCCTATAACCAGACACCCCTAAGAAGCCTATTTTAATTTCCTTCTAGGAAAGCTTTCGCTGTTACATATTTTTCCTGTAAGAAATTGGCTGCTCTCATTCCTTTGAAGGAAAAGGATGGTTAGATCATAAGTACCCTTTCTTTGTTGTTGCTTTATTGAGGTCCGATAGGCTAGAAAATGTGCATAATACACATACAAAGTATCAGTCACTTGCTAACGAGAAAATTTCTTAAATTATCACTAAGAACATTTATAAGGCACATTTGATTTTTTTCACTTGTAATAAATTAGAGTTCAATTAAGAATTTCTCTCTCAATATATTACCAAAAATAGAAAAATTACCATATTTTTCATAATATAAATCTAATACTATGGTTACCGCCGCACCACTAGGCTCTGCCTAATTGTAGGGTCAAATGCACCAAAGTTTTTATCCACAAATACTACTGTGTATTTTTTTTTTTCGAATACCCAAAAGATTTACACATCTTTGTATTTAAAAAGAAGAAGAGTTTTTACATTGCGCATAAGCACGTTTTGGGAGGATAGAATTTTACAATAGGCACTTTTTGCCCCTGTCAATTTACACATGGCGATTACTCGCGTGCTAATTCACCTAGATGGGGCGCCCGCCTCTGTCCAATGGTCTGCGATTTGCTTGATTTTGGCGAGGAATTGCGCGCTAGTGGCCGCTTCGTTCTGGAAGAATCTCGTGTTTCTCTCTTTCCAAAGATCCCATGCCACCAGCGAAGAGAGTGTTTGCGCCCTTCTTCTTTCTCCGTGCCATCTCCATCTCCACCGCTCCCACCAGGTCGAGGATGGTTCCCCACCCACCCGTGAAGAGTCAACAAGCGTCGCCGTGATTGTCCGCGGATGTGTCTAGAGAAGGAGCAGGATGTGATGATGTGGTCGATGGTTTCCGGGTCTTGATCACGAGAGGTAGCACTCATCGCACGCCTCAAGTCTCTGTCACCCCGACTTGTAACGGTGCCCAGTGCTCCAGACCCGGGTGCATCCCGGGATTGGGTGTGATGGCGGGTGTAGGGCCTTGTAGGCCGATTTGGAAGAGTAATCCCTTGTTGGGTCCATTTTCACACCAAGCGGTCGGCGTTGCTGTTCACGACTTCTAGCTCGACCAAGTCCCATAGACACTGGTACTGTTGCATTGCGGGGACAGAGATGCCTCCCAGTATTGTCGCACCCATGTGCGTCCCCTCAGAGGCCTTCTGCCACCGTTGTGTGCCGGATGTCCCTCCAGCTGACGAAATTCAGCAAGTTTGGCGCAATGTGTTTGACTGCCCTCCCTGGATCCATCGTCCCCGCCCGAATAGGGTGGACCGACCGCCTTTGAGGATCGTGTATATGTGGATGCCTCAAAGAAGCTCTGAACCTCTCGTGGCACGGAGAGTGGCAACTCGGCCTAGGCTCTGCTCTCATCTATCTGCTGCAGCCAAAGCCATCTTGGTTGTAGCGCAATGGAGGAAAGGCGTAGATCAGGGATGCCTAGGCCCCCCTAGGTCCAAAGGGGACACACACACCGGGCCATGCGACCATGCACTAACCCCGATGCTTTTGCCTTCTTTGCCGGGCCCACGAATCTCCTACAAATGGCATTGATTTCCTCGACGCCCATGGAGGCAGGCTGTCGGCGATGATGGTGTAGATCGAGATTGCGCACAACACCGACTTGATCCAAATGATTCTTCCGCTTCTATTCATGAGGGGTCCGGTGACCGCGTCCACATCAAAATTGGATCTTGGCCTTAGGCACTTTGTTCACGCCGAGCGGTAGACCCAGGTATGTGATGGGGAAGTCTATGACTTGGCATCCTAGGATGCCCCGGAGATACTCCGTGTTGTCCTCCGTGACGTGGATTAGCGTGATGGAGCATTTCCCAATTTGTCCTTAGGACGGAAGCGTTGCTGAAGATTTTGAGAATCGTTTTAATGGCATTCGCCTCACCCACGCCGGGTGCATGAAGAGGATGATGTTGTCGGCGTAGATGTTGCAGCGGTGGTGGATCGGGGCCACCCTTGTGGGTCTAAGCAGGCTGTCCATGGCCGCCCGAATCCACCAATCGCGCGAATGCTTCCATGACAACAATGAAGAGCATCGGCGATAGTGAGTCTCCCTGACGCACCCTTCTCATGTCTTGGATAGGCTGGCCCGGGCTCAGAAGTTGAGGAGAATGCTAGAGGAGGCCAATGCTAGCAGCGTTGCGACCCAATGCCGCTAGTGGTCCCCGAACCCGAACGCCCTAAAGCTGTCCAGCAGGAATGGCCATGAGATGGTATCGAATGCCTTGGAGATGTCAAAAGCTTAAGCAAGGCCTTGGGGATTTTCTTCTTCCTCAAGAGAACGGCCGCCCGCTGGACGAACTTGAAGTTATCGTGGATCGTTCTTCCCTTGATGAAGGCATTCTGGTTCGGCGATATTAGCTCCTGCAACCTTGGAGCCACCGGTTGGCCATGAGCTTGAGGCCATCTTGCCGAAGCTATGGAACATCGTGATGGGGCGATAGTCTGCAGCAGACACTGGCCCCGGTTTCTTAGGTAGGAGCATGATGAAAGAGTTTTTAGTTTACCAAATGCTCTACTATCACCGAAGAAGAGGGCGTTGATGGCCGCTGTGACGTCGTCCTTGATGACCGGCCACACGGTCTTGTAGAAAGCCCTAGTGAAACCGTTGGGACCTGGGCTCTGTCGGGGGGCATCTTGCGCACGACCACCTCGACTCCTCCACCATGAAGGGTTCATCCAGCGTAGAGAGGTGCATCGGCTGGATGCCGATTGCCTGGAAATCGAGCTTGAAGCCAGCTTGCCCTGGCCGACCAAACACATGCTTGAAGTGGTTGTGGAAGACCATCTCTATGTCCTCGTGAGTGGAGTGGATGTTGCCCCATTCTTCCAACCTGGTGATGGTGTTTCTCTGTTTCCTACCGCGAGCCAGGAGGTGGAAGTACTTGGTGTTCGTGTCGCCGTCAGCGAGGTATCTGACCCTAGACCTCTATCGTGCTATGGTCTGCTCGAGAGAGGATAGACCAAGGTATTTATACTTGAGGTCCTAGCACAGCTCAAACTCAGCGTTGTTGAGGGGCCGACGGTCGGCGGCTTGGTCAAGCTTCAGGATGATATCTCAGACCTTGAGCAGTTGCTCCCGAACATTCCTAATACCGCTGGTGGACCACCTCTGAGCTCTTTTTAATGTTGTGTAGCATCATGTCTAGCCGCCGGAGGGGGTCAGAAACTGTGTCTGGGTAGGTCCATCCTCTGCTCACCACCTCCAAGTAGCCATCTGACTTGGGTCAGAAGGCCTCGAAGTGGAACCGGGGCTTGGCGTGAATGGCCATCCTTGTCTGAAGGAGGAATACTAGTGTGTATTATAGATTTTTTCTAGCTAAGTATGTTCTAAAGATTCATCGGTGAGTAGTGATTACAAATCTATAGGGGCCCTTTGGAACATAGGAACTTCACATGAATTGTACATGAATTTCACAAAAATCAGTTCCAAAGGGGGCCTAAAAGTATAAAACAAGAACCTATTGTCAAATACGAACCAAGGGTGGAAATTTTTTCCACCTCCTTGTGTTAGAATCGATACTCTAGAATAGCCTAGAGCATATCTAGATAATTTTTAACGCAAACAACAAGAACTCCGCCTATCCATTTAAGAGGGGAACAATATTTAAAAGAAGTCATATCTAGATAAATTCATATAGGTTTTAATTTCTAAATGTTGGAGCTTTAATCTTATCTTCTTACTATTACTAATTGAGGCTCCAATAAAGGTTCCACGTTAATTCTCACTAGATGCGTTAAGAAAAAAAAAAAAAAAACTAGAAATTCTTACGTTAATCAGAAGCATCTCAAGGCGTCAAATCAAAGTGTGCAGCCAGTCCTGACCATCGGATCTATTTTATTATCTAGAAAATTACCCTCCTCTGCCATTATAGATAAAAGTAAATAAACATATTAATTTTTATTGGAGAAAAATAGATTTTGTCGTTCCGAGAAAACCCATCCAACGTACGTCTTATAGTAAGATACGGCGGCGTGCACCTCCATGGCCTCTACCACTATTATATTATGGATTAAAAAATAAGCAATATATCTAGGGTGCGTCCTTTGTTACACCCACGCAAACTAATCCTAAAAAAATGTATTAAAAGAATATTCTAGATAAATAATATCTAAGGCAATCTATCAACTGCCCGCAAAACAAGACACCATCTAATTGGAATCCATCTATTCACATTGTTTGTCCCATGGTTTCCATATCATCTCCATTCATCCATTTTTTCGGTTGTTTCAATCGTGGTCACCAATGGAAGGTCTATTGTTTGCATCATTCACCAAACAAAGGTATCTTGCCTTGCTTAATTCATTTACAATATAATATGTCTCCTGCAATCTATTTGAATCATTATTACTATATTTTTGCTTTTACAAGTTGCTATGGTTATTACCAAAACCTTAATAAGATTAGGTCAGGAAAGGAATTGTGGATAATCAAAGCATGGTCACTAGAATGTGGGATGCAATCTTGCTATGTAGTGTCAAAACCAACTAGCCTCGATATGATCCTTATTGACCATGTAGAAAGTCTTGCAAATGTATAAACACTTTTCTGGTGTGGTTGAACCTATGATTATGATTGGTTGGGCAATCCACCTATACTATAGCCTGCCTTGGTCCTGGGTGAGCATCCACAAAGGTTTTTCTTCTTCTAAAGGAAAGAGGCTAAGAAGTTCCAGGTGAGCGATCAACTCCTCATTGCTAATGCTCTCTATCCTTCAAACATTAGCTGACACATGAGTATCTATAGTTCATCTTGGCAATCGCTACCGCTTTCCTTTAACAAGCTAGCTACTCCGCCTTGCCCGAACCTCCTCCGTTGTGGAAACTCAAAGCATGGGTCACTAGAATATGTGGGATGCAATCTTGCTAGGTAGTGCTCGATAAACCAACCTCGATATGATCCTTATTGACCATCAGGTATATCATTGTGTCTACATTATTTCCAATTTACGTCCCTAATGATAAGCAAAAAAAAAAAAAAAAAAAAAAAAAAAAAGGGGGTGGGGGGGGGCAAACTTTAAATCATTCCAATTGTAGAGTCAAAACAGCTATACAATACTCAACTTCTTGCTAACAACTAATATTAATAAAGAAGATCAAGATACACAATACATTCCAAAGTATATTTTTAGTTCTTTGGTACAAACATGCTTTCTAATAGAGTAAATAACGACATATACCTCTAAGGTAAACCACTACTAATGTTATAATTTGTTTTTGATTTTCCTTATTTGATCACTATTTTTGATAATAAGAACTCATATTTATGTATTATAGTTACTATAGGAGTTTTAGCACAAAACAGACGGATGGAAGAAACCAGGACATGCTTTAGAGCGAGTGACTAAAATCTGTGATATTGTGCTCCTGATCGAATAGGATTTTTTTCCTTCCCAAATGCTACTACAGCAAGCCTAATGTTCTAAAAATATTTCCTTATTGTTTTCTACATGTTAAAGTAGACTATTTTCCCTAATGTTTTGGGATATATTTTTAGAAATTTGCAGTAGAAGAAGTTAAGGTTGGTTTTTTTTTTTTTTTTTTTTTGGGGCGCAAAGTTGAGCAAATTAATGAGAGCACAAAATCTCATGACATTGCAATAACATCTACAACCATGAAAAAAGGGTTGTAAGTCTTCATTAAATATCAATAATTCGACAATGTCAGCCATTTAGCAAGCCTCTAATTAAGGAAGGTAAATCATTTTTATTTTGCAAAATATTCTTTGTCATCAAGCAATGCAACAAGAGTTTTTGTAGATTTACCAACTCCTAAAGCTATGAATGCACATGACATGTAAATGAAATTAAAATAGTGGTATTTCTATAGTTGTAGATGTGCTTATACTCTAAAATGGTAAATTTTATTTGTATAAAAAAACATATCTTTAAGTGGTATTAGTATAGAAGAGATTTATTTTCATGGACCATTTAAAAAGAGAAACTGGAGGAGCAAATGTGTTGTACAATAGAAGAACTTCAAAAGAGTTAGGTTTGATTTGTAAGATTGATTAATTAAATTATGAACTACGTTTCAAAATGACACAATTTTTTATCTAAATTATCCACCTGTGTGATTGAAAAGGTAGGAATAATATACCAAGACAGTTGGGGCACAAAACAAAAGAAGGAAAAAAAATAATCAACTGTGGAATCAAATTAATGAACACTATTAGCAATGCCACGATGATCTCTCTCAGGCATATCAATGACAATTCTAGACATCGGATTCAAAAAAAGTTGACTGAATTAAGTTTTTTATTAAAACATATGTTAAACATGGTAATATTGCATAGTTTTCTCAAAATTAGTTTGTATGGAAGATCTAACCCGTGCGATAGCACGGGTTGATGGACTAGTTTTACAAATCCTAGTTTAGATGTATCCTCTTAGTACATCACGATCTTTTGTCGTGTCTTTGTTCTTGTCGTGTCTTTGTTCTAGAAATCCTAAATCACACCTCTCATTCTAATACTATTTCTGAGAGATAAATGACATAGCTACAAACAGCCTTACATTGCGTACACATTACTAAAGTATAAGGTTATCTTATTTTAAAGAACTGAGTTTCCAAAATTCTGGTTGTCTATCATTCTAGGGTACTAATTATCCTTGGAATATTTGTTTGAAGTAAAATGTATTCTTCTATACTAAATATCTTTACCAAATCCTGTTGTAGGTACATCATTGTAGTAGACGATGTATGGGATGTGGAAACATGGGACACAATTAAGTATGCATTGCCAAGCAATAGTTGTGGTAGTGTGATAATAACCACAACTCGGATACATGATGTGGCCAAAGCATGTTGCTCATTATTTTCTGATGGTTGGGTTTACAAACCAAAGCCTCTACAAGAACAAGACTCAAACATGTTGTTCCATAATAGAATATTTGGGCCTGGAAATGAATGCCCAGAAAAACCTAATAGAAGTATCCCATAAGATCTTGAAGAAGTGCGGAGGTTTACCGTTGGCCATTATTGCAGTATCTGGTTTGTTAGCTAACAAAGCACAAAATGGAGTTCACTCAGTCATAGAGTGGGATCAAGTTCAAACTTCTATTGGTCATGAACTTGAAAGAGATTCTACTGTGGAGGGAATGATGAGAATATTATCGCTCAGTTACTTTGATCTTCCTCATCATTTAAAAAAGCTTGCCTATTATATCTTAGTATATTCCCTGAAGATTATAGTATTGAGAAAAACGTTTAGTACTGCTATGGGTTGCAGAGGGTTTCATTCCTGTGGAATCTACATGCACCTTGTATGAGTCAGGAGAGAAGGCTTTTAATGAGCTCATCAATAGAAATTTAATCCTCCCGGAGACATTTAATTCACCTTTTCAGCAGGTGGTCAGCTGTCGTCTCCATGATATAATTCTTGACTTTATCGTGTGCAAGTCCATTGAAGACAACTTTGTAACAGTACATGGTATTCCAAGACTAACACCACCTCCACCAGGAACCAAGGTTCGCCGATTGAGTTTGCATGGTAAAACTGAAGGAGATGATACCTTACACTCGAACCAGAATTATGCAAATGTCCGGCCAATTATTAGTTTTGGATTGACTTGTTCCTGGATGGGTTTTAGATTCATGCGTGTCCTGGACCTCATGGGCTGTCAGACATTATTAGAAAATCATCATCTTGCAAACATTGGAGAATTACTCCAGCTGAGGTATTTGAACCTCAGGGGTACATTGATAACTGAGCTTCCAGAACAGATTGGAGCACTACAGTGTTTGGAAACACTTGACTTGCAGGGCATAATCCAATTACCAACAGCTACAGTTAGACTAAAAAGACTTGTCAACCTACTGACGCGTCCTGCGTCGCTAATTGTCTTTCCCAGTGGAATTAAAAACATGCAGGCATTGGAATGGTTAGGTAAAGTAGAAATTGACATGAAGGCAGCAGCTATTTTCGCTGAAGAAATTGGTGATTTAACCAAGATGAGGCATCTGGATATATTATTCTCTTCCATTGATGGTAATGTTGATGAGGAAAGCTATGTGGATCTTACAAAAAAGATGGTTTCTTCTTTTCAATGGTTAAATAAGCTTCAAACTTTAGTCGTAGTATATAGAAATTTTGGAGAAGTAGGGCATGACGCTATCTTCAGTGGAGATGACATCATCGTTGAGGTGTCGTGGTGCTCTGCTTGCCTAAGAAAGCTTGTTTTCAAGATGAATCCCATGCCAAGGGTGCCATGGTGGATGAAGTCACTTGTCAGCATTGAAGAATTGGATATCAGATTAAAGAAATTGGATCAGGAAAGTCTTTGTATTCTCGGGGACCTACCAGTTCTTGTCGATCTAGCACTAGAGATAGTAAACAAAGTTGAAGACAACTTTGAAGACATACCCTCGACAGACAAACAACGACTTCTCATCAGCAACAGGCATGGATACAGAAGCTTGATGCATTTTTGGGTGGCCACCAATTCATTGGGTAGGTGCCCCTGTATCCCCATGCTGACGTTTGAAGCTGGATCCATGCCAAAGCTGGATTCACTCAGTATTGACTTTGATGCGGATATAACAATTTCTGTGAGTAATGGTCGTCTTGATTTTGGTCTCAAGCATCTCTCCCAACTCACGGAGGTCGAGTGTGGTATATCGGGCACCAAACTGAATACTTGGCATGTACAAAATGCCATTAAAAAAGAACTTGCCAACCACCCGAAGCTTCCACGTTTTGAAAACGATCATCACCCTTCAACTGAAGGCGAGAGGAACAACATGCCTGCTGAAGTTGGTACATCAGAGATGCAGATAAATAGCTCTGAAAATGCTGCCCAGGAGACACAAACTAAAAATGTAGCATGGGATGGCTACAATTGGCGCAAATATGGACAGACGCTTGTCAATGGAAGTGAAGATCCTAGAAGTTATTACAAGTGCACACATCCTATTTGTGAAGTTAAAAAGAAATTAGTGTGTTCCCTTGATGGTCAGATTACTGAAGCTGTTTATAAAGGAAGTCATAATCATCTCCCTTCAACTGATTGGCTGTGTACATCCACGGATGTAGAGGCCGGATTGTATTATCCATTATCTAAAAAATCTCCCTTCAACTGAAGGCGAGAGGAACAACATGCCTGCTGAAGTTGGTACATCAGAGATGCAGATAAATAGCTCTGAAAATGCTGCCCAGGAGACACAAACTAAAAATGTAGCATGGGATGGCTATAATTGGCGCAAATATGGACAGACGCTTGTCATGGGAAGTGAAAATCCTAGAAGTTATTACAAGTGCACACATCCTATTTGTGAAGTTAAAAAGAATTTAGTGCGTTCCCTTGATGGTAAGATTACTCAAATTGTTTATAGAGGAAGTCATAATCATCCTAAGCCCCAAGCGAAAAAGAAGTATAACTGCTGGTGCAGTTCCGTCAAGCCAAGGTGAAGAAAGATACGATGGTGTGGCACCTATTGAAGGTGAGTGTGCCATGGTTTTCTGTAATTACATTTGATTCCGGTGCATTGTAATTTCGACTTGAGCATATACATATATCTAGTTTTACGTTATGAAGTATTTTCTTGCTCATCTTGCATGTTTGTTTCAATTGCTTTTGTAACAACTTTAGTTCCTGAGTTTTCCAAATTCTTGAGAAGGAATGATTTGAACATACCATGATCTTTTGATATAAATTTCTTAATGTTTGCCGGTGACATTTTGGTGGGTCGGAGAAATTTTCTTTAATATGCAGACAAGCCTTCAAATATTTATTCCAACCTCTGTAACCAAGTACATTCCGCTGGCATGATTGATCCTGTTCCAGGTCCAGCTAGTGATGCTGGATGTGGAAGACCCTACCCTGGGGATGACACTAGCTAAACAGTTTCATTTTCTAAAGAAAAGCTTTGAATGTTCTAATCTCACGAACATTACACGTCCATGTTCTAACAGAAACTTGACAGTGCTGTTGGCTAAATTTTAATCATTTGGCAGGGGCCGCCTTGCTTCGCATTCAGTTCTGGATCACCACACAACGCTGGAGGTGAACAACAGCCAATGGACAGTTACAAGCTGTCACAACATGATGACCATTGACCACCTAGCAAATGCCTTCAATGACCTTTCCTTGCGCGATGATCACCCTGGACAGTTACAAGCTATCGAGGCAGCCTCCTCAGACACTGGTAATGTTTTGCTTTGTTCTGCTTTCTCTGGTTCTCTGTTTTGAAAGTAAATTTGTTGGCAGTTCATTCTTTTCTTTTCTGAATGTACTGGGATCATTTCTTCCTTGCTGCTTTCGACTTATGGGATGTGGGTAATGTTAAAAGTAGCACTGTATGTATATAGCATGCGTTTACTATTGCACCGTAGCCCACATTCATTTATGTCTAATAAATAAAGGAAGATACTGCACAACTAATTTATCTCTAATAAATGAAGGATAAATATGTACTGTGCTACAGTGTCTTAGAAACCAATGGGGAGTGTATTGCCATAACCCCAACCTGGCAAGCTAGTTTGTTAAAGTCTGTACAATCCAGATATTATGTCCATTTGAAAAATGCTAAGCTGAAACAAATAGGGATTTAGAGAGTTATATGCATACATGAACTTTGTTCCCTTATATCTTTAAAAAGATCACAAAAATATTGTTTCCATCTGACAGAAACTTGACAATGCCATTAGCTTGATTTTTTTTTTTTGACAAGAGTTAGCTTGAATTTTAATCATCTGTCATGGGCTAACCCAACCTTTGATGTTATGGGGCCTCAACACATTGCAGCAATATGCATTTGTTGCGCCATGCTTCACATTCAGTTCTGGATCACCACCCATCCCTGAAGCTGAACAACAGGCAATGGACAGTTATGAGCCATCACAACATGAAGACCTAGCAAATGCTTTCAGCAATGCCTTCAATGGCCTTTCCTTGCACAATGACCACCCTGGTTCCAGTGCCGCGGCTGTTGAAGCAGCCTCCTCGGACACCGGTAATGCATTCCATTTGCTCCACTTGCTCTGGGTCTCCTCTGTTTTGAAATGTTAATATTTGCAGTGCATTCTCCTCTTGTTCTGACTGTACTAGCCATATTTCTTCCTTACTGCGTTTGTTTGAGTTATGCGTTTGTTAATATTATTTATTCCGCCCAGACGCTATATATTTACTTTTGCACCTTCTGTTAGATGCCATTGGAGAGTGGATAAATATGTACTGTGCTACAGTCTGTTAGAAGCCATTGTAGAGTTGGATTGCTACAACCCTATCCCGGCAAGCTAGTCTGTTAAAATCTATGTAGAAATAAAGCTGCTTGTTTGTTTTAGCTTGGAATTGTAAAAAAGGTAACAACCAAAAGTCCTAAGCTAAAACAAATAAAGCTGCTCGTTGTTTTAGCCATTGGAGTTCGTTTGTTTCAGCTTGGAAATATAAAGAAGTGACAACCCAAAATCCTAAGCTAAAACACATAAGGCATTATGGGTTTCTGCATACTGGATCTTTGTTTATTAGAATAGAGAAACATTGTGTGCTTTTGAAACTTTCAGAGGAGAATAACAACCCAATTAATTATTGATCCACTGATGGTGTCTATAGCCCTTCTTGTTCGGGCTTCTAATAAGTTGTAATGGCTTTCGCACAGCTTCTTCAAAGCAGTGGGCAAATTGGAAAAGGCCATTTCTGAGAAGAAAAGTATCGAAAGTTGCCATATTTATTTGAAAAGCAAAGCTGCTTTCAAAAATATTTTCCTCTTCTTTCATTAGCTTTTCCTCTTACAACCTTCTGGCAGAAACTAACAGATGGGCTCTATGCAGGACCTACGTGCCAAGGAGGAGGTTGTCAAGAAGAGCAGTAAAGTGATCGATAATCTCGTAGCTCTCCAGCTCCATCGCCTCGATCAGTTATTTCCAGCGGCCAGCGTCGGGCAAGTGCCAAACTCTGCTGGCTCTTACAGTAGACAGCTATGACCAGCAGTCTTCTTCTATATATAGCATAAATAAATATCGTTTATGTTTCCTGAATCCCACCAGAGTTGTGAAATGCGACATATTCATGTCTAGAAAGTAGAAACTGCATGCATTGCACTCCATCACTGTTTTTATTATTGTAAAAACAATGTCTTTGCCTTGGTGTAATAAACTAAGAATTAACGGGCATGGTGTAATAATTCATTTTTAAGTTTGTTGCTATTGTTGCCTCTCCTGTTTTCAGTCTGTTTGTGGGTTTATATTGCTAATCTTATACTTCCAGTTCCAGGCGATCTTGTGAATGCATATTTAGTGATATCCTGAGCTTTTTGTGTATTTGCTTTGTGACCTTCCAGTGGCAAGCTGCCCGACAAGCATCGTGAGAGCGAGCGATGCCTGTGCGAGGCTTAAAACCAAGCAGAAACAACCCACTAGTCCGTTGGGGTGTTTGGGACTGCTCGCTCCAATGTATACCATGTGTTTAATTACTTTGCACCTTACAACACACCCCCACACACACACACAATCTAATATACTGCACAGAACACAAACTTCAGTGTCTGCTTTTGGGTGAAAGTTGAACCGTTTGGTTGACTTTTGACAAAAGTAAAAGCAGATAAAAGCTCAACCAAAGGCACCGTGAGCCTTCAGGAGACTAACAATTCTCACTAATCTGGGCCCACAGGTGGGCATGATTACGAACTAATGGGCCATAGCGAGTCTAGGTGGAAGTTGGATGTCCAATGGATACTCTCTAGTTCAAAAAAATGAACTAGGAAGAGATGGTTCCCCCACCAAAATTTGAATTTCTAGATCATTTGTGAAAATCCATGGATGTCCAAATTAGTTTAGTCTTCCACATATGATAGCGAGCTATAAAATGGAGTCACCTCGATCTGTGATTAATCTAAGACATACCAATCAAGTTTAGTTCGGGAATGGTGCAAAAGACCAGAAACCAACAGTTGGCCTATGCTAAATGGTGGCGTCCCTCTCTTTGTCATATCTATGCTTGGAACTGGGCCTCTTGGGCTATCGGGCTGGGCCTCATTTACCATGGTAGTCGTAGGGTTATAAAAAAACACCTACGTTAATGGATTTTGCGCCAACCTGAGGATTGAGGCCAAAAAATGGCTCCTACACCGGAACCGTGTGAAAGCCCTCCCAAACGCGTCCAAATAAATGGCTTCACTGCCTACGATTTTATGTTACGAGAGACAAAAACAGCTCTTGCTACAGTACAAGTAGAAGCCAAAGTCGAAAGTCCTCTAAACTGAAAGTAAATATAGTATATTATTGTACTAATACACAATTTATTGAAACATAAGACAAATACATTGTTTGAAGTCTTATAAATAATTTTAAAATATAATAAACTTTAAATTACTTAAAATAATTTGTCTAAAATTCCAGTGTGGTCGGTGGCCCACACAAACCAGCCCCTAGCTATCGCTTGGTTCATAATTGTATTTATTTGGCTGCACTTGTATTGGTCTTGTGCTAAACTAGGCCAGCCCAACACAGGAGAGAAATATCTCCACCCGTGGCGTGGAAGATGGAAGTTGAACGGACGAGCAGTGTGTTCCGTGCTTGCGTCCTTGTACACGGCCTTGCAGCACATGGACATGGCGGTCGGATCGATTAGCTATCTCCAGTTCACTGCGTATTTCATACACGATTTGCCAAACCAAGCCTTATATGTTTGTTAATAGTCAAATGATGTGTTTCATCAAAAAAAAGACAAAAATGATGCCATGAAACGTATTCTTGTGATAAAAGTGTATGACATCGATGCCATACCAAACATGTAAGTTCTTCCAATATATGGCAAATATACTTTAAAGACAAATGACAATTTGTTTCAGAAGAGCAGAACTTATTGGCTGGAGTCTCCCTATTCTTCGTCTTCCTTTTTTTTCCTTGGACAACTTTTTGTTACTTATACAAAAGTAATGTGGACATAGTTTCTGGTATTCAATTCGTCCTGCGGTTTCTTGATAATAGAAATAACAGAACATGGTTGTTTGTTTGCGTGAGTGATTCAATCAAGGGGAAAAAATGGCGTGGCGGTTGAAAACTTGTGGATAGGGATAATTATAAAAAACTTTAAAGGAAAGTGATAGGCAGCTTAGCAGTGCGTCCCACCAGAGCTGGTTGTGTGTCTTCTGTTTGGCTATATATTCCTTCTCATTTCATTTGCATGATAAATATCAGAGATGCCCCACTCTACTGCTTGTGTTATTTCTTCTCCAAAATACTCATCTATTTGGTCAATTATGTTTTAGGATGAACAAAATTTTTTCTAACTTTCCAAGTTACACATTTTTAATCCATAACAACAAAAATAAATAATAGGCACCTTCCAACAGGACAAATTAGGTTCTATGGTTCTGACAATCCAAGCACATCCGTTGTTTAGAAAGAAAGACCCTAATGTTTCAATGGTTGAATTTTCGATGACGCAAGTTTTTTTTTGTTATTTTCGTGCAAATGGACAATTTGTGATGCCCTAGAAGATGATTCTACATGTTGCAAGTAGTTTTGTTCTTTTTCTCTATATAACTTTAGTGTCCGTACCGTCTCTCGATGCCTATCTCCTGCAAGAGTGGGACCTCGGTGCTACAGCAAACGTGTTGGCTGTTGAATTGAGAAAGGAAGGGAGGCGACTAGAGCTGGGATTTGGGCGTGCCGTGCCGGCCCGGCCGCCCGCCCTCTCGTGCCGTGCGGCCGGATCGTGCCCCTTAGGCACGGGAAACACGATGGGCCGTGCCGATACGGCACGTCAAATTTTTTCTTCGCCCCAAGCGGCGCCCGCGGCACGCCGGGCACGCCGGTCGTGCGGCCCAAGCACGCCCCTCAAAATATCTCCACTACGCTTTTTGTGTTGTGATTTAAAAAATTATGTATGTTGTGTATACCATTTCAATGAAGTTTTAATGATTTTCATAATCTATTTAAGTACTAGATGAGAGGTATAGTACAGTAAATGCTATAAAATTACATTGTAGCGTAATAAAAGTGTGTGCGTGCCACATTCGTGTCGTGCTAGCCCACGGCCCGAAGTGCGGGCCGTGCCATGTGGCCCGTCGTGCCGAGATCCTAGGCACAGCACGGCCCTCGTGTTCGTGTCGTCTTGCCAGCACGGCCCAAAATATTTCGTGCCGTGCCGTGCTTGGATCGTGCCAAAAAGTCCGTGCCATGACCCACCCTCAAATGGCACGGCCCAAGTCCCAGCTCTAGAGGCGACCAGGCCATGCATGTGCCAGCGATAGGAGAGAAAGGAGGAGCACGACAAGTGAGTTGGTGGGGTGCTGGCCAATCACAGGGGAAGCGTTCGAGGAAATCGGCTTCGTCTGAATCCTAGCATTACCCAAAAATTAGGCAATGGACTTTATGTATTGAAAGTTGAAAGGGCTGAAATGAAAAGAAAAAAGAAAAACAAAGGCAACATTGTTTCCGGGACTTTATGTATTGAATAATTGGAACTTGGACAGCGATATTGAAACCTGGACTTCATGTATTGAAACTTGTGGTTATTTTTACATTAGTCAAGCAGACGATCGAAAGCTGATGTTGACAGTATACCTGTGATAAGGCCAGCCTTTGGAGAATCCATTCTACGGAGCTACTGCTTGCATTCTGCCCACAGAACCACGAAAACTGAACCAAACGAGAGCCTTGAGCATGTTC
This sequence comes from Hyparrhenia diplandra, assembly GCA_015847255.1. Classification (NCBI taxonomy): domain Eukaryota; kingdom Viridiplantae; phylum Streptophyta; class Magnoliopsida; order Poales; family Poaceae; genus Hyparrhenia; species Hyparrhenia diplandra. The sequence goes on along the minus strand of JADLZK010010699.1, from coordinate 1,074,659 downwards.
TAGCTCGAGCTGGCATGCAAGATTTCCTAGTGAGCGCAGCGACGGGGGCCTTGGGCTCTGTCCTAAATAAGCTTGCTGCTGATCTGTTCAGCGATGAGTTCAAGCGTTTCAAAGACGTGCGTGGTGATGTCGAGTTCCTCATTCGGGAACTGGAAGCCATCCACGTGTTCCTTCAAGAAGTCTGAAGAGGAGAATCCTGATCGCGCAAGACAAGGTTTGGATGAAGGGAGGTGCGAGAGCTCTCCTACGACATCGAGGATAGCCTCGATGACTTCGAGCCCGTGTTGATGACAACTCAGCGAAACCAGATGGCTTCATCAACAAATGCAAGAATCTACTTGAGAAGACCATGGCTCGCCATCGGATTGCCAAAGGCGATTCAGGATCTAAAAAGTCCAAGTCAAGGAGTTGGGTGAAAGGAATGCAAGATACAAGCGGTCGGTGAGACTGTCATGAACACAAGCAATGAGAGAGTGGATCCAAGAGCTCTTGCCATATTTGAGGATGCTTCAAGGCTTGTGGGTATCGATCAACCAAAACAAGAAATAATTTCATTTTTGGAAGAGGAGGATGGAGAAGAGGAGGATGGAGGTACTTCATCACAACAGCCGAAGATAGTCTCTATTGTGGGGGATTGGAGGGATCGGAAAGACAACCCTTGCAAACCAAGTGTACCAAGAGCTGAAGGATAAGTTCCAGTGCGGGGCTTTCCCCTGGTGTCACGGAATCCTGACATTGCCAAGATTTTGAGAACTATTCTTACCCAGGTGACAGGTCAACGTTATTGTCGGATAGAAGCAGGCAGCATACAGGGAGCTGATCAAGGAAATCCGTGAATTCCTTCAGACAAAAAGGTACATATGGGTGTATACTTTCAGCATGCCACATCCATTCGGCTAAGAAACCTGTTTTAGTTTCCTTCTAGCAAGGCTTTGGGCATTATACTTTTTTTTTGTAAGATATTGGCCGCTCACATGTCATTGAAGGAAACGGACTGTTAGAGAGCCCTGTTCCGCTAGGCGGCGCCTAGGCATGCTTAAGCGCTAGTCGGAGGGTCCCCGCCTCGCCTATGGGGGTAGGCGGAACCCTAGGCGGGTGGCGGGCGACATGGGAGCAGTGGCGAGTGGCAAGCGTCAGGCGGCGTGGAAGTACAGGGGCAAGGGAGAGGCGGCAGCGCGGGAGCAATGGGTGGAGGAGAGGCGGGCGGCGCGGAGCAACGGGTGGAGGAGAGGCGGATGAGGTTAGGATATGGGCTTGGGCTGTTTATGGGCGTTTCTATACAACTCTTGGCCTACATGTGGCCTGTTTTTTCTTTTCTTATACACTTTTACTTGTAAAATATGAATGGATTTAAAATGCCTAGGAAACGCCTAGGCTCCGTTTATTCCGACTAGGTTAGGCTGTGGGTCACCGCCTAAATTCCGCCTAGCGCCTATCCGAACATGGTTAGAGAGATAGTTAAATTAACATAAATTCTCTTTGATGTTATCTTATCTAGTTCTGATAGGCTTGAAAATGTGCATACGCATACAATGTATCAGTCACTCGGAAAGAAGAAAATCCTTTAAAATTATCACTGATAGCGTTATATGGCGCAATTTGATTTTTCACTTATAATATGTTCCTATTTAAAAACAATGCATATATACTATAGTAGTATATTGTAAAGATTCTTCAGTGAGTTGTCATTACAAATCAATAATACAAGAAACTGTTGTCAAATTGGAACATATGGCGCTAAACTTTGCAACCTCATTGCGTTAAAATCAATGCATTAGAATATCTTAGAGTGTATCTAGATAAATTTCGTGTAGGTTTTGATGTATCCAGTATATCACTATCTTGTGTCGTGTCTTTGTTCTAAAACCATACCTGTCCTAGGTACTTCATTGCAATATAATTGTTTTAAAGAATATAATTTCATACGTTCTGATTCTTTAGGTGTTAATATTAATTATCTATGGAATATTTGTTTGATTTATTAAAATTATTGTTCCATACTAAATAGTATCAAATCATGTCCTAGGTACTTCATTGTTGTCGATGATGTATGGGATGTCGAAACATGGGACACAATTAGGTATGCATTGTCAAACAACAGTTGTAGTAGTGTGATAATAACCACAACTAGGATACGTGATGTGGCCAAAGCATGTTGCTCATTATATCCTACTAGTTGGGCTTTCCAATCAAAGCCCCTTCAAGAACATGACTCAAAAAGGTTGTTCCAGAACAGAATATTTGGTCTTGGGAATGAATGCCCGAAAACCTAAAAAGAAGTCTCTGATAAGATTTTGAAGAAGTGTGGAGGTTTGCCATTGGCCATTATTGCAATATCTGGTTTGTTAGCTAGCAAAGCACGGAATGGAGTTCACTCATCACAGAGTGGGATCAAGTTCAAACTTCTATTGGCCATGGACTTGAGAGACATTCCACTATGGAGGGAATGAGGGGAATATTATCACTCAGTTACTTTGATCTTCCCTTCCATCTAAAAGCTTGCCTATTATATCTTAGTACATTCCCCCTGAAGATTATAAAATTGAGAAATACCGCTTAGTACGGCTATGGGTTGCAGAGGGGTTCATTCCTGCCGAATCTACATGCACCTTGTATGAATCGGGAGAGAAGTCTTTTAATGAGCTCATCAATAGAAACTTAATCCTTTCGTGCAAAGTAACAGGGTGGACTGAAATGGTAGACGGCTGTTGTGTCCATGATACAATTCTTGACTTCATCGTGGGCAAGTCCACCGAAGACAACTTTGTTACAGTACATGGTATCCCAAGACTAGCACCTCCACCAGGAATCAAGGTTCGTCGATTGAGTCTGCAAGGTGAAACTGAAGGAGATGTGACCATACACTCGAACCAGAAGTATGCAAATGTCCGGTCAATTATTAGTTTTGGATCCCCTGTTCCTTGCCTGTCCTCGACTTGATGGAATGTTGGAGATTCTTGCGTGTCCTCGACTTGATGGAATGTTGGAGTTTTTTAGAAAACCATCATATTTCAAACATTGGAAAATTACTCCAGCTGAGGTATTTGAGCCTCAATGGGACATCGATATCTAAGCTCCCAGAACAGATTGGAGCACTAAAGTATTTGGAAACTCTTGACATTTGGGGCTGCCCCATAATCCAATTACCAACAGCTATAGTTCAGCTGAAAAGACTTGTCAACCTACTGATGGGTTCTGAGCTGCTAAACTGCTTTCCCCATGGAATTAAAAACCTGCAGGCATTGGAGGAGTTAATTTTGGGGGAGTTAAATTTAGGAAAGGTTGACATAAAGGAAGCAGCTAATTTCTTTGAAGAAGTTGGCGATTTAACCAAAATGAGGCATCTGGGTATATCATTGTTCTACAATTCTGGTACTATTGACGAGGAAAGCTACATGGATCTTACAAAAAAGATGGTTTCTTCTTTTCGAAAGCTAAATGAGCTGCAAACTTTAGACTTACGATTTGATAATTATGAAGAAGGGTATGTAGACATCTTCGATGGAGATGACATTGTCCTTGAGGTGCCATGGTGCTCTGCTACCCTAAGAAAGCTCGTTTTCAAGATGAATCCCATGTCAAGGGTGCCAAGCTGGATGAAGTCACTTGTCAACATGGAACACTTAGTTCTGAGAATAAAGAAATTGGATCAGGAAAGTCTTTATATTCTTGGTGACCTACCAGTTCTTGACGTTCTAACACTGCAGATAGTAAACAACGTTGAAGTCATACAATCAACAGACAAGCAACGTCTTCTGATCCGTGGATACAGAAGCTTGAGGCATTTCAGAGTGGACAACAATTCAGAAGAGTTTGTGTGCCCCAGTATCCCCATGCTGACGTTTGAAGCTGGATCAATGCCAAAGCTGGAACTTCTCTGTATTGTGTTCGATGCAGACATAACAATTTCTGTGAGTAATGGTCATCTTGATTTTGGTCTCAAGCATCTCTCCCAACTCACAAAGATGGAAATAAGTGACATATTTGGCAGCGAATTGAGTACCTCGCGTGTAATAGATTCCATTGAGGAAGCACTTAACAACCACCCGAACCGTCCAGATTTAAGAGTTGATTATTACTTTCCAACCAACGAGTCGGATTCGGAACAAGAAGTTGTTTCATCGCCAAAAACTTCAGGTATGGTTGGATTCTTATTCATCTGAAACAAAATGACTACTCCATTGAGTTTATCATCAGCCTACATATGTTTATGCAAATTCGCAGGTGACGACAACACCAGCGCCCGGCCAATCTTTGACTGCAGCACTGCCACTCCCCATGGACCTCTCTTTCACCATCCACCATCACGGTGCCTCCCGTGGCCTTGGCCATCGACATGGCCAGCAAGGACGCCGATCGAAAGCTCGCCAGGGCGCCACAAGCCGTGGACGAGAATTGGTTCAGGGTGCGCTACTTATTCCTGATCGCATCAAGGGAACTTCAGGTATGCCTACCAAATAAACTGTTTACTATTTGGTGACTATTCCCTTTTAATTATTCCTTCAGTTCCAAAAGTCTACTAGCACAAACTTGACAATGTCGTTGACTTTGATTTTAATCATTTGGCAGGGGCCGCCACAGCAACCTCTGATGTTCTGGGGCCTCGACTCATTACTGCTCCGCAGCAACAGGAGCAGGAGGTATTCGTGCCGCCATGCTTCACATTCAGTTCGAGATCACTTCCCAACACTGAAGCTGAACAACATGACGACCTAGCAGATCACTTCAGCAACACCTTCAACGCCCTTTCCTTGCACGACGACCACGCTGGATCCAGTGCCACGTTTGTTGAAACAGCCTCGTCAGACACCAGTAATGTTTTCCTTTCATTTGAGAAGTTAATATTTGCAGCGCATCCTCCTCCTCTTGTCGTAGGACGCGTTTTAAGTGATTGTTGCATCAGCTTCGTATGTTCTATTGTTACACGCATTACACGGCCATGTTCTTACTTCTTACAGTAAATTAGCATTGTCGTTGGCTTAAATTTTAATTATTTGGCAGGGCCTGCCCCAACCTCTGATGTTCTAAGGCCTCCACTCATTGCTGCTCCTCAGCAACAGGAGGCATTCGTACTGCCGTGCTTCACATTCAGCTCCAGATCACCTCCCAGTGCTGAACGTAATGATCTAACAAATGCCTTCAGCAGCGACTTTAAAGGGCTTTCCTTGCCAGACAACGAGCCTGGTTCCAGTGCCACAGCTGTTGAAGCATCCTCCTTGGACACCGGTAATGTTTTCCTCTCTTCTGCTTGCTCTGGGACTGTTTTGGAACGCTAAGGAGGTGTTTGGGACCGCTCCACAAACTCTGCTCTGCAAACTCCACCGTGGAGCAGCTCCATAAAACCTGGAGTTTGTGGAGCACCTTTTTAGGTGCTCTCACAAATCCACACTTTTTCTCGAACTGTGTGCATGAAGCTAAAACCGTTTGGCAAAAAAATATGGAGCAGAGCTGAAAAACGTGGAGCGGAACAGTCCCAAACACCCCTAATTGTTTGCCAATGCATTCTCCTCTGTTCTGAATGTACTGGCCATATTTCTTCCTTTCTGCTTTGGGCTTATGGATGTGCTTATAATACACTGGTCCATTAACAAGTGTTCTCACATGGGCTAGATTCTTAGGATATATGATCAAAATTACCTATATTCGGTATACTTTTTCTTTGTTCATTTTCGACAATAGGTGTATCAGATACTCTGTAGCCTATATTTATTTCTGGATATAAACTTATAATTACTAATCTATATACAGTTTTCATCAATTTTGATAGTTCCTTAATTAAAAATTATTAATCTATATGTTTTTCATCTATATCCATTATTTTTTCTATTTACATGATAATTTTGCATATCTTGAACATGCATTTAGCTAGAATCTTAGCTTAAACAATGGTAGCTCCTGTTGCATCCCAAATCATATGATGTCACAAATCTAGATTTTGATTTTCAAATATTACTCTTATTGCTTTTACATTTTTTATACTCAAGTTAAATTAAAACTCTTGTGATTGCTATATCTTTTATTATCATGCCTTGCTTATACTTGGCAATGCCGCTGGCTTAAATTTTAATCATTTGGCAGCACCCTCTGAAGTTATGGGGCCTCCACTCATTGCTGCTCCGCAGCAAAAGGAGGCAATCGTGCCACCGTGTTTCACATTCAGTTGTAGATCACTTCCCAATGCGGAAGCGGAACAACAGGCGATGGTCTGTTACAAGCCGTCACAACGTGATGACCTAGCAAATGCCTTCAGCAGAGCCTTTGATGGGCTTTCCTTGTGCAACGACAACCCTGGTTCCAGTGCCATGGCTGTTGATGCAGCCTCCTCGAACACCGGTAATGTATTCCTCTGAAAGTAAAAATATTTGGCAGTTCATTCTCATGTTGTCCTGAATGTACTGGCCTCATTTCTTCCTTACTGCTTTTTGACTTGTGGGATGTGTCCATATTATATATTCCGCCTAGACTAGTCTGGGGAAGGCCCCGTTTGGCACAGCTCAGCTTCACTAGTAAAGATGTTTTTTTTTTTTCAAAACAGCTTCATTAGCAACCATTTTTTTGTGAATCCAAGTTGTTATGAAAAAATGATTAGCAAAGTAGTCTTACCAACAACTTCAAAAATGGATATGAGAGAGAAATGAGGGAGAGAGCTGGGATAAGCCACTTTTTTCACCTTCATCATAACTACTTGAAATAAGTGTTTGGTAAAAAAAAAATAGCTCACAACTGAGCTGTGTGAAACAGGCTCCAAATCTTAAGACTATAGCACTGTATGTGTATAGCATGTGTTTACTTTTTGCACCGTAGCCCACATTAATTTATCTCTAATAAATAAATGAAATATACTTGACCGGAAACAAAGCACACACTCCCCAGGCATAAGGATAAATATGTACTATGTTACAGCGTGTTAGAAACCACTGGTGAGTGGATTGTATAACACTAACCCAGCAATCTAGTTTGTTAAAATCTGTGTACAAATCTGCTCGCGCAACATCAGATATTGTGTCGTCAAAATGCTAAGCTAAAACAAATATGGCTTTAGAGAGTTCTGCTTAGACAATCTTCTTTTATTAGAACAGAAAAATATTGTGTCCATTTGAAAACTTTTAGAGGAGAAAAAGCAACCAAATTAAGCATTGATCCCTTGATGCTGTCCATATATGGCCCTGCTTGTTAGGGCTTCTAAATTCGAATGGTTTTTCGTGGAACTTCCCAAGCAGTGGGCAAATCGAAAAAAGAACCTTTCTGAAAAGCAAGTTTAAAAAGTTGCCTATATTTATTTGAAAAAAAAAAACAAGCAGCTTCTAAAATATTTTCCTCAAAAGCTGACTTAATTCCTTCGTACCTTTTTTTGATAATTTAGCAATGTTCTAAGTTCTGAAAGAAACTTGACAATGCTGTTAGCTTGATTTTTTTTTTTTTTTTTTGACAAGAGTTAGCTTGAATTTTAATCATCTGTCAGGGGCTGCCCCAACCTCCGATGTTCTGGGGCCTCAACACATTGCTTCTCCTCAGCAACATGCAACAGTTGCGCCTGCGCCATGCTTCACATTCAGGTCTGGATCACCACCCATCACTGAAACTGAACAACAGGCAATGGACAGTTATGAGTCGTCGCAACATGAAGACCAAGTAAATGCCTTCAGCAGCATCTTCAATGGCCTTTCCTTGCACGATGACCACCCTGGTTCCAGTGCCACATCTGTTGAAGCAGCTTCGTCGGGCACTGGTAATGTTTTCCTCTGTTCTGCTTGCTCTGCTCTGGGTCTCCTCTCTTTTTTGAAAAGCTAATACCAATATTTGCAGTGCACCCTCCTGTTATTGTGAATGTACTGGTCACATTTCTTTCTTACTGCATTTGTTTGAATTATGGGTATATTATTTACTATGCATTTGTTGGAATTATGGCACATGTTTAATTTTGCACCGTAACCCACATTTAACTCCAATAAAGGAAGATACTGATACTGAATACTCCCCTGGCATAGGAATAAATATGCAACTATGCTATAGTCTGTTGGAAGCAATAGCATGCTAGTTGTTAACATCTGTGTATAAAGCTGCTGGTTTGTTTCAGGCTTTCAGCTTCAAATTATAGGAGTTACAATACAAAATGCTAAGCTAAAACAAAAGGGGGATTCAATTAGCGAGTTCTGGGTAAACACAAATCGAAAAAAGAACTTTCTGAGAAGCAAGTTCGAAAAGTTGCATATATTTATTTTAAAAAAACAAGCGGCATTTAAAAATATTTTCCTCAAAAGAGAACTTCATTCCTTGGTAGCTTTTCTGATAATTAAGCTAGTCTACCGGCAGAAACTCAAACAATCATGCTCTATGTAGGATCTTCATCATGCAAAGGAGGAGGAGGTCGTCAGGAACCACAGTGAAGTGATCAATAACCTCGTCGCTCCAGCTCCATCATCACCTCGATCATGCATGTAGTACTCTACAGTGGTCGGCGTCTGCCAAGTGCAAATTCTCGGCTGCCACTTATTCACTTATTACCTACATGTTGTCTCTTCGTTTTGTCAGTAAACTTTGTTAATCCCTTGGTGAAATTTGGTCTAAATACTGTGAGTTTGTATTGTTATTTGGATATATTCATTCATTTTTGAATGTTGAGACAGCCACATTTGTGTTCCTTATTAATAATAATCTGAAAAACCAAGTCATTGGAGGCTGTGACATTGATCATCCACTTGTACAAGTATGTGGACTTCGTTTTTTGCTCTTCGACCGTGCTTTCTACTTTCTATAGTTGGGACTCGGGATAATGCGACTTGGGCCAATCAGATTTTGTTGCGAATCCTGCATGTGTGGCTTCAGCAGTGCCTGTGCTCGGCTTAGTCCACAGTACATAGACAACGACACTTGTTCATCCGTTATGTTGAATGCATTACATGTAGAAGAAAGGGCGAGCGTCATGGGCCGGGCTGCACGTGGGGAGGGAATAGAGAGGGTAAGGGCACCGGGGCAGGATAAGGGCACCAAGGGCACGGGGCAGTCATTTTCCCTTCACCTACCACGCGGCCAGCTGAGGTAATGCGGTGGTGTGCCATGCCACACCCAATGTAGTAAAATGTATCTTTTTCTCTGAGCCGCTAAAACCGTAACGCCAAACCTAAAGCTGCTATTTGAGGACTGGCCAGCCATAATGGTGGCAAAAAGTTAAATTCCCCCAGTGAAACGTGGGCCTAAGGAGGATTATTGGGCTTAGGTTGTGTTGTGTGCTCGTTGCTAAAATACATGGGCCTGTAAACTCTACTTGATAACCAGTGTAATTTAGTCCCAGTGATTTGTTACACGTCTATACAACACATGTCACATTCATTATCAATGACGCGCTTTGTCGAGAAGAGTCATTGATATGTCTTTGTATCAGTGACGCATCTAGACAAAACACATCACTTTCCTTAGCAGTGGCGTCTTGTTCACCAGCGTCACCGATAGGGTCATATATTTGTTCTGGCGCCAGAGCAATACACATTACAAATTATATCAGTGACTGCAAGGGTAACTGATATATCGCTATTAGTGGCGCATCTTGTCCGTAGATCATGGGCAACAACTAATCAGTGAACCCACGTCACTGATATTCTTTTAGTGACGTGCTTTGTTTCTGAGTCCACTAATTGAGGTGTCACCGACTTGCTTTTCTGGCACACTGTCCCTTGGGCGGCCTTGGTGTGGAGTGGGACACTCAAGATGGTGTAGACCCCGTAGACCAAAAAGCAGCCATGCACATACATACCCACATGGCCACATATTGTGGGGCGGAAAGTCTATCACTGACAGTTTATCCACACGGCTCATCCCTGGTGGTAACCGTCACAGGATGTCTTTCATGACGGTTTTGGTATTTTTCTTGTCTGGAACTAGCCATCACGGAAACAAATTTTTAGGGTAGTGTATTGTGCGGGCGGCCTTGTTCACAGGGCACCATCCGACGCTCATAGCCCGACTACCACGGTCAAGAGCCTACAGTTGGCACCGAGCGCGTAAGCGTGGAGACATGAGCGTGGCTTGCAGCCGACCGGATCGGACCATCGTAGCCACGAAATAGCTCTACTGATTCCTTAAGTATGGTGAGTTTGCGATAGCTATATCAAGCCTGTTCTGCAACAATTTCTTTGCTGAAAATTAAATGATGCACCGGCCGGGTTTCTTATCTGGACTGGAGACTTGAGAGGAGCTGACGAAGCAGCTACACTTTTGGGTGGGCTCTGGCGTCCCGAAGCTTTACCACCCTCCCAACAGGCGCCATCCAGGGAGGTTTTGACACTGCTGCACATAACACGTTGATTCGGTTCTTCTAGACTTCCTTCGAAATGCAAGAATTCTATAGCAATTTTACAGAAAGAATCAGTTCACTTTCAAAAATAAAAAGAAAAGAATTTATTCCATTCCAAAGGAAAAATTATCTAACTATAGTGCCTACCGGTGTATACTTTGCCGACATCTGTTGGACAACTTGCTTTAAGCTTGCTTTGAGCTTGTATTCTACACTTCCACATTGAGAGTGCTGATTGGTGCTGCGCACCGCTGTTTTTATTTTGATTCTTCGAAAAGTGTCTGATTGTAATGCTTATCGGCACATTGGGAGACATCTGTTGGACCACTTTTGTATAAATAAAAACTCAAAATGCTCTGTTGGAGGGAGAATAAAGCTGTAATCTTCCTCCTACTTTCCCCACAACGACCTGTGTCTTCTTCGCCAACCCCTTCTTTCCGTGTAAGAAACTGAGAGTTGAGACATCTCTCCTAAAACAGTACTCCTAAACTCACTTATTCCATTATGAATGAATTAAAAAATAACTCACTAACTTTGCATCTAAATTTTTACACATATGTCATTACTTTATACAATTTAAAATAAATACCTATTCTTAAACAATTATCCACATCAAGCATGAGAAAAGATAATGTGCAAAGTAACCCATGCGTTTGCAATCAAATTACACGTATATGTAATTACAAACTCAATTATAAATTAACACAGTTTATTTGTATTAGAATTACTCACCACAACCATCCTATAAATCAACAAAAATATAAAAATAATATGTCTCAAATATACATATAAGTACTAAACCAAACTTTTTCAACAGTTATACCAGTAAGATAAATAAAGTGTAAAAGTGTTCCCTTCACAAACCACGTGAGCGGAGTCACTGATAACTAACTTTATGTTATATTAATATTAATATTCACAATTTATGACTTTTATAAGGTGTTACTCTAAAAAAGCTATATAAATTCTCATATGAAATATTATGTCTTATCAATATTGGTAATTTAATTTTAAGCATGCTTAATTTCATGAAACCATGCTACTTACAAATAAAATAATGTGATAGTGCCACGGTTCAATGTGAAACTTGTATGTATATGATTGTAAGAACAAAGGCCTACAATCTTTTCATATAGAAATAAATACGATATTTGTCAATAAAATGTACAATATGCACTAAAACTTCAACTGAACAAGCAGATAAGAAACTTGCCATATATAGCTTAAAAGTTGAATTTAAAGTATAGATTCATGGTGGCACACAAAGGTACAAAATAATAGCTTATGCCACACGGACGCCGCCAATGTCGTCCCTCCACGACAACAACGGGCGCTCCCACCGATGCCACCAATGTCGGCCCCTCCACGATCAACGGCGCCACAAGCAAACAGACACATCTCCCCCATGGGCGCCCCTTGTTGTCGCGGCCCCGGATCAGATCGAGGCTGCCACCACCGACGCCCCTAGCTGTTCGACGAAGCCTACCCAACCAGGCCAAACGTCTAGGGGCGAGAACGATGGTGCGAGATGAGCTCCACAATCACTAGGCAAGTCCATCCCATCCGAGGAGCCACTACCACCATCTTCAATGCTACAATGGCGTCCTTGGCATCAACGATGCCCCTCTTTGGCGCCCGCCCGGCAACGATGCCCCAACAGGCGGCGGCGACGCCGACACCGACAACGACGCCCCCAAAGGGCGCCACCAACGACAACGGCGTTGCCTCCATGTCTTGCCGCCATAGGAAAGAACAATGACGACCCCCGGACGCTGCGATGACAAGGTCGTCCACTCACCAAACTTTGACAACGAGATCAATCTGCTATACCGCTAAACGTTCCTTTGACATATAAAATGGCGGAGAACATCGGCAAACAAGGCTGCAGATCTGTTCGCAGCTACGACACCGACAAGAGCATCGTGGGCACTCCGACCCCAAAGAACACTGCTTCATGGCAAAACCGGGGCTAGACCCGACCCCCACCACACTACGGACACACCAACAACGGAGCCCTAGGCGCGGATGGTGCCCCCATCAAATCAACGACCACAGAACATTGGCCCGCCGATCATGAGGGGCGCCACTATCGGCACTATCGTATCAACGGTTTGCGGCCCGGTAGACACCATCGACGTACAAGGGAGCAACTAATTCGGCGGCATGGATCACCAAGATGGCGGTCCTATTCAACCTGAAGCTGCTCATCAGCCCTAATAAACACGTAAGATACACCGCTATCCACCTAGCAGGAGCGTCATATCTCTGGTACCTCTGTATGACTAAGGAAGCGCCACTGGAGAACTAGGACACCTTCACACGGTGTCTCACTTGCGGCTTTGGGCCTCCCATCGACGGCGAGACTACTAGTGATCTGGTGCAACCATGAAAACGACTACATCTATGCTTTCGAGTTTGCCAACAGACTCCGAGCCATGCCATGAGATGCACTACAGCGAGGCTCCCCGCATGATGGTCGCAATGATCCACCTCGCTCGTTGCCTCGACGCCCCTCCGCCACACAACCCGACGATAGGTGAAGGGCGCTTACGCCATGGACAACTCGGATATTATGGTCGGGATGCCTCGTGGGCGATTGAGCCAGCTTCGCTCGATCCTCGGCGATCTTGATGTCCTCACCCACTATGAGGCCCTCACAGAGCTTCGTATTATGGCCCCGATGGATCGTGAACTCCAACCGCGTCAACTACCTTTGTTGATGGCAATCGTCTTCTATGATTTTCATGGCCACACTCCTTTGGAGGACTGGGGAATCCTCACGTGGGGTCTCATGCGTGACGCCAACCCTCCCATCGTCCATGGCAACAACGACGACAAGGAGGATTGGTGAAACGCATCGGCCCTCTACCTCAGCACGGTGCTACCTTGGATGCCTTCACCATCCTTCACATCGCTACGTCAATCAAACACGAGTTGCACAAGGTTGCCAATACCATTGAGCTCTAGGTGAGAGCACTGACTTGGGCGCTGCTCAAGGTGGTTGGCTACCACTCCCGATGTCTTCGCCAACGAGCATCTTGCTAATGGAAAAGCTACCACATAGATTCTTCCCATTGGTGACAGTCATCCTCTTCAATGACTACGACCACCACTGCATGAGCATCAATGATCTCATGATCTGCCAAGAAGGCAATGGACTCCAACCCATAGGCCCAGCATGGGAACAGGACAACAACGTCATACTTGGCCAGCTCATTCACTCTATACAAATGGATGCCACATTCTTCCAAATATGCCGCTTCGACACAACGCAAGGACACGCTATCAGGAAAGGGGGAGATGACACAAGCCATCCGAAGTCCTAAGGGGCCTGCGCGTGTCCTAGGGAGTGGCATCGTGGCCGGCCACTGCCATAATCATCGTCAAGATCACTCAAATAAAATTAGGAAATAAAGGGCTTGAGTCGTGATAGGAAATAAATTTTGATTTGCTTTGTAAAGACAAATTCCGATCTATATGGAAACCTTCTAGAGTTTGCTTAGCGTGCAAGTATTCCTCAGACTATAAATACAAGGCATCTGTAATCATTTGAAATTAATCAAGAAATAATTAAAGAGGTAACACCCATCAGCTATGGTCTTCTGGCTCTCTAGCTCTCTCTCTCCCAACCCTAGCTGCCGCCGCCCATCACCCTGCCATCCCAAGCACGCGCCCCCCAACACGTGCGCCCCACCGCCTACCTCCATTTGCCACCGATCATCGCCCGTACACGTAACAGCTCGCCGGATCGCATCCGGGCTATTACAACGTATCTTTATAATTAATATTAATTTTTAATTAATAATGACAGAGGTGATCGGTAGAGGTGGAAAAGAATGATATTATTTAACCATAGACATATACCGTTTAGTTGGATAGATTTTCTCAGAATATTTTTCTCCTAACTGATTTAAATCTTTTTAATTAATAATGCAGTGCCTAGCTAGTAGGTTTTTCAGTTGGAGTACTCATCTAGGAACCACACAATAGTACAATAGTTTAAGTACCTAACCGGTCGATTCTTTTAGTTCGAAAGTACTCAGCTGAGAACCACGTAATAGTTTAAGTACCTAGTTGGTAGGTTTTTTTTGGTTCGATCACCCATCTGAAAATCACACAATAGTTCAAGTACCCAGAGTCTCTTAATTTTACTCACAAGTACTACGATAGCATAAAGCATAAACAATCACTTTAAGCTTGCATCATGTCGTTTGAGATCATCGGTAAAGCTTGGAGTGAGAAGTACAGTAGGGAAGCATGGATATTAATATTTGAACTTTTTTTACAGTGGTTGGAGAGGCGTCTGGAGACGTTTCTTGTGTCTGTGACTTGTGAGTCCAATATAAGAAAAGGCGTAGGAGGCGTCAATGTGGAGGCCTTTGGAGGTGTTTCTTGTGTCTATGACTTGTGGGTCCTACGTGCCTTCAGGCTTTTCCGACACCTCAAAGATGAGAGGGATTAGGACTATAAATAAATGAGTGCTAATTCTGGTTTCGTTTTTTTTTTAAAAAAAAAAGAGTAAAACAATACATTTCTAATTGTAACAATAATGTTTTGACAACAATAGTTAGGATTTATGATTCAAGTAGTATAGTTAGATGAATAATCTTTCTAGGGTTTTTATTAGACTTCATTCTCGTCTCTGTCTCACTGCCGTCCCGTGCCGTTGATCCATCAGCCACCATAGGTGCCGCCAACCTCCATGCTGCAGGAGCCAACGCCAGGAGCGCGAGATGTGGGATGTGGAGGACCTCCTCTCCAAGTTGGACCCCATGGACGATGATGAGGAAGGGCCCCCGTCTACCGCCGCTGGTCACGGGAGGAGGGAGAAGGAGCCGTCTGTACGCGTAAGGCGGGACATGAGGAGGGAAGAGGAGCCGCAGCACGCGTGGATCCAAGGGCGGCGGCGTCCATCCCGCGAGTTGAGAAGGAAGAGGGAGACGGTGAAATCAACTTTTTCTAGCTCCTCCATCTCTTGCTTAGTGCCACTTTTTGAACCCTAGTCAGATGGCTATAGGTCTCAGGGGGTCCTGGCAATCGTCGTCGACACCACCCACACATAGTGAAGAACTCTTATCTCCACTGCCGCCGATGCTGGTCACGTACGGGGGAGGGCTGGGAGGCTAGATGCGTGGATGTGCGGGAGGTGGCCTGTGGTGCGGCGACGTGGGTCGGTGATGCTTTGCGGGGCAAGGGCTAACCGGGCGGCGATGGCGCCGCATGAGGATGAGGGCAGGGCGGCGGCGGCTACGGCGTGCAAGGTGAAGGAGTTGCGAGCCCGGCGTCCTCCACTTCGCTAGAAGAGGTCGGGCACGTGGGCGGGCCAGGATGGTGGTCCGGCGGGGCTGCTGAGGGTTTTGCCAAATGACCCTAATGCCCTCGGACAAATTAAAACAATGAAAATAATAATTTTTCTCGGGCGTCGGGAGGCGTTGGAAAGTATTTCCAACCACGGTAAAAAATGATTTACATTTGACTATGTATAATTTTTTTTAAATAAGGCGAAAGTGGTCAAACTTGAAGTAAAAAAAGTCAAACGAACTATAATTTAGTACCGAGGGAGAAGATGCTGATAGTACCAAGAAGCACAAGCAAATGTCAGAGATGCCTACCCACTCAGCGCTTGTTCTTTCTTCCTCGAAATATGGTTCATAAGAATTTTTCTTATTATTGACCGACGCACTTGTTTGGTCGATTACATATTTTGTAGAGTGGTCTCCATACCATTGAATAGCACGAGGTTGCATCGTAGAAAGCATCCTAAAACATGGAAAATTTGATAATATATTGTACCAAGGCATCGGGGAAAGATACAGAGATATAGAAAGATACTCCCCCTGTGCGGCTAGCTTGTGCTTTAGCAAGTTGGAAGACCAAGGCAAGAGTCTTGCACATTGTATCTAGACTAGAGAATTAGTGTCTTGGCCCACGGCATCGTCTTAAGGCCGGCCTGCAGATAATCCATCCTACTAACCTAACTACCAGCATCCTCATTGCAATCCATGCAACCACACAAACTAAACCGAATGAAAGCTTTGAGCTTGTTCTAGCACTTATTAGTTGCGATGCCAGATTTCCTCGTGAGCACAGCGACGGGGGCTTTGAGCCCTGTCCTGGGTAAGCTAGGTGATCTACTCAGCGACGAGTACAAGCGTTACAAAGGCGTGCGTGGTGAGGTGAAGTTTCTCATTCAAGAACTAGAAGCCATGCACGCATTCTTGCTGAAGAAGTCTGAGGAGGAGAATCCTGATGCCCAAGACAAGGCGTGGATGAAGGAGGTGCGGGGAGCTCTCCTACGACATCGAGGACAGCCTCGATGACTTCAAAATCCGTGTTGATGATGACTCGGCAAAACCAGATGGCTTCATCGACAAATGCAAGAATCTACTGGCTAAGACCAAAGCTCGGCGTCGGATTGCCAAGGCGATTCAAGATCTCAAACTCCAAGTCAAGGAGGTGAGTGAAAGGAATGCAAGATACAAGCAGATCGGCGAGACTGTCATGAACACAAGCAAACTGACGGTGGATCCAAGAGCTCTTGCCATATTTGAGGATGCTTCGAGGCTCGTGGGGATAGATCAACCAAAACAAGAGATAATTTCATTTTTGATGAAGACGGAGGATGGAGATATTTCATCACAACAACCGAAGATTGTCTCTATCGTGGGAATTGGTGGAATTGGAAAGACAACTCTTGGAAACAGAGTGTATGAAGAGCTGAAGGGTCAGTTCGAGTGCCAAGTTTTTCTTGTCGGTGTCACGGAATCCTGACATCATTGGGATTTTGAGAACTATTCTCATCAAGGTGACAGGTCGAGATTGTTATATGACAGACACACAGCAGATCATCATCGCAATCAAGGATTTCCTTGTGACAAAAAGGTACACACTGGTTTTTTTTTTTTTTTTTTTCTGCATATAACATTTTTTATCCATTCGGTTAAGAAATTAATTTTTAATAAGCTTTGGCCATCATATTTTCTTCTGTATGAAATTGGCTACTCTCCGGCCTTTAAAAAAACAGATGGTTAGAGAGATAGTTAAATTATCATAAATGCTCTTTCTTTGTTGTTGTTTTATCTAGGCCTGATAGCAAGTCTTCAAAATGTGCTTGGTAGGGTGTGTTTGGTAGGGCTCCTCCCCAAGGGCTCTTATGGAGAGTCGAAGTTGATTCTATTTATTCCACTGAAAAACGACTCCAAACGGTGCTAAACCGTTTGATAGGACTCCTCTGGAGGAGTCGGAGAGAAGTCCTACCAAACAAAGTGTCTCGGACACTTGCTTAGGAGAAAATTTCTTAAATTGTCACTATGAGCATTTAAAAGGCACAATTTTATTTTTTCACTTGTAATAAATTAAAGTTCAATTAAGAACTCTCAATATATTTCTGAAAATTACGAAAAGAAATTAACATTTTTTTAGTATAAATCAAATACTACAGTTTCCGCAGCACTGGGCTGCCTAATTGTTGGGTCAAATGTACCAAAGTTTTTATTGAGAAATATGAGTACATATGTATTTTTGTTCTGCCTATATGTTGTAACAAAGTTTCGATGCAGAATTACCTGTGTGCACAATAATTTTGTTGCCTAAAGTGTAGTTCTTAAATATTCTGCGATGAGTGGAATATTTTTTTCTTTGAGCTTAAATTGTGTTCTACCATACTAAATTGTTTTATCAAATCATGCCTTAGGTATTTAGTTGTTGTCGGCGATGTATGGGATGTGAAAACCTGGGAAACAATTCAGTGTGCATTGCCAAACAATAGTTGTGGTAGTGTGATAATAACCACAACTTCGGATACATGATGTGGCCAAAGCATGTTGCTCCTTATATCCTGATGGTTGGGTTTACCAACCAAAGCCTCTTGAAGAACAAGACTCAAAAAAGGTTGTTCCGAAACAGAATATTTGGTCCCGGAATGAATGCCCGAATATTTAAAAAAGAAGTCTCGATAAGATCTTGAAGAAATGTGGAGGTTTACCATTGGCCATTGTTACAATATCTGGTTTGTTAGCTAACAAAGCACAGAACGGAGTTCACTCGATAACAGAGTGGGATCAAGTTGAAACTTCTATTGGCCGTGGACTTGAGAGAGATTCGACTATGGAGGGAATGATGAGAATATTATCACTTTCGTTACTTTGATCTTCCTTCTCATTTAAAAGCTTGCCTATTATATCTTTCTATATTCCCTGAAGATTATGAAATTGAGAAAAGACCGTTTAGTATGGCTATGGGTTGCAGAGGGGTTCATTGCTGCCGAATCTACATGCACCTTGTATGAGTCAGGGGAGAAGTCTTTCACTGAGCTCATCAATAGAAATTTAATCCTTCCAATGGAAATAAGCGACTGGACTGGAAAGGTGAACAACTGTCGTCTCCATGATACAATTCTTGACTTCGTCGTGCGCAAGTCCACTGAAGACAACTTTGTAGCAGTACATGGTATCCCAAGACTAACACTTCCACCAGGAATCAAGGTTCGTCGATTGAGTCTGCAAGGCAAAACTGATGGAGATGTGACCATAGACTCGAACCAAAATTATGCAAATGTCCGGTCAATTATTAGTTTTGGATCCCCCTCTTCCTTGTTGAAGGTTAGATTCTTGCGTGTCCTGGACTTCACGGGCTGTTGGAGATTAAAAACCATCATCTTGCAAACATTGGAGAATTACTCCAATTGAGATATTTGGGCCTCAGGGAAACATCAATTACTGAGCTCCCAGAACAGATCGGAGTGCTACAGTATTTGGAAACACTTGACATAAGGGACCGCAACATATTCGATTTACCAACAGCTATAGTTCAACTACAAAGACTTGTCAACCTGCTGATGGGTCCTCAGAAGCTAAACTGCTTTCCCAGTGGAATTAAAAACATGCAGGCATTGGAGGAGTTAACTTTAGCAATTGACATAAAGGCAGCATCTGTTTGTGTTGAAGAAATTGGCGATTTAACCAAAATGAGGCATCTGGATATATTATTCCTTTCCAATTCTGGTATTATTGCCAAGGAAAGCTATGTGAATCTTATGAAAAAGATGTATTCTTCTATTCAGCAGCTAAATAAGCTTCAAACTTTTGAAGTTCGATTTGGTAATCATAGAGAAGCAAGGAATGTCGTCTTGGATGGAGATGACGTCAACCTGGAGGTGCCGTGGTGCTCTGCTAACCTAAGAATGCTTGTTTTAATGGTGAGCCCCATGTCAAGGGTGCCAAACTGGATGAAGTCACTTGTCAACATGGAAAAATTAGTGCTGAGAATAAAGAAATTTGACCAGGAAAGTCTTTGTATTCTTGGTGACCTACCTGTTCTTGTCGATCTGACACTGGGGGTTGTAATCAACAGGTCTTTTGAAGGAATACCCTCGACAGAAAAACAACGACTTGTCAGCAACAGGTCTGGATACAGAAGCTTGAGGCATTTCAGAGTGGACACCATTTCAAGGGATTGGCGGTGGCGTATCAGTATCCCCATGCTGACATTTCAAACTGGGTCCATGACAAAGCTGGAACAACTCAATATTAAGTTTGATGCTGATGTAACAACTTCTACGAGCAATGGCCGTCTTGATTTTGGTCTCAAGCATCTCTCCCAACTCACACAGATAGAATGTTTCATGTTCGGCACCAAACTGAATATTTGGCGTGTAGAAGTTGCCATTGAGAAAGAGCTTGCCAACCACCCGAAGCTTCCATGTTTCCTAAAAGATCATTACACTTCAACCAAAGGCGAGACGAGCAACAGAGAACGCCTAAGGCTACGAAGATGCAGCCAGTCGAGAGTTCACACAACACAGCCAGCGGACGATGTCGTCACTTGCACTTCAGGTATGGTTGGATTCTTCATCCGAAAAAAAAATCAGTACTCCATACATCCCAAGTTTTCTCTTATTTCTCATGGAGTTTCATCACCTTAAATGATACCACTTGTCTCTCCTATTGCTAATAAAATCGCCATCTGGTTATGCAAATTTGCAGGTGATGACAAGACGATCTCCTCCACCACGGACGACAACACCAACGCCAGCCAGTGGTTGACTGCAGCACTGCTACTCCCCACGGACCTGTCCTTCACCATCCACCATCACGGCGACTCCCCTGGCTTTGCCCATCGACATGGCCAGCAACGACGCCGATCGAAAGCTTGCCAGGGCGCCACCATCCGTGGACGAGAATTGGTTCAGGGTGCGCCGCTTATTCCAGATCACGCCAACGGAACATCAGGTACGCTGTACGCATAGTTTATATGTATTTATGCCTACCAAACAATTGTTCAAGGTTGCCTTTTATTTTATTTTTCCTTGAGCTTCGTATGCTCCAAAAAAATCAATTATCCAAAAAAAGCTTCGTATGTTGTAATGTGGCACGCCTTACACGCTTTGCAGAAACTTGACAATGCTGTTGGTTAAATTTGAATCATTTGGCAGGGTCTGGCCCAGAAACCTCTCCAGTTCCGCCGTGCTTCAGATTCAGTTCTGGATCACCCCACAACGCTGAAGTTGAACAACAGGCAATGGACAGTTACAAGCTGTCGCAACATGACGACGACCTAGCAAATGCCTTCACTAACACCAATGCCTTCAATGGGCTTTCCTTGGCCAACTACGGTTCAAGTACCACGGCTGTCAAAGCAGCCTACTCGGATACCGGTAATGTATTCCTCTGTTCGGGTTGCTCTGGTTCTCTTCTGTTTAAAAGTAAATTAGTTGTCAGTTCATTCTTTTCTTGTTCTGAATGTACTGGCCTCATTTCTTCCTTACTTTCTTAACCCGCCAAGCTAGTTTGTTAAATCTGTGTACAAAGCTGCTTGCGCAACTTCAGATAATGTGTCCATTTAAAAATGCTAAGCCAAAACAAATAGAGCTTTAGAGAGTTCTGCATTTTTTTGTTTGAGAATAGGGTATAGCCTGTTTTTCATTAAGCGGAAGAGAATAGTAAATAGACCTACACATAGTGGATACAAAAGGATTCGTAGTATCAATGGATTACCAACGAAATCCTCAAACCAAATGAAAAGCAGGAAACACAAGGGGTTGGGGACCCTCCACCTAATAACAACCCCATAGCTAAACCAAATACAACACGTATCTTAACACCTAGGTAGCCAGCAGAGATCAGAGCCAAAGACGATAACAGCTATAAAACATCCGCTACTCCAGACAGCAAAGCATCCGTCTAAACCAACCTCCGTAGCAAAGCATATGCCGGAAAGACGACGACCATGGTGGCAAAGCATCCACCACAACCACCAAAAGCTCCTCCGAGGCATTAAGACCATTGCCCTCAGTAACTCGGAATCTAAATGCTCCTCCGAGTCACTAAGGCCATTGCCCTTAGGACCATGGCCGAGGAGGACCTTGGAATCTGAATGCTCCTCTGAGTCACTAAGGCCATTTCCCTTAGGACCACGGGCAACGAGGACTTATCTGAAGATACACCGGCGGCAAAGCACCCGCCGAAGCAACAAAGAACACCTCAACGGTAAAGCATCCGCCGGAAAAGGGTGATGACTACAGCTACAACAACTACTAGCTATAGATGACCTAGTGAGGAGAGAGCAACCACGTCACGCAATGGGACGAGCGAGACGTCGCCATCCACGCAACCACGATGTTGATGACGTACCACTAGAGCAACCACCCACCACCACCCGGTGTGAGACGGCATACACATCTTGCCGCACCACCCATAGCACCGCTTCGCCCGCCGCGCCACCTTGTCGTAGGATCGGTGGAAGGTATCGTAGAAGTAGCAGAATTAGCAAGCTGCCGAGCAGGAGCGGCGTGAGAGGCTGCAGACGATGCGGACCACACTCCCAGGCCACCACACGCACACATGCACTCCCAGCATGTGGCCACAGCACAGCCCCCAGCTGCGGGTGGAGCGCGGACACGCGACCCGTATGCTCGTGCTGACCTGCGCAGATCGGATGGCACACGGCGCCATTGCCTTCCGGGCGGTGTAGGACAAACCAACGACCACCGAGAAGCCTGATCCATCCCCCGTGGGGCAGATCCGGCCGGTCACCGCTGGAGGAGGAGCAGGTCGAGATGGGATGCGGAGAGGAGAGGGATGGGGAGGGATGAGCGAGGGGGTGCAAGAGACCCGTTTTTTGGGACCCATCACAGGCCGCCGCCACTGCGCGCAGGTGGGCGGCGATGGTGGCTCGAGGTGGCCAGGAGAGGGAGGAGCCTTGGTGGTGGCGCGGTTCGCCCCCGAGTCGCCCAGGAGCGGACGCTGGGTGAAGGGGGCACTCAGTTCTGCATATACAGACAATCTTCTTTTATTAGAACAAAAAATATTGTGTCCATTTGAAAACTTTCGGAGGAGAAAAGCAACAAAATTAAGCATTAATCCCTTGACGTTGTCCATAAATGGCCCTGCTCGTTCGGGCTTCTAAATTTGAATGGTTTTCGCGCAACTTCCCAAGCAACGGGCAAATCGACAAAGAACCTTTCTGAGAAGCAAGTTTAAAAAGTTGCCTATATTTATTTGATAAAAAGCAAGCGGCTTCCAAAAATATTTTCCGCAAAAACTGACTTCATTCCTTGGTACCATTTCTGATAATTAAGTAATGTTCTAAGTTCTGACAGAAACTTGACAATGCCGTTAGCTTGAATTTTTTTTTTTTTTTTTTTTTTTTTTTTGACAAGAGTTAGCTTGAATTTTAATCATCTTTCAGGGCCTGCCCCAACCTTTGATGTTTTGGAGCCTCAACACATTTCTGCTCCTCAGCAACATGCAGCAGTTGCGCCATTCTTCACATTCAGTTCTGGATCACCACCTATCGCTGAAACTGAACAAGTAAATGCCAATGCCTTCAGCAGCACCTTCAACGGCCTTTCCTTGCACGATGACCACCCTGGTTCCAGTGGCACATCTGTTGAAGCAGCCTCGTCGGGTGCCGGTAATATTTCCTTATGTTCTGCTTGCTCTGCTCTGGGTCTCCTCTCTTTTGAAAAGTTAATACCAATATCTGCAGTACACTCTCCTGTTGCTGTGAATGTGTGGCTACATTGCTTTCTTACTGCATTTTTTTGAATTATGGGTACATTATATATTATGCATTTGTTCGAATTATGGCATGTGTTTACTTTTGCACCGTAACCCACATTTAACTCCAATAAAGGAAGATACTGCACAAAAACAAACCTCACTGCCCTGGCATAGGGATAAATATGCCACTATGCTACAGTCTGTTGGAAGCAATAGCAAGCTAGTAGTTAAAATCTGCGTACAAAGGTGTTGCTGCTGGTTTGTTTCAGGCTCTCAGCTTCGAATTATAAATGGTACAATCCAAAATTCTAAGCTAAAACAAAGAGGAAGATTCAATTAGTTTTGGGTACCCACAATCTTTGTTTATTAGAACAGAAAAATATTGTGTGCATCTGCTTGTTTGCGCTTCTTCTGGCTTTAGCAAAATTTCCAAAGCAGTGGACAAATCGAAAAAAAAAAATTCTAAGAAGCAAGTTGCAAAAGTTGCCTATATTTATTTGAAAAAGCAAGCAGCAAATAAAAATATATTCCTCAAAACTGGACTTCATTCCTTGGTAATTTTTCTGATTATTATGCTCTACGTAGGATCTTCATCATGCAATGAAGGAGGAAGTCGTCAGGAATAGCAGTGAAGTGATCAATAAACTCGTCGCTCTCCAGCTCCATCATCACCTCGATCATGCATGTAGTACACGTCTGCCATGTGCCAAACCTTGGCTGCCACTTATTCACTTATTACCTAAATGTTGTCTGTTTGTTTCGTCACTAAACTTTGTTAATCCTTATGGTGAAATTTGGTCTAAATGCTATGAGTCTGTATTGTTTGGATATATTCATTCATTTTCGAATGTTGAGACTGGCATATTTGTGTTCCTTATTTGTAACAATCTATACAACCAAGTCATTGGAGGCTGTGACATTGATCATCCACTTGTACAAGTATGTGGACTTCGCTTTTGCTCTTCGAGCGTGCTTTCTACTTTCTATAGTTGGGACTCGAGACAATGCAACTTGGGCCATTCAGGTTTTGTGCATCCTGCATGTGTGGCTTCACCAGAGCCCTTTGCTCGGCTTGGTCCACAGTACATAGACAAAGGTGCTTGTTCATCTGTTATAATTCATTACGTGTAGAAAGGCTGAGTGTCGTGGGCCAGGCCGAGCGTGGGGAGGCGCCGGCCAGGCAGGATAAGGGCACCAATCTAGGGCAGGACAGTCATTTTCCCTTCACCTACCACGCTGGCCAAGCTGAGGTACGGTGGTGTGGCACACCACCAAATGTGGTACAAATGTATTTTTTTTTCTCTGTCTGAGCTGCTAAAACCGTAGCGCTAAACCTAAAGCTGCTTAGGATGCCGCTAAACCTAAAACCGTGGAGTGGCCAACCATAATGATGGTAAAAAAGTTAAATTCCCCGTGAGTTTAGGATGCCGCAGTGTGTTTAGAATGCAGTGATACTTGGGCTTTAGGAGGATTAAATGTGTTGTGAATGTTGGGATACTTGTTCTTGAGGAGAGGAATATTGGGCTTTGGTTGTGTTGTGTGCTCGCTGCATCCTATACACATTCATTATCAATGACTCTATTTGATAAGCGGTGTAACTTAGTCTAGATGATTTGTTATGCATCTATACAAGACACCTCCCATTAATTATCAGTGACGAGGATTGTCGAGAAGAGTCACTGATATGTCTTCGTATTAGTGATGCGTCTAGACAAAACACGTCACTTTCCTTAGCAGTGACACATCTTGTTCACATGCGTCACCGATACGACCATATATCTGTGACGCGTGCCTGAGCAATACACGTCACAGATTATATCAGTGAATGCAAGGGTAACTGTGATGTTTGTATTAGTGATGCGTCTTGTTCGTAGAGTATGGGTAACAACTAACAGTGACGCATCTCGTTATCCCTCGTCACTGATATATTTTTAGTGACATGCTTTGTTTTTGAGTCCATGAAGATCTCTAGTTTGGTTTTTGGATAATTAGTGACACCTAGAACTAATCTCTATGCTTAAGTGTGTATCTAGCTTGAGATGGTTCTAGCCAAGTTGTGAAGCATGGTGATCATGGTGGATGCATGGTGATGATCCAAAAGTTGATCAAGTGCTTGGACTTGGAAAAAGGAAAATAAAATGGGCTCAAGGTAAAGGTATATTTGATAGGGCCATTTTATTTTTTACACTCAAGACATCTAGCGGATGTGAGTGTTTTAGGTTTGAGAACCGTACTATAAAAAGAGGAGAAAATCATAATCGCTTTACTCACCTAATGCCACTAAATCCGAATTTTAAATTGCATGTGCATTTGGGTTAGTGACGTGGTAATTTAATGAGAAACTCCCTGTAAGAGACTTGAAAATGCTATCAAATTATGCTCATAAGATTGACATAATTTTGTATATGATAGCATATATATTTGGATCAAGAATTGCCAATTTATTTGGAAAAGAATTTTGGAGTTTAAAAGGAAAAAAGGAGAAATGTTTTTACAATATATACTTGCATATACATATTATATATACACACGTGTATATATGTATGAATGCATGTACGTATTGGATTTGGTTAGCTTGCTGGCTGTCGCGCATGGAAAGAACGAAGCTACTTGCTCCTGGCCTGATGATGTTTGATAATTCGATTAAAAAATAAAGGAGCAAGCTGACCGACCACTTGCTGTCTTGTGCCGTGCACTTGCTAAGCTAGCTGGCCGAGCGCCGCACGTGGAAACTGAAGTTGGATGTCCGAACCCGCTGCTGGGCTGCTGGCACGCTGCTGCTACAGGTGCTAGGGCCATCATATCATATTCGGATGTCCGAACGTGCTTGCTAGCTGATGTTTGGTGGGCCGGCCCAGACGTCCGCTTTGAGCTGGTGGCGCTGCTGGCCTGGTCGTCCGTTTCCTGCCTCCCATCGAAGCTGAACACACGAAGCCCACTCGTCCGTTTTTACATCGATGTGGAGGGCGACTCGTCTATTTCTCTGTCGAAGAAAATATCAGCGCCGCCGCTCCGAGCGAACAGAGAAAGGGAGAGCGACTCTGCTGCTGCGTTCTGGCCGTTGGGGATCTGCCAGTTGGAGCCAACCGTTGGAGAGCTGTTGTGCCTGAGAGTATATATATGTGAGCTGCTGTCCTCCTTTCTCTCGCTCTTGCAAATTTCGAAATCCTACAGTGAGCTGTTCTTCCCTTCTCCAACCATAGAACAGAGAAAAAGAGCTCCTCTCCTCCTCTCTCTCGATCTACTGATTTGGGCTGAAATCAAGTGAGAGAGTTCGTGCTTTCGAGATCGATTTGAGGGGCTCTAAGAAGATTGCTTCCCTCTCCTCTCCACTTCGTTGGTGGATTTGAGTTCTTGAGAGGATTTGAGGGTAACCCTAGTGTGCATTGCATTTGTGATTCATTTCGTGGCACTAGATGATTATTGCAATTGTGGTCATCTCTTTACTCTTGGTGATTGCCGTCACCTAGACGGTTGGAGTTGGATTGATTGGTGAGGGGATTTGGTGATTGTGTCCGCCCCCAATCAAGGTGATATTATGAGGGGTTCTTGAGCTTTCCCGGTGGGACACCAAATTGCTAATTTAGTGGATTGCTCGTGTCATTGAGTTACCTCTCTTGTGAATGGTGTCTTGGAGAGCCCGAGGGGCCAACTAGCGAGGGCACCGCCTAGTCCAAGAACCATCCAAGTGTTGGTCGACACAACGGGGATTAGCTTACCGGCAAGCAAGTGAACCTCGGGGATAAATCAATTGTGTCATCTCTTGTCTCCCGGTGATCTTGGATTGATTGATATATATATTGTTGGAATCATTTATTTGGTGATTGGGTCATTGCCTCTACACGACGGTATAACAAGCTTCTCACTCTTGCATTACTTTGCTAGTTTACTTTGAGTAGAGAGCTAGCACTTGCTTTGTGTAGGTGTTCTTGCTAGCATAAGGACCATATTAGGTTTGCTTATTAGCTAGAGTAGTGACATAGACTTTGTGTGGACTAGAGATCATAGAATTATTTAGTATTGTCACTAGAAGGCTTGCTTGACCTTTAGAGCTAGTGCAAACCGCTTTACGCCGTGTTTTATACTAACCGGTTTGTTAAGTTGAGCTTGTAGAAAATTTTTATAGGCTATTCACCCCCCTCTAGCCATCTAGGACCTTACAGTCCACTGATCGGGACGTCACTGATAGGCTTTTCTGGCGCAGTGTCCGTAGTGGCCAGTATTCCCTTGGACGGCCTAGGTGTGGAGTGGTGACACTCAAGGTAGAGGAGACGAAAAAAAATCTACTGGATGCACCAAGCAGCCATGCGTACATACCCACATGGCCACATTGTGCGGCAGCCCCTGTTCACACAGGAGGGGCAGCATCCGACGCTCGTGGCCTGACTACTACGGTCAAGAGCCTGCAGTTGGAGCCGAGTGGGTAAGCCTGGAGTCTGGAGACATGAGCCTGGAGTCTGGAGACATGAGCCTGGAGTCACCGGACCCTCGTAGCGGCGAAACAACACTTCTGATTCTTTAGTTTTTGCGAGGGCTCCATGTCGTGCAGGCTTACATACGCAGAAACATGGAAATTTTCCATAGGCAAGAATTTTATAGCAATTTTACAGAAAGAATCAGTTCACTTTCAAAAAACAAAAACTTGAAGGTTATTCCATTACAAAGGAAGAAGTATCTAAGTCTAACTATAGTACTTATCTTGTAAAAAAAAAAAACTATAGTACTTGCTGGTATACTTTGCCGACATCTGTTGGACAACTTGTATTCTCCACGCAGCCACTCCTAGTCGCCCACTGAACCCAACAAAAGCTTGCTTTGAGCCTGTATTCTACACTTCCACATTGAGAGTGCTGCAATGGTGCTGCGCACTGAACATTTATTATTTCGATTCTAAGAAAAGTGTCTGACTGTAATGCTTACAAGCACATTGGGCGACATCTGTTGTCCACTTTTGTATATATAAATAAAAGCTCACAATGCTCTGTTGGAGGGAGAATAAAGCTGTAATCTTCCATCGAGGTTTAGGAGATTTCCCTTCCAACGTGGGATGCCGTTGGTGACAGTGTCTGTCAGATACTGCATGCTCATCACTTCTTCTCTCAACTTGTAAATGGACCGAGGCATCCTGGCCGAGGTATTTGCACGGGAAGTCGATTTTGGCAACCTGACATGACATTGTTTGAGAGACCAAGTCGAGTTGTTCCTGCGAACAACCAAATCAGTGTAGTAACGCACTTTTCCAAATTGATGTATAGGCCAGACGCTGTTGCAAAAATTTTAAGCTCTATTTTCAGTGCTGAGATCCTGAAGTAGCAGGGCGACGAACAGCACTAAGTCATCCAAGGTTTCGGGATCCGTTTTGGAAAAAATTCGGTCCCAACCGAAATGGACGAAATTTGGGAAAATTCGGATGAAATTCGGTGAATTTTCAGAACTATTCCATCAACCCATGCTACCGCCGGGTTAGATTCTTCTGTGTGGGCCAACTATGTGATATTTTAACAATAAAGACAATGTTTATTATTTTTTTAAAATAAATTTGGTTTCACATTTTGTTTTTTCCGTCCTTTGTTTGAATCATGAGTATGTAGAAACATTAATATATTATTATCTTTTTAAATAACCAATGTCAATTTTCTAGATACAAATATTTGTATTTTTTGAATTATAGTTCATAACAGTAGAGTCATATTTAAATGAGTGCTTTAATGAGCATCAACAATATTTGACCTCCTTCATTTAGGTATGACTTGCAATGTTTGTATGAAATCATCCCCCATTCCTAATGTTATCTTTCCAAATGGCTGGTCTTGGCTATTGTCATTTGTAAATATAAAATAAAGATGGCTATATTTCCTTACATCGAACAGTCTTCCTAAACTTAATCCTTTTTATCCTCATGTATAGGGTAAGAAACACAAAAACGACCATATGTTTTATGGTTTCATAAGCGGTTTAACTAAAATTCATGATGTTCTAATTTAAAGCCACATATAAAATAGAATGTTTAGGTCCCACATCCAACAGCTCTTCTAAACTTAATCCAGATGGGGTCCATCCTAACAAAAAATTCTTTATTTCTATTCTCCAACATCCCCCTATCTCAGATAACATATATAGTGTGGATTGTATGTCACTGCCACCCTAAATTCAAACAACATGACACAAAAAAGAGTTAGGACATAACTAAATATGATATGTTGGATTGAGAAACTATTAAGATATATGGATGCATTACCTTGATGGCTGGACCATGTACACTGATTACAAATCAAGCGACATATCCAATGCGCAAGCTCTAATCTTCTTCCGACGTATGTCAAGTTTGTGTCGAATATTGCCTGAAATAAGAAAATAAGCATAAGAGAGTAACAGGAAAAAAATATTTCACTGATCGAGGAGTGCACCAGAAAAAAATCCAATTATCTGGATCGATTTTCTCAGAAAAACCAAGCTTGGAATTTGCACAATTTAGCTATTGGTACATTTTGCCCATCCTGGATGTGGACATCAAGTCCATGCGATGAACTATGCAACATTTAGATGATTATTGTTTGACAAATATTAAAAGCACTTCCCAAGAAAACAGTGTCTTTGAATTATTGTTTGACAAATATTTAGATGTGGACATTTAGAATTTTCATTGTAGAAAACAGTGTCTTTGACAAATACTTCCTATATTCCTAAACAATTATTGTTTGCACTTCCCAAGAAACAACTTTAATTAAATATATATAAAAGAATATTAATATTTATAATACATTATTATTATCATTAGAAAAATCTTTGAATCCAGTTTTTAACAAATTTATTTGGAGATATAAATGTTGGTAAAGCCACTTTCTTCTAAGGTTGTTGAAGCTCTTATTATATTTACCTCTTAGGTAGGTCCTTTTTTTGAGCGAATAAACAAATAGTTAATATGGGATTTAGTTGCTTCGAGTCAGCATGCAAAAGACTCGGCATCAAATTAACCTTCTAGCTATAATGTGATTGTGCTGCACGAAATGTCAGGCCAGTTCAGACCTAAAGCTGCAAACACAATTTTTTTTTTACATATGCACTCATACACTATATCCTGCTGATGATGCAAGGCAAATATTCCCCACATGAGCATACTCATATAAATGGATCAACGTCAATATATATTTACTTGAATAATTTTTTTATAGAGATACATGTATGCATTACCTCAATGGGTGCAGTTAGTTTGGGAAAAGTACTATTCATGAGGACAATTACCTAATGTTAATGTTCCTAGAAGAATGTCTTTCTGGTGGAGAGATATAACCAAGCTCATTCCAAAATTCAAAACTGTAGCCAGGGTCATGGCCAATGATGGTTGAAGTTGCTTTTTATGGCATGACTGCTGGAACAATATTGCTCTCAGAGAAAGCTTTCCACATCTTTAATCATATGCAATTCAAGATTTAATCAAGTAGTAGCTCTTTCAACAGATCCTCTTCATGATCTATTTCAACTGCCCTGTCGGTGGAGGCCTTTGCTGAATTTAATGAATTTTCACATCTGCTTCAAGATTTTTTAGGTCCAAAATATAGCGGATATCTGGAATCACAGTTGGGGTTCTTGTTATTCTTCAAGTAAAGTTTATGTAACACTCAAAGGCCATCACCAAATTCCTTCAACATTTCGTTGGATATGGAAATCTGCTTATCAAAATAAAAGAAATTTTTTCTTTTGGCTTGTCCTTCAAGACCGTTTAAGCACCAGAGAAACTCTTAAGAAAAAGGAATATGCATCTACCGGATTATACTTGTGTTATGTGTCATTTGGGAGTGGATGAGGATCTCTGTCATCTTCTTTTCACTGCCCATTTGCCATGTCGTGTTGGAATTTGATCTCAGTAATCATTCCTAACTCTTCAAATGTTGCTACAATTGTGGAGAATATCAAAATTCAGTTGCAGGTACAATGCTTTATGGAGATAATTGTGACAATGTGTTGGTCAATCTGGATTCTTAGAAATGATGTGATATTCAGAGCTCAACATCACTCTCTCGAGGCGATGTAACGAAATCTTCAAAAGGAGTATGCCCTAGTTAAGCTGCGGGCAAAGGATTCTCTTAAACTTGTACTAGATTTATGGGTAGCTTCTCATTTGTAATTTTTTTAATTTTCTTTCTTACTTTTTCATCTCTTGAAGACTCTTTGTAAAGATTTTTTTTACTTTTATTAATAAAAGCACAGTAGGGGTTTCACCCCTTCTGTTTTCATAAAAAAAACCTTGATGGCTGGGACCTCTTGCACTCATTGCAAATCAACCATTATATATCTTAGGTCCAAGCTCTGATCTTTCTACTTACATCATGTTTGCATTGGTTATTGGCTGTAATAGGAAAATAAGCATTGGACAGAAACTAAACATGTTCTTTATACAAATAAAAAACTATTTACATAGAAAGGAAGGGCAACAAAAATATTTCTGTGGTATGGATGATTTTTCTCAGTCAAATCAACCTTGTAATTTGCTCGATTACCCATTGTTACATGATGCATGTATCTTGGCCATCTTGGAGGTTGACGTTAGATCGACATCATCGATGTGATGCATAATGATGCAACTTCAGGTCGAGCCTCCAACACATGAATCAGAAGCTTTGCCATGTCACTTCTGCGTGGCTTGGAACGGAAAGGCAGGTTGGTGTTTGAAGATTGTGAATCCGCCGTCAACCACAACGTACCAGCGAGACACGCACTTGGCATCGTCGGATGCCGTAAACACACGGCGACTCTGGATGCCCGATTTCCCATAGCCTCCTGAGGATGCCCGCCACCTGGGCCTCGTCGGCAGCTTATCCTGCTGATGATGCAAGGAAAATATTCCCCACATGAGCATTACTCATATAAATGGATTAACGTCAATATATATTTACTTGAATAAATTTTTGATAGAGATACGTGTATGCATTACCTCGATGGCTGGGACCTTGTGCACTCATTGCAAATCAACCATTATATATATCCTAGGTCCAAGCTCTGATCTTTCTACTTACATCATGTTTGCATTGATTTTTGCTTGAAATAGGAAAAATAAGCATAAGACAGAAACGAAACATGTTCTTTATACAAAAAAAAAAAAAAAAACTATGTTACATAGAAAGGAAGGGCACCAAAAATATTTCTGTGGTATGAATGATTTTTTTCAGTCAAATCAACCTTGTAATTTGCTCGATTACCCATTGTTACACGATGCATGTATCTTGGCCATCTTGGAGGTTGACGTCAAATTGATAATCATCGACGTGATGCATAAGGATGCAACTTCAGATCAGAGCCTCCAACACATGAATCAGAAGCTTTGCCATGTCACTTCTGCGTGGCTTGGAAATGGACGAATTTCGCCAAAATTTGGATTGTTTCGGTCAAATCCCAGAACCTTGAAGTCATCAGCATAGAGGGGAAAGTATAGGATAATCAGGCCAGACTTTGAGCCTGCATGCGCCATTTAGCTAGCTTTGAGAGTGCGCTGCACTGCTGGCGCACTGCACATTTTTTATTTCGATCCTTAGAAAAGTGTCTGATTATAATGCTTACCAGCACATTGGGCGATTTCTGTTGGACAAGTTTTGTATAAATAAATAAAAGCTCAGAGTGCTTTGTTGGAGGGGGAATAAAGCTTCCTTCTTTCCTACTACTTTCATTCCAAAGGAGACATTATCTAATTATAATGCTTAACGGTATACTTTGCCGACATCTGATGGACAACTATATGTTAATTAGTGTAATATATATAAACTCAAAATGCTCTGTGGAACCCAAGGAGAATAAAGCAGTCTTCTTTGCTATCACTTTCCCCACGACCTGTGTCTTCTTCATCAACACCTTCTTCCCGTTTCACAGACCTACTTGGTTTGAGCTTCGTTTTTGGTGATTTTTGCGTCTGTGTGTTTGTAGCAACATGTAGAATATAATTAAAAAAAAACCTTTACTTGTTGCTTCATATGTTTGGTGTACTATCCTAATTTAGTTATATTTATTTGCTTCGTGAAATAATGATTATATGGATGCTTGTGTGGTGCTTTATTGTGATTGATTATAGAATATGTGCAGTTCCTTGTTGCCCTATTCATATGCACGTGTCTACCTTGGTACCCATAGGGAATTATCCTAGTTATTTCATATCCTGGTTTCTTGTCGCTTCAGAATTGGTTGCATATGGGTAGCTGATGCTAGTGTTCAATTAATTATGATCATGAATTTTAACTTGATTAGTGGAATATGCAATGAAAAATAAAAGGTGCATTTTAGTAATGTGAATACAGGGTGAGAGCATTTGGCTTTATACATGATCATAATTATCTGTAGGTGATCACTCGCGACTTATAAAGATCTTTTTCTAGCTTGTTAGTGGTTATCGAAAGGCACAAGAGAGGGTTGACGAGCTGGGTATAGTGAGTCCTTTGCTCTTAAGTGTAGCCTGTGTGGGAGCTCTACATCCCCTTACCACGAAAACCTAGCGGCTAATAACTTTTTTTGACCGAATAGAGGCTAATAACTTGTTAGGAAAAACATTTGAAAGGTTTCACAGTAAACCCTATAAACCTTTTCTTGGAAGTGGGTCAAGTGGCTGATCACCTTGAGCGGAAGGGTAAATCACGGCTCACAGGTATGGTCTACTATAACAACCATGCTCACTATTAAGAGCGGCCTTGGCCTCATTATTAAATAGTAAATAATCATCGATATTTTTGGATGCCCTCTCATTATTCATGTTATCGGTTTAATGTGATTAATTGGTGCTTCGCTAAAATGTTGCAACTAATGTTAAAATGGACTCATTATAATGCTTGACGCTGCAAGCTTGTTCTCAGTCTTTTTAACCCCATGAACCCTATTGTTATAATTATTATTGAGTACGAGATGTACTTACACTTGTTTATTTTTGTAACTTGAAAAAAAAAATCCCTGATGGGTAATAGATTATGATGGTTATGCAGAGTTTCCTAAGGATTGCTAGACTTGTGGTTCACTAGTTGACATCCCAGTGGAGTTTGGTGGCTCTCGTGAAGAGCAGTTGTCTCGTTTTCTGCTGTTATTATAGACTTGATATAGTGGAATATTATTCGTAATGTAATAATCAATTGTGATGATACACTTGTAATGTTAACATTTAGTATAATCAATTATTCTTTTACATTTGACTAAATTTATGAAAAAAAAATATTAACATTTATGTCTCAAATATGTTTCCTGAGATATATTTCATAACTCATTAAATGATATTAATTTAGTATAATAAAAGTCGTTTGAAGAGCTGAGAATTTTATTGTCACTTCTGTCAGGCCAGACTTGCGGCATCCAGGGAGCTTTTGAGAGTGCTGCACGCCATCCAGGGAGCTTTTGAAAGTGCTGCACTGCTGCTAATAATATTAACAATTTTATTTCGATTCTTGCAAAGTGTCTGATAATAGTGCTTACCAGCACATTGGGCGACACCCTGTTGGACAACTTTTTGTATAAACAAAATCTCAAAATGCTCTATTGGAATTTGGACCCCGGGAGAATAAAACTGCCTTCTCTCCTACTACTATCCCCAGCACGACCTGGGTATTCTTCGCCCACCCCTTCTTCGTTCTTCCCCTGAGAGACTGAGAGTTCAGACATCGTCTCTCCCAAAACAG
Organism: Hyparrhenia diplandra; assembly: GCA_015847255.1. Lineage (NCBI taxonomy): Eukaryota > Viridiplantae > Streptophyta > Magnoliopsida > Poales > Poaceae > Hyparrhenia > Hyparrhenia diplandra. Next base: position 1,039,725 of record JADLZK010010699.1, on the reverse strand, counting down.
TCTCCTAAACTCAATCTCTGTTTCCAAAATCCATGGCGAGCTAGAGCATGGCTTGTGGAGAATCCGTTTCACAGAGCTACTGCCAGCATCCCATCCACGCTGCCACTCCAACTGAACCCAACAAAAGCTTTGAGCTTGAGTTTTCTACTAGAGGCCATGCCAGATTTCCTGGTGAGCGCAGCGACGGGGCCTTGGGCCCTGTCCTGAATAAGCTTGCTGCTCTACTCAGCGATGAGTACAAGCGTTTCAAAGGCGTCGCGTGGTGAGGTCAAGTTCCTCATTCGGGAACTGGAAGCCATGCACGCGTTCCTTGTGAAGAAGTCTGAAGAGGAGAATCCTGATGTGCAAGACAAGGTGTGGATGAAGGAGGTGCGAGAGCTTTCGTACGCGACATCGAGGACAGCCTCGATGACTTTAGAGTCCGTGTTGATGATGACTTGGCAAAACCAGATGGCTTCCTCGACAAATGCAAGAATCTGCTGGAAAAGATCAAGGCTCGCCGTCGTATTGCCAAGGAGATTGAAAAGTTGAAAGGCCAAGTCAAGGAGGTGAGTGAAAGGAATGCAAGATACAAGCAGCTCAGCAATACTGTCATGAACACAAGCAAAGTAACCGTGGATCCGAGAGCTCTTGCCATATTTGAGGATGCTTCGAGGCTCGTGGGGATTGATAAACCAAAACAAGAGATAATTTTATTTCTGAAGACGAAGGCTGGAGATAATTCATCACAACAACCGAAGATTGTCTCTATTGTGGGAATTGGAGGAATTGGAAAGACAACTCTTGCAAACCGAGTGTACAAAGAGCTGAAGGATCAGTTTCAGTGCCGAGCTTTCTTATCGGTGTCACGGAATCCCGACATGGCTAAGATTTTGAGAACTATTCTAAGCGAGGTGACAGGTCAACCTTATTATGCGACAGAAACAGCGAGCATACAGCAATTGGTCATGAAAAGGTACACATGGGTTTACGCTTTCAGCATGCAACATTTTAATCCATTCAGTTAGGAGAGGGGGGTGTACTAGTTACAAAACTAATATTGCAAGACAAATCTATTAACCTAACTAATCCATCATCAGCACACATTTACCTTAGCACCACATTGTTAAGTCATGTCCTAATTAGGATTAATAGAATTTTCTCGCAAATTAGCCTCCACCTGTGTAATTTGTCTTGTAGTTAGTATAGATTTAATACTCCTAATTAGTATCAAACATTCGATGTGATAGGGACTACAGATTAGTTCCTATAACCAAACAAACCTAAGAAACCTATTTTAATTTCCTTCTAGCAAAGCTTTGGCTGTTATATTTTTTTGTCTGTAAGAAATTGGCTGCTCTCATCCCTTTGATACTCCTAATCCAGGTTAACCTCTTTCTTTCTTGTTGCTTTATCTAGGTCCAATAAGCTTGAAAATGTGCATAGTACACATACAAAGTATCAGCCACTTGCTAAGGAGACAATGACTTAAATTATCACCGAGCATTTATAAGGCACATTTGATTTTTCACTTGTAATAAATTGGAGTTCAATTAAGAATTCCTCTCTTAGTATATATTTCTAAAAATTCTAAAAACTAGAAAAATAACCCTACTTTTTCATAATATAAATCTAATACTACAGTCTCCACACCATTAGGCCTGTATATAGGCTGCCTAATTGTAGGGTCAATTGAGCTAAATATCTGGTCGACACAGCAACCTTTGTGAAAAAACCGTGCAAACTAAGTTAAAATAACAAATTTCTAACAAATCATCTGGATAACTTTCTGTCTTGAAATTTTTTATTTTTCTATCTCACAAACGAAGTCGAGTTTGGATATAATATTTTATAAGGTTGTGTATCATCATATCATCTACATGTGTGATTTTTTGTGAATTTAGATGACTTTTTTGCCGTGGTTTTCATGGGTTTTCACTAAGGCTGTGGTTTGCACGAGATATGTTATCGGGGCAACTGTACCAAAATTTTTATCCACAAATAACAATTTATATTATAGTTTTTTCTGCCTATGTATGTTCTAAAGATCCTTCAGTGAGTTGTCATTACAAATCTTTAGGCCCCCTTCAGAACATAGGAATTTCAAAGAATCGTTTCTTTTTTTTTTTTTTACAAGAAAAACATAGGAACAGTAAAAATCATGCGTTTCAAAGGGTCCTAAAAGTACAAAACAAGAAAACTATTGTCATATAGGAACGCACGATTTGGTTACCGTAAATCTTCACGTCATGATCCGGAAATAGGGCCCTGAGGGACGGGCCGACAGCGCGGGGGGCCGGCACCGCCCCCTCAGGCTCGCGCAGCGCCCCCCGCCGTCTCCTCCCTTCCGCGGATTCTTCGCAACTAATCCGAGATAAAGAAGGAAATTATCTATCTAGGATTATCTTTAGGCGTTTTGGTGTGCAAGGGGCTATCTCATCTATAAGGGAGACCCTTTATTAGGAAATAAATAAATAGAACACCGCTTGTAAAAGGTGTTCCAATCTATAAGGAAACCTTTAGAGAGATTGCTTGAGATACAAGTCCCAATAGCCGGTCTATATAAGTAAGGGGTCTCAGAATCTTTCGGGGTAACAAGCAAATAAAGAAATTTTATCTCAATCTCGGACTCCTCCTCTCTCCTCGCGCCCCCCCCCCCACGCCGCCACCACCGCCCGCCCGGGGGCCGCCCGCTGCGCGGGCGCCGCCCGCGCCCTCGGGCGCGGCAACCGCCGCCGCCGGTCACCACCTCCGCCTCGCCCTGTGGTTCCCCTCTTCCTTCCCCAATCCTCCAATCAAGGTGTCAATTTCGGCCCAATCTAGCCGGAATCGACAATACCGTATCCGGAGACCACTACGATCCACCCACCACCATGGACGCCGAATCCAAGACGCTACTGAAGAACTTGACGACCGAGGTCGCCAAGGTCCACAGCAGGATCGACCAGCTCGATGCTAGGATCACCATCTTCACCGGGCGAAGATCCCGTCGAGAACAAACGCCTCCAACAACTTCGTGCCATTGAACTCGAGATGTAGGCTATGTTCAAGGATGCAGACCAAGGACTTCATCAAGAAGAAGACAGAGGGCAAGGTAACCGGGATAATCGGTGTGACAAAGAATCGACTGAACAATCGATGAAGTGCTACTTGAAGCCCACGACCAATGTTGGCGGGGATCGTCCTCGGCGGCACATGTGCCCCCTCCTTCTTCGGACACCTTCCTGGTCTCGCTTCCCGCACACAAGCTATCCTTCCCACCTATGATGGCAAGGAAGATCCCTCCCATGGATCAACCGTTGCGAGCAATTCTTCAGGGGACAAGGTACGCGAATGTAACAAGTTTGGTACGCCTCCTATCATCTCACGGGTGGAGCGCATCAATGGTACATGAGGTCGTCCCGGAGAAACCGGTGGCAGATTGGGCAAGCTTCGCCCAATATGTCAACGACGCTTTGGCCCAACTGAACGGCGCAATCCGGCTGGGTGAGCCGGGCATCACTAAGGAAGACAGCACCGCCGATGAGTACCGCGGGAGCGTTCGGCACACGTGGCAAGAGCAGGCCACCTCGGCGACAAGCGGCGGTGAACATCTACACAAAGCTTGGGCGAACCGCTCAAGACGGACGTCGAGATGCAAGACCCCAAGGACATGGAGGCCGCCATGTCTCGCCGGAGAAGCGTCTGAACGACGCCTCGCCATCCTCTACAACACCCGGCAAAGAAGTCCTGATCAAAGGGCGGGGCCCTGCGCCTACCTTTGCTGGCCGCCCCTACCCCCTCGACAAGGCGCCGCCTCGGCCGTTCAAGCGGGCCGACACCACGAGGAGATGACCGAACGACGCAAGGCTGGTCTCTGCGCTTCAATCGTGATGAGCCGTTCTCACGGGTCACAAGTGCAAGCATCTCTTCGACATCACCATCTTCAACGACTACAACGATGACACGACGAACGCCCGCTGGCGGACGTTAAGAAGGAGCGGTGATCCGAAGGTCCTCACCGGGACCCCAACTCCCCGGCACGTGGTGTCCATTCTCTCTACCGTCGTCGGTATGATCTCGAGAACGGGCGTCAACATCATCGTCGACTCGAGCCACGCACAACTACATCGACCCGGGTGGTGACCACGGCAGCAGCCTCGGACTTCGGCCGGTCGTGTCGCGATCACCATCGCACCGGCGCCACGTCCACATGCCGGCGCAGCCACCTTCTCGACGTGCCACTCCGCCTCGGCGCCAGCACCTTCGACATCGGCGCCCTACGTCATGCCTGCGGGCGGGCGTCGGCGCCATTCTTGGCATGCCTTGGGCGGCAAGCTGGGGCGCGTGGCGACGGGGACTTCGCGACACACGCCCTCGGTACCGGCGAGGGTCGCCCGTCCACCTTCACCTCGGCTCCACCACCTCGGTAGCGAGGCGCCCCGGCAAGAACGGCGGTCGGGCATCTTGCCGCATCCGTAATCGAACTTCGGCTTGGGAAGCGTTCGAGCCGCGATCGCCTTGGACCTCTACGACACATCAGCCGGCGTCTTCATCCGGCCTACGCCGGCCACTTTGGAGGATCGGCATCTACACGCCGCGCCGCCCTCGACGTCACTACGGGTGACGCTGCCCGCTTGACGGGCGGAGGACGGCCTCCTACTCTTCGATGGCCGCCGCGCCTTCAGCTTCCTCTCCACCGCCGCCGACTTACCGGAGGCCTTGCTTCGCGCAGAGTTCGCGGGGCGAACTTCCTCGCCTTTGGGAGCCTACGCGGCGGAGCCCACTTTCAAAGAAGACCGGCGGCCATCCTCTTGGGCGGCATTTGGCCGGGCGCCACCATGTCGGTCCGGCCGGGGTCGTCTTCCTCGACGGCACGGATCGCCTCTTCCTCACAATCGACAACGTCCACATCGGCCTCACGATCCGGGAGAGGGCCACGCACCGGCTATCACCTTCCCTCTTCGACGCCGGCTCCTTCATGTACGGTATGATGTTGAACTTGGCCGCTACCCCTCCTACTCGCCCGGGACATCACTATCGGCGTCGCTTCCGCTCTTCGTCCATGCTCCACCCAATGAGCGCTTCTTGTTCCCGAGAGCCCCCTCGCGATGTGGTGCAACAGGACCTCAATGTGGGTGTTCCAAGGGATCTCCCTGGCGGCAGCCCGTCGTCAAACAACTTCAGCGGGGCCGTACTGTTCATCGCTACATCTACCACGGCTACATCGGCAACCTTCACTACCTTCTTGAGTTCGATCCCAAGCGAACCAGGGGAGAACATGATCCTCGGGAACCCGTGCGGGGTCGCCTTATGCCGCAGTCGAGTTGATTCTCCTGGGGCAGCCAATCCCCCTCCGGCGCCACCGAATGGACTTTTATCCAGCGCGAGGACGCCGCCGGCCGGAGAAGGGGGGGAGATGTCATGATCCAGAAATAGGGCCCCGGGAGGACGGGCCCGGCAGCTCGAGGGCCGCGGCGCCGCCGCCCTGGCTCGCCCCAGCCCAAGGCCCGCCTCCTCCCTTCCGCTGATTCTTCGGCAACTAATCCGAGATAAAGAAGGGAAATTATCTATCTAGGATTATCTTTAGGCGTTTTTGGTGTGCAAGGGGCTATCTCATCTATAAGGGAGACCCTTATTAGGAAATAAATAAATAGGACCTCCTTGTAAAAGGTGTTCCAATCTATAAGGAAACCTTTAGAGAGATTGCTTGAGATACAAGTCCCAATAGCCGGGCTATATAAGTAAGGGTCCAGTAATCTTTCGGGGTAACAAGCAAATAAAGAAATTTTATCCCAATCTCGGACTCCTCCTCTCTCGCGCCCCCCTCCCCATGTGCCGCCACCACCGCCCGCCCGGGCAGCCGCGCGCGGGCCCGCCACGCCAGCCGCCGCGCCGCCCCTCGGGGCGCGGCAACCCCGCCCAGCCGGTCACCACCTCCGCCTCGCCGTCGTTCCCCTCTTCCTTCCCCCAATCCTCCAATCAAGGTGTCAATTCCGCCCGCCTAGCTGGAATCGACATCTTCCTTTTGTTACTTTTAGGCGCCTCCTTTCTAACAAATGGAAGATTTTTAGCACCAGCCCAGACACTGGTTCGACTCCTTATGGGAGCGAATTTAAACAGGTTTGCATTATTAATTTTTTTTAAAAAAATAGGCTAGGGTTTCCTTGCGACTTCGGTCAAAAACAAATGGAAGATTTTGCCACCTCCCTTTCTTAGAATCGATGCACTAGCCTAGAGCATATCCGAGATAATTTTTTTTAATTCAAATAACAAGAACTCCACCTATCCATTTCAGAGGGAGAGTAATATTTACAAGAAGTCATACCTAGATAAATTTCATGTTGGTTTTAGTTTCTAAATGTTTGAGCTTTAATTTTACAAATACTAGATTAGATGTATCCTCTTAGTACATCACAATCTTTTTGTCGTGTCTTTCATCTAGAAATCCTAATTCATAACTCTCTTCTAATACCATTTCTGAGTGTGTGCAAATAAATGACATATCTACAAATAGCCTTACAATGCTTACACATTACTAGAGTATAAGGTTATCATATTTAAATAACTGAGTTTCCTAAATTTTGGTTGTCCATCATTCTACGGTACTAATTATCTTTGGAATATTGGTTTGAACTAAAAATGTATTCTTCCATATAAATAGCTTTATCAAATCATGTTGTAGGTATATCATTGTTGTCGATTTATGTATGGGATGTGGAAACATGGGACACAATTAAGTATGCATTGTCAAGCAACAGTTGTGGTAGTGTGATAATAACCACAACTCGGATAAATGATGTGGCCAAAGCATTTTGCTCATTATTTTCTGATGGTTGGGTTTACAAACCAAAGCCTCTAGAAGAACAGGACTCAAAAATGTTGTTCCAGAATAGAATATTTGGGCCTGGAAATGAATGCCCAGAAAACCTAATAGAAGTATCTGATAAGATCTTGAAGAAGTGTGGAGGTTTACCATTGGCCATTATTGCAATATCTGGTTTGTTAGCTAACAAAGCACGTAATGGAGTTCACTTAGTCATAGAGTGGGATCAAGTTCAAACTTCTATTGGCCATGGACTTGAGAGAGATTCTACTGTAGAGGGAATGATGGAAATACTATCACTCAGTTACTTGGATCTCCCTTATCATTTAAAAGCCTGCCTATTATATCTTAGCATATTTCCTGAAGATTATGTAATTGATAAAGATCAGTTAATACGGCTATGGGTTGCAGAGGGGTTTATTCCTACAGCCGAACCTAAATGCACCTTATACGAATCGGGAGAGAAGTATTTTAATGAGCTCATCAATAGAAATTTGATCCTTCCAGTGGAAATAAATGAGTGGAGTGGAGAGGTGGACTACTGTCGTCTCCATGATACAATTCTTGACTTCATCGTGTGCAAGTCCACTGAAGACAACTTTGTAACAGTACATGGTATCCCAAGACTAACACCTCTACCAGGAATCAAGGTTCGTCGATTGAGTCTGCAAGGTAAAACTGATGGAGATGTGAGCATACACTCGAACCAAAATTATGCAAATGTCCGATCAATTATTAGTTTTGGATTCCCCTGTTCCTTGTTGGGTCTTAGATTCTTGTGTGTCTTGGACTTCACGGACTGCTATAGCTTACAAAACCATCATCTTGCAAACATTGGAGAATTACTCCAGCTGAGGTATTTGAGTCTCTCAGGGAACATCGATAGCTGAGCTCCCAGAACAAATCGGAGCTCTACAGTATTTGGAAACACTTAACATAAGGGGCTGTGAGATATTCCATTTACCAACAGCTATAGTTCGGCTAAAAAGACTTGTCAACCTACTGATGAGTGATGTGGAGCTAGACTGCTTTCCCAGTGGAATTAAAAACATGCAGGCATTAGAGGAGTTAAATTCAGTTTCAATTGACATAAAGGAAGCATCTGTTTGTTTTGAAGAAATTGGTCATTTAACCAAAATGAGGCATCTGGGTATATTATTGCTTTCTCATTCTGGTACTATTGATGAGGAAAGCTACGTGGATCTTATAAAAAAGATGGTTTCTTCTTTTCAACGGCTAAATAAGCTTCAAACGTTAGACGTAGAAGTTGACGATCCTAGAGAAAGAAATGACTCCATCTTCGATGGAGATGACGACATCCTTGAGGTGCCGTGGTGCTCTGTTAGCCTAAGAATGCTTGTTTTAAGGATAAACATGATCCCCATGCCAAGGGTGCCAAGCTGGATGAAGTCACTTGTCAACATTGAAAGATTATCGCTAAGAATAAAGAAATTGGACCAGGAAAGTCATTGTATTCTTGGTCACCTACCACTTCTTAGCTATCTAACACTGGAGATAGTAAGCAATAGGTCTTTTCACGGAATACCCACGACAAACAAACAACGACTTGTTGTCAGCAACAGGTATGGATACAGAAGCTTGAGGCATTTCAGCGTTTGTTCGATGCACAGAAGGTTTAGGCGCGCCAGTATCCCCATGCTGGCGTTTGAAGCTGGATGCATGCCTAAGCTGGAAGAACTCCTTATTCACTTTGATGCAGATTTAACAATTTCTGTGAGTAATGGTGGCCTTGATTTTGGTCTCAAACATCTCTCCAAGCTCACGAGCGTCCATTGTTCTATATTCGGCTACAGGCTGAATATTTTGCATGTACAAGTTGCCATTGAGAAAGAGCTTGCCAACCACCCAAAGCTTCCAAGTTTTGTAAAAGTTGTTACCCTTTAACGGAAGAAGGCAAGTCGACAGTTCACACAACACAGCCCAAGCCTCCCTCCATACCTGATTTGTCAGAACAAGAAGTTGTTCAAGAGCCAACGGACGATGCCTTCACCTGCACTTCTGGTATGGTTGGATTCTTCATCCGAAACAAAACCAGTACTCCATACATCCCAAGTTTTCTCTTATTTCTCATTGAGTTTCATCACCTTAAATGATACCACTTGTCGCTCCTATTATTGCTAATAAAATAACCAACTGTATATGCAAAATTGCAGGTGATGACAAGAAGATCTCCACCACGGACAACACCAGTGCCGGCCAGTCGTTGACTGCAGCACTGGCACTCCCCATGGACCTGTCCTTCACCATCCACCATCACAGCGTGTCCTCTGACCTTGCCCATCGACATGGTCAGCAACGACGCCGATCGAAAGCTCGCCAGGGCGCCACCATCCGTGGACGAGTATTGGTTCAGGGTGCGCCACTTATTCCTGATCGCATCAAGGGAACTTCAGGTATGGTTTTATGTGCATTTATTTATACCTACCAAACAGACTGTTCCAGGGCGGGCGCTTATCATTCGACTTTTCCTTGAGCTGCAAATTTGTAGCACAAACTTGACAATGCCGTTGACTTGATTTGAATCGTTTGGCAGGGGCCGCCGTAGCAACCTCTGATGTTTTGGGGGCATTCAGTTGCCGATCACCTCCCAACGCTGAAGCTGAACAACAGGCAATACACTGGTACGAGCCGTCCCAACATGACGATCTACCAAATAACTTCAGCAGCACCTTCCATGCCCTTTCCTCTGTTCTGCTTGACGATTACGCTGGACCCAGTGCCACAACTGTTGAAGCAGCCTCGTCGGACAATGGTAATGTTTTCCTATGTTCTGCTTGTCCTAGGTCTCCTTTCTTTATTTGTAGCGCATCCTCCTCTTGTTCTAGGGCTCATTTTATGTCGAATGTTCCTTCAACTTCATTTGTTCTAATGTCGCACGCATTACACGGCCATGTTCTTACTTCTTACAGAGTATTGGCAATGTCGTCGTTGGCTTAAATTTTTGGGGGTGTTCAGTTGCTAGAACAGTAACCCAAAAAGTGCTACAGTTCTCTGTCACATCGAATCTCTCAACGTATTTTTAGAGCATTAAATGTGGGTAAATTAAAAAACTAATTGCACAGTTTGGCTGAAAAGTGCGAGACAAATCTTTTAAACTTAGTTAGTCCATGGTTGGATATTAATTACCAAATACAAATGAAAAGTGCTACAGCAGCCCAACCCAAAATATTTCACCAACTAAACACCCCCTTTAATCATTTGGCAGGGCCTGCCCCAACCTCTGATGTTCTACGGCCTTCAATCATTGCTGCTTCTCAGCAACAGGAGGCAATCGTGCCGCCGTGCTTCACATTCAGTTCTGGATCACTACAAAACGCTGATGTGGAACAACAGGGAATGGACTGTTACAAGCTGTCGCAACATAACGAAGACCTAGCAAATGTCTTCACCAATGCCTTCGATGAGCTTTCCTTGGGCAACTACCACTACTACCCTGGTTCCAGTGCCACGGCTGTTGAACCAGCCTCCTCGAACACCGGTAATGTATTCCTGTGTTCTGCTTGCTCTGGGTCTCCTCTGTTTTGGAAGTAAATTATTTGGCAGTTCATTCTCATGTTGTCCTGAACGTACTGGCCTCATTGGTCATTGGTACACATTTATTTATACTACCTTCTTACTCTATTTCTTATATAGCATGCGGTGACTTTTGCACATAGCCCACATTTTTTTATCTCTAATAATAAAGGGAAATTACTGAACAGAACACACACCTAACACTCACTGGCATATGTCTGTGTAGAAGCCATTGGAGAGTGGATATAACCCTAACCCGGCAAGCTAGTTTGTTAAAATCTCTGTAGAAATAAAGCTGCTCGTTATTTCATTTTGGAACTGTAAAATAGTATAACAGCAAAAATCCTAAGCTAAGGGGTTATTTGGATTGGGGTGACTAAAATTAGTCACACCCCGACTAAATTACTCAGTAAAAGCTAGGGTACCTAACTTTTTACATTTTAGTCACTCTCGACTCTTTAGTCACCCCTAAAATAGGGATGACTAATTTTACTCACCCCCCTAATCCAAAAAAAGGTCTAAAACAAACATGGCTTTAATTAGAGAGTCCTACATACAGAATTGTTTTTTATTAGAACAGAAAAATATTGTGTCCATATGAAAACCAATAGAGGATAGTCCCCATTCTCTTTTATCAGGCGTGGATGCCAGTTTTGTAGATTTCAAGGAAACTCAGGTACCAAATGGCCCACCTGCTCTGTTGAGGAAAGCGGTTTCACGAATTCGCTACCACATTTCGTTGCCAATTAGCTCCAATTTTTAAAGTTAAATTAGCAAATCTTGAATGTGCGTGCTTCCAGTACGTATGGACACACGCTTTGCATATCTATAAATTCCAGCGCACAGTTCTTTCATCCTTTCCAGTTCGGTTCCATGGCAGACCCACCTCCATACCTACAAATTGATCTAAATGAACCAGTGCCTGTTCAAGGATTTGATTTGAGGGCCTGTTTGGATCCCTTCATTTGGAGGAATTGAAATCCTTTATAAACTAGGCTATTTGGCTTGAAGTAAACATTTCATCACTTTCCAAAGTTCACTTTTGAGTCCATCACAAATTTATAGGGTGGGAGATGAAAATTGAATGAAATAGATCATCAGGCTATATTTGCACTCTCCATCTCTATTCCATTCCATTCCAAGTACATAGCTAGCTCAAATATGTGTCAAAACCACAATGAATTCAATTCCAAGGATCCAAACTGGGCCTTAATGATCCGGTGGTTGAAGGGGATGATGAAGAGGGCGCTTTCGAGTGGAACACTGCCGTCGAGGTTTGTCTTCCCATTCCAAATGATTGGGAAGATGTATCTGATTTGTACCACTTGGTGTGGAGACCGAATGAAGAAGGTGATCAATTTTTATCTAACCCTAAACCCTAAGCTCAAATATGTGCCTATACTACAATGAATTCAATTCCAAGGATTCAATTGGGCCCTTAATGATCTGGTGGTTGAAGAAGGTGATGAAGAGGGTGCTTTGGAGTGGAACACTGTCGCCGAGGTCGATTTAAACCAATTGTTCTGGAGACCAAATGAGGAAGGTGAGTTGTATTCTATTTTTTCCAACTTTTTTTGGTAGCTTTCATGTTTTTATGCCTTTTTAGGCCTCCTTTCTTTTGAGAAGTTAATATTTAAACTGCCTTATTACTCTATTGCTTATATAGCATGCGCTGACTTTTACACATAGCCCGCATTTTTTTTAATCTCTAATAATAAAGGGAAATTACTGAACAGAACACAAACCTAATACTCACTGGCATATGTCTGTGTAGAAGCCAATGGAGAATGGATATAACAGTAACCAGGCAAGCTAGTTTGTTAAAATCTCTGTAGAAATAAAGCTGCTCGTTAATTCCATTTTGGAACTGTAAAATAGTATAAAACCAAAATCCTAAGCTAGGGGGTATTTGGATTGGCTGACTAAAATTAGTCACTCCCTTGAGTAAAAGCTGGGGTACCCTAACTTTTACATTTAGTCACTCCGTGACTTTTAGTCACCCCCAATCCAAAAAAGGGTCTAAAACAAAAATGGCTTTAATCAGAGAGTTCTGCATACACAATTATTTTTATTAGAACAAAAAATTAATGTGTCCATATGAAAACATCTAGAGGATAGTCCCCATTCTCTTTTATCAGGCGTGGAGGCCATCTTTGTAGATTTCAAGGAAACTCAGGTACCAAATGGCCCGCCCTCTCTGTTGTGGAAACTGTTTCACGAATTCTCTACAACAGTTCGTTGCCATAAAAACAATAAGCGTCAATTTTTAAAGTGAAATCGACAAATCTTCAATGTGCGCGCTTCCAATATGTATGTATGAATGTATATGTGCTTTGTGTATCCATAAATTCCAGCGCAAAGCTCTTTCATCATGTCCATTTCGCTTCCATGGCAGACCCACCTCCATACCTACAAATTGATCTAAATGAACCAGTGTCAGTTCTGGGATTTGATCTTAGGGCCTGTTTGGATCCCTTCATTCGGAGGAATTGAAATCTCTATATAAACTAGGCTATTTGGCTTAGAAGTTAACATTTCATCACTTTCCAAAATTCACTTTTAAGTCCATCACAAATTTATAGGGTGGGAGATGGAAACTGAATGAAATAGATCATCATGCTATGTTTGCACTCTCCAACTCTATTCCATTCCATTCCAAGTATATAGCTAGCTCAAATAAGTTCCAAAACTACAATGAATTCAATTCCATGGATCTAAACTGGGCCTTAATGATCCGGTGGTTGAAGAAGATAATGAACAGGGCACTTTGGAGTGGAACACTGCCGTCGAGGTTGATTTGAACCACTTGTTCTGGAGACCGAATGAGGAAGGTGAGTAGTATTCTATTTTTCCTACATTTTTTTTGGTAGCTTTTACATTTTTATGGCCTTTGTTTCAACAAAAACTTGTTTTCGAATGAAGGAGGTGAACGACATGAGGACGATCAACTCGAGTTGCCTGGCTTGAACAATATTTTTGGTGGTGGCGAACCAGAGGATTTGCCAGACTCCAATGTTTCTAGTAATGACCAACCTCCTTTTTTTGTCTAACGTGAAATAGTTTCTTTAGAAAATGGATTTAATTTGAATTTTCCAATTTTGTAATGGTACCTTACCATTATGCTATTTATTTATGACTTTAGAACATATCCTAGCTCATATCTTTTTATCAACCATTTCAATTGTGATTACAGTTTATTCGATAATAATCTTATTAGTCTGTGAACTTATAAGGGATTACGTGGTTCATCAGAAAAATGAAATAGCTACTTTTTTCACTATAACAGGATTTTAGTCTCTTGTTGGGTTTCTTCAAGACATTTTCCATTAAGTAATTTATATCAGTCATTGATCTTCCTTTGATGGGCTCTATATATTCTTCGTACTATTTCTAAGATACAGAACTGAAAAATAATTTAAGCACAATAACTACTCCAAGTACTATTTTAGTGCAAGGCTTTGCCTCGTCAGGTCTATTAACTGAAATGCATCAATCTGGCTGACACTCTCGGATTGGCTATACTAGTATCTGTTCTGTAATCTGAGTAGTTAATGACGCATGTCGGTATGATGTTATTAAGCTATGCAACTCTTTTGTGTGGATTCTTTTTATCCTTTGCACTTCTAGTCATTAGATTGAAAGGGGGGTTGAATAGGCGTATTTAAAACCTGAAACTTACAAACTCAAAGCGGAAGTTAAATGACAGGGTTGATACTACCGACAGTTTGGGTCGATACTATCAGTCGGGTCGACCAGTACTATCGACACAAACGCTGGTACTATCAGTCCCTTACCAAAGCTACGAAATCTAATGTAAATGAGCTGTAATTTTAGATCGGACTTTTACCCAACCCTCCAAGATGATGGTGATGAAGATGTTGAACTTCCCTTTCCTTGGACCTTCACCAAATCGTAGATCGGGCACCCACAACCTATGAGAGAGGTGGGAAGAGAGAAGGAACACGAAGAACAAGTAATATCTCAAGTAATCACAAGCAACAACAACAAGCACGCGCGACACACGATTTATCCCGAGGTTCAGTTCCCCACAAAGGAGTTCCTACGTCCTCGTTGTTGAGGTGACCACTAAGGTCGGAGTCTCTTCCACCTCCTTGCCTCCCTCAAGCAACCACAAAGGTTAGCCCGAGATTTCCACTAAGAAGAAAGGGTGATTACAAACACTTCGGGGTGCCCTCACAAGTTGAGCAATACGGGCAACCACGAAGAATGCCTAGCCGGCTAGGATTCCAAGAATCAAGAGAAATAGGCACCAATCAAGCCAACTAGAATGGGGATCCAAGTGCTCAAGATGCAAATCGAAGCTTTCCACTCTCAAATCTCACTTCTCAACTCAAATCTTAAAGGGGATTTGAAGCTAGGAGCATGGAGGGAGAGAGAGAGGGTGAGACACAGCTTGGGAGCTTGTTTTCACGGTGGGAGTTCGCAAAAATGGAGTGGGCAACAGTTAGAAATGAAGGGGAGTGATATTTATACTAGAGAGGTGTACAGGCAACAGTCGATACTACCGACGACAAAGTTGATACTATCGACGCTTGTTGGTACCATCAGCTGAGAGCTGATACTACCAAGTTCCGCACAACTTGCGCGCAGGTCGATACTACTGGGTCAAAGTTGATACTATCGACGCTGGCTGATACTATCGACTAGAACCTGCTACTATCCGGTTGCGCAACACTCAGCTCACTTCGCACAACTTGTTGTCTATCGATACTACCAACCGCAAAGCTGATACTACCAACCCACCTAGACAACAATTGAACTCTCTACGTGTTCGTGAGTGAAATGTGTGACTCTCAAAAGCGCATTAACTAAAGAAACATTTTCAGCACGGAAAAAGTCTAAATCACACCCCAACCTTTGGGAGGTGGTCTAAATCACCCCACGACCTTTGAAATGGTCTAAATCACCCCGAACTTTTGGAAACCGGTCAAATTACCCCCTAAAGCAGTTTTGAAAACTCATAGAAAATCATAGAAAAATCATAAAATGGAAAATAAAATTGTGCTAGACTCCAAATGAGTAGACCTACGCAATAAACAAATAATATGGTATGCTTTAGTACATTTTTTTTGCTGTAGCTTTAGATTTATGCTTTTCCTCGTAGTTGTAAAAAATGTACTAAAGTATACCATATTATATGTTCATTGCGTGAGATCTACTCATTTGGAGTCTAGCATAATTTTATTTTCCATTTTATGATTTTTCTATGATTTTCTATGATTTTTTTTCAAAACTGCTTTAGGGGTAATTTGACCGGTTTTTTAAAAGTTCGGGGGTGATTTAGATCATTTCAAAGGTCGGGGTGATTTAAACCACCTCCCAAAGGTGGGGGTGTGATTTAGACTTTTTTCCTTTTGAGCACTAAATCCCCATCATAGTTAGTCTAATTTGTATCCCTCTTAATAGTGCGGTGTTTCCTATGACTAAGTTAAAGTGTAAAATGTAGAGATCCACTTGAATCGAAACACTTTCCATCCAATGAAATCGAGGGGTGCTAGCATCACCAAATGTTATCATTCAAATCTTTCAATGGACTAACACCTGCATATACACTTGGATAAATGTTGTTAGTCCCTAATTTGTTTGTCATTAATTAACCAAAACCCACATAGGGGGGCGAATGCACTTTCATAGATTTCAAAATTCTTTCGATTTCTTTCACTAAAGAAAAAAACCTTATTATCCTTCAACGTCGCAACCGAAGGCGAGAGGAGCAATCGGCGACGCCTAAGGCCGCGAAGACGCAGGCAGTCAACAGTTCAGACAACACAGCCACAGCCTCCCTCCGTAGCTGATTTGTCAGAACAAGTCGTTCAGGAGCCAGCGGACAATGCCATCGTCTGCACTTCAGGTATGGTTGGATTCTTCAACTGAAACAAAACCAGTACTCTATGCATCCCAACTTTCCTCTATTTTTCCTTCATTTTCATCGCTACCAACTGCCGCTCCTATTACTAAAATAAATCTCCGTGTGTTTATGCAAATTTGCAGGTGGTGATGTCAAGACGAGGTCCTCCACGGATGACAACACCTGCCAGTCGTTGACTGCATCACTGGCATTACCCACGGACCTCTCCTTCACCATCCACCATCACGGCACCTCCCCTGACATTGGCCGTCAACATGGTCAGCAACGGCGCCAACCGAAAGCTCGCCAGCGCGCCACCATGCGTCGACGAGAACTGGTTCAGTGTGCACCAGTTATTCCTGATGGCATCAAGGGAGCTTCAGGTATGGTTTTTATGTGCATTTACGCCTACCAAACAACTGAAAACAATTCCATTTTCTTAAAAAAAGGTTGTGTATGTTCTAATGCCACGCTCCTTACACAGAAACCTCTGCAGTTCTGGGGCCTCGACTCATTGCTGGTCCTCAGCTAGAGGGCGCATTAGTGCTGCCGTGCTTCACTTTCAGTTCAGGATCAGCACACAACGCTGAAGTTGAACAACCGGCAATGGACAGTTACAAGCTGTCGCAACATGACGACGACCTAACAAATGCCTTAACCAATGCCTGCTCTGTTCTGTATTCCTCTGACACTGGTAATGTATTCTTCTGTTCTGCTTGCTCGGCTTCTCCTCTGTTTTAAAAGTAAATTAGTTGGCAGTTCATTTTCTCTTGTTCTGAATGGCCTCATTTTTTCCTTACTGCATTTGATTTGTGAAATATGCCAATATTATATATTCTGCCTAGACTAGTCTAGGGAAAATATAAATCCTGAAAATTCTGAAAATAAGTAGAAATATCTAGCCTTTAATTTGGTAGACTCGACATCGTCGATAATAAGCATCAGCTCCATTGTAATTTATTAAAAATTACAGGCCCCTACTACTATGGTCCATGTTCTAACAGAAACTTTACAAAGTTATATTGGCCTAAAGTTTAATCGTTTGGCAGGGGCCGCCCCAGCAACATCTGCTGTTCTGGGGCCTCAACTCATTGCTGCTCCTCAGCAACATGTGGCATTCTCGCCGCCGTGCTTCACATTCGGTTCTGGATCATCTCCCAATGATGAGGACCTAGCAAATACCTTCACCAGTACCTTCAACGGTCTTTCCTTGCGCGATGACCACACTAGTTCTAGTGCCATAGCTGTCGAAGCAGCCTCCTCGGACACCGGTAATGTTTTCCTCTGTTCTGCTCGCTCTCTGTCTCCTTTGTTTTGGAAGTAAATTATTTTGCATTTCATTCTCCACTTGTTCTCAATGTACTGGCCACATTTCTCCCTCACAGCGTTTGGCTTACGGGATGTGCTTATATATTCCGCATAGCCCACGTTCATTTATCTCTAATGAAAAAAAGAAAAATACTGCACAGGAAGCAAACCTCACCTGGCAAGCTAGTTTGTTAAAATCTGTTTACAAAACTGTTCGCGCAACTTCAGATATTGTGTCGTGAAAATGCTAAACTAAAACAAAAAGGGCTTTAGAGAGGTCTGCATATATAGACAATCTCCGTTATTAGAACAGAAAAATATTGTGTCCATTTGAAAACTTTCAAAGGAGAAAAGCCACCAAATTAACCAGTGATCCCTTCATGGTGTCAATATATGGCCCTGCTTGTTCGGGCTTCTAAATTCGAATGATTTTCGCACAACTTCCAATGGGCAAATCCAAAAAGAACCTTTCTGAGAAGCAAGATTAAAAAGTTGCCTATATATATTTGAAACTGTTAGATTGTATACATGTGCCATGCGTGTATATGTTAGGGGCATGTGCCTGGTATAGCAGCCGGCCAGCCCATAGTTGATTAGAGAGATATGAGGAGATCTTGGTTGGTGTTGTTTCTATAAACCAACAGATCTCGTCACCCCTATATATATGTACATAGGTCTCTCAATCAATCTAATCTATTATTCCACACAATATTCATTGCTTTCAGAAACCAAAGCAGTACTCCATGCATCCCAACTGTTTTCTTATTTCTATATAATTTTTGCCCATTTTATTTAGGAAAGAGAATATATTAATATCATAACTATCCTTATTACACCACAGACACATAGAACCACACAAAAACAAACATAAAGCGCACACACACCTCAGATTCCGGACCTAGTTGCCTCATCAAAGACAAAGGTGCAACACACGTCCTCCAGTAGCCGGCCTCCTTGCCAACTTTATTGGCGCCTCCTACGGCGGCCTCCTTGCCAACTTTGTGGTCCACTGCTAGTAGATATGAGGCCCTCAATTGCCATGTCAATACTGTTCTCTTGACGACCTTCCTCCGTCGTTGAAGCGTAAACTTCAATCCTCGACTAGGCCCTTCACCTTCCTTGCCAGGATGTTGACTGCCACAGTACCAAGCACAATCTTCCCAAATGACGCCTCCAAGGAACACAAAATCAGTGACGCCGCCGACGCCTGATCTGAACATCGAGGTTTTTACCCGGGGCGGACAAGCCACCCAAAGGGAAGAGGACCGATCGATTGACGTTTCTTTGGAAAAAACAATGCCTGGAGACATCGTCATCATCGTTCCAAGACGGGAAAAATTTGACCATGGCACCTCAACCCTGTGCACAGCATTGGCCCGCAGCATCCGTTCCGCCAGCGCCACCACCGCCCGACCGAGCCACCGGTGTCGTGTCGTCTTGCTAGCCACCGGCTTTGGCACCGGCCAGCTGCTAGCTCCAACATCCTATGCATGATCGGGGCACTGACCAACACAGCCACGGTCACACCTAGGCGGCCTCGCCGAGCCCACACGTCTTGGGCAAAGGCGATGCCCGCCGGCATACAATCATCCCATGCCACCATAAGTACACTAGATCAGAGGAAGACCCGCCGCCGCCATCCCAGCGGCCTGCTCGGCGGGCGGCGCGACATGAGAGTGGAGGGAATGGGAGGGAGCGTCGGCTGTGGTTGGCCGCCCAAGCCGCCTGCGTGCAAAGGGCAACCTGGGGGCAAGGCCAAATCCCAGTATCTTTTCTATTTACATGATAATTTTGCATATCTTGAACATGCATTTGGTTAGAATCTTTGCTTAAACTATGGTAGCTCCTGTTGCATCCCAAATCTTATGATGTCATAAATCTACAATTTGATTTTCAAATATTAGTCTGATTGGTTTTACATATTTTTTTATCTTCAAGTTAAATGAAAAAACTCTTGTGATTACTGTATCATTTATTAACATGCCTTACATAAACTTTTTTTTGAAGGGCTCAGTGGAGTAACCCCCACCCCCCAACCCACCTCATATTTTGGTTTTATTGATATTGGATGAAAATACATAGTAGTGCATGAGCTGAGCAAATGCCTTACATAAACTTGACAATGCCGTTGGCTTAAATTTTAATCATTTGGCAGCACCGTCTGATGTTCTGGGGCCTCCACTCATTGCTGCTACTCAGCAACAGGAGGCAATCATGCCTCCATGCTTCACATTCAGTTCTGGATCACTTTCCAATGCGCAAGCGGAACAACAAGCGATGGACCGCTACAAGCCATCACAACGTGATGACCTAGGAAATGCATTGAGCAGCGCCTTCGACGAGCTTTCCTTGTGTAACGACAAACCTGGTTCCAGTGCCAAGGCTGTTGACGCAGCCTGCTCGAACGCCGGTAATGTATTCCTCTGTTCTGCTTGCTCTGGGTCTCCTCTGTTTTGAAAGTAAAAATATTTGGCAGTTCATTCTCATATTGTCCTGAATGTATTGGCCTCATTTCTTGCTAACTGCTTTTGACTTGTGGATGTGCTTATATATTCCGCCTAGCACTGTATGTATATAGCATGTGTTTACTTTTGCACTGGAGCCCACATTCATTTATCTCTAATAAATAAAAAGGAAATAGGCAACTGCTCCGGTACACCTCTTTTAGAAAATTGCACGAATCTCAAAGCTGTCAATTAAAGAAATTAATTATTTTCTATTTGATTTGTAGCCTGTCCAACCCAGCCTGGAGTCCAACCCATCCGCTTTGCTTCCATTAATTCATTTGGTGTCGGCATTGTGGTGTATTCCTCGCACTGCTTCTCTACCGGCCGACGGATGTTGGCACTAGTATTCCTCGCCGTAGTGCTGGACGACTGCGTGAACCAGATCTCGCGCGCTCCTGCAGGCCGATGTCCGCTTTGAGACGGTCCGCGGCGTGCAGGCCAGCATAGATCAAGAGCACCGAAAGCAAACCACACACGCCGAGGACGGACCCGTGAGGGTGCGCGGCAGCTATGGGATTCCCTAGCCGACCTGACCCCTCTAGAGCCTTGTCATCGTCGATTCCCTATCCATGGCACCAGCGTCGAAGGAGAGGTAGAGAGAAAAGAAATTAGGGTAAGATTTTGTGTTTTCATTGGTGGATGGGACTCAATCGGCCATGATCCTCTCATATATAGAGAGGTGTGGTCTTTTCACAGTAGGAAACACCTCCGAGAGAGTTCGAAGGAGTTGGGATCGAGTTTGGACTCTTTGTGATCCGCATCGCGAAAATCAGAAGTTCTGATTTCTACAGAGGCAGAACTCCTATGCGAAACTCAGAACAGGGGGTCAGGAGTTCTCCTGTGCGAAACTCAGAACCTCTGGTAGGGAATTAGAGGAACCTCTGGTAGAACCTCTGGTAGGGGGTCAGGAGTTCTCCTGTGCGCAATTTTTAAAGTGAACCACTTTAGGTAGGGGGTCAGGAGTAGGTGACGAAGCAGAAGATTTGCCAGACTCCAATGTTTCTGGTAATGACCAACCTCCTTTTGTCGACTGTGACATAGTTCCTTGCTTTAGTTTACGAACACAGCACACACTTGTTCAGTTGCATAAATATGGGTTTAGTTTACGAACAGCGCGTACATGTTTCAGTTGCATGGCTTTAGTTTACGAACAGTACTACTTGTGTCTTTCTGACTACACAGTACAACACAACATAGACACTCAAACACACGCACACTCACTCCTATGGCCCTATGAGCTTCATCCAAGGTTGAGCCACAGAATCCTCGAGATTGGCGACACCGCAGCAGAGTCTCGCTGTTGACTGAAAATTCACCTACCACTGAAAACACAAATGCCATTAAATCCCTAAGGCTCTTGTAACCAATAGGCTAGAGGCTCAGGATGTAGCACCGTTAAATCCAGCGTTTTATGTTATTATTTGTTCAGCCACATATGCACTAATGTTGTGCGCCTTACATAGCCCATGTTCTAACAGAAACTTGAAAATGTTGTTGGCTTGCATTTCCATAATTTGGCAGGGGCTGCCCCAGCAACCTTTGATGTTGTGGGGCCTCGACTCATTGTTGCTCCTCACCAACAGGAGACATTAGCGCCACGGTGCTTCACATTCAGTTCCGGATCACCACCCACACCCAACTCTGAAGCTGAACAACAGACAATGGACTGTTACAAGCCGTCGCAACATCATGATCTACAAAATGCCTTCAGCAGCACCTTCGGTGGGCTTACCTTGTGCGACGACCACCCTGGTTCCGGTGCCACGGCTGTTGAAGCAGCGTCCTCGAACACTGGTATTGTATTCCTCTGTTCTGCTTGCTCTGCTCTGGATCTCCTCTGTTCTGAAAAGCTAATACCAATATTTGCAGTGCACTCTCCTGTTGTTGTGAATGTGTGGCTACATTTCTTTCTTACTGCATTTGTTTGAAAAATGGGTATATTATATATTATGCATTTGTTGGAATTATGGCATGTGTTTACTTTAGCACCAACCCACTCTCCAATTAAGGAAGATACTGCACAGAGCACAAACCTCACTCCCCTGGCATAGGGATAAATATGCCACTATGCTACAGTCTGTTGGAAGCAATAGCAAGCTTGTAGTTAAAATCTGTGTACAAAGCTGCTGGTTTGTATCAGGCTTTCAGCTTCGAATTATAAAAGGTACAATCCAAAATGCTAAGCTAAAACAAAGAGGGGGATTCAATTACAGAGTTCTGGGTAACCACAATCTTTGTTTATTATTAGAACAGAAAAAATATTGTGTGTGTCTGCCTGTTCGAGCATCTGATGGCTTTCCCAAAATTTCCAATGCAGTGGACAAATCGAAAAAGAACTTTCTGAGAAGCAAGTTTGAAAAAGTTGCCTATATTTATTTAAAAAAAGCAAGCGATATTCAAAAATATTTTCCTCAAGTGAACTTCATCCCTTGGTAGTTTTTTCTGATAATTAAAAGCTTCTTCTGGCAGAAGCTCAAACAATCATGCTCTATGTAGGATCATCGTCAGGAACAGCAGCGAAGTGATCAATAACATCGTCGCTCTCCAGCTCCGTCACCACCTCGATCATGCATGTACTTTTCAGTGGTCAGCGTCTTCCAACTGCCAAACCTCGGCTGCCACTTTTGCCTATGCTGTCTTCGTTTCGTCAGTGAACTTTTTTCTATTGAAAGGGTGAAATTATATTTGGTATAAGTATACTATATGAGCCTGTATTGTTTGGATATATTCATTTCATATGTGAATGTTGGAGACCGTCATATTTGTGCTCCTTATTAATAATAATCTAAAAACCCAAGTCATTGGAGGCACTATATGCTCCTTTTTTTAAAAAAAACACGCAATGGCAGGGAGCTCTGCCTTTCAATTAAGAGATTTGTGATCCTTATTCACTTGCTATATTTGAGATATCTCGCCGTATTTGAGAATGCTTCATTTCTGAGAAGACGGGTTGAATCCGTGGACAATGATGCAGAGTATAATGTGCAGTTAGCATGTGCGTGCCATTACACCTCATCTGACTATTTTCTGTGTTAATGTTTCCAAACGTCCATTTGCTGGCATGGAGACCCAGAGATGCACATCCACAAGTACAAAAGAAATTAACCACACACATGCACAGAGTAAAAAGAATTAGGCACGCAAATTATTGTGCTTGTCTGGGTAACAGCCAATCTCAGAATAAGCTAATTGGTAACCAACTACGATACAGACTATAAATAAGCTAACTACTGATATAAGAATCATGATTAGCTGGAGAGAGAGTTGACTTGACAGAGATAATGCCAACTGGTGTTTCTGATATATATAACAACTTGAAGCCTTGGGAGAAGTGCAGATTGAATCTAGAAGTGCAGACTAGTTGACTTTGAAGTGCAGACACAGTTTATACTTGTTCAACATCCACAAAGGCCGACCTGCACAGAATCAGTTTTACAGAGCTAGCTAATGCCTGCATCCTTCCTATCCACACAAACAAAACCACGCCAACTGACCCAATGAAAGCTTAGAGCTTGTTCTACTAGCGGCCATGCCGGATTTCCTGGTGAGCGCAGCGACGGGGCCTTGGGCCCTGTCCTCAATAAGCTTGCTGCTCTACTCAGCGATGAGTACAAGCGTTTCAAAGGCGTGCATGGTGAGGTCAAGTTCCTGATTCGGGAACTGGAAGCCATGCACGCGTTCCTTGTGAACAATGACGGACCCAGGAAAAAATAAAAGCTGGGGCGAAGTCCAACAAAAAAATGAAGCAAGAAGACACTTTATTCAGAATGCACCGCATTCACATACTATTATCACACAAAAATTATGTAAAGACACTAGAATGACACATGACGACAAAAGGTACACGAGAAACACAAGATGTTACCTCAAGTTTGAAGAATAAACTAAGAACGTCGGCGTCGAGGGCTCTTTGGCAACTTCACTCTTCGATTTTTAATAGATTGAAACCTCTTCTTAACTTTATCAATCCCAACTTCCTTGAAGATCCCTTTCTCAATGTAGCACACTAATAAGTTATTAAGCCATTGATCACCCATCTTGTTTCGTAAAGCTGTCTTGATGAAGTGCATAGCAGAGAAGGCTCTTTCAACTGAAGATGTTGCCACAGGTAGTATTAATGCTAACTCAATAATGCGATAGATCAATGGAAATTGCA
This sequence comes from Hyparrhenia diplandra, assembly GCA_015847255.1. Classification (NCBI taxonomy): domain Eukaryota; kingdom Viridiplantae; phylum Streptophyta; class Magnoliopsida; order Poales; family Poaceae; genus Hyparrhenia; species Hyparrhenia diplandra. Next base: position 1,015,567 of record JADLZK010010699.1, on the reverse strand, counting down.
TATGCGCCTTAGCTTTTATCATTGTTGTAGCCAAGCTTCCAATCATTACCAACACGCTTGCGAGGAAAATTATGTCCAGTGGGTTGTGTCGGACCTCTCAATAAATAAGCCCTTCTAACATCCGATTGAACATTAGGATGAAATTTTTCAATTGGCAATCTAAGAGCCGGATCAGCTACAATGTGGACATGCGGGTTAAATTCTGTGATAAGGCCGATACCTCCATCTTCTTGTTGTAATTCTGCTGGTTGTGCATCATCAACGTGTGCTAAATTTGTTGCTGCAGTCTGCATAGCTTCATTTTCTTGAACAACTTCTCCCCGCCGCTGAAGTAGTGACATTGCCACTTTCATGAGTGCTTGGCCGGCTGCTAGCTGAACTTGAACCCAAATTGCTTGAACCAACACTCAAACTTGTAAAATAATTCTTCAAGTCTGTACAAAAATTACTAGTCAAGTTAGCATACTCTAGTACTGTCAATTCATAAACTGAAAAAACAAAAGCAATACCATTTGTTCTTGTCATTGCCAATGGCTCTCTAGGGGCGCCTACGCTTTCGAACCGCGGCCTCGGCCCAATCCTGGTGGAGTAGGAGCTGCAGCTGCTGCCCCGGGCGCGGCCGCCACGGCCACGGCCAGCCCGGCGCCCGGCGGCCATGGCCAGCCCCCCCTGCGCGCCCGATGGCGGGAGGTGGCTGCTGCCACGGCCAGCCCGGCGCCCGGTATAAGCGGCTGCTGCCCCTCGTCTCCATCTTCTCCGTCCATAGCCAAGCGGTCCTGGCGCGGCGGGCGGGCGGCGGCCCGAGCCTCGACACGGGGAGAGGCGGCGTGTGTGAAGGCGGCGAGCGGCGGATGGCGGCGTCGGGCGATCGGAAAAGCACACATTGGATTAGGGATTGGGGAATTTGGGCTGTCTTTGCCGTGAGCCTTGGATCTAGGCTATTTTAGAAGGCCAAAGATAAAAGCCCAACTAGAAGCCGGGGAAGGAATCCAGCCAATGCTTTTCTCTCCCGTGCGTGCTCACGCCGCGACGCCGCCGCCGCCGGACGTCGCTCGTCGCCCGAGACCGAGAAGAAAGCTGAACATTGGGTCCAGGGGTTTGGTGCTACGACGCCCGTAGGGCGGGGCCGCCCCCACGCCGCCCTAGAGAACGTCCGTCGGTGCTTGTGAAGAAGTCCGAAAAGGAGAATCCTCGATGCACAAGACAAGGTGTGGATGAAGGAGGTGCGAGAGCTCTCCTCGACATCGAAGACGACCTCGATGACTTCAAGTCCGTGTTGAAGATTTTACTCGGCGAAACCGGATGGTTTCATCGGCAAATGCAAGAAGCTACTGGACAAGACCAAGGCCCGTCATCGGATTTCCAAGGAGTTTGAAAAGCCGAAAGCCCAAGTCAAAGAGGTGAGTGAAAGGAATGCAAGATACAGGCAGATCAGCAATACTGGCATCAACACAAGCAAAGTGACAGTGGATCCGAGGGCTCTTGCCATATTTGAAGATGCTTCGAGGCTTGTGGGGATTGATCAACCAAAACAAGAGATAATTTCATTTCTGGCGAAGACGGTGAATGGAGATATTTCATCACAACAACCGAAGATTGTCTCTATTGTGGGAATTGGTGGAATTGGAAAGACAACTCTTGCAAACAGAGTGTATGAAGAGCTGAAGGATCAGTTCGAGCGTCGAGTCTTCTTTTCAGTGTCACGGAATCCTGACATCTCTGGGATTTTAAGAACTCTTCTCATCAAGGTGACAGGTCGAGATTGTTATATGACAGACATACAGCAGCTCATCATGGAAATCAGGGATTTCCTTCAGACAAAAAGGTACACACGGGTATTTTCCTTCAGCATGCAACAATTTTATCCATTCGATAAAGAAATTTATTTTAATAATCTTTGGCCATCATATTTTCTTCTGTATAAAATTGGCTGCTCTCCTGCCTTTGAAAAAACAGATGGTCAGAGAGATAGTTAAATTATCATAAATGCTCTTTCTTTGTTGTTTTTTTCTGGGTCTGATAGTCTTGAAAATGTGCATGTACACGTACAAAGTATCAGGGGAGTGTCTGGTAGGGCTCATCTGGAGGAGCCGAGCCGTTTCTCCTTTTTCCACTGAAAAGGACTCCAAACGGCTCCTCTTACTAAACTGTTTGATAGGACTCCTCTGGAGGAACCGGAAAGAAGCCCTACCAAACACGGACTCAGTCACTTGCAAAGGACAAATTTTCTTAAGTTACCATAGCATTTATAAGGTGCGATTTGAACTTTCACTTGTAATAAATTAAAGTTCAATTAAGAATTACCAATATATTTCTCAAAATTAGGAAAGAAATTACCATCGTTTTGTAGTATAAATCTAATACTACAGTTTCCGCACCACTGGGCTGCCAAATTGTTGGGTCAAATGTACCAAAGTTTTTATTCAGCAATACCAGTGCGTATATATTTTTGTTCTGCCTATATGTTGTAAAGATTCTTCAGTGAATCTCATTACAAATCTATAAAACTAGAAGCTATTGCCAAGCATGTAAAAGAAAAAATATGGAAATTGATAAAAATATAGATCCGTTATTGGTAAGTTTGTTAATACGTTACTATGTCTTATAAGATTATAGCCCGTCGCGATAGCATGGGTTGATGCACCAATGTGACCAATGCAAATACATAGTATCACTCACCTGTTAAGGAGAAATCCATTAAATTATTACTAAGTTTGTGAGGTGCATTTTGCCTTGTAATAATTTGTAATTTGTCTTAGAATTTCACTCGCAATATGTTGTTCAACAATTACGAGAAAAATACTTTTGAAATTACTGATATAGTACTACTACTTCTGCACGACTATGCCTAATTGTTGTGTAAACTATAACAAAGTTGTGATGTAGCCTTACCTGTGTGCACTATAATTTTGTTGCCTAATGTATAGTTCTTAAATATTCTGTGATGAGTGGAATATTTTTCTTTGAGCTTAAATTGTGTTCAGCCGTACTAAATTGTTTTGTCAAATCATGCCATATAGGTATCTAGTTGTTGTCGACGATGTATGGGATGTGAGAACATGGGAAACAATTAAGTGTGCATTGCCAAACAATAGTTGTGGTAGTGTGATAATAACCACAACTCGGATACATGATGTGGCCAAAGCATGTTGCTCCTTATGTCCTGATGGTTGGGTTTACCAACCAAAGCCTCTTGAAGAATATGACTCAAAAAGGTTGTTCCGAGCAGAATATTTGGTGCTGGCATTGAATGCCCGTAATACCTGAGAGAAGTCTCTGATAAGATCTTGAAGAAATGTGGAGGTTTACCATTGGTCATTATTACAATATCTGGTTTGTTAGCTAACAAAGCATCGAACGGAGTTCACTCAGTCACAGAGTGGGATCAAGTTCAAACTTCTATTGGTCATGGACTTGAGAGAGATTCTTCTATAGAAGGAATGATGGGAATATTATCACTCAGTTACTATGATCTTTCTTCTCATTTAAAAGCTTGCCTATTATATCTTAGTGCATTCCCGGAAGATTATGAAATTGTGAAAGACCGTTTAGTACGGCTATGGGTTGCAGAGGGGTTCATTCCTGCCGAGTCTACATGCACCTTGTATGAGTCAGGGGAGAAGTCTTTTTCTGAGCTCATCAATAGAAATTTAATCCTTCCGAAGAAAATAAGTGACTTGTATGGCATGGTGGACGGCTGTCGTGTCCATGATACAATTCTTGACTTCATCGTGTGCAAGTCCACTGAAGACAACTTCGTAACAGTACATGGCATCCCAAGACTAACACCTCCACCAGGAATCAAGGTTCATCGATTGAGTCTGCAAGGTAAAACTGATGGAGATGTGATCATACACTCGAACCAAAATTATGCTAATGTCCGATCAATTATTAGTTTTGGACTCCCTTGTTCCTTGTTGGGTCTTAGATTCTTGTGTGTCCTTGACTTCACGGGCTGTGAGAGCGTTTGGGTCTTAGATTCTTGGAGGTCATTAGAAAACCATCATCTTGCAAATATTGGAGAATTACTCCAGCTGAGGTATTTGAGCCTCAGGAGAACAGGGATAACTGAGCTCCCAGAACAGATCGGATCGCTACAGTATTTGGAAACACTTGACATACGGCAGTGTCACATAAAGCGATTTCCAACAGTTGTAGTTCTACTAAAAGGGCTTGTCAACCTATTGATGGATCCTTTGTGGCCAGATGGCTTTTCTGGTGGAATTAAAAACATGCAAGCATTGGAATGGTTAGATGCAATAACAATTGACATGAAGGCAGCAGCTAGTTTAGTTGAAGAAATTGGCGGTTTAACCAAGATGAGGCATCTGAATATATTATTCTATTCCCCTTATGGTAATATTGACGAGGAAAGCTATGTGGATCTTATAAAAAGGATGGTTTCCTCTTTTCAACAGCTAAATAAGCTTCAAACTTTAAAGGTAGAATGTAATAATTATGGACAAGCAGGGCATGCCGTCATCTTCAATGCAGATGATCTCATCCTTGAGGTACCATGGTGCTCTCCTAGCCTAAGAAAGCTTGTTTTCATGATGAGACCCATGTCAAGGGTGCCAAGCTGGATGAAGTCACTTGTCAACATGGAAGAATTATATATGACAATAAAGAAACTAGATCAGGAAATTCTTTGTATTCTTGGTGACCTACCAGTTCTTGTCGATCTAACACTGAAGATAGTAAACAACGTTGAAGACGTACCCTCGACAGACAAACAACAACATCTAATCAGCAACAGGCTTGGATTCAGAAGCTTGAGGCTTTTCTCGGTACGCACCAAGGTAGCAAACAAATCAGTGGGCATGCTGACGTTTGAAGCTGGATCCATGCCAAAGCTGGAAGAGCTCTCTATTGAATTTAATGCAGATATAACAATGTTAGTGACTAATGGTCGTCTTGATTTTGGTCTCAAGCATCTCTCCCAACTCTTGAAGGTCGGTTGTTACATGCGTGGAACCGAACTGAATATTTTGCGTGTAGAAGCTGCCATTCAAAAAGAACTTGACAACCACCCGAAGATCCCATATTTCGAAAAAACCCATGTCCGTTTAACCGCAGAGCTGGCACTACCCAGTACCCACGGACCTCTCCTTCACCATGCACCATCTCAGCGCCTCCCATGACCTTGGCCGTCCACATGGCCAACAACAGCGCCGATCCAAAGCTCGGCTGAGCGCCTTACATATTCCTGATCATGTGAAGGGAACATCAGGTACGTACGTACAGTACAGTTTATATCTATTTATGCCTGCCAAACAACTATTCCATGGTGCGTTTTATTTTATTATTCCTAGAGCTTTGTATGTTCTAAACTTGGTTCTATGCGGCCGCAGAGGCTGGAAACAATTCCATTTTCTAAAAAAAAGCTTCATATGTTTTAATGTTGCACGCCTTACACGTTACATTTTCTAACAGAAACTTGACAATAATGTTGGGTTACATTTTAATCATTTTGCAGGGGCTGCCTCATCAGCAACCTCTGATGTTCTGGGGCCTCGCCTCATTGCCGCTGCTCCTCAGCAACAGGGGGAATTGGTGCCGCCGTGCTTCACATTCAGTTCTGGATCACCTCCCAACACCACAGCTGAACAACAGGCAAATGCCTTCAATGGCCTTTCCTTACGCCCTGGTTACAGTGCCATGGCTGTCGAGGCAGCCTCCACTAACACTGGTAATGTAGTCCTCTGTTCTGCTTGCTCTGAGTCTCCTATCTTTTGAAATGTTAGTATTTGCAGAGCATCCTCCTCCTCTTGTTCTGAATGTAACGGCCACTTGCTGTCTTCCTTACTGATTTTGACTTGTGGGATCTTACTATTACTAATTGGAGGCTCCAACGGAGGCTCCACGTTAATCCTCACCAGAGGTGCTAGGAAAAAAGATAAAATGCTAGAAATCCCCACATTAATCAGAAGCATCCAACCATCAAATCCAAAGACTCAACCATCGGCAACCATTGGATCTATTGTTTCTTTAAAAAATTACCCACCTTTGCCATTAATATTATTATTGATAAAAAGAAGAAAAAAAAAAAATATATTATTTTCCCTATCATAATTTCCAACGGAGGATGAATCAAGAGCACGCCGCCTCATGTTTCCTCCAAAATCAATCTATTATCTTTCCCTACCATGCAGATTTCCAACGGAGGAGAAAAATAAGAAGCATCGCGAGGACTCGGCCATGATTCCCACCTACGATGCCTCACCATGGCTCTACACAGCACCTGCCGCCGTTGCCACCTTGTGTGGCCGGTCAAGCAAGCAAGGATGAAGCGAATAGGGCAGGCAGCGTACATCTACACAGGCACCTGCCGAGGAGTTCGATGCCCCGGGCGTGTACTAGCACAAGGTCTGCGTCTACTACGTCCTAAAATAGATATCTGGCGCATGTATCTGCTCTCCTGTAATTCTTTCTAAACTCATGTTCCTCTTTTGGTTTTAAATTGAATGAAATTTGGTGGGAAGCTCTAAAAAAAAAACAAGGTCTGCGTCTGCACTCCACCACTCCGTGATTATTTGTTGAACTACTTGCGGCTCTAACATGGAAGCCTTGGTTCTTGTGTCAGGCTTCACCGTGTAGTAATGAGGTTGTATTGTGGTCATGAGTGGACTCATAGATCTATACTTCAGAATAGTACAATATGAATAAATGTTTTAGGGTGCTTATTGTGGCCTGTAGGGTCTTAGTGCAGCATGAATGAATATTTGAAGTCGACATTGTGGCATGTACATGTTTGCAACATTGTTTGCAGCATTAGCCTTAAGGTTATGTCGCACACAGCTAGAGGCTTCTGCTTTTTTGTCACTTTTGTCTCCCATGACCTATTTCTATATTTATTATGTCCTTGGATTACTTCAAATAAATAAATTTTTGAAATAATTCTTATCGAGCATTGGGTATTTTTTTTTTTTTTGCTAACCAAATAATAATATGTTTTTTTTTTGTTTCAAGGGATCTCAATCCTGGGTGCAGGAGGAATGAACGCCTCATCCGACGTTAACGCATAAATGGGCTCCGAGGTATAATTTTTGCTAACCAAATAATAATCTGTTTTTTTTGTTTCAAGGGATCTCAATCCCGGGTGTAGGTGGAATGAACGTCTCATCTGATGTTGACGCACAAATGGGCTCCTGACAGATCACGTCTTTGATCGTCACAGATGCACAAGCCAGCTGCACGGGGAACACCGGATCCGGATCTTAGCTCTTCGTCAACAAAGATAATGAGCTTGCTGGCTAGGTATGGAAGACAGGAGTGAACACATTTATCGGCAACACTAGCAAACTATGCCAAAGCTGGCCGATACAGGACAGTGTGCACGTCATCCTCCATAGGTGAGAAGCTAATCTGTGTTCTCCTACTCTTGCATAGCTCCATGATCGTTGGTTGGTATTGTCGAACTCGGATGCATAGAGTCATTATGGATGCCTTAGAGAATGGTCCCACATCCATAAAAGAGACCATCGCATCGGGTGACATCGAGGTGAGTACAGAAGCCATATGCAATGGACCCTATAACAACGAGATGTCGCCACACAAAGAAGGCAACACTACACTAACAACCAACACCAACAAGGCAGGTGAAGCTACACTTATTGTCTAAAGGCGAATACTGAAGACGATGGCATGACTACTAAAGGGCGAAAACCAAAGAAGAAGGGGACACTATATTGATTACCTAGAGGCGAACACCGATGAGAAAGGTGACACTACACAAACCATTGTTGGTGAACACCAACGTGATAGGCAACGCTGCATCGAAGTAGCCTGTGCCGATGTGTGAGCAGGTGCGTTGATGTTCTAGCTACACCAAGCCAACTCACCAACCTTGGCAACCATGCACTACTTGACGCCGATGAGGTGGACTACATCTGAGCCCCGGCCACTGACAAAATACCAAATTCTAGGAATTAGAAAATTTATCAAATACTAAATGAGGTGAGTAAAGTCGGGCGTCCCAAATGCACATCCAACACTTGAGCATACGCATCGAAGAAGCGTTAGTCCCAGTCATGCACTAATCAGTGTGACTCGATCTAGCCATATCAAGAGAATGATAAAACCGGCATGTGCCAAAGATCGTGGGGACGACGTAGATTTATGTCAAGTAAGGGAAGCTAGGAGCACACAAGCCACCAGCCGCACTGTAAGCTAAAAGGTATGGCCATCTTACTTGATCCCATAGTTATAATTTAATTTATCCGATTTGACATATATGATAGTTATTGACCATTAGTCATAATTTTTATTTAAAATTTAGTGTCCTTGAGTTTCTTCACATAAATAATTAAGAGTTAACATAATCCTTATTTAGCATCAACTATAATTATTGTATTAACTTAATAGTAATGGTTTTTTAACCCTCAGTAGGGAAGCCTCTAACTATTTTTTATGTTTTTAAAACCCAGCCTATAAATTCATCACCATAGAACCTATTCCGTTCGAAACTTAATAATAGTGTCACTATAAGTTACCTCAAATTAAATGCTTATGTAGCTAAAGAATTAGGAGACCATGAGTTCATGATCTGTGGAGTTAGTATATGCAAAAAAACTCAAACCTCCACATTTATAAAAGATAGTTAAACTAAACCAATATTATTTTGTATAAATTATAAATCTCTATTATTATGAAAGATAATGCTTTGATGCCAATATTTGCATTTATGTTATGCATAATGGCAATATAACAGACTAATGAAAAATTATTTTTACCTATATAATTTGTACCTAAATTATCCACCTCTCATCCATTATAAAAAAAATAACAAAAGTCTCTCAAATCTACATGTAAATGCTAACATAAGCAATTACCAACAATAATTAAACATCCATAAGTTAAAGATTGCATTAGTATAAACAATTATTTTATAGTTATCAAGCATGGAAATATATCGTTAGCAAAACCACATACTAATGACACTTGGAACACACTTTAAGTTATATTAACACTCTTGACAAAAAAAAAAAAGTGATTGTTTTAAAAATGTTTATACATTTTGATCAAAAACATTATTTCATAATATGAATATTAATAACTTTTTTTAAAAAAAAAAAATGTTTAATAAAACAATAGTAATATGACATAATAAATTGATAATTTGGGGTGCCACGGTGCACGATGAAAAACAACTATTGATGACATTGTCAAAACTAAGAGGGTAGCGTAGGACCTAGAATATTTTCTTTAATAAAATAGAACATGAAATTTCTAAATAAATTGTTAAATCAGCATTAGAACATACTTAACATTGTAAATAATAGCTATTGTATCTGAGGAATTAATAAGCTTAAAATTAAGAGGAAAGAAATAAAATTTATGTTTATGTCCTCAAATACTAAAACTGTCTCAAATACTAAAACTATCATGGTTTAAGCAAATATTTCAGCTCAATATCAATTGTAAATAAAAACAAAACACATGGATATGGATGAGAAAAACATTTAAATGAACATTTCATAGATTATCACAATTGAATATAAAGTATAGAGTACCTATTATAGCTATTATTATATTACAATATTAGCGAGGAGGAAAAAAGATATTTCATAAAAAGTAGTTCTTATTAGTTAGTGTCTGTTCATAAGATTCTAACCCGTGCGAGGAAAGCACGGGTTGGTGAACTAGTGTGCTTAATATATATTCTGCCAAGACTAGTAACGAAAAATCTTAAAACTAGGATCTATCTATCTATACGGAACCTGAGTGACGTGAGGCCTTGGGTTACCTGAGTGATTTGACAACAAATATTACACAAATATCTTGTTGGTAAGTCGAAGGTCACCTGAATAATGAATAGGGATAAATAACACATACAAAAAAAACAGCCATGCGGTTTTGAACCCTACCTAGTAACAGGTGGCCTTTAGTCCTATCCTAGTTTTCTAACCAGGACTACGGATCCCGGGACAAAAAATAAATGAAATCCTAGGGAAACCTATCTTGCTGTGTTATATTCGGCACCGAACTGAATATTTGGCATGTAGAAGCTGCCATTAAGAAAGCACTTGACAACCACCAGAAGCTCCCACGTTTCCTAATCGTTCATCACCGTTCAATTGAAGGCGAGAGGAGCAACCGACAATGCCTAAGGCCACGACGACGCAGGCAGTCGACAGTTCACACAACACAGCCAAAGCCTCCGTCCATAGCTGAATTGTCACAACAAGAAGTTGTTCAGGAGCCAGCAGACGATGTCGTCCTCTGCATTTCAGGTATAGCTGGATTTTCTTCATCTGAAACTGAAACAAAACCAGAACTCCAAGCATCCCAACTTTTCTCTTATTTCTCATTAAGTTTCATCACCTTAAATGATACCACCTGTCGCTGCTATTACTAAGATCGCAGCCATCTGTTTATGCAAATTTGCAGGTAGTGCTGACAAGATGAGCTCCTCCATCACTGGCGACAAAACCAGCCAGTCGCTGACTGCAGCACTGCCACTACCCACAGACCTCTCCTTCACCATGAACAATCACGGCGCCTCCACTGGTCGACATGGCCAGAAACGGCGCATATTGGAATTGGTTCAGGGTGCACCACTTATTCCTGATCACGTCGAGGGAACTTCAGGTATGGTTTTGTATGCATTTATTTATTTATAACTAGCTGTTCCAGGGACCAGGGTATGTACCACTTCGATCTTATTTATCTTACTATTACCATTCATATGCCTTAATGAAGCCACCACATTAATTTTCACTAGATGCAATTCTTACGGAATGTGCTAGGAAAAAAGTTAAATCTTAGAAAACCACTATCACTAATTAGACCGAATGTGCTAAGAAAAAAATACAAATCCTAAAGCTTCCCAAAATAGTGAGAAGTATCTGGCCTCTAGTTTGATAGACTCGAATCATCATCATCGATAATAACCATAGGATATCTATTGTAATTTATTTTCAAAAGGAAATTACTGGCCCCACGAAGGCACCATATTGATTCCCAATAAATTGCTAGGAAGAAATTATAAATCCTTTAAATTCTTAAAATAAGTAGAATTGTCTAGCCTTTTATTTCGTTGACTCTGTTAGATGATGATGTGTTGAATGAGTGAATTGTATTGATCGGTGAATGACAATGTACAGTGAATACAATATATACAAGGCCTCATAGGACCGAATGGGTGCCTTCTCAACCGGTGCCTTGACCCCTACGGTTTGTGCCCAAAGGCCCTAAGTAGTTACCATCCTAATGATGGTAATCATCTGTTGATCACTAATTAATTAATCTTAACAGACTCGAATCATCATCGTTGATAATAAGCATCAGCTCTATTGTAATTTATAAAATGAAATAACTGGCACCTACCACTGTGGTCCATGTTCTATAAAGAAACTTCACAATGTTGTTGGCCCAAACTTTAATCATTTGGCAGGGTCCGCCCCAGCAACCTCTGCTGTTGTGGGGCCTAGATTCATTGCTGCTCCTCAGCGACAGGAGGCGTTCTCGCCGCCGTGCTTCACACTCGGTACTGGATCACCTCCCTATGCTGAGGAGCTAGCAAATGCCTTCACCAGTGCCTTTAACGAGCTTTCCTTGCGTGATGACCACCCTGGTTCTAGTCCCGCAGCTGTCGAAGCAGCCTCGTTGAAGGCACTGCTTGCTCTGTCTCCTCGTTGATGACCACCCTGCTTTCTCTCTGTCTCCTCTGTTTTGAAAGTAAATTATTTTACAGTTCGTTCTGCACTTATTCTGAATGTACTGCTGGCCACATTTCTCCCTTGCTGCTTTTGACTTACGGGATGTGCTTATATATTCCGCATAGCTCACCTTCATTTATCTCTAATAAATAAGGGAATTGGTATAACCCAGTCCCCTGAGGTTTTTTTTTTTCCAAAAAACCAGGCGACAATCCACAGCCGTTGGATGTAAAACAGAACCTCCAGATCAGATTGGCTACTATTCATCTTCTTCCTCTCGCTTCGGCGGCAACTCCTCTCGTTCCGCACCATCGGCTTGGCCCTCGCTCCCCCGCCGCCAGCCACCAGCCACCACCCCTGCCGCCACCACAGACTACAAATCACAAGCCAGAAAACACAATTTACAATCCACATAACACAATTCACAAGCCACGGATCACAAATTTACAAGCCACACAGTACAATTTCTCTCTATGGAAGGACAAATACAGAGGAGGAGGAGATGCTCACCTGAAACCATAGAGGAGGAGGAGAAGTGGGGCTTACCTTGCCGGCGCCGCCCTGGCTGTCGGCGGATCCGCCTATACCCTAGAGGAGGAGGATCCACCCGAACCCTATAGGAGGAGGAGGAGGAGGAGGAGGACGGGGAGGAGAGGGCCTATGTGGCCGCCACCGGGGTCGTAGAGGAGCCACCAGAGGGGAGGAGATAGAGGAGGAGCGGTTGGGCATGGGTGTCACGTTGAGGACGGACTAGGTGATGGTGCTATAGGAAGTGTGAATAAATAAAGGAAAATAACCACCAAAAGTTGCCTGACCAATGGTCTGTATCCCAAAAGAGGAGCGAGGTCTGGGTGTTTTAAACCTTTCCACTCAAAATGAGTGTCTTATGCTCAAGCATCTGCATAAATTCTATAACAGGGCTTGTATCCCTTGGGTTCAACTTGTTTGGGAGAAATATTATCTCATTGATTTTCGGGCCTTAAGTGATACCACTTGTGCCACTCCTATTAGCTTGATTTTTTAATACCACTTGTGCCCCTGACAAAAACTTGACAATGCCCTTAGCTTGAATTTTTTTTGACAAGAGTTAGCATTAATTTTAATCATTTGTCGGGGGCTGCCCTAACCTCCAATGTTCTGGAGCCTCAACACATTGCTTCTCCTCAGCAACATGCAACAGTTGCGCCATGCTTCACATTCTGTTCTGGATCACCAACCATCCATGAAGGTCAACAACAGGCAATGGACAGTTATGAGCCGTTGCAACATGACGACCTAGTAAATGCCTTCAGCAGCACCTTCAACGGCCTTTCCTTGCACGATGACCACCCTGGTTCCAGTGACACATCTGTTGAAGCAGCCTTGTCAGGCGCCGGTAATGTTTTCCTCTGTTCTGCTTGCTCTGCTCTGGGTCTCCTCTCTTTTGAAAAGTTAATACGAATATTTGCAGCGCACTCTCCTCTCGTTGTGAGTGTACTGGCCCATTTCTTGAATTATGGGTATATTATATAGGAAGATACTGATACATAACACAAACCTCACTCCCCTGGCATAGGTATAAATATGCCACTATGCTACAATCTGTTGGAAGCTGCTGATTTGTTTACAAAGCTGCTAGTTTGTTTCAGGCTTTCAGATTCAAATTATAAAAGGTAGTACAATCCAAAATGATAAGCTAAAACAAAGTGGGGATCTAATTGGAGAGATCTGGGTACCCACAGTCTTTGTTTATTAGAACAGAAAAAAATTTCCAAAGCAGTGGCCAAATCGGAAAAAAGAACTTTCTGAGCAGCAAGTTCCAAAAGTTGCCTATATTTATTAGGAAAAGGCAAACGGCATTCAAAAATATTTTCCTCAAGTCGACTTAATTCCATGGTAGTTTTTCTGTTAATTAAGCTAGTCTTCTTGCACAAACTCAAACAATCATGCTCTATGTAGGATCTTCATCAGGAAAAGAAGGCGGTCGTCAGGAACACCAGTGAGCAATAACCACGTCGCTCTCCAGCTCCATCATCACCTCGATCATGCTTGTAGTACTTAAAGTTCCACACGTCTGCCAAGTGCCAAACCTTGGCTGCCACTTATTCACTTATTACCTAAACCTTTTCTCTTCGTTTTTGATCAGTAAACTTTGTTAATCCTTATGGTGAAATTTGGTCTAAATAGTAGTACCATTTACTTTTCACAAATTTACATTCCAAAATGTAAAAGAGCTGTACTCTTTTTCCACTCGGGGGAAGCCCTTCGTAGGTTGAGTGGTTTTTTAATGAGGCAGTCTCTATTGTAAATTCTCATATCAATATAAAAGAGAACGTAGTTTTCCCCACATTCTCTGTTTACAAAGCCGGAGAGAGCGAAAACAACGCACCTACATTGGCATCAATTAAAATCTATACGTAGGTGCAATTTTATAAAAAATTAAATTGCTACCAACAATCCAATACAAAATATATATATAATAATAATAAATAAAAAAGAAGAAGAAGAGAAAAACTTTTCGCTCTCACTTCGTAAAAGGAAGGGACGACGTTTTCAAATTCTCTAAGGATAAATTTAAATTTCAAATAGAAGTTTTAAGCTCCCACTACACAAAAAAGGAAGAGGACGATGTTTTCCAATTCTCGAAGGAGAAATTTAAACTTCAAATCAAAGTTTTCGCTCCCACTTTTCAAAAAAGAAAGCGGGCAACATTTTTCAATTTCTTTAAGGAGAAATTTAAACTTCAAATTGAAGTTTTTGCTACAACGTCGCAAAAAAAGAATTATAAAGCAATAGAACTTGAGCAAAATCAAAATTTGTTCATACACTCATCACAAACTTACAATATAGTTACATATTTTACGAAATTTATACACATAAAACAAAATACAAACTCATAAGAAAAAATGAGTCATCTTCGGAAGCAACATGTCATGACCCAAAAAGGGATCGCCGGAATAGGGCCCAACAAAGGGGGAACGCCGCCGCCCTAGGGTCCAAGGCCCAGCGCATGCGCCTCATGGCTGGCGCTTATCATCGTCCCAACGCCGTAAGCGCGCCCGCGTCGGTTTGCCGCAATTAAGTAAGGAATAAAGATAGAAATAAAATAGGAAATAAATAGATTGTTTGTAAAAGAGGAATTCTAATCTACAAGGAAACCTCTAGATCTTTCTTAGCATGCAAGTCTCCCTCGGACTATAAATAAAAAAAGGGGCATGTAGTCGGTTGAATCTTAAGAAGAAAAAATTAAAGGGGTAACACCCAAAAACCTAAAGCGCTCTCTCTCTCTCTCTCTCTCTCTCTCTCTCTCTCTCTCTCTCTCTCTCTCTCTCTCCGCCCCTTGCCTCCCCCTCCCCTAAAGCGGCGCCGCCCCATGCGCCGCCGCATCTTCACTCTGCCGTCGTCGTGCCGCCCGAAGCCCATCGCCCCGCCCGCCGCCGTCCTTCCCCTCGGCGTCTTCCTCCTCTTCTAACTCGTCTCCAACAACTCCGATGACCCAATTGTTGCCGCCCGATAACTCGATTGCCATTCCTCGGTCGCCCGATTGCCGCCGCCGCCGCAGACCCACCTGCTTGCCCAGCCGCCGCCGCCCCTAGACGACCACCGCGCCGCCATGACCGCCTTCTTCTGTAACACCCTGGTTTTAAGCATGTCATTAGCATCTGCATTTCATGAGCATAATCATCATTTAGGCCTATGCAATCATGCACATGAAATGATAGATGTCATTTGCTTGATCAAATGCATTGAATTTGCCTTTGTTTTGCTTTGCCTTGTCATTTCATGTATGAAATGTTTGCATAATTAGTTGTTTAATGTTTATTTATTCTTAGAAAGGTTTGTAGGATGTTTTAGAGCATGATTCATGTTGGTCATGTTTTCTAATTATGTTTTATAATGGTAGTTTGACCTTGTTTGACCTCGTTTGACCTAGGAAGTAATTTATTTTGTTTTGTTCAAAAGTCCTAGCTAGAGACCTTGCATGTATGTGCATCCTTCATGAGATGTGTAGTTAATTTCTTGTAGAACAAAAGATGTCATAGGCCTGTTGCATGAAATTGAGTGGATCATGTTCAAAAGTTGAAGTTCGTTTGAATTCGAGTGCAAATTAGGGTTTAGTTTGACCCTTTGGAGTAGTTACGCTCATTTGCCGTAGTTTCAAATCCAAACCGAATTAGGGAAAACTTTGTATAGGTGTTTTTGCTCAGAATTTCGTGAGGAACATTTTGTTCAATTGGAGTTTTTCGCTAATTTTGCACGGATCTCGATGCACAAGGCAAAACAGTTTGGATTAGGGGTTTGTTTTTTTTAAAGAAAAGGATGGGGAAACTGGGCCGGCCACCGCCACGCCGCCCCTGCCCGCGTTTGGCCGCCCGTGCCGCGTGGCGCGCGACCTCTATCCCTACTGCCGCGCCGTGCCTTCTTGAAGGAAACCCGTCCCTGCTCGCCACTCCATGCTCCCTTGCCCTCCTCGCCCCCACGCCAAGCGGCGGGGAGGCGGCGCCGCCCGCCCGTGGCCACCATCGCCATTGCGGCGCTGCGTCGTTGCACCATCGCCACCGCATCCCGCTCCACCTAGCGCCCCAGCAGCCTCGCGGCCGTGCTGACATCTCCCGGGACCAGCTAGAGCATCGAATCGGGCGGGAAAGCGGCGCCATCGGCCGCCTTTCCGCCGCCGCCCGCCGGAACTCCGGCAAGCTTGCGGTCCTCCGCGGCGATTCATTCCTGGCCGTCTCCCTGCTTACCAGCAAGTGCCCGTGTCCGCCTTGAAGCCATGCGGTAGTTATCTAGCCGGTTGAGCCGTTCTCGGTCGAGAGCGCGCCCGAGCGTTGTTAATCGCGCCGCCGTGCAGCGCGCCCTTTGCCGCCATGGCCGCCCGATCTTGAAGGCTTCGCCACCGCTCATCTCCTGCCTTTTTCCTCGCCGTCATTCGCGTTCCGACATCGCCTAACCACCTTATGCCTTGTCCCGGGATGAATCGATCCAAGCGCGCGGCGGTTCGGCGGACAGCGACATCAGCGCCGTGTCCGTGGCTAATGCCCGGGTCGCGCCGTCGTCAGCCCGTCGTCCGGACCACGTTCACGCCAACCAGCTAGGTGTCCGCATCGCCTTGGTGCCCGGGTGCTCGTCTGCAGCGTCCTGCCGCCTCTCCCGTCGGCGAAACGTCGAGCGCCAAACGGCCGTGCCGCCACCCACCGCAGCCTCGTCGTCGACCCGCCATAAAGCCACCATAGCTTGGGAAATGGTACCAATAGGTAGATATCGTCGAGGACGCATCCATGAATGTGCTTGGTTGCCGAAACCTCCCGCCGGTGCCCTGCTTTGGTTCTATGACACGCGGGCCCCTGCTGTCAGCCGCCCTTTTTCTTTTATGTTTTCTTTTTCCGGTTGTTGTGCATGTCTTAGAAAATCCATATCTCACTCGTTTTAGGTCGGATTTGAGTGGGACAAATTTTTTCTGTGTTTCCTATGAGTAGATCTACAGTATAAAAATATGAGTTAGAATTTTCTAGTAGTTTTTATATTTTTCTAGATTTATTGCAATATATGCCATGTTTCTAGGTAAATGCATATCTAATTTTTGGTGCATGATAAAATAGCGGTCCCTGTACAAAATCTTCATGTTTTTGGATTTATAGGACAGGAAAAATATTAGACATGCTATGTTCTGTTGTAGAAATGTGATTTGTGATTTATGTGCTAATTACCATGCTTTCTTAGGAAATTCATAGAAAAATAATTACTAGGGCTTTTGCCATGCTAATTTTTGTACCTACATTTGTTATCTTGTTATATATCTTTTCATGTTCATGGTTAGGCAGTTTCATGCTTTTCATAGTACAAAAAGTATTTTCATGGCTAGTTTTTCATGCTAGCTTGCCATTTTTGTATAGGGCGATATATGCATGAGTTTGCCATGAAATTTTTATGGTACGAATGTTAGACCAATAGGATGCTCCGGTAATGTTTGTAGAGTTTTCTAAGGTGATTACATATTTATCATATTTATGTTGCTAGGAAAATGCCTTGGAAATGCATGTAAATAGTAAGGTGATAATGTTTGGGTGATGCACTTTGTTTGTTCTTATGATAATAAGGACCTATTAGTGGGGTTAGTTTGCTGGTATTGTATGTTTAGTCAATTTATTAATCCTAGCTGTTATATATTTAAGTGTGCATGTGTAGTGTTTATTAGGGAATGTCATTTCATGTGCTTTAATTCATCTTTTGGCTTGACCAGTAGGTTTAGTTGGTAGATTAGGACTTGTCTTGCTTGCTTTTCAAGTTTGGTAAGAGTTGCATGCTTGGTTAGAGAGTTATAGGAGTTGCATGTTGTTGTTAGGTTAGAAACAGAGCCTCTGTTTTTCCTATTTTCGAGGCTGTAGATGTTAGAATCTGGTTAGGATTACATGGAATGTTTTGTAGATAATTTAAAAGCTTTCCAACGCAGTATTTATTTGCTACATTTGGAGTTATAGAACTCCTTGTGTGATTGTTTTAGTGCGAGACATGTCTTCTTTGCTTTCTGTTTTTTAGTTTAGTGCTAGTATGCATGAGTGATGTAGGTTAGTATGGTTGCTTTATGTAGTTCTAAGCGTGTTTCTCTGAGAAGAGATATGCACTTACTAGTATCATACATCATGATGCATTCATCCATCATTCCATTTTATTCATATACAAGTATGTTTGATTGCATTAAGTAATATTAACTTCGGCGCAAGTGCATGCATCATATCAGATCCAGAGGAGTTAGTTCGGGAGGAGATCAAGGAGCAGGAGGCCATCCTTCATCATCTCGGAGTGCAGCCAAAAGACCCCACAGGAGAAGGAGGACCGTGACTCAAGCTTCCAAAGTGTCTTCTTCCTACTACTTTTCTGAAGGCAAGCCCCGGTGCATGCTGAACTTTCCTTCTGAATTAACTTGTTGAGTCCTTTTTATGAATGCTTGCATTAATCACGAGTGAAACCGTTCTTTTACTGAGATATCCTTCTTGAAGTTGTTGTCCTATCCTATGTAGGAGTCTAGGTTAAATAAATGCTTTCGATTATAATGATTGCGATGAAGCGGTGATTTCCGGTCACTTGTGAGGATTGTTGTTGAGTTAATCACGTTGGTGGTTAACAAGCTGCTGCCGAGAACTTGGTTAATAAAACATGCTTAGATTGGATGGATATTGTGGTCTTCCATCGATCGATTAAGGACTCTCACCTTGTCGAGAAGGCGGTCGGAAGTTGAACATACTGTTTTTATATAGTAGGCTCCGCCGGTCGTGAGCCACGGAGCTTATGGGAATGTTAGGGGCGGTACTTGTGCGCTTAACGTCCCTCCTTGGCGTGGTTGGTTGGGTTTGATCGGGCGCAAGCGAGGCACCCGGCGGCGTCTTCGGTCGACTCACTTGGTGGCTCGAGAGGAGGGGGTTGCCGCACGTGTCCGGAGACTTTACGTCCCCTAACATCTTGGAAGTGATTAGGACTGCCCTTGCAAAGTAGTCCTAGTGTATGACGGTATTCGCCCGACTAGTTTGCAATCGATTTGAATTGCCATCTCTCCCGGGACGGTGAGAACCCGAGATGCTTCAGCGGCATTGTAGTCTAATATCACAATCATGGTTATTCTTATTCATGATGCCGATATTAAAATGTTGATCCAGTTACTTATACTGTTATTTATATATCGCTGAGCATATGCCTTTAATCTTGACTATACGGGACTTATGGTTATGTATACAATAATAACCTTTTAACTTGGAAGAATCTGAGTAGTATGTGTAGGCGCACTAATCAACTTTATTTTCTGAAATAAATGTGAGTCAGCCAAACTCTAGATAAAGCCAAGCATAATCCTTTGGAGTCTTTTCCTTATTTTCTGGTTTAAGATGGGTAAGTCTTGCGGAGTACATTTGAGTACTCACGGGTTAATTCCCGATGTTGCAGGTGACTCCATCTAGCATGATTCTATCCGGATGTGATGTGTTGTGGTTGATGAATAATGCCTAGGGCATGGCGGTCTCTATATTTCCCTGTCTCTTGCTATTACAGGGGTGACATTATGTTGGCACTATATATCTTATTTTATTTCTGTTGTACAACTATCTTGTTTTCGAAAGCTATTGCTTCCGCACTAACTACTTTTGAAATAAATGTGTACATCACACTCTAATTATAATATATTCAAACTTGGTTTAAGATACTGCGGATTTAACTCTTGAGCTCAATGATCTTGGTTGTATTGTTGATGAGTTTGAAATCACTCGAGATTTCGAATCACCGGGTTTATATGGACTCAAGTGTAGATCTGCGATTGCTTTGGTAATTGCGAATTATACTTGATTTCTTATAAATTGGTCGGCTCTGTCACACCTTCCCCTCTTCTTCCTCCCTCTCTACGCCCCCAACAGCCCTAACCACCACCTACCTCGCCATCGTCAATGCCTCGAGCTCACCATCGGCGTGTCGATTCGGCCCAATCTAGCCGGTCTCGGCAGGCTGGTATCCGGAGACGGGGGCGATTCCACCACCGACGGCTTCCGACCACCACCAACGCCAAGATCCGATGGACAGCCACAAGATCGCCGAGCTCCGGCGGGGATCTACGAGTGTGCTAATTTCATGAGGGAAACCCAGGGCCAACTTCACCGCCCTCCCGGAGAAGCTCGACCAACCTGCTACGACAACCACCAAGGACGACGCAAGCTTGGGCGCCCGCCCGCGCACGGACGACAACACCATCCTTGACATCCACGACGACCTGGTGGCCACGCCAGTTGCAACACTGCAGCACGCGACCATGCTGTCCGACGAGCACGCCAACGGCAACCACGTCAAGTTGGACGACCTCCTTGATGATGCTCCTACCACGGGTGCCACTGACGACAACAGTGCCTCCTAGGGCGCTGCCGACATCGTCCCCTCCTCGATCACAGACGCTGCAAGCAACGAGCACGCCTACCCCAAGGATGCTCTAGCTACCGCAACCCGGTCGAGATCAAATCGGGAGGCTACCACCGACGTCCATCAGCTGCTCGATGAAAAGCCTACCCAACTAGGCCAACGTCTCGCGGCTACTACAATGGCGTAGATAAGTTCTCCGGTCACTAGCAACATCATCTTTGACATTGGGAAAATGCGGATCTGCTAACAAGGGCGACTCAATGGCGTCGCGGCGACGTCGGCGCCGACATCGCCAATCTCAACCCCGACGTCCCTAACATCACGGATAACAACGGCGACCTGAACAACAACAACAACACCTTCGCCAACCAGGGGCGTCTTCAACACCGGTACCGTCGACAACATCGCCAACAACATCAACGATGACGACGCTACCATGGGTGCTATGAATGGCAACGGCGTCCTCAAGGGCGCCAACGTCGATGGCGACCACCACGGCGTCGACTACGTCTTCACCATGCCTACCATCGACAACAATTACAAGGGCATCAACCACGCCGACACCCTCGCGGAACCGCAACACCGCGACCACGGCGTCTGTTGGTATAAATTAACGCACCGCAAAAAATCACAAAGCGCCGCGGATACCGATGTAGCTTTCACCCGAGAGTATTCCAAGGTATCGATTTCCACGGGGAACGTGAAGTGTACTAGAAGGAATAAGATCGTCCTAGAAAAAGATAGATAAGATGGGTAGAGAGGATTTTTGGGTTTTCTAAGTGGTTTTATCTAATTTAAGGCTCACTATACTTTATCTACTTGAACGCAGTTCCTTTCCAACTCTCGAAAAAGGCGGGAAGAAGGTAGTTGGGAGAAGGCTGCCTAAAAACTCTCGAAAACACCAACCCGTGCGTGGTGGATTACAAAGGCCCGGCGGGGCTGTCACCCCAGGGCTACCACAACTATCCGTAGAATTGGCGCAACCTCGGGGTAACCTCTAGTCTAGACACCACGTCTACACTACTGATTACTACTCTAATTACCCTAATAACTAGAGCACTCAATAAGAGCAGAGATCCAATAAATAAAATAAAGCAAGAACTAGAATTAAATAAATACTTAGAAATAAATGAAGAACACGGAGATTGCTTTGAAGACGAACTAGTTCTTTGCAAGAATACAAAGTTGAAGAAGATCCGACAGTCCGGCTCTTCAATTCTCTCCTCTACTCTCTCCTTGATCTAGTTACAACTAGATGAACTAGATGAACTAGATGAACTAGACAACTAGACAACTAGAGGGATCTCTCTCTCTCTTCTAATTGAAACCCTAACTTTTTGCTCAGAGAAAGACTATGAGAGAATAATGAGAGATAAGCCTTGGGGGGTGAGCACAGGGGCTGCTTATATAGTCCTTGGCGATGAATGATAACCCTTGGATCAAACCGACCTTGGCAACGGTGTAGATACAACCTCAAGGTCGGTTACCAACCGACATAAAAGGATGAACCTGATTGGCTCTTAGACCCTGGCGGCCGGCCTAATTTGGTGTGGCGGCCGCCCGGCCTCTGTCTCTTCTCGGCCTCCCGTTTGTTACGGTGTCTTACGGTATCTTCTAGAGTGTTTTAGTCCACTTTTTCGGGTTGAGTTACTTCACGGTCAAGTCTTGTCATCGTATGTCTTGTATATTCCCTTTCTCCATTGTTCTCTACATTTATCTGTTAAGTCCCTGAAATTATACAAATCACCAAAACTAGTGGAATTATGTTAGTCAAACCCCTAGACTTATGTCGATATTCATTTTACGCCCTTATTTCATATTAGTTGACTATTAATATTATGTTATAACTAGTGTCAACAAGTTCCCCAAGCTTAACCTTTGCTAGTCCCTAGCAAAGCCAAACTTAGCAATGGATCGGGGAGTTGCTACAATGCTTTCATGGCTCACAAATACACATGCTTTCAAACAAGAATTCTCCTTAGAATAAAATATATATTTTTTTTCTAACTTCAAACCTTTTTCTTTTTATCATGGGGTTTATAGCCTTCACTTGAGTCTTGAGCAATTGAAAGATAGAACAATCAAATCAAGCACTATGTCTCATGCTCTTAGATCAACTATTATCCCGGAGTTTTTGCAATGATTTTTTTGAAAAGAAACATAGCTCACTTCTTACTTCGTGGTACTCTCAAATCACTCAATGAGTATATATATATATATATATATATATATATATATATATATATATATATATGTGGTATTTTTGGATCCTCACACAGCATAAATATAACATATAAAAATTCTAATAAAGTTGTATCTGGAGTTGTAGGATCGAAATGTAGTATACTTACTTTGTATGTATCTGCAATATCAAATATGGATCCAAGGAAAAACATCATCTTTAGATCAAGATGTGCATGTGTGTGCTAATTCTACTATGCTCTTATTTTTCTTCTCTCTTTTTTTAGAATAAATATTTTTTGCAAACAAGATCATGGGCTATCTTTATTTTTCTTTTTTAGAGAGGTGGACTCTGCTGGCCCTAGACTTCTGTCATTATTTCCTCTCTTTTAAAGATGTGGGTTCTATCGACCCTCGGACACTTGTCCATTATTCATCTTTATTTAGGGAGGTAGGCTCTACTCGCCTCGTAGGACACTTGTCCATTTTTCATCTCCCTTTTTCTTTTTCTTAAGGAGGTAGGCTCTACTCGCCCGTAGGACTTTTTGTCCGTTTTTCATCTCCCTTTTTTTTTTTTTATATATATATATATATATATACATTACTTTTGCATAGCCCATGCCTTGATGTACAAAAATAATTTATTGAATTTAGAGAGATCAACAAGCTGGAGCATTTTAAATAAAAACAAGTGTACGTGATCTTGATCTTTAGACAAGTCTCTCAACTTAGTTCACAAAATTTGACAAAGCTTAACACAAAGCAAATAGCTTTTTATTTAGTTTAATATTTTATAATATGGCTCTAAACAGGAGATAAATTTTTATTATAAAAATGAAGTGAAGCTATTATTTTGATATTTTTGAAATAAATTCTCCAGGACTCTAGTATCACTAGAAACAAGATAAATAGTAGCTCAACTTTTCATATACCATATCCATCAATTACCTAGACTTAATCAAGCATTTGATACCCACTAGTTTTCAATTTTAAAGTAAATCATATGCCAAAACAGTTTTATCTCGAAACTTGGGAGAATTCAAGGTTGAAAACTAGGTACTTGAAAAGAAGTACGGCAGAGCAACCATTCATCATTTCCATACTTAAGGTTCATTTTATTTGAGCAAAAGCAAACTGGTGAAGACTTCCTCAAGAACATTTATTCTTACACTCTAACAAAAACTCTTTTAAAGACTAGACTCTTATTAAACAAAACAAAAAAATATAAAAACTAATAATATATAATAAAGAGATACTTATCGTGATAATCAAGGTGCCCTCCCCAAGCTAGATTGACATGTCGGGTTGTGGAAGTTGAGGTAGACAATGATGAGAGTGTCATCCTATCATGTCTCTTTCCCTTAAATCCTACAAAACTCAAATAGACAACAAAACTTGTGGAACATGTTAAGCGTTAGTGGTTAAACACTTAAGTCCTTGTTGCCTAGAGGTTTTTGGAATTGTTCTTAGATTGAATCATTAAAATGCAAGAATTTAATTAAATCAATTTCTTCTGTCTTTTTTTCGGTTCTAGAAAAACCTTCAAACGTTGGCCATTAACCTTAAATGTGTTACCTGAATTATCACGAAGTGTGACGGCCCATGTGGTGCAACGTCAATCACATTGAATGGCCCTTCCCATTTGCTTCGAAGTTTTCCATGACCGAAGAGTTTTACCCTTGAGTTGAATAGTAGAACTTTATCTCCAGGCTTGAACTCCTTATGTTTGATTCTCTTGTCATGCCACTTTTTTGTTCTTTCTTTATAAATCTTAGAGCTGTGGTAAGCTTTTTCTCTGCATTCCTCTAGCTCTGATATTTGCATCTGACGGTTCCTTCCAGCTAGATGGAGGTCCATGTTCCATCTTTTAATTGCCCAATGAGCTCTAAATTCCAATTCAACAGGCAAGTGGCATGTTTTTCCATATATCAACTCGATACGGTGTCATACCTATGGGCGTTTTAAATGCAGTTCGATATGCCCATAGTGCATCATGGAGTTGATATTTCCATTTCTTTCCCATTTCATCCACAGTCTTTTGTAGAATATTCTTGATTTGCTTATTTGATGTCTCAGCTTGGCCACTTGTTTGAGGATGGTAGGGAGTTGCAACGTTGTGTTTTACTCCATATTCTGCAAGAAACTTTCTAAAGGACTTGTCAATGAAATGTGATCCTCCATCACTTATTACCATTCGAGGTGTGCCAAATCTTGGGAATATTACTTCATGGAACATCTTCTTGGCATGCTTCGAATCATTGGCTCGACATGGTATTGCTTCTACCCATTTGGACACATAGTCAACTGCCACCAAGATGTATTCGGCATCTCCAGACCTTGGGAATGGTCCCATGTAATCGATTCCCCAAACATCAAACAACTCTATTTGGAGGTTGTTCTGAAGTGGCATTGCATTCCGAGCATTAATGTTTCCATGCCTCTGGCATCTCGCGCATCTTTTCACATACTCCTTTGTATCTTGATACATTGTTGGCCAATAGAATCCGCTTTGCCAGATCTTAGCATGTGTACGGAATGCTCCATAATGTCCCCCATAAGGTGATGCATGACATCTGTCTATAATCTTCAACCCTTCTTCTATTGGGACACATCTCCGTAGCAATCCATCAGGACATACTCGAAAAAGATATGGATCATCCCATAAGTGACAACGAGCATCATATTTGAGTTTCTTCTTATCCGCCCCTGGTGCTACATAACCTGCAACCATATAATTCACAATATCCGCATACCAAGGGTCGGAGTGTGTGACCTTGAGGAGCATGACGTCCCTCAAATAGTCATTAATAGGTGACTCAAATGTTTCCTTATTTGGAATCCTAGACAAGTGGTCAGCTACCGAGTTCTCTACTCCTTTCTTATCTCTTATTTCTATGTCAAACTCTTGGAGCAAGAGAATCCATCGGATTAACCGAGGTTTAGCATCTTTCTTAGTGAGGAGGTATTTAAGAGCAGCATGATCTGTGTAAATAATAATCTTTGCCCCCACTAAGTAAGATCTAAACTTGTCTATAGCAAAGACAACGACCAACATTTCTTTTTTCGGTGGTAGTATAATTAAGCCGTGGTCCGGATAAGGTTTTGCTAGCATAGGATATAGCATGATGCTTTTTATCCTTAGTTTGGCCAAGAACGGCTCCCTCTTGCAAAAAGTCGCTAGCATCACACATGATCTCAAAAGGTAACTTCATATCAGGTGGCTGGATGATTGGAGCTGAGATGAGTGCATTCTTAAGGATTTGAAATGATTCATAGCACTCATTGTCGAAGACAAAAGGTGCATCTTTAGCTAAGAAGCGAGTCGAGGTCTAGCAATTTGAGAAAAATCTTTGATGATTCGCCTATAGAACCTAGCGTGGCCTAAAAAGCTTCTGACTCCTTTCACATTTGTGGGAGGTGGAAGTTGTTCAATGACTTCTATCTTTGCTCTATCCACTTCTATCCCATGCTCGGACACCTTATGTCCTAGCACTATTCCTTCCCGAACCATAAAATGGCATTTCTCCCAGTTCGGGACTAAGGAATTTTCTTTACATCTTTGTAGAACTTTGTCTAAATTCTCCAAGCAATCATCGAAGGTTTTGCCATAGACGGTAAAGTCATCCATAAACACCTCCATAATGTTTTCAATCATTTCGGAGAAAATAGACATCATGCACCGTTGGAAGGAAGGCGGAGCATTGCACAATCCGAACGACATTCGTCGGTATGCATAAGTTCCATACGGGCATGTGAAAGTCATCTTATTTTGGTCATTAGGGTGGATTGGGATTTGATGATATCCGGAATAACCATCAAGGAAACAATAGAAAGAGTGATTTGCAAGCCGTTCCAACATCTCATCGATGAAAGGTAACGGAAAGTGATCTTTCTTTGTTGCCTTGTTAAGTTTTCGGTAGTCAATGCACATACGCCACCCCGACGGATCTGTTGAGGAATGAGTTCATTCTTCTCATTTGTAACAACCGTCATTCCTCCTTTCTTTGGGACAACTTGGACGGGGCTAACCCACTCGCTATGTGGCACGGGATAGATAATCCCGTGCAAAAGCTTAAGAACCTCTTTCTTAACAACTTCTCTCATAGCGTTGTTAAGCCTCCGCCAATGGTTCCCTTGAGGGTAATGCATCAGGATCAATAGGAATACGATGCGTGCAGAGTTGGGGACTAATCCCTATGAGGTCTTCAAGTGAGTAGCCTATGGCTGATTTATGTCTTTCTAAGACAGTGACAAGTCTATGAGTTTCTTCTTGGGAAAGCTTGTCACTGATAATGGCTGGAGTTTCTCGGTTATTATTGAGAAAGACATATTTTAGGCCAGGAGGAAGTGGTTTCAACTCAATTGAGGGTCGTGGTGGCACCTCTGTTGTATCTAGTTCAATAGGCTCAGCCAGTTCTTCCTCTTCTTCTATGAAGTGTTCAACATCGAAAACTGGTTCAACCATCTCTTCTAGATGTGTCATTAAGACATCCTCAATAGGATCTTGTTTAGGCTTAGGTTCTACTATCGCATTTTGTGAGCGTGCAAGTGAGACAGTGATAGGAGAATTTCCTAGCTTTAAATCCAAGAGGTCTTGTTTTGGTCTCTCTTGAAAAAGTGTTCCTAAAGGTACACCAATCAAGAGGGACATGTCTGAGATGTCATAGATGTGAAAATCTAAATGATACTCAGAACCTCTTATTCGCAAAGGAATAGATCTCATGACCCCATAACTATCAAGTGTAACTCCTGAAGGAGTTCTTAAAAGTTTATGAGATGGGATCAAGGTCTCGTTGGGAATGAGCTCTTCTGCTAATGACTTTGATATTATATTCATCCCAACGGTAGGATTATAATGAGCCTCAATGGTTGTATTTCTTAGAGTACAATTTAGAATTTCTGAGGGGGCAATGATTCGGGCTACCTCAGAGGATAACTCCGTCTCTGCCGACCACTCACGGCTCATGATGGCCGAGAGTCCTTTGATGTGTTCAATAAGGAAAGGATCATTGGGTGGACCCTCGTCATCCTCAAATGGTGTAGAATGCACCAGAGGCTTTACTTGTAGTGGAAAATTCGAGGCATTTCCAAAATCTTCAAAAAGATCATCCTCGATTTCAAAGGGAAACATAGAGGGATGGGGTTCATCATCATCCTCCCTAATTTGTTGTGTTCCCATAGTGGAAGATTCTTTGGCAACCGAATTGTCGAGGAAGAATTTAGAGGAATTTTAGATTCGGTTGCTTGTGTCTCCTCTAGTTGTTGTGGAGGTTCGGGGCTTGGCTCAACTTCTTCTTCGGAAATTCATCATAAATACCAATTGTAGGGAGTATTCTCAAGGATTTTCTCAAAAATGGCTTGTCCCTCACTAATGGTTTGATGCGAGAATGAACCTCCAGAAGCCAAGTCAACATGAAGAGCAGCTTCCTTGCTGAGTCCAAGATAGAAATGATATAATAGGACATTTTCAGGCAAGGAAAGGTTTGGACCTGTGTTAATAAGGCTCATGAATCTAGCCCAGGCTGCTCCTAAAGTTTCCTTCTCTTTTTGTTGAAAGGTAAGAATTTCTATTCTAAGGGCAGCGATTTGAGAAAGGGGGAAGAAAGCAAGATAAAATTTGTCTCGAAGTACTTCCCAATTTCCATTTACGCTTCCTACGGTATGAGCATACCACTGTTTTGCTCTGCCCAAAAGGGAGAACTTAAACAATTTCCATTTAAGGGTCTCTTGTGTCATGCCAGGAATAATTAGGCAAGAACACAAATGCTCAAATTCTCTAATGTGAGTGTAGGGATTTTCATCTTCTAGCCCAGAGAAGGGTTGTTCCCGAACCATGGCTATAAAAGCAGGACGAATCTCAAAGCCATCCGTGAGAATAGGATGTGATGATTTTGGTGGCTCTATCAATTCGACCTTTGGAGTGGAAAGTTTATATATAGGAGTGGAATCCATGTGGTAAAGGTAGTGGTAAAAGGAAAAAGAAAAAGATAAATGGACGACCTTAGTTCTAAATTAGAACAGCTACCGTTCCCCGGCAACGGCGCCAGAAAGCTTGTTGGTATAAATTAACGCACACAGAAAAATCCCCAAGCACACGGATACCGATGTAGCTTTCACCCGAGAGTATTCCAAGGTATCGATTTCCACGGGGAACGTGAAGTGTACTAGAAGGAATAAGATCGTCCTAGAAAAGATAGATAAGATGGGTAGAGAGGATTTTTGGGTTTTCTAAGTGGTTTTATCTAATTTAAGGCTCACTATACTTTATCTACTTCGGAGCAACAGTTCCTTTCCAACTCTCGAAAAAGACTGGGAAGAAGGTAGTTGGGAGAAGGCTGCCTAAAGCTCTACGAAAACACCAACCCGTACGTGGTGGATTACAAAGGCCTGACAGGGCTGTCACCCCTGGGGCTACCACAACTATCCGTAGAATTGGGCGCAACCTCGGGTAACCTCTAGTCTAGACCACGTCTACACTCTGATTACTACTCTAATTACCCTAATAACTAGAGCACTCAATAAGAGCAGAGATCCAAGAAATAAAATAAAGCAAGAACTAGAATTAAATAAATACTTAGAAATAAATGAAGAACCCGGAGATTGCTGAAGACGAACTAGTTCTTTTTTGCAAGAATACAAAGTTGAAGAAGATCCGATGTCCCGGCTCTTCGCCTCTCTCCTCTACTCTCTCCTTGATCTAGTTACAACTAGATGAACTAGATGAACTAGACAACTAGACAACTAGAGGGATCTCTCTCTCTCTTCTAATTGAAACCCTAACTTTTGCTCTGTAGAAAGACTATGAGAGAATAATGAGAGATAAGCCTTGGGGCTGAGCCTGGGGCTGCTTATATAGTCCTTGGCGATGAATGATAACCCTTGGATCAAACCGACCTTGGCAACGGTGTAGATACAACCTCAAGGTCGGTTACCAACCGACATAAAAGGATGAACCTGATTGGCTCTTAGACCCTGGCGGCCGGCCTAATTTGGTCTGGCGGCCGCCAGGCCTCTGTCTCTTCTCGGCCTCCCGTTTGTTCTGGTGTCTTCTGGTATCTTCTAGAGTGTTTTAGTCCACTTTTCGGGTTGAGTTACTTCACGGTCAAGTCTTGTCATCGTATGTCTTGTATATTCCGGAACTTTCTCCATTGTTCTCTACATTTATCTGTTAAGTCCCTGAAATTATACAAATCACCAAAACTAGTGGAATTATGTTAGTCAAACCCCTAGACTTATGTCGATATTCATTTTACGCCCTTATTTCATATTAGTTGACTATTAATATTATGTTATAACTAGTGTCAACAACGTCCCCACATGGGCGCCACGGCCAATGAGAACACCGACGCCCCCTAGGCGCCACCAAGAAGACGGTCATTGACTCGCCGACCTTCGACGACGACGATCTGCTACACCTGCTAGACATCCTGCCGACATCAACAATGGTAGAGAACACCATCAATCAAGTTGTAGATCCGGTAAAGGAGACACCATCGGCACCATGCCCGGCGAAGATCGGTACACTTTGCTGCCCAACTAATGAGAACAACACTCCTCTTTCTTTGGCTCCTGCAGCTTCACCAAGATGACGCCTCGGGAGAATGGAGACAACATACCATGGTGCCCCACTCGCGGTTTTGGGACGTCCTTCAACGGCGGCACCAACAATGATTGCGACGTCGACTACGTGGCTTGGTAGCAGAGATGACTCTAGAGCCGTACCTATGGACTCCGATGTTCCCGCGACATCTATGTCGATGCGACTATGCCAACAAGCCGTGGGCTGCAATGCACCGGGGCGCCCGACATACGGAACCGCGACAACCCAACTCGCTCAAGAGTTCGACACTTCCATCTTAAGCAAGTCTCGACTTGGGGCCTTTCTTGGCGGCGACAAGAGGTACATACCACCCACATCAACCCCTACATCGTCAACCTCGTCACACCCCGGGAGGCCCTTCCGTTCCACCTCAACTTGCTACTTCAACGGACCACAAGCTCCATGGCCTCGTTTGGAATCCGCGAGTTCTAGATGACGGCACCAGCTTGGGCACCACTAGAGGAAATTGATAAGCCCTTGACAACCCGGGCCATTCGAGCGACATCCATTCAAGCGCAACATTAGCATCTCCATCTTTGCCCACCGCATCGGATATGTCACCATTGCGAGAACCACAGCCACGAGGGCCTTGCCAAAAGTCGGGGGGAGAGAGATGTCATGACCCAAAAAGGGATCGCGGAATAGGGCCCAACAAGGGGGAACTGCCGCCACCTAGGGTCCAAGGCCCAGTGCGCATGCGCCTCATGGTGGCCGCCGCCATCGTCCGCCGTAAACGCGCCACGTCGGTTGCCGCAATTAAGTAAGGAATATTTAAGGAATAAAGATAGGAATAAAATAGGGAATAAATAGATTTCTTGTAAAAAGAGGAATTCCAATCTATAAGGAAACCTCTAGATCTTTCTTAGTATGCAAGTCTCCCTCGGACTATAAATACAAGGGGCATGTAGTCGGTTGAATCTTAAGAAGAAAATTAAAGGGGTAACACCGAAGAACCCTAAGCTCTCTCTCTCTCTCTCTCTCTCTCTCTCTCTCTCTCTCTCCGCCCATCGCCCCCCCTCTGCCCTAAGCGCTGCCGCAACCGCCGCCGCCGCCAGCTTTGCTCCGCCGCCGTGGTGCCCGGCGACCATCGCCCGCGCCACCGCCGTCCTTCCCTCGGCGTCTTCCACCTCTTCTACCTCGTCTCCAACAACTCCGACGACCCAATTGCCGCTGTCACACGCCAAATTTTGCAATTTTTAAAAATAGGTTAAATTGGTTTATATTATGAATTTTGTGGACATAAAAATATAGGAAAATAATATTTTTGTGAAATTAAAATCAACTATAAGTCCTAGCTACATGTTTGTGCACTCATGCTTCTTTGCATTTGATTTTATGTGATGAGTGGTTTTGGACAAATTTGAAAAGGTATTCAAATTCATTTTAAAAGCTCTTTTGAAATGGGTTCAAATAAAAAGAAAAGGTTTCTCTTTATCTCATTTTCCTTTCTTGGTTTTTCGGCTGCTCCACCTTGTAGCCCAGCCCGCCCGACAGCGGTTTTCGGCCAAAGAGGCGGCCGGCGGCTGCCCGCCCAGCGCGCCCGTGGGCCTTGGCCCAACAGGCCGACCCGGCGAAGGCTACCAGCCGCGACTACCAGCGCCCCTGAGCCCGGCGCCAAGCCGGCCCGCTCCCAGCTTCGGTCCCACCCGTCGGCGAGCCCGGCCTTCATCCCCAAGCTCCGGATCGCCCGGAAGCCATCCCCGCCGCCGATCGAGCGAGCACCCGAGGATCCCCGCGCGCTGCGCCCATAAAGGGAGAGCCCGATCGCGCCGCTTCCCCCACCAAAACCCAGCGTGAGCCGCCACCCGAGGCCAAACCCCAGCTCGTGCGGCGACGCCGCCGCGCCGCCAGACTCGGCGCACCGCCGTCGATCTCGCCTCCCGTGTCCCGTCGGCGATCGCCTCCACTGGCCGCGCGGAGGTGAGGAAGCCGCCGTTCGTATTGTTGCCCGCCTTTGCCTCGTAGCGCGCACGCCACGCACGCCGTGAGGTAGCCGCCGCATCCGGCGGTTCATCGCCCCTCGGTCCACGATAGTCGCTCCGTGCCGCCTCGATCGCGGCCGCGGAGCCGGAGCCGGGCCGCGATGGAGTGACCGCGTGCCTTCCGAGCACGGTAGCCGCCCGTGCCGCCCGATTCCGGCGCCGCGCGTTGCGCGCGGCCGCGCCAAACCCCGCAACCTCCGGCGACCTTAACCCCGACGGCCCTTCCTGTACCGTCCGATTCAATCTGGGCGGTCGAGATCGACCGTAGGTACGGTCAACCGTGGAGTCAACCCCGCCCGATCACACATTAACGTGGCGTTCACGTCGGCGCCACATATGCGCCATGCGATTACCACGCCTCGGCCACGCAAAACGCGTGTCGCGAGACCCGATCCAACTTCGGTCAAACCGCGATCCACCCTACCGGCTTTTTGCAGAGAAGCCCGTGCGGTTTCATGTTTTTCGCGTCAAGGTCCTTTCCGGTTCAAAAGTAATTAGAGAAAAGCCCACGACTTGTCGGTTTTGCGAGTTAGCCCTCGGTGGCTATGGTTAATCACGATCTAGCCACGGATCCTCGCGAGATATGCCCACGACAACTTGTTTTGACCATAACTTTTGTATTTTAAATCCGTTTTGATCCGTTCAAGTTGCGTTGGGTTCGTAACAACGTAAACTTCGCATTAGCAGTGTTGTTAACTGTGTTTTGAACTTTTCAAATTTAAAGTTTGATTTAAATTGTTTTACTAAAGTAAATCTTGTTTAATTCATAACTTTCATGTTCTAGCTCCGATTTTCGTGATCTTCGGCGTCTGGCGTGATCGTAGTGAGACATAGATTTGTTTTATAACCCTTTTATCTTGTTTTCATACTGTTGGTGTACTGTTCTAATATAGTTCTATTGTTTGCTTCGTGTATGATTTCTCGGATGCTGTGGTGGTGCTTTATGGCGATGTTCGGTTCGGTGAGTTTTACGTTGGTGGCACGGAAGAAGTTGGTGATCCATTGGTCAGTGAGCGAGTTAGTGGAACATCGGGGAATTATTTGAAGATCGAATCCCCGGGAGTTCTTTGAAGTATTAAATAAGAAGGAATCGAGTTTAAGGCAAGTATAGCATGGGACTATCCTTGTTACACCGTACACTTTATAATCATGATTCATATGCATGTGTCCACCTTGACAAACTTAGAGATTATAACATAGTTATTGTTATCTTGTACCTTGTTGCCTATGGGGATGTTTGCATATGGGTAGTAACTATTGCTAGTGCTCAACTTTATATAAATATGATCTAATGATGACTATGATGTATACAAATGAGTTGTGGAATGTGATCTTTACAACATGGACCATAGGGCAAGAGCTCATGTTTTTTTCATGATGCTCTTGGCTCTCCATAAGGACTTATCCTTTGGCAAAAGCCGGGACTTACTGATGCAGGTATGGGGGGGCTACGTGGCTCGGCTTTAGTTGATCAAAGGACCTTTTCTATCTTGTTAGGGTTCCCGAAAGGCGCAAGAGGGGATACAATTGGTTTGATCCTGGCCTGCCAAGGGGGTGCACCTTGGTTTATTGGTAGTTTGTTAGTCACACCTTGGAGGGAGGATCCTACCGGTCCAACAAGGGAATCCTTAGCGGCCTTGGCAGTTTAGAAAAACCTTTGAAAGGCTTCATAGTGGTTTCTTGTGTTTGGGCCTAATTAACCCATGCATTTAGAAAGCACGACTCACAATGAAAGTGTACACCTCTCAGCGCGAGTATAAAGCTGTTATAACAACCGTGCTCACGGTCACGAAGCGGCCAGAAAACTCAAGGAATAGTGGTTCATTGAGATGAGGTTGAGACATGGATTTAAGTTGATGGTGACTACGGCGATGATGTTGATGATGATGGAGACTTGATGACGATGTTGTTACTTTTATGATGTGGGAATATATGGGGCTTAAGCACAACTTCTTGCTTAACTAATGATAAAATTTGACCTACTAAAATGCTAACCTTGATTAAACCGGTGTCTAGCCTTTTGAGCTTCATAACTCCATGTTATATTTCTTTGAGTTCGACATGGACTCACCCTTGCAATTTCCAACTCAAACCAGGATGTTGCAAGATTACTAGAGTTTTGAAGGAGACAGGGCTTGTGATCAACTTGATCGGTTTGTCCCTGTGGTGTGGAGGCTTCATCCCAAGATCGGAGTGTCTTTCCGTTGTTTGCGCTTTGAGGTTATCTTCTTGTATTAAGTTTGTTATATATTAAGCATTTTGTTTTGATATTTCCTTTAATTGTAACTATGTGTGAGTTTGACTTCCCGGGCTCACATATGGTGTATATCTGGTTTTGTTCTTAAAACCGGGTATGACAATTGGTATCGAGCTATGCTTGACTGTAGGGGGCAAAGCTAGCTAGAAATTGGTCGTCTTAAGGATTTGAATTGCTTCAACACCCTTGTTCAAGAAACCTTGGTATTTTCTTCCATTCTATATCTCCATCCTTGACGTTTATCTCCTCCTTGGTGCTTGTTTTAATGAAAACTTTGTTCACACCTCCACTCCTTGCTTTGACATGCTATTAGAGCCTTGTCACCCACAGCGTCATCTAGAGAAGAGCTTTAGGATCTTTGCCCTTTTATGAAGAGAACGATAGATCCGAAAGTTAAGTCATTGTTTGAGTTGTGCACTTCAATTGCTATGTTGAGTTGTCATAATGCTTTTGCTTGTTTTGAATCTTTGTTTGATTGCAATGATGTTGTAGATTCTTTCTACAATGTCATTTAGATAGTCTAATAAGGCATAAGGATTAGTGAATAAATAGTTGGGGTGGTTTTTCCTATCTCTGCAGTGTGTTCTTTATCTAAGCGGTTGGTGGTTATCATGCTATATCTCCATACTTTGGATGTCCAAAGATCATGAAGCTTTTATGGATGAAAGTAGACTTTTGTATCTTTTATGTGCCATTGGAATTTCGATAAAAGTGAATTTGGTTGGATATCGGAAGGTCATTATGTCGGATAAATCAGATAGGAGATCATTCTAGCTATCCATTTTGTGCCCCTAGTTGATCTTATCTTAAGGGGGGTAGTCAAGATAAAGATGTTTGTTATCTCTATGTTTGGATCTTTCCTTGTCTCTCAACCTATGATGTCACCTCAAGAAGTTGCATTTAAGAATGTTAGTGACTGATTCCAAATGCATTCATATTGAAAACAGATGGTTGCCACTAGAAGAAGTGCTTCGCAAGGAGACCAAAAGGATGCTACCATTTACGATCCACCACCACCAACAAATTCTTGACTATAGAGCAAGCTTTGGCGACTTGAGACTCAGGTATTTTGCAAACTCTTGTTCAACATGTGATGAACAACCAACGAGCAAGCACCAACTATTAGCAAGCATGGTGAATTTATGATTGGACACCCACCAACATTCGCTCATGTAAGTGACCCATTAGAAGCGAATGGTAGCTTAGAGCTTTGTGGAGCGACATCTTGACATAGCCGAGTGTGATGACCATCAAAAAGGTGTTGTATGCTTCCGGACAACTTCAAGGTGCGATTGAGGACTGGTGGGAATCTTTCAAGTATGGACGTTCCAATGATGAAGGGCAGATCACTTGGCGGGAGTTCGAGAGAATTTCGGATCTTATCACATTCTCTTTGGTTTGATAGAGCTTAAGCGTGAAGAGTTCCTCAACTTAAAGCAAGGTTCCATGTCGGTTTTGTAGTATCGTGATTGGTTTACTCAATTGTCACGGTATGCTCCCGAGAGAGGTTGATAGTGATGCTAAGAAGAAAAGGCGGTTCTTGAAAGGACTGAATGATGATTTGCAACTACAAATGGTAACTTGTGAATATCTTTGATTTCCAAACATTGGTGGACAAGGCAATTATAGTTGAGTACAAACGTCGAGAGATAGAAGAGAAGAAGAAGAGGTGGAAAATGCAACACCAATCGCAAGTAATGACACCCCTCGCCCTCATTTTGGTACACAACTAGAGTATCATTATCACCCCACAAATGTTTATGGAAGTACACATCAAGATCAACAACCCAATGAAAAAGTGCGGCATTTCTACTATCAAAGAGCCATGTGCGCCTTTGCCTTCTATTCCCTTGATGACGAATGATACTCCTACTAGTGGGGAAGGTTATGATGGTGGTAAGAAAGAACATTATGATAATAACTCGTCGTGAAAAGTTAGTTGAGAGTAATCAAATCCGGACCCACCATAACAGGCGAGCAAGATGTCGAGAATAAGAAGGTGCAAGGAAATAAGTTAAAGCGAAAGTACATTCCCGGCATACTGAATAATGTGGGTATGGTTAATGTTAGTGGGAGCTAAGGAGTTCGTGTGTGGTATAATTCTGGTAAATTCAAATAACGCCTTTGTGATGTTTGACCCCGGTGCTTCACATTCATTTATCTCTAGTGAATTTGTCGGTGATAAGAAGATACTTATGCTTCCAATCGGGGAAACCTATAATGGTAAACACACCAGATGGAGAAAAAGAAGGCAAACTTCATATGCCCAAAAGTTAGTGTTGACATAAGTGGGGTGAAATTTGAGGTAGACCTTACTGTATTAGAAATGGTGAGCATTGATGTTATTCTTGGAATGGGATGGATGTATGCTCGTAAAGGAGTGATTAACTATGCTCAACGTTCAGTACTTCTTACCACACCATCAAAAAAAAGAATTGAGTATGTGGGTATTCAACTTGAATCTGAGGAATGTGAGAATGGCTCATCCCAAGGTGTGAACACAGAGGACACTAATGAGGATGGTAGCACTTTAGATGTCAATGGAGGGTAACAAATACTTTTGGAGGAAATCAACATAGTAGGTAATTAGTCTGTGTGAAGATTATTGAGTACAGTAAACGAATAGAAGAAGCAACTTGAGAAGACAAGGAGTATCATACCAAGTTTTATCACCTCTTCGAGTTGTAATCTTGAGGCACACGTTGTTTGATAAGATTGGATTTAAGTTTTGAGTTGGAATGTGTTACCAAGATCTTCTTCCTATTTCTCTCCGTTGATTTGAGTCTCTTCCTCGAATCTCGGGCCGAGATTCATCTTAAGGGGGTAGAATTGTCACACGCCAAATTTTGCAATTTTTAAAAATAGGTTAAATTGGTTTATATTATGAATTTTGTGGACATAAAAATATAGGAAAATAATATTTTTGTGAAATTAAAATCAACTATAAGTCCTAGCTACATGTTTGTGCACTCATCTTTGCTTTGCATTTGATTTTATGTGATGAGTGGTTTTGGACAAATTTGAAAAGGTATTCAAATTCATTTTAAAAGCTCTTTTGAAATGGGTTCAAATAAAAAGAAAAGGTTTCTCTTTATCTCATTTTCCTTTCTTGGATTTCGGCTGCTCCACCTTGTAGCCCAGCCGCCGACAAGCGGTTTCGGCCCGCCCGGCCTTTTGGCTTCCTTCCCTTGTAGCGCCCCCCGTGGGCCATGGCCCAACAGCCAGCCAAGAAGCGGCACCCGCGGCACTGCCGCGCCGAGCGGTACCCCAAGCGGCCCGCTCCCTTCGGTCCCACCCGTCGGCGAGCCCGGCCGTCCCCAAGCTCCGGATCCTCGGAAGCCATCGCCGCCGACGTCGGCGAGCACCCCGAGATCCACGCGCTGCGCCCATAAAGGGAGAGCCCGATGCGCTTCCCCCCAGGAAACCCTAGCGCGAGCCGCCGCCACCCGAGCCAAACCCTAGCTCGCGGCGACGCCGCCCACCGCCGCCTCAGCTCGGCGTGCGCCGACATCTCCGCCTCCCCGTGTCCCGCCGACGAGATCGCCTCCACGGGCTTCGCACGAGGTGAGGTGTGACACCCCGCCTCAAAAGCCGCACCGCCGCCCTTCCGAGGGCGCACGCCGCACATAGCACCTTGCTTACACTTTTCGCCCTCGCCGTGGTAAAAGGGTTAACCCGAAGGGGATATGGACCGGATGGCAAAGGCTTATAAGTTGACTCCACCCTTGCTCAACTAGCAAGGTGGTACTAAACATGTGCGCCAAGAAGACTCATAGGCCCTCACCGGCGCATCCTTGTTGGGCCGGTGTTACATAACTTGTGACACCCCGCCCTCAAAAGCCGCGACCGCCACAGCTTCCTTCCGAGGCGCACGCAGCGTACACATAGCACCTTGCTTACACTTTTCGCCCCGCTTCGTAAAAGGGTTAACCCGAAGGTGATATGTTGGATGGCAAAGGCTTATAAGTTGACTCCACCCTTGCTCAACTAGCAAGGTGGTACTAAACATGTCTTGAAGCACTCATAGGCCCCTCATGGGCCGCATCCTTATGGGCGGGTGTACATACACCCCCCTCAAGGACTCGACGTCCTCGTCGAGCGCCAACTTAACCAGGACCTCCCCCTCTTGGCACACGCGACCGTGCGCCCGGGGCCGGGCATGTGCCATGCCGTGCACTCCGCAGCCTACACGCGCACGAACCTCCATGTCCGCGCCTCGGCCCATACCGCCCGTGGCCGCCAAGGTCGGCTTTGATACCACTTGTAACACCCCGCCCTCCAAAGCCGCACCGCACAGCCCTTCCGAGGGAGGGCACGCACGCGCACACATAGCACCTTGCTTACACTTTCGTCCTCGCCGTGGCAAAAGGGTTAACCCGAAGGTGATATGGCTGGATGGCGAAGGCTTATAAGTTGACTCCACCCTTACTCAACTAGCAAGGTGGTACTAAACATGTGCGCGCAGCACTCATAGGCCCCTACTGGGCCGCATCCTTATTGGGCCGGGTGTTACATGAGGAAGCCGCCGGTGCCGTATTGTTGCCCGCCTTGCCCTAGCAGCAGCGACGCCACGCACACCGGCGAGGTAGCCGCCACCGCATCCCGGCGGTTCGTCAGCCTCCCAGTCGCGATAGTCACTCCCGTCTACTCGATCCACGGCCAGGTGGAGCCGAGAGCTACGCGATGGAGTGACCAGCGTGCCTTTTCCGAACACGGTAGCGCCACGCCGCCCGATTACAGCGGCGCCGCCGTGCATCAGCGGCCAGCGCCCGCCCAAACCCGCAGCTCGGCGACCTTAACCCCGATGGCCCTTCCGGCCCAGTCCGATTCGATCTCGACGGTCGGATCTGGCAACGTAGGTACCGGTCAACCGTGAGTCCACCCTACCGGCTTTTGCGTAAAAAGCCCCTGCAGTTTCATGTTTTTCGCATCAAGGTCCTTTCCAGTTCAAAAGTAATTAGAAAAAGCCCACGACTTGTCGGTTTTGCGAGTTAGCCCTCGGTGGCTATGGTTAATCACGATCTAGCCACGGATCCTCGCGGATATGCCCCGACAACTTGTTTCAACCATAACTTTTGTATTTTAAATCCGTTTTTGATCCGTTCAAGTTGCGTTGGGTTCGTAACAACGTAAACTTCGCGTGATTAGCAGTGTTGTTAACTGTGTTTTGAACTTTTCAAATTTAAAGTTTGATTTAAATTGTTTTACTAAAGTAAATCTTGTTTAATTCATAACTTTCATGTTCTAGCTCCGATTTTCGTGATCTTGGCGTCTGGCGTGATCGTAGTGAGACGTAGATTTGTTTTATAACCCTTTTATCTTGTTTTCATACTGTTGGTGTACTGTTCTAATA
The DNA here is from genome assembly GCA_015847255.1 of Hyparrhenia diplandra. Classification (NCBI taxonomy): domain Eukaryota; kingdom Viridiplantae; phylum Streptophyta; class Magnoliopsida; order Poales; family Poaceae; genus Hyparrhenia; species Hyparrhenia diplandra. The sequence goes on along the minus strand of JADLZK010010699.1, from coordinate 975,663 downwards.
TAGTTCTATTGTTTGCTTCGTGTATGATTTCTCGGATGCCTGTGTGGTGCTTTATGACGATGTTCAGTCGGTGAGTTTTACGTTGGTGGCCTGGAAGAAGTTGGTGATCCAGTGGTCAGTGAGCAGTTCGTGGAACATCAGGAATTATTTGAAGATCAGAATCCCCAGGAGTTCTTTGAAGTATTAAATAAGAAGGAATCTGAGTTTAAGGCAAGTATAGCATGGGACTATCCTTGTTACCTGTACACTTTATAATCATGATTCATATGCATGTGTCCACCTTGACAAACTTAGAGATTATAACATAGTTATTGTTATCTTGTACCTTGTTGCCTATGGGGATGTTTGCATATGGGTAGTAACTATTGCTAGTGCTCAACTTTATATAAATATGATCTAATGATGACTATGATGTATACAAATGAGTTGTGGAATGTGATCTTTACAACATGGACCATAGGGCAAGAGCTCATGTTTTTTTCATGATGCTCTTGGCTCTCCATAAGGACTTATCTTTTGGCAAAAGCTGGGACTTACAAATGCAATTTGTGGGGGGCTACGTGGCTCTCGGCTTTAGTTGATCAAAGGACCTTTTCTATCTTGTTAGGGTTCCCGAAAGGCGCAAGAGGGGATACAATTGGTTTGATCCTGGCCTGCCAAGGGGGTGCACCTTGGTTTATTGGTAGTTTGTTAGTCACACCTTGGAGGGAGGATCCTACCAGTCCAACAAGGGAATCCTTAGCGGCCTTGACAGTTTAGAAAAACCTTTGAAAGGCTTCATAGTGGTTTCTTGTGTTTGGGCCTAATTAACCCATGCATTTAGAAAGCACGACTCACAGTGAAAGTGTACACCTCTGCGCAGAGTATAAACTGTTATAACAGCCGTGCTCACGGTCACGAGCGGCCCGGAAAACTCAAGGAATAGTGGTTCATTGAGATGAGGTTGAGACATGGATTTAAGTTGATGGTGACTACGGCGATGATGTTGATGATGATGGAGACTTGATGACAGATGTTGTTACTTTTATGATGTGGGAATATATGGGGCTTAAGCACAACTTCTTGCTTAATTAATGATAAAATTTGACCTACTAAAATGCTAACCGCAGTTAAACCAGTGTCTAGCCTTTTGAGCTTCATAACTCCATGTTATATTTGCTGAGTTCGACATGGACTCACCCTTGCAATTTCCAACTCAAACCAGGATGTTGCAAGATTACTAGAGTTTTGAAGGAGACAGGCTTGTGATCAACCAGTCAGTTTGTCCCTGTGGTGTGGAGGCTTCATCCCAAGATCGGAGTGTCTTTCCGTTGTTCGCGCTTTGAGGTTATCTTCTTGTATTAAGTTTGTTATATATTAAGCATTATGTTTTGATATTTCCTTTAATTGTAACTATATGTAAGATTTGACTTCACAGGCTCACATATGGTGTGTATCCGGTTTTGTTCTTAAAACCGGGTATGACGGCCGCCGCCCGGTAACTCCGATTACCCTTTGCTTTCGGTCGATTATTACCCGCCCGTATCCACACCACACCTGCCTGCCCCACCTGCCCACGCGCCGCCGCCCCTGCAGCCACCGCGCGCCATCACCGCCGCCTTCCCCTCTTGTTCCTCCTCTCTACGGCCCCCAACATCCCTAACCACCACCTACGCCATCGTCAAACGCCTCGGAGCTCACCGTCGGCGTGTCGGTTCCGCCCAATCTAGCCGGTCTCGACACAACACTAGTTGCAACTTCATCTAATATATCCTTTACAACCCCATCAATTGTTTCATCAGCTTCGGCTCTCAAAAATTCTTCCAAAAGAAAGATAGGTGATGCACTTGAACAACATGACTAAAAAAATCAAAAGTTAGCATCCAAAACAAACTTCGAAGATAACCAGGCTATGAAACAAATCTTTTTCATACCTGCCCAAAATTTCTGAAGTCAATAACACGAGGCATCTTATAACCGGTATGAGAATTCCTATTCTATTCAACTTTGAATCTCTTCACAACAAAAGAATCAAAAGAAGATTCACCGACAGCTTGGCAATAATCCAAATACTCGCAAATTTCAAACACAAAGTTATCTTTTCCCATCATAAGCAGCAATGCAATTATCACATCTTGCGTAGGCTTCACACGAGGAGCCTGCACAGGATGTGATGACACCCAAAGCCAAGTCTAGGGACCCAAAAATGGCATTTTTAAAGTAGAGAGACCTAGATGACACTCCGTGACAAATGGAGGGACCCGGCCATGAATTTTTCTCGACAAATAAGGCACTTTCGTTTTCCATTACATATTACTCTTGAAGGCAGCACTCGCCCGGCCATGGATTGCCGCATTGTGGAAGCCGCCGACATGAACATGTGTCGGTCACGCACAGCACACAGCAAGCTGGAAGGATCTGCCTCAGAGCAAGTCCTCTGAGATCCGTTAGCTTCAACACATGACCGGTTGGGGTCAACACATGCTTAGCACATAAAACAATGTAAACAGGCATGATGGGCAAATTATTTGTTGTAGCCGTTGTATATAAAGTATAAAAAGTCCCAAAAAGGAGAAGTCTACGACAGACTAGCTATTTTGCCACCTATATATTTGAAAACAAGCCATGTCAATATACCTTTCATCAAAATCCAATCGATCCTGATTTTCTTGCAATGATTGGATCCCACGGAATGCTCAGCTTCTCTCGATTGCTCACCTAATAAAGTGCTGATTCTGGCGGTCACGGACTGCTGCCACCGCACGAGGTAATAGTTCCACCTGTCAAGTTCCGGATCAAGAACCTGACGGGATACTGGAACTGGAAAGGGTTCATGATGAACCAGAAGAGTTGGCGGGGAATTCAGAAGGAAACGCAGAGCAAACAGAGTTAGGGATAGACAGAGTCTGTATTCATTTCATCGATGGTTCATTCTGTTGCCAGACCAAGGCCCACTGACTCCAGCTGGCTAACAGAATGACGACTACCAGACTTGCTAACCATTGTCTAACTAACCGACTCAAGGCGCTGATGGGCACGAAGCAAAACTGACGACATCCGAACTCCTATAGACCATCCGGCAATAGAGCCCTGTCCACCTGCCATTTGTTCTATCATGTGTTACCAATGTCCAACACGATAAGGGCATGTGGCTACTAATCAAATAAGCGAACAGTAGGTAACGAGTAACGACAATATCTTTTTGGGAGAAAATTGAATGGCTTCGACTCTATTTATGATTAGATGGGGAAAGATACAAATTGCTACATTATATTGACAACATGGTTGAAAATAGGCGCAATGGATATCTCAAGACATCTTATCCATTTGTTAGACAAAAATATGTAGCATCAAATCGGTTGGCGAGAGATTACGTCTTCCAGAAAACCGGATATCTGAACTCCTGCTCAACCCTCAGCGTCCCAAAACCAGACGAACCGCGATCGCACGGAGAGCCTCGCGTCGGGCGGCTTTGGGGCGAACACCGGCGCCGCCGCCACTCCCCTCGCCTTGCCGCTGCCGGAGAGCGCCACCGGGAAGCCCGGGCTCTCAAGGATGGTGGCGGCGGGGCGCTACCTCAGCCTCGTCTCGGCCCGGTAGCGGCGGGGAGGCGATGTGCGGTGGAGGCCGCCCCTCCGCAAGCCGCTGGCGTCCGGGCGGCGGAGGCAAAGACGACACGGATCCCGGCTCGCCTCCCGATCCGGCCCCCTCTCCTCGATTCGGCTAGCTCGCTACGACGGGGGCGGCGGTGGCCGTCCCTGGCCGGGCTCGCTCGATCCGGCCTGTGGCACGCGGCGGCGCACTCGCGACCGATGGAGTGGTGAGGTGGCTTCCGCCTGCCACTACAGCCGCGGTGGTGGAGGTGTCGGCGGCGGGTCTTCGGAGTGATTTGGAAGCGGCGCGGACGCCGCGACGGTGGCAATGGAGCGAGGGGCTTGGGTGGAGCGTGCCAAGGTCCGGATCCATGGTGGCGCGCAACCCGCCCATATCCGGCGCTGAGAACCCAAAGGCGGGCTGATCCGCTACACCCCTGTGACGATGGGCACGCAAGACGTCGACATGGAGGCGTTCTTGGGCGGGCGGCGATGGTGAAGCATTTGTCTCGACCGCATTCGAGAACCCGTGGGCCGGCCATGGTGGCTTCAGCGGCCGTCAAGGTGGAGGAGTCGTGGAAAGGGATGGCGAGGATGGAAGCGGGCGCCCGGCCGTTGTTTTCAGATTTGTATTTCGGGCGATGGTGCACGCCGCCGCGGTTAGCGTAACGGCATGGCCCCCCGGGAGACATGGCATTGGCCGCTCACTATTATGACGACGGTGGCGCTGAGGGCGCCACTTTCCTCGGCCGGAGGCGCCTTTTTTTTCAAGCGGATCTCTACGGTGAAAACCTACACCCGGTTGGGTGGGCGGCGATGGCGTCTTTGGATGGCATTTTCTCGTTGGAGACGCCGCTAGTGGAAGATCCCTTGGATGTCGGCTCACGCCGACATCAAGGTGGTGGCTCATCGCACACGCTTATGGGGGTCTTATGCTTGTTGCCGTGGTTACGGGATCCGAGTCTCCATTGGTGGACGAGTTTTAGTTGTTTTATTTTTTTAAAAGTGCACCAAGTATTTTCGGGTGACTTCGTCTTACCTGTAATCTTGTTTTCCGATTGTAATTTTTGTTGACCTGATGCATCCTCGGATGATTTGAAGGCGGAATATATTTTCCATTATCTAAAAAAAGATATCTCGAACTCCCCAGAGACCATCCGGCAATAGAGCCATCGCCATCTTCCTCCCCGAACCCGACTCCCACCATTTGTTCTATCATGCATTACCAACATAGGTGGAAGACCAATCTAATTTGGACATCCATAGATTTTGACAAATGACCTAGAAATTCAAATTTTGGTGGGGGACCATTGTTGGCATTTCTTAACGCAATCAAAGGAAATAGGTATGAAACCCATCCCCAATAAAAGCGTCGAAATGCGCCACGTGACATTCCCCAATAAACCACCATGTCGGTGATCCGTAAGGGATTATCAACAGGATAGATCTTGCCATCCGAGGTATTCATCCGCAAAAGCATTCGATCTATCATTGTAGCATTTCACCCGGAAGTATTCAGGGTATCGTTATTTATATTTTCCCGAAGGAAGGCATGTGATTAATAAATTAGCATGGCATCTGAATAGAGGAACATGTGTTTGCTTAGACCAAATTGTTCATAACAGGGGGTAAGCAATAACGTTTTTTTTGGATAGTGTGACACACACTTAAGAATCCACCAAAAAAAGGATAAAGAAAATAGATAAAGAATAAATGAATAAATGAATAACCTAATGGAGTAATTCTAATGTATCTAGTCATGACCATACAAATGAATAGTTAGGATCATAAGCAAACTGTTTTAATCATGGTTAGGTCTAGGATAACAGGAGACTCCCGGGTGCCATACGCCCAATAGAAGCATTTACGAACTCCTACAAAGACACACACGAACGTGGGGGATTTCAAAGGGACGGTCAAGGCTTGTCACGACCAAGCCGCCTACCCCCTCAACCGTGGCGTGCACTCATATCCGCGGGGTGTCGTAATACCGGGCACCATGCCCGCATATCGAAAGCACTACTCTTGTGTCCCCCAGATCCCCACTCGTCGAATGGACGGACTAGAACAAGAGCAAACCCGAAGGAACAACGAACCGTTATCCCACCTCTAATCAAATTAGGCATATGATGATCGATGAAGAAATGTGATGAACATGTCAAGATTATGATATGTAAACTATATGCTAGTTCATATACCAACACAAGAACATGAACAAGACTATACTCTAGTTCATAAGTTAGGCCAAGAACATAGATGTAAGACTTGTAAATAGAAGAATGCTCCATAGAGTAGAAGTATTACCAAAGCACTTTCTTCTAGAAGACAAGCCCTCCTTGTAGCTCTTTGTTGACACCTATTAAAGCATAAAAATACAAATTTAAAAACATGAATTAAGGGCTAAAGTCTAAGACCAAACATAAGTTTAGGGGTTGTTGACGGTCTTTAACTACATATTTTATACCATCAACATTAGTATAAAACTACCAAAACACAATAGTGATAGGGCTTTGAGCTAACCATTTTCACAAGTTTTGGTACTTCACTTGTTTTGCGGGGACAATGTTGGAAACATACACATTTTCGGGCCAAAAGTAAAGGAAAACATATAAAAAGAATAACATGGCCCTAAATGGACATGAGCAAAGCAAGGAGAAGAGAGGAGAAATGCCCATAAATATGAATATCAACATCTATACATAAGCCCAAGAAGTCGAGGCCCAAATCCAACATGAAATCATACCGGGCCGCAGGACATGGGTTTAGTATTTTGGGCATAACTTTCTCATACGAAAATCGGATTTCGAGTGATCCAATAGTCAAAACGAAGCTTACTCCGAGGCCCACGCACTCCTACAAAGTTTCAGCCAAAATGGGCTTTACCTTGGTGCGGCCGCACCTTTGGATGCTACAAGCACCAGTATGGAGGCGGTTCGGGCCCATCCTTCTCGAGGCGGTTCATCACTTTTCAAAAAGTGTGTTGCCGACGTTGGTTGGTCGGTTTGGGCTGATTAGGAAGGTGTTCCAAGGTCGGTTTGGTTCCTTCCATGTAGGGATGGCCATTTTCCAAAGAGCCCCCTCTCCTCTACCTATGAAAGGAGGCTCTCTCCCCTCATTCAACACACACCAATTCATATACAACACAAGGAGGAGCCACAATGTAATAGAGAGGAGAGAGTTCCATTCTTCTTTTCGCCTCTTAGTTCTAATGGAGAGTGAGAGTGGAAAGGCTAGAAGGAAGTTTGGTTCCTTCTACACAGAGTTGCTCGGTCCGCCCTCGGTGTGCCGCGACTCCTAGGAAGTCTGAGTGCGGAGTTGTCGGTACCCGCAAACTTGTACCTCTACAAGCTACTTACACTTTGGTGAGAAAGCTTGTGATTATCTTTCGCTTATTGTTCTTCAAGCATATTATCTAGTCAAGTTAAAAATTACGGGATTGATAGTCGTTCCTTCGGGCGTATGCTGCGTAGAAGGACCCGGGGGGCGGGTAAGCCTTGTCGACACGCCCAGTAATAATCACTAGTGTAGACATGGTGTCTAGACTAAGGGTTTTCTATCTTTTTGTGGCGATCCCACGGTTGAGGGGTAGGCGGCTAGGTTGTGCTGACCTTGTCCGGCCCTTGTAATCCCCCACGTTCGGGTGTGGCGCGCAGCTAAATGCCTGGTCTCCATCCCAATTTGGGCGATTGCCGTGCCCGAAGTGAGGACATAACAACCAAGAAATCCCTGCCTGAAACCTAAGCCCATAAAGATACCTCGCTATCCATAGTTATCCTAGGGTGACCCCGCTCAAAGATTAGAGCGCAACCGTTCCTCGTGGAAAATAATGATACCCCAATATTTCGGGTGAAAGCTACAACGACAATTCCGTGGCGCTTGCGGATTTATGCGTAATGCGTTAAGAAACGTCAACAAGCTTTACGGCGCCGTTGCGGGGAATGGTTGTCGTAATTCTCTCGAGCCTAGAGCACCCATGTGTTCTATCCAAAAAAAAAAAATAGTTATTTGTTTTCTTTTTTCAATTGAAGCCAACTCCATTTCAATAACCTTACGCTTCAATGGGGAGTTCACAAGAGTCACAATCTTTTTCAAAACCAATATTTTTTTATCCGCTATGAACTCACCCTAATTTAAAAAAAAAAAACTTTTGGTTCGGGCACTCTCCTTCTTTGGTGACCATTTTGAAAAATCTGTAACCACCTATGAGATTTCGAGGATTTCGAGGAATTATGATCATGCCTCAGCATTCCTAGCATGATCCAAGAAATTCACGTGTGGAATTTGTTTCGCTCTCCCTCATAGGGAAAGCAAAACAATAGTACACTATTGTCATAGGAAGTTTGAATGGGGACTGAGAAGAACTCAAAGACAATTTTTGTCTAGCATTCTTCCCCATCAATGCCTACCAAGGACAATCCTCGATTTCAAATAGGATGAGAAGGGAGTCCATAGGTGTAGCCTAGGCCAGGTTTATAATGTTTATACATGTTGGCCTAGACTTGTCATTACCCTCGATAGTGTGCTTTTGCATATCTTTTGTTCGGTCTTGACTTGGGCTGCTATTCCTTGACATGACCGTTGGAGGGTTATTTGCACGTAAACCTACAAACGAACATAGGAAAACCCTTGAACACATCCTAGAGAAGCTTGCTTCTCCCGTTGTAGAAAATTTTCCCTCCACATTAATGGCATGTCAAGTATTGAGGAGCCCTCATCGGTCGAGCCATTCCCAGTACCGCCATTGGAACCGCATCAAGTGAGCCCTCCCGAACCCACGAACACTTGAAGGAAGGAATGCTTCATCCTTCAGGCTCGCAATTGAATTCAAGGATGATGGCGAGAACCTCGTAAACCAAGGTGCACTTAGACTTCCATATCTCTCTCATCCTTGACTTCAATCTTCTCATAGGCTACCCTCTAGAAAAAAAATTATAAAAAGACCTATAGAGGGAAGCCATGATGAGAAGTTGGGAAAAGATTGCTTTTGCCTCACACTTAGACATCCTAAAGGCGAAGCATCTTCCCAACCAAAACCCGTTCGGAGGAGGCGGTTCACAACTCTATTCGCTTCACCCAAGTTGCTTCTCGCATCTTAGTAAAAAACGAAACACCTATCGCCCTCACGCTAACACAAGTCATGTCCCTCCTCGGCCGATTGAGGAGAAAACCTCATGTGCCATGGACATGCGCTGGCAACAACTCTTGAGACCAAGCGAAATCTATTTTTTGAGCATAACAAGTTGTCAATTGAGACTTCCTACATGCTCACCTTTGGGTCTTCTTGAGTTTGTCTTACTTCTAGCCGAAAGTGCTTCAATGAAGATCACAACCATCTCTTGGTTCTCATTGTAAACCTTTTTAAGAGAATGGTTGCAAGTCTCGTAGTAACATGATGACGCTTAACCTTGCGGCTTGAGCATAATGCTAAATTCTTAGTGGTGAAACCGGGAACTTCACCATCATCACCAAGCGGATGTTTTCCCACGGTCAAGCTTACGACCATAAAAAAGCACCGCCGAGAGATACCTGGACTATCTTTAAAAAAAGCACAAAAAGTCTTTCTCTCTTCTTATTAATAACAGCAAGAACATGTTATCAAGTTAGTATGCACCTTCCGGGTATTCTTGTCGCTAACCATTCCGGTGGAGATCGATTGAGAAGAACAAAGGGGCATGCGACGCCTTCGAGAACATGAGGGCTACATCACAAAAAAAAAAAAAAGCTATGATGTCCATGGGTGATGGAACATGCTCAAGAGGAGACCCGACCTTGCACACTCGACTTTTTCACAAAAAGTCTAAGTGTGGGGAAGATGGTGACAATCCCAAGTTCCATCCACCAGGGGGATCATACAAAAAAAAAAAAAAAAAAAAAAATATGAGTGAATAAAAGATGATGTCAGCCCCCCTGCCTTGTTAAAAAAAAAAAAAAAAAAAAAAAAAGAAATAGAGATGGAGAGAAAAAAAGTTAAAAAAAAAAAGAAGAGATAAAAAAAAAAGTAGAAGAGAGAAAGTGAAAAAATAAAGAAAAAGAAAAGAAAGTGAGAAAAAAAAAAAAAATGATGTTGAAAAAAAAAAGAACAATAATAGAGAGAGGAGAAGGTTGGCCCCACATGGCACGATACATACCAAAGTGTTTGCTGACTCCACCCATCATTGCTTCAACAAGCAAGAAGGGTTTGTCTCTCATCCTTTTATTGCTACCATCAAGACCCATGGCCCATGCACATGTGTGTGTGTGTGGCCTAGCCTTGAGGTGCACTTTGGCAGGTAATATCACGCAAAACCGCGCAAAAAGAACTCGATGCTTTAGATGCTTTGTCGGTAAGTATATCCGGTATGCAAGGGAAATAAATGTTCACCAACACTCTTCACTCATTTCTTGTCTCCATGAAAATAAAACTTTATGCTTTCCATGCCATGGCATATGCTTGAGTTTGGGTGCACCTACATGTGTACACGTGTAATGCATCCATAGGTCTTTTTAAATTGAGCGTGGTGCTTAGGTTGAAATGATCTTCTTTAATCAAAACTTTGACATGGTGTCAAAGCTAGGTTAATGAACTTAGAGCTTTGTTATGATCTTTGGAAGCATCTTATGTTGAGATGATCAAGGCTACGTTTTTCAATGCTTCTTTATCTTAGCCTTGCTTGAGTGATGTTATGGTGAACAAATAAAATAAAAATTAAATAAAATAAAATAAAGTTCTCATAATAAAGGCTCCACGGTATTCTTGCCGATAGAGCCATGTTGTTGTTTTTGTTTTGTTTTCTTTGTTTAAAATAAAAACAGTACAAGAATAAGTGTGGGGAGATCTCTCAATCAGACAATCATGCCCATCCGAGATCTCCCCAACACAAAGGCACAAACCCCGAGCAATTCACGATGGAGAAGGACAAGACGAACAACTACCATTAACTCCTTCCTCTTCAAACGGGGGTTTGTGCTACTCCTCTCTCGCATCCTCCATAAAGTTTTGAGGTCTGAAATTGAACAAATCAAAAAGACAAAACTTCTTGAAAAAAAAACTCCATCTCTGGTCTACCAAATGATTCATGGCATGCATACACTTTATTCCTCGCCAAAAACCATACTTTGATGAGCAACTACCCTGTTAGGCACCCCGTGTTCATCTAAACAATTGAGCTTTGAGATATGGTAGAATGACTTGACACTTGCTCTCTTATGCAATGAGACTTGGTTTTATCTTCAAAAAATTTAAAAAAAAAAGCATGCTCATGGTTTGACTTAGCCAAATCCTACCAAAGCCCGAATTATGACAAGAATATCCACTATAGCTACTTCCCTAACTGTATTGAGTTTTGTCGCTCCATTGATCCACGTTGAGAGAGGCTCATACTCCCAAGATCGAAAAAACACGTATACCCACATATACACGCCGGTTCTCATAATGAGAATTGCGCACAACATGCATCTTTACCATCCACAAAATAAGTACTCCATTCATTATACCATGATCATCACCTGTTATCAAGAAAAAATGCGTAGAGAAAGGTACAGGCTGTAGAAAAAAAAAAAGAGAAAAGAATAAGAGATGAAAAATGGACACGTGTCCGAGGGCGAGTAGAGCCCACATCTCCAAAAAAAAAAAAAAAAAAAAAAAGAAGAAGAAGAAATGAAAAGAAAAAATAGCCCAAGATCTCTCTAGAAGCATACAAAAAAGAAGGGAAAGAGGATCATGAGTCAAGGAGTAACCACAAAAAAAATAATATACCACAAATATTCTCCACACACTTTTGCACATTTCGATCTAAGGGTATGGCACTTCTTTCCAACGATCGAGCTTGACCCGACAAAACATACGAGAGGTACGTATGCAACACTCCACTCCAAAGATCCACAAAACCCTACAAAAAAAGATAGGATGAGTGAGAGCGAAGAGTGCTTTGGCAAGGAAACACAAATGAGTGACTATGTGAGAATCAACCATGGAGCAATTGCTATTTTATCTTCAAAAAAAAAAAAAAACCAACCAAGTCTTTACACATGAGTAGTAGCAAGGAGATACGATTTCATGACCGTTCCATTGCTCAATCGTCCAAGAAAACATGGTAGCCACTCTTGAATGCTCACAAAGGTGAGGCCCGAATAACTTGTATGCGGGTCTACATCTTGGAGATTGAACCACTTTAGTCCCTATGCCTTCACTTTCGAGGGGGCGAGCAAGGACTAAGTGTGGGGAGTTTGTTGACGGTCTTTAACTACATATTTTATACCGTCAACATTAGTATAAAACTACCAAAACACAATATTGATAGGGCTTTGAGCTAACCATTTCCACAAGTTTTGGTACTTCACTTGTTTTGCGGGACAATGTTGGAAACACACACATTTTTCGGGCCAAAAGTAAAGGAAAACATATAAAGAATAACATGGCCCTAAATGGACATGAGCAAAGCAAGGAGAAGAGAGGAGAAATGCCCATAAATATGAATATCAACATCTATACATAAGCCCAAGAAGTCGAGGCCCAAATCCAACATGAAATCATACCGGGCCGCAGGGACATGGGTTTAGTATTTTGGGCATAACTTTCTCATACGAAATCGGTTTCAGTGATCCAACAAAAAAAACGAAGCTTACTCCGAGGCCCACGCACTCCCACTACTACAATCTGCAAGTTTCCCTAGGGTTAGTATTCCTAGGGAAAGGCTAAAAACCCTAGGGAAACTATTTCCCTAGGGTATTTCAGAGGGAAAGGCCCCTAGGGTAGAATTAGACGGGAAAGAGAAGGTTTCCCTACGGTTTCACTAAAACCCTAGGGAAACATTCTTTCCCTAGGGTTTACATCCCCTAGGGAAACTTCCTCGACCAAATACCTACGAGATGTCCACGTGGAAAGTAGTTTCCTTAGAGTCTTTCCCTAGGAATTATAACTCTAGGGAACATTATAACAGTAAAACCAAATTCTAATTTCAATTCAAATGCAGATTTGTATTCAAATTCAAATATATAAATATTTCAAATTCACATAGACCATAATAAGGACTCATTTCATCCACCATAAACAAAAATCCATATATTTAGAGTTATAATATTATCCACAAATCCATACAATTCCTAGACATACATATTCAGCCATTGATCAAGTACAACTCATGGTTTCAAAAGAACCAAAATTGTTCTTCTTGCAGTTCCATTCACTCCACTTTGTAATCTCATTCGCTCCAACACTTGTCCCACTTTCGGATGGCCACAAAATACTCTAGAAGCAATCCTACTTATTATTTCATCCGAATTTCCGCTTGAACAGATGAGCCAAAGGTACCAGCCTGAGATTAGGCAAGTCTAAGTTCGAAAAATGTTGAATTGTGCAAAGGTAGTGGGAACAGTTTCAGGTTTAGGCATGGTATATAACTTGAAAAGCATGTTGAATGAGCACTGAAGTACTACTCCACAAGGCTATAATCAACATGAATATTTTTCTATGGAAAGATAGTGGGAACAGTTTCAGTTTTAGGCATGGTATATAACTTGAAAAACATGTTGAATTAGCACTGAAGTACAACTCCACAAGGCTATAATCAGCATGAATATTTTTCTATGGAAAGGTAGTGGGAATAGTTTCAGTTTTACGCATAGTATATAACTTGAAAAGCATGTTAAATAACTTTGAGAAGCCACATACACACCTGTAGGAACTTTGATGATAGCAAGCTTTTGGCAATCTACAAATCACGTGGCTTTCAGCACTTGAAACACACTCTGAGCGATAAGCTGCAGATCATGTCCTCTACTACTACTACTACTAAAAAAAGAACTGCATTGGCTTATCTCTACTACTACAAAAAAAAAAAAATGAAGAAGAGAGGGGGGTTTACATGGGTACCGGTACATTGCATTCTCACCTGTTCGTTAGCCGGCTGCTTGCAAACGCCAGCTTCTATCTTGTCATTCTCGCTTCCTGAAGAGAAGAAAGGAATGCAAGGATTAAAACAAACTTAACCCAACACTAACAATGAATCTTGAAGAGGCAGGGGCTTATAGCCAAAAGCACAGGGTATGAGAAAACAAATACAAAATTATCTGAGTCATTTCAAAAACATGTCGTGTGCAAGTAAGTTTGGACTAACAGGACATAGCACGTGCGGGGGGTGAAGCAATGTAGTAAATTTTTGTGCAATTATTGGCACAATCAGAACGTACAAAAAAGAGCGCTGTTGTTACCAGCCTCTCAATTCATCATATGATACATGGCTGTCTGCATTGATTAAAAAAAAGTACACTGCAAATGATATTTTGTAGCAAAAAAAAAAGAATCGATCTGTACAGTACCTTCATCTTAGCATCGTTGTTGGGGATTGTCGTTTGAGCAGACCTGGATAATGGATCTGTAGAGAAATCATGAGCAAATAAACAGATAAGGCCAAGATTTGTAGTGAATTGAAGGAAAGAAAGAGAAGATCTCAATTGGACTAACAAGTATAGATCAAGAGGATATTATTGGCAACATGCAGTATATATTGTATCCAAATTACCAAGTCAGTCTCAATATCTCATTAGCATTTTAACCGGCACTCCTAAAGTCTTAACTTCAAGCTAAAGTGTGTGGCACTCCTGACTATCAGCAGCTGCATGTGTGTAGTGTGTGACGTACATACAGCCATCAACTTAGTTCCAAATCACTTGCAGGAAAAACACATTGGTAGTGAATGACGATCTCACACTGAACAACAAAACAATTTGCTTACAGAGGGCAGCCACCTCTGCGCTGCAACCACCCGCCCTCACAAAGCTGAAATTGGATCTGCTAAATACAAGTGTGTAGGGTGCCTACCATGTTGGATCTGAACGCTGAAACGCCGACGAAGATGCTGGAGTACCGCCGTCTGGAGGGAACGGAAATCCAGCAGGCTGCGCCGTTGCCGCCATGGATGCCGATGTCGCCGACACCGACGCCGGGCGTGCTGGATCCGCAGCGATGGGGAACTAGCCGGCCGGGCGAAGCTAGATTCGCGGCCCAACCGGGATGAAGGCCCACGGCGAAATGGATCTACGACCTGCTGCTATCACCTTGCCCTTCCGCCCTGCAGCGCCGCCTGCTGCTCCACACCACGGCAGAGGTCGGAGGGAGCTTCAGCAAGCGCTGACTGGGTGGTGTGCGGTCGCGGGCGTGGAGACTTTTAGGCGGCGGCGGCGCGCAAAAAAATCACGGGAGTACATGAGATGGGCGGCCACGGAGAGATAGGGTTTGGGTTGAGCCCTCCCCGACGAATTCTATCTATTTCCTAGGGAAATTCGTAGGGAAAGAAGACACGCACACTCGTTCCTTCAATCCATCCCGACGAAAACGAAAATTTCGTAGGGAAAGACGTGTTTCCCCGGGGTTTTGCCATATAACCCTAGGGAAACGTATTTTTCCCTAGGGTGCTTAAAAATAGTAGGGAAAGAAATATACCCTAGGGAAATTGGTAGATTCTAGTAGTGTCCTACAAAGTTTCAGCCATTACCTTGGTGTCGCCGCGAGACTTTGGGTGCGCGCACAAGCACTGTATGGAGAGGCGTTCGGCCCCTCCTTCTCGAGGCGGTTCATCACTTTCCAAAAAGTGTGTTGCCGACGTTGTTTTGTCGGTTTGGGCTGATTAGGAAGGTGTTCCAAGGTCGGTTTGGTTCCTTCCATGTGGGGATGGCCATTTTCCAAAGAGCCCCCTCTCCTCTACCTATAAAAAAGGAGGCTCTCTCCCCCTCATTCAACACACACCAATTCATATACAAATACAAGGAGGAGCCACAATGTAATAGAGAGGAGAGAGTTCCATTCTTCTTCCCTCTTAGTTCTAATGGAGAGTGAGAGGAAAGGCTAGAAGGAAGTTTGGTTCCTTCTACACGGAGTTGTCGGTCCGCCCTGGTGTGCATGCGACTCCTAGGAAGTCGGAGTGCGGAGTTGTCGGTACCGGCCAAACTATACCTCTACAAGCTACTTACACTTTGGTGAGAAAGCTTGTGATTATCTTTCGACTTATTGTTCTTCAAGCATATTATCTAGTCATTAAAAATTCACGGGATTGATAGTCGTTCCTTCGAGGCGACGCCGGTAGAAGGACCCCGGGGGCGGGTAAGCCTTGTCGACACGCCCGAGTAATAATCACTAGTGTAGACATGGTGTCTAGACTAAGGGTTTTCTATCTTTGTGGTGCATCCCACGGTTGAGGGGGTAGGCGGCTAGGTTGTCACAGCCTTTGTTCCGTCCCTTGTAATCCCCTCACGTTCGGGTGTGGCGCGAGTGCTAAATGCCGGTCTCCATCCCAATTTGGGGCGATTGCCGGTGCCCGAAGTGAGGACATAACACTACCCAAGAAATCCCTGCAAAACGTAAGCCCATAAAGATACCTCGCTATCCATAGTTATCCTAGGGTGACCCCGCTCAAAGATTAGAGCGCAACCGCTCCCCTGTGGAAAATACGATACCTCGGTTTCCGGGTGAAGGCTACAACGACAATTCCGCGGCGCTATGGATTTATCGTGTCGCGTTAAGAAATGTCAACAGGGGGTCTAACTAATATAATTCCATGAGTTTTGGTATTCGTGACTTTCCGAGGGGACTTAATAGATAAATGCAGAGAAAGATGGAGAAAGTTCCGGAATATTCAAGGCCTATGAAGACCAAACTTGTCCGTGAATCAACTCAACCCGAAAAGTGGACTAAAACATTCTAGAAGACACCGAGGACACGAGAAGAGACGGGAAGGCGAGGTGGCAGCCACCCCGGCGCCCGCCTCCCTCCACCCGGCGTCGCCCGGGCCACCCCCCCTCGGCCTCTCCTTCCTAGGTCGGGTTCACTACCGACATTGAGGTTGTATCTACACCGTTGCCAAGGTCGGTTTGATCCAAGGGTTGACGTTCATCGCCAAGTACTATATAAGAAGACCGGTGACCACGAGGCTCGTAACAATTTCATTATCATCATCATACCCATCAAGTCCAAAATAAGTCTAGACATAAGCTCTAGTTCATATTAGAAGTAATTAGCTACATAACTAGTTCTAGTTGAAGATCAAGTTCATCTTGAGTTCCCGAATAGTCAAGAAGTAGCAAGGATCGTTCTTGAGACTTCTCTTTGTATTCAA
This sequence comes from Hyparrhenia diplandra, assembly GCA_015847255.1. Classification (NCBI taxonomy): domain Eukaryota; kingdom Viridiplantae; phylum Streptophyta; class Magnoliopsida; order Poales; family Poaceae; genus Hyparrhenia; species Hyparrhenia diplandra. The sequence goes on along the minus strand of JADLZK010010699.1, from coordinate 959,003 downwards.
TCTGTAAGTACTCTTATATTTAGAATACAATTGTTATGGCTTTGATCTTTATAATTATTATATTCTTATTGATATGTGTTTATGCTTGCTATGATTATATGTTTAGTTTAGTAAGATTGCTTTATATTTTATGCATGGAATTGTATAGCATCCATATAGATGATCACTATGTGGGTGATAAGCAATGTGTAAACGTGGTGTTTATACAACATTTATCCGCAATTGCACCCTACATTCCGGGCCGTGTGGTAAATCTTGGGTGACCCCCATTGAGTCCTTTGGAATCCACCCTCCAATGTAGGACATGTCGAAGTCTAATTACGGTGATGGATAAGTTTCGTCCCTTATTTGTCATTGGTAATGCTTGCCATGTGTAGAAGTAATCCAACCTTGCCATGATAGCTAGATGTATTGCACTAATTGTAGTATTCATTGACATGTATGATTAGGAGTATCCTTAGGAATATTCATTCTAGTCTAATTTATAACATGCTAATTGCTTGTATGATTCTAGAAGCTTAATGATCTTAGACTTGGGTATTTATCATTTATATAATTATCTTTATCCCGTGACTTATCCCGTTGAGTAATGTTAGATACTTATGGCAACTCTCGCATTATATTACTATGAAGTGGATGATCTCATAACTAAATCACAATATATAAATCTTTAGATATCCTTTTCTCTCTATCTTTCCATAGACTCCTTCCCCGTGGTAAAATATAAATACGATACCCGGATTACTCCCGTGAAGTGCTACAATTGGTATTTCTATCCGTGCGCTTGCGATATCATGTTCATTCTTTTATCAAGGCCAATCAAAAGTACCATGCCCCGCATTTCTTAGCGTTATTGCTAGGGTGACAGACTAGTGTATAGGTAATGCCTAGAAATGAGTGGTATACCTTGAGTACATATCCTGGTGAGATTAACTCTACTATGGATAATGTTGCTAAGTTACACCCCACTACTAACACCGCCTAACTTCGCTTTGTTGGATCATGAGGTTAATCCCATATCCAAGCTAACATAATTAGATAGATATCCCATATATATTTCTTTTCGCCGTCCCCATTTGGGATCGTGTAAGAAATATCAACACTCTTCTACTCCAAGTGCTAACCAAGAACTAAGAAGAAGAAAGAAGAAGAAGAAAGAAGAAGTAGAAGAAGAGAGAGAGGTAGAGGTGGTAGGGAGAGAGAGATTGCCGGGTTTCTTTGGACTCCAAGTGGTGTGTGTTGAGAGAGGGAGAGAGGGGGGCCTACTTATACACTTGGAGGAGGGGCCTAAGTGCTAAATTACACCAAAACCGACACTGTAAACCTTCCTAATGTGCGCAAAACCGACCAACTAAGGGCGGAAACCCCGCTTGGAAGGTGCACAAACCGCCTCCCCGGTGGGCGGGCCGAAAAACCGCCTCGGGAGGGTGCGGCCCACTGTGTGTGGTGCGCCGCACCCCCCCCGGCTCGGCCTGGATCGGGTTTTGGTGGGGTGTCGCCTTTCCATCCTGAAAAGTTGTTGTGGGCCGAGCAAACGGCCCAGATTTGAAGTTTTGGGTCGATTTTCTCCCACGGGCTTGAGTTTTGTAATTATGCGCTTTCCTAAGGCATACTTTGGTCGATTTTCCACTTGCTTTTATTATAAATCTGCAAAACAAAATACAAGACACTACAAGTGGAATTTATTAGTGATAAATGCATATGAGTATAAAAGGTTTAATTTTACTCCCATTATGGTAGTAAGTTGACGGGGAAAAAATGTCGTTGATGACCGTCCAACAACCATCTCTTCCTAGTTTATTTTTTTTGAACTAGAGGGTATCCATTGGACATCCATGGACATCCAACTTCCACCTAGAATTACCAATGACCAACTCTATAAAGGGCATGTGGCTACTAATCAAATAAGCAAACAAGAGGTAACAAGTAAGGGCAATTTCTTTTTGGGAGAAAATTGAATCGTTTATTTGTATTTATGATTAGACAGGGATAGATGCAAATTGCAATCATTATGTTGACAATATGGTGGAAAATAACAATATATGTCTCAAGAGCTCTTCTGCATTCATTAAACAAAAATATAGCATCAATTCAGTTTGCAGATTTACATTGTTCCAGCAAACTAACTAAATGAAATCTTGCTAGAATTGCCAACCTGAAAATAAAATATCTTTCATTTGTGTCATCAGACGTACCTACCCATGAATCCTTTGGAAGGGGTCCATTATTGACAAATCATGTACTTGATCGTATCTATTTGTGTGCATGACCCAATGAAGTTTTTTTTCACATACGAAATCAAATTGTGCACCCATGGAAGCCCTCTTTTTTTTTTTTTTTTTTTGAACTTGAAGCCCTCTTTTCAAGCTTGAGTAGACTATGTTGCCTTTCAATCCAATTATAGCTAACATTTGGAAATACTATCTCAAACCTCATTAACTCCAGCAGTCTTGCATTTGATATAAACAACTTGGCCAACTGAACCCCTGTGACTTGGAGCCCCAATAGTTTGCTAGCACAATTCTCCTTAGACGGATGTCTAGAGCGCCAATGTTTTCCCTCGGCAATTTTCCACCTCAAGATGTGTTATCCGGAAAACAAAAGTGAAGCGTCAATTCGAATCGTGACGTTATATTTAGAGCAATCATCGATGATGTTATAGGCCGGAGTAAATGCAAAAAGAATGCACACTCGCTGCTACAAATGTCACCGGATGTATAACCTCTCCATGCTTTGTTACAAATGTCACTGGATGTATAACCTCTCCAAGTCGGGAAGCACTTTATTAAGTTAACAACCTCATTCAGCAAGAGTTCCGCATTAGATAATGCTAGAACCTTGATACTGCTCCACGACCGGCGCCATGCGACCCATAATATTTGATCCCCGAGTTTAATTTAATTTGATTAACACATGTATCGGCATGCATGCCTGTAGCTAGGCAAACGGAGATGAGCACGATGCCCATACCTCAACCGTTGAAGTGGCGAGTGAAACCCGGGGAAAATATTATCACACGCTTTACCCAAAATATGCAATCTTGGCGCAGATTACCGACACGTAGATCCAAGTTTCTCCAAAAATAACAATCTCTTGAAGACGCCGGGCGTCCATGATGACGAGCTGTGGTACAAGACCATCGTTTGTCCAGCCAGAATGCACACCGGTGCTTATGAGGCTAGGGCGACACGATGTGCCCTCGAAAGCCACTTTGGAGGCCAAGCATCAAGCTCTGCGGTGTTTGGGCAAAGGGCGAGCAAGGCATGGAGACCGAGATTATGAGTATGCACAAGGGTTAGCCGCTTGAGTAGAGGTAACCCGAATTTGACACGAATTGAAAATCATGATGGAAATTGCGCTTGATGAAGGAGGCGACACGAAGAATGGACGAAAGCGTAGTCTCGATTCCGGGAACACTAGCAACGTGATCGAGGTGGAGCTCCCCCGTAGCTTGTCGAGGGCAGGGTGCCGGAGCCAAGTGGCCCGAGTTCCGCGGAGGTGGTGTCCTCGTGGCCGTAAAGAGATAGAAAGCGACGGGCAGGGCCCGGTTGCGGCGGCGAGGATGCGGAAGACCTCTGTTGGTGCGGGGATTCACCGGGGGACACCTCGGTGGTCGTGGACCTCGAGGGTGAGAGGAGTGGAGCGCCATAGGTGGCGCCCGGGAGGAGAGCGCTGCGTGCGGCGCCGTCTTTCGTGGGGAAAGAGATGATGTCACGAGAACGCCGTCGTCGAGGCTGCTGATCCGGTCGGCGTGGTGGTGGCGCCTTCCAACAACCTTCACTTCTTCGCCCGCCGCACTCCCGAGATTTGAACCCCGGGTGGGAGCCCCCCACCAATGGCCTTTGCCATTGCACCGTGAGCCCCCTTGACATATTGCTTTTTCTTGTTTGAACATCTATCTCCATGATTAATCGTTTCTCGAAAAAAAAACCCGACATGAATAATATGTCCAACAATCGAACACGGATTTAGTTTGTTTTCGTTTTGTCCGGTCCGTTTTTACTTTGCCGCCCGTACTTCACGTGCGTTTCTAGACACCTTGTTGTCGGCGTTCGAGAACCGGGGGTGCCTCGGGGCCAGCAATAAAGAATTTGTAAGGCTGCGTGCCTCCTCCCGATGGCGTAGCGCAAGATTGACACGAACGCGACGGGTTTATCCCCGGTTCAAAGCCAACGGGGCCCTACGTCCAGCGGGTGGAGTCCTGCTTCGTGTTACCTCGCGCTCAAAGGTGAGCTTGTAGTAGGGGTTACAAGCATTGCGGGGAGAGATGCTGGTCTCAAGCCCCACGATCGTGGTAGTGGTGGTGGTGGTCGGTTTGCTCGGCGGGATGCGGATGCTAATCCGGGGATCCTCTCTAATGGGGTATTACTTCCTCCTTTTATAGTGGAAAGGGAGAAGTAATATTTACATACGTGGGAGCCTAGGTGGCGAATTCCCGAGGCTATGCATTTGCATGTGTGTGCGCGGCGAGGGCCGGGCTGGCTTGGTCGCCGCTTGATGAAGACACGCTCGTCCCGATCCGATGGTGGACGTGTCGTTTCCCTGCAGCCGAGAGGGATTGTGAGGCGTCCCTCACAATCCGCATGGCGAGGGCCGGCCCCAGGGATGCTGGTTACGGCGTGTCATGAGCCCGAGGGTTTGGCCCAACGTGGCATCTTGACGGTGTTTCTGGGAAATGAACAGTGTCATCCTGGTTTCCCGTGCTGGGTGGCGTAATACGCTACGGTTCGCTTTACGTCCCGTCTGGCCGGATATGGGAAGTGATCGGCGGGCCGATTGATCGGGTGTCGTCGGGCGCCGGCGCCTACTTGCTGTGCGACACCATTAAATGCAGTTGTTTCCCTTCCTTCAGACGGAACCTCCCATGCTCGAGGGTTGGCGACCCCGGGTGTGTTGGTTGGGCTACCTTGCCCGAGGATGGAGAGCTGGGTCTCCCTCGGGTGTGGCGGGATTCTCGGCCCGAGGGGGTGAGCTAGGCCACCCTCGGACGGCGAATCCATGCGCCCGAGGGAGGTGAGCTAGGTCACCCTCGGGCGGGACGGAGATTAGGGGTTGAATCCGAGCCTTAGGTCGGATGATGATGATGACGTGTTGCACCATGGTTCGCCGTCTTCGAAAGGTCCCCGACTTTGTCCTTCCGAGCGTAGAGAGCTCCCGGTCGACGCCCTTCGCCGTGGTGACTCCCGCGGGCCGCTCGTGGGCCGGCTCCGCCTTCGTGGAAGCTCCGCGGGCGCCGTGGCTTCGCCCGTCGCCCTCTCGGGCCGCCCTTCATAGCGGGGATGATGACGGATTGGGTTTACCGGGGCCCCGATGGGCCGGTGGATTCTCGTGGTTCAGAGAATGTCTCGGGGCCCAATATTTAGGACCCCGACAGTAGCCCCCGAGCGAGTGTGGACTCGCCCGGGGGTTGTGCCGTTCCCGTCGCCTCACTAGTAGGTATGTGGACATCTATGACAATGCACAATCGTCAGCGAAGATCCACAAATCGTCACAGAGTTTCTTCGGTGACGATCTTGTGACGAAAAGGTCGTCGTCACAGAACTCGGGTCATATTTGATTTGTGGTGACGAAATAGTGTTTATCATCACAGAAGTGCTTCACTTCCGTGACAAAAACATGTCCTGTCGTAGAAGTGGGTTCACTTCCCTGACGCCCTTGTTTTGGTCATTGCTTGCCGCTCGCCAAGACTACCTGACGCCGTCTGCCAGGCTGGTAGCTGACGTGGCTCGACCACGTGGATGCTGACACCAGCTGCTGACGTCAGCTGCTGACGTGTCAGCTGACGTGGTCATCCAGATTCATATTTTTTTTACCACGTGGACCAGTCACGTTCAGCCACGTGTACAATTTTTATTGGACCACGTGGCTTCTTCTTATTAGCTCATTTTTTCCGTCACAGATTGCAAATTCAATTGTCATGGACAGACCACCAGTATCATCACAGTACTACATATATTTAAATTCAAATTGCAGATTGCATTTTCAAAGCGCCATCAATATTCCACAAGGATCGTCATAATGATACAGATAACTGAAATTCAAATTAACAGCATACTGGAGTGACCATACTATTGCGTTCATATGTCACATATTCCATTAACCATAAAAGTACTAACATAGTGACCATAAACCTAGCATCGGTGCACAAAGCACACTTAGTTTCATCACAGTACTTGACAACCATCACAATACTGAAATTTCACCACGTACTAGCAAAAGCAATGCACAAAACGAGGAGACCAAAGAACAGCAGCTACCAGCAGCACTCATGTTGAAGGTCCTCCACCACGCATCTCAAAGAAATGCTTCATGAGCGCATTGTTCTCTTCCACTAACTGCTTGTACTCCTGCATCTCCTTCTGTGTATTTGCCAGCTTCTCCTCGGCTTCTTCACTTTTCTTCTTGAGAGTGCTTCTAGTTCAGCTTGTTGATTTACTGATTTTTCCTGTGCTGCAGCTAGTTGTTCTCGAAGCTCGTTTTCAACTCAAGAGGATGATTTCTTGGTGGCCACTGGTTTGATGCCAAGATTCTTCAGGAAATGTTGTGAGCTTTTCTCGGGTAGCACCTTGGTCAGCACCTGCACAGTTGACACTGGTGCCTCACCTTCAGCAACAGGTTCTGCCCTCAACGCCTCCATATTTGACTGAAACATTCATTCATGCATATTTAGTCTCACAGAAAAGAGAACAAACAACTTTATGGAAGTAAAAAAAAGACCTGTACAGTATACAAGACAAGAGGTTTTCTGAGAAGACCTTCATATAATAAAACTGAAATACACATCTAACATCAAGTTAAACTGGACTTCTTTTAAAGGATTTCAGCTAAACAAAAGTTAATCAAGTGTATAATATAACAAGATTCATATAATTAAACTGAAATACACATCTAACAGCAAGTGAAAGTGGACTTAATTTAAAGAAATTCAGCTGAACAAAGTTAAAATGTGCGACGCCCCTGGCTGCTGGACAGCATCGCCACGTCATCCATGTGGGGTCGGCGGTGTGCGACGCCCCATGGCTGCTGGGAAGGCATCGCCATGTCATCCATGTGGGGCCGGTGGAAAGGGTCCATTACTTCGACCAAATGCAAACTGTGACGATGTGAAACATCACCAAGGTGGACCTCACGAGCCATCTCATTAATGACGATAGGATTTAGTTGTTGTATGACGCCATTTTCCCTATTGTCATTATTTTTTAAGCCTGGGTTGCGTCAAATTTCAGTAATGACGTAACAAGAACATTCGTCACTGTAAAAGAGCCTCTTCTGTGACGAAAATTTATAGCGCCACTGGTAATCGTCATTGATGTACAGATTTCCACTAGTGCCTTGTTTCTTCTCGGGGTTGTTCGCCTACAATGGGTTCGCCATGCTAGCGCACTTGGTGTGTAGCCCGGGCCTCGAATGGAATGGCGGATTCCTTCGAGGTCTTTAAATCTCGCACACGACAAGACGAAACAGCTCTTAAATTGCGCTTTTGTTGTGCGGGAGTCTGTTCATTTTGCGTGGGCAGCCCGAGGCCCGGCGCTATGTGCGCAGTGGTCGACCCAGGCTTCCTCGACTTTGATCATACGCTCCTCTATCGCCCTCCCGAGGGAGGGAGGAGGAGGGAGATACACCTCGGTGCCCTGAAAGCCGACCATGGTGCACTCCGTTTGAACGTTGTAGCGGGTCAGTTTAAGTGGGGTGCCCGTGCCCTTACCGGAGCAAGGGTCGGCTATGTGATCTAGGATTCACCCCATGAGAACCTACGGACCGCTTAGCAGATCCCGGGGTTTGACGGGTCAATCCCTGAGGGCCTGTAGGCCTCCCACGGATGGGACATCTCTATAAGCGGCACCCGCGGGTCTTAAACACGTTCAGGAAATCCTGAGCCCCGAGGGCTCGGGTATAGCCGGTTGTGCATTTCCATCCTGTCCCCTCGGTTCGGGTTATCCCCGAGGCGCATCGTAGAAACCTATGTGGGCCCGGCCGCAACCTGAACGCGTAAGGTGCACGTTGGCGTCGTCAGCCGAGGCTCGTTTGGTTTCCGCCGGGGCGGAACCGTCAGCGGACGACTTTTGCCCCTTAGGTCGCGCCCGCTTCGGATATGGGCGGCGGACGGTTTTACCCTCGAAGTTGAAGGCAGGCGTCTCCTCGCCGTGCCGGCGGCGTGCCCGTTCCGATCCCGATGGGGCGTGGGCCCGTTTGCTGTCGTCGGCGTGTCGAGAGCGTCGTCAAGGTAAATTAATGCTCTTATTTGTTGGCCTCTCCGTAGCGGGCCGAGCCGTTGGATGGCGGTTTCGTTCCTTCGTGGGCCATCCATTCCGGAATCGGTTTGTTTACCCAGGCCGGCGGTTCGCCTTTTCCTCCCCTATAAATATGGGGGTCGCCGGGCGGTGGCAGATAGTTGCTCCTTTGCTCTTGCCATCGCCTTCTTGCCTTCTTTGCTGCAGCAATTTCGGAGATAGAAAGAGAGATTGGGCGAGATTAAGGGAGAGATCCACTTGCCTTGTGCTCGTGTGAATGGTGTAACCGGCGGTTCTTTGTTCTTAAGCCCTCCCGCTTCGTCCATGGCGCAATCTAGTGGCGGCAATGGTGCGAAGGAGGCGCTTGACGCCGAGCCGTGGCCGAGAACGGCGGCAACGGAGGAGAAGCTTCAGCGCCTCGTCGACGATGGGCTTCTTAAGCCCTCGTACCGATATCACGCGGCCGGAGTGGATAGCCCCCTTGATCGACCGAGGAGGAGCCTAACCTCCCGATGGCTATGTGGTCACTTTGATGGATCTTCACCGGCGGGTTCGGGATGCCGGGCGGGCGGTTCATCTGCGGGCAATCCTTCACCACTACGGACGCCGAGGCTTCACCACTTGCCCCGAACTCGATCTCCCGGGCCGCCATCTTCGTCACCCTCGTGAGGGATTCCCGGGGATCGAGCCGTATTGGGACCTTTGGCTGTGGTTCTTCAAGGCGGACCTTACCACTTTGCCTTGGTGGCGAAAGGGAGGAATCACGGAGGGCGTTGCGCGTTGGTGGTTGCTGTGGCTACGCAAGTCCGATCGGAGCCGACGAGGCCGAACCGAGCTGATGGGTACATCGTATCCAAGCTTACCTCCTCCAACAAGGGTTGGCAGGACCGGTGGTTCTACCTCCGCAATGAAGAGAATGCGCTCCCCCGCGTACACCGGGCACGTTCTCAAAGCGGCGTCGATCAAGTGGGCGGGGTCCTTCCCGGTTGGAAGGCCTGAAGCAGGCGATCTTGTGGCTCCGCGCCAAGGAGGTGAACGCAGCGGCCGTGGTTGCCGCCTTTCATCGGCGCTGGGTGTTGCCATTGATGGCTCGCCCTTTGTGCATGTACGAGATGGCCCCCTCGGCGGCGGCCTTGAAGAGTGTCGGATGTCGAGCCTTCTCGGCTTCCACCGATGGCCTGGCCAAGAGGGTGAGGGAAGCGTTGGGGTCCAACACCCCGTCCCAGATCCCGGAGATCCCTATGCGCACCGACCGTGGCTACATCTCCCTGGTAAGTGCTATTTTGGTTTCAACGTTCTTGTATTTGTTTGTCTTGTTGTCATCATGCTTCCGCCGTAGCGGTTTTTACTCCGTCTTCTTGCAGGTTCGCTTGAACTATCACGACTCCCCTCCGCTTGCCCCAATCTGGATGCGGCCTTGGGGCGGCGAACCGCGCTCGAAAGCGAGCGGCAAAGTAAGCGTTGAAGAAGGAGGGAGAGGAAGAAGAGGAACGTGGCTCGCGCCAATCGCCCCGGCGAGCGAGCCGGGGCCAATCGCTGATACCTCGACCACCAAAGGACGGGCGGGGCGATGAGGGACGAGTTCGTCATGAACTCGTCGGATGATGATGTGGCGGCTCGTATAGACCGAGCCATGGGGTTGCCGCCCTACTCGGGGCTCCGTTATGAGCCCGAGCCCGAGGGGTCGGAGGTTCTTTGGGACCCGGCGAGGGTCCCTCCGGCCAGGACCCCAGGATGCTGGCGGCCCGGGGTTTTACCTTAACGTGGGTACCTTGGCGCTACGGGGTGAGGCTCGGCAGGAAGAGGCGGCGACTCCTAGAGTGGGTACCTCGGCGTCGCAGGGCGTCGCCGGGTGAAGAGCCGACGCCCCCGTCTTGAACCGGTCCCGTGCGCGTCTGGCGGCCGTGGAGAAGCGGCCCATGCGTCAAGTGCGGCGCCCAGTCGCGATCTTCCCGTGCCTCGGCCACGCCCAAAGCGTCCCGGGCTTTGTGAGTCCCTTCGTGTTTTTCGCCATTAGCTTCTCTTCGGTATTCTTTGGCTTCTTTTCTCGATGTGTCTTGTCTTCAGGAAGGGGGGCCCCTACCTTGACTCCTCGCACCCCAAGAAGGTCTCGAAGGTCGATGCGCGAGGTTCGTGGGGGGGCCAGAGTCGTGGGTCATCTCATCATCTTTGTTGACCCATCCGCGTTGAGTCCCCCATGGTGCCAGCCCCTGAGCCTCAGGGGAGAGATCGGGCCCGATCTAGTGGCTGGAACTCCTCCCCCGAGGGGGTGCAAGCCTCTAGCGGCGATGGTGGGTCGCATGCCCGGCCGATGGTGATCGACTCGGAGTCCTCGGCCGGGCCGCGTGACACCAGCCCGGCGTCGGAGCAATCGGAGCCGTTTGAGGGGACCCGTGATGCATCCGCCCCCGAGGAGCCAAGCCCTTCGCTCGGGGAGTTTTCTCAGGAGGGCTCTTCGAGGCGGCGGAGACAAGGCCTTTGCTTGCGCCGGCTCCTGCTGTTCTGGGGGTTCATGAAGAGTACAACCCCGACTTCCCGTTGCTCCATGCGCCCGGCCTGGACGCAATCGTCGGTGGAGCGTCGTCTTCGGTGACGGTGAGGTCCACACCTGTGGTCAGCGGCGAGGGTCCCCGGACTCTTACTGGTCCAGGTTTCCCGAGCTGCGGGAGTTGCCGGCCGATGCGATGTTCTCTGCAGAGCCAACTGTTGACGTTTCTTAACGCACACAGATAAATCCGCAAAGCGCCTGTAATTGTCGTTGTAGCTTTCACCCGAAATATTCAGGGGTATCGTATTTTCCACAGGGAATGGTTGCGCTCTAATCTCTGGTAGGGTCTCCCAAGGATAACTATGGATAGTGAGGTATCTCTATGGGCTCAGGTTTCAGGCAGGGATTTCTAAAGTCTGTTGTCTACTCACTTCGGGCACCGGCCCACGCCCAAAGGACAGTGTCCGGCAATTAGCACTGCGCCGCACCCGAACGTGGGGGGATTTCAAGGGACGGACAAGGCTTGTCACGACCAAGCCGCCTACCCCCTCAACCGTGGGATGCGCCACAAAAGGTAGGTGAACGCTAGCCCAAACACCACGTTTGCACTACCATCCACAACTCTTGGGTCGTACAAGGTTCCCCGGTCAAAGAGTTCCTTCTCCAAGAGTTACGACCCGAAGGTACGACTACCAATCCCGCAAGTCTACAACAGCTAAGATAATATACTTGAAGAACAATAAGCCAAAAGATAATCACAAGCTTTCTCACCAAAGTGTAAGTAGCTTGTAGAGGTACAAGCGAAGCGGGTACCGACAACTCCGGCACTCCGACTTCCTAGGAACCGCGGCACACCAGGGGCGAACCGACAACTCCAGGTAGAAGGAACCAAACTTCCTTCTAGCCTTTCCTCTCTCACTCTCCATTAGAACTAAGAGGGGGAAGAAGAACAAGAATGGAACTCTCTCCTCTCTATTACATTGTGGCTCCTCCTTGTGTTGTATGGAATTGGTGTGTGTTGAATGAGGGGGAGAGAGCCTCCTTTTATAGGTAGAGGAGAGGTGGCTCTTTAGAAGATGGCCATCCCACATGGAAGGAGCAAAACCGACCTTGGAACACCTTCCTAATCAGCCCAAACCGACCAACCAACGCCGGCAACACACTTTTTGGAAAGTAATGAACCGCCCCCGAAAGGATGGGCCGGACCGCCTCGGGCCAGTGCGCGCGCGCAAAGGTGTGGCCGCACCAGGATCAGGCCCATTTTGGCTGAAACTTTGCAGGAGTGCGTGGGCCTCGGAGTAAGCTTCGTTTTGACTGTTAGATCACTGAAATCCGATTTCGTATGAGAAAGTTATGCCCAAAATACTAAACCCATGTCCTGCGGCCCGGTATGATTTCATGTTGGATTTGGGCCTCGACTTCTTGGGCTTGTTTTATGGATTTCTTCACCGGCAACATATTGAACTGTACTCCTAGGCACTTAATGTACCACCTCGCCAAGGTTGGGCCGGTTTGGCACCAAAGTGGGTGCGGGCGCACCTTGGGTGCGCTTGCTTGGCACCCGCCCTGGCTTCGAGCTGAGCTCGAGGCTTTTGGCAGTGGGCTGTGTTGAGTCTCAAAAGTCGTGCCATGCCATTTGCTCGGTTTGGTTTGCATCGTGTTGGGCTCATTTCCATTGGGGTGAAGGATGTTCTGAAATACAGCTTTCCCGTAAATGTATTTTGTGCCTTTTCCACTTGTTTCTTGTATAGATCTGCACAATAATAAATTGGACACTACAAGTGGAAATATGTGAGTTATAAATGTATATGAGTATGATAATGTATAGCTTCACCCCCTTTATGGTAGGATGTTGGCGTTAAAAATATGTCGTTGGTGACCGTCAACACCAACCCCGCTGGGCGGCCCTCCACCGACCTTGGGTGAAGTGCCCGGGGTCCGCCGCCATGGTGATCGATGATCGCCCCGGGTCTGGCGTGGAGGACCCATGAGCGGATCCGCCATTGGGTCACCGAAGGTCTTGCGAAGATAGGTGACACCATAACAGGCGTCTCGCCGAGGCCGCGTGGTGAGTGTCTTGGCCGTTCTTTCCGCCATATTTTCTTCTCGTGCTTATGCTATAATCCGGTGTGTCTTCATCGCGGAGAATCTCCGGCGATCGCCGGGAGAAGTCCGAGCTCCTCCGTCGGAACGTCCCCTGAACTGGGATGCCCTTGGGCGGGAACTTCGGCGAAGCCGTTCGAGCCCGGCGCGAGGCTTCTCGGCTTGCTGCCCCTTGCTTCGAGGAGAGGAGTCCCGGCCCGGACCCTGGAGGCCGAGCCTCGCTGGCAAGGTCAGTCCGGGCCGCCAAAGGCGGCGGCCGAGGCGGCTTCGGATGAGCCGAGACTTTGAGGAGGCCCGGTCTCCTCCAGTCCTGAAGGAGGCTCATGACGAGCGTAACTAGCTTCCCGGTGGAGGCGAGGAAGCGGCGAGATGTGCGACGCCCGAATACCCGCGATCACGTCGGTGTCCGAGGGGGGAGACCCTTTAGGAAGGAGAAGGACCAGCTCCACAAGTGCGGTTACGGAGGAGCACAATGCGATCTTTGGGGCTGGCACCAAATGCCAGGTACGTTCTCTCCTTTGGTGAACCCCGTTGTCCCGGACACTTCATCTTGTTGACATTATCTTCATGGTTGTTGCCGGCGGCGGAGAAGGTCCGACCGAGGCCGGAGAATGCTGCCACACGCTTGCCCAAGGGCCGGAGCGAGGAGCAAAAATCCTACCAGGGAGCTAGAAGAGGCCCTGTCCGACTTCATCCGCCGCTTCGGGGGCGGACAACCTCGAGGTCGGGCCCACAGCTTCGTAGTCCTTTAAAAGCGCCGCGGGGGCTTCCTCCGGTCCGAGAGCTCCGAACGCCTTCCGGTCCGCGTCTTGGCGGGCGTGCATGGCGCTTTTCTGCTTCGCACTTCCCAATGGAGCCCAAGGTGTTGGGCGGAGTTGCGGGTGGCTTCTTCCTTGGATTCGATGGCGAGGAAGCGAGTTGACCCCCCGCGCGAGGATACCGCCGATGCGCCAAGCCCCGGGAGTTGTACAACTTCGTGGATGGTGCTTTGCGACTTCGGTTGTCCTCCCGCTCGAGGGCGAGGTGTGCCCTCCGTACTCCCCCATAGAGTCAACTTATGAGGCGGATACGGGAAATGTTGGACGCCATCTCCGAGGACATGCCGGCGGGCCCGCGCCACCCCTCGGGGGAAGCCATACGCCGAGGATGTTAGCCGCCGCCAATGCCTCCACGTCGGCCGGTCGCGAGGAGCAGTGGACGAGGCTCGCGATGCTCCTTGACTCCTCCCTTGCATGAGAAGGTTAAGTTTGTGAGAGAGATGTACATAAACAACAATACGCCCGAGGCCCGTGGCCTTGGCAGTGTATTTGTGATTAAGTTGCGCTTTCTCAAATTGCTCGTTTATTGTGTGGCCGGTCGCTGCTTTCTCTCCGGGCCGCGAGATAGTGAACATGGATGCCACTCGGGCGTCCCGCACGGTGCCACTTAGGGGCGGTCCGCTTGACTCGGCTATCTCACTTAGGATTTGTGCGTGTGCGACCTTCGCGCAGCTTAAACGATCAATTTAAGTGTAGCAAGAGAACTTTTTTTCCTTGAAAAAGTTTTGAAAAAAAAAGAGGAGGGGGTCCCCATGTAGCCCCGAGGGAGTTTTAGGTTTGCTTACTTGGCGCAGGCTAAGACTCCCTTGAGGTATGCACAGAAGTACTTTTTCATAAAAGATGTAGATCTTTTATTGAGAGAACAAAATATAAGCGTTTGACTTCTAATGCGAGATTAAGGGTAGAAGCGACGTAGCTGTTCTATGTTCCAAGCGTTGGAGTAGACTTCGCCCCTTCTCGCTTTTTCAACTTGTAGGTTCCGGGCCTTAGTATTTCAGCGATGAAATAAGGCCCTTCCTGTGGTGGTGAGCTTGTGGCGCCCTTTGTTGTCTGCCTTCACTGTCAGCGACGGGTCGCTTTCACCGAACTCCCGAGGCTTCAGCCGCTGGCGTGATACTTGCGCGCAGGCTTGTTGGTATCATGCGAATTCAAAAGCGCCGACGTCTCGGCTTCATCGACTTGGTCGATGGAGTCTTGTCTCGTCTATTGGTTGCCTTGCTCGGTGTAGGCTCGCGGCCTCGGGGACCCGTATTCAATGTCTCGTGGGCAAAATCGCCGCCCCCCGTAGACTAGAAAAAAACGGCTGAATCCGTGGGCTCGCTTTTTGTTGTTCAAGGCTCCATAGAACCGACGGCAGCTCTTGGTACCATCTTTTCCCGTACTGTTCAGCTGATTAAAGATCTTTGGCTTGAGTCCTTGCGGGGAATCATGCCATTGGCGCGCTCTACTTGACCGTTGGTTCTTGGGTGGGCTACGGCCGAGGTGTCAACCCGGATGCCGTAGTCATCACAGAAGTCAAGGAACTTCTTTCCCACAAAGTTGGTTCCGTTATCCGTGATGATGGAGTTCGGACTCAAAAACGGAAATGATGTTCGTAAAGAACTTCACCGCTTCCTACGTCCAAGGGTTCACCACAGCCAGGTTTTTCGATCCACTTGGAGAACTTGTCGATGGCGACTAGGACATGAGTGTGTCCTCCGGCACCCTTTTCAGGGGGCCGATCATGTCGAGGCCCCATACTGCAAATGGCCATGTTAGAGGTATGGTCTGCAGTGCTTGTGTTGGAAGATGCATCCTTCGCGGCGTAGAATCGGCATTCCTTTGCAAAAGCGCACGATTTGATTCAGCGTCCCCCGCATCACCGAGGGCCGAGAAAAGCCTTGCCTGAAGACTTTTCTGACTAGAGTCCTCGGGGCTGCATGATGGCCGCATTCCCCTCGGTGGGTGTCTTCAAGTAAATCTTTGCCCTCCGCCGAGGGTATGCACCGCATGTATACTCCCGAGGCTCCTTTCTTGTAGAGTTCTTGTCTGTCCCCAATCAGCGCAAAGGATTTCGCCCTTCGAGCTAATTGGCGAGCCTCGGTCTTATCTTCGGGTAGCTCTCCCCGCGAGGTACTCCAATAGGGGGCTCTCTCCAATTGGGATCTTGGTCAATCGCCATGGCTTCGGCGCCGGCTTGTCCCCGTCTTGTCTTCATGAGCCCCGAGGGTATTTCCAAGGAGTGTACTTAACCGAAGGTTCATCGAGGTCTCGGTGAGGACGCTCGGGAACGGTACCTCGGGTCGCCGCGACCTTGGCGAGCTCGTCCGCCGCCGTTATAACGCCTGAGTGTGCTTGTGTTCAAGCCCGTGGAACTTCTCCTCTAGTTTGCGCACTTCTCGGCAATATGCCTCCATCTTGGGGTCGCGGCACACCGAGGCCTTCATGACTTGATCAATAACCAGCTGCGAATCCCCCTATTTTCCAACCGTTGATCCCCGAAGCTCTGCAGCGATCCGGAGACCATTGACCAAATACCTCGTGATTCTCAAGGATATTGTTGGGGGTCGGAAATGCAATCGGATGGCGCACCTCGTATGAACCCCGAGGGGTGAGATGAAAAGGCACCAGCCCCGCCTGTCCCCTCATCATGGATCCGTCAAAGTACAAGGTCCAGCATTCTACCGATGGGCGCCGTGGTAAGCTAGCGTATCGTCCATTCGGGCCACAAAAATCGGCTAGGACTTGGGACTTTATCGCCTTTGCGGCGGGCAGAATGATATCGTCTCGCCCATGAGCTCTACCGCCCACTTCGCCACTCTTCCCGTGGCCTCTCGGTTTTGAATGATTTCCCAAGGGGGAATGAGGATACCACGGCAACCGGGTGCACGAGGAAGTAGTGGCGAAGTTTTCTTCTTGTCGCGACGATGGTGTACAACGGCTTCGATGATCTGTGAGTATCGAGTCTTGGTGTGTCGGAAAGCACCTCACCGATGAAGTAAACGGGACGTTAAACCGGCAACGTGTGCCCTCTTCCCCGACGCTCTACTACGACCACCGCGCCGACTACCCGAGTAGTGGCCGCGTGACATATAGGAGCGTAGTTTCTCCCGGTTTGGCGGCACCAGGACCGGTGGGCTCGTCGGGAGCTTCTTGAGGTTGCCGAGGGCTTCTTCGGCCTCGGGGGTCCATGCAAAGTGCTCGGACTTGCGGAGGAGCCGGTAGAGGGGGAGGCCCCTTTCCCCGAGGCGAGAGATGAACCTGCTTAGTGAAGCCAGGCAACCCATGACCTTCTGTACTCCTTTGAGGTCTTGTATTGGCCCTATCTTGGTGATTGCATTGACCTTGGTCGGGTTTGCTTCGATGCCTCGTTGAGAGACGATGAAACCCAAGAGATCCCTCTGGGGACCCCAAATATGCATTTTTCAGGGTTGAGTTTGACTCCCTTCTTGTTTAGGCACTCGAAGGTTTCCCCGAGGTCTCCCACGAGGTCCGACGTTTTCTTTGATTTTACCACTATGTCATCGACATAGGCCTCCACAATCCTCCCGATGAGTTCCCCGAAGATGATTTGCATGCAGCGCTGGTATGTTGCCCCAGCGTTCCTCAGCCCGAAGGGCATTGTGAGGTAGCAATACATCCCGAAGGGTGTTATGAATGAAGTTGTGAGCTGGTCGGACTCTTTCATTTTGATCTGGTGGTAACCAGAATACGCATCGAGAAAGGATAATGTTTCACACCCAAAGGTGGAGTCGACAATTTGGTCGATTCGGAGGCAAAGGAAAAGGAACTTTCGGACATGCTTTGTTTAGACTAGTGTAGTCTACACACATCCACCATTTCCCATTCTTTTCTCTACTAATACAGATTAGCTAACCACTTTCGGGGTGGAATACTTCTTTTATGAATCCGCCCTCCGAGGCTTGTGGATCTCCTCGCCGATGATCTTCCGCTTGGCGTCATCGAAACGGTGTAAGCGCTGTATGACGAGCTTTGAGCCCGGCCGGATGTCTAGGGAGTGCTTCGGCAACATCCCCGGTATGCCCGGCATGTCCGAGGGTCCCCATGCGAATGTCTTGGCGTTCGCGCGAGGAAGTCGACGAGCACCGCTTCCTATTTCGGATCCAGCTCGAGCTGATGGTCAGCAGCTTCTCCTTCGGATTCTTGGGATCGAGTGGGATCTTCTTGGTGCCCGAGGAGGGCTCAAAGCTCCCAGCGCGGCGCTTGGCCTCGTGCTCGATCGTGATCTCGTCAAAGCTCTTCTTTGCGCCGGCAATGAGTGATTCGGCAATGGCGAGCGCCTTGGCGTACTCCAGCGCTCTCAACGTCGCACTCGTATGCATGATGGTGCGAGGGGCCGGTCGTGATGACACCCTTCGACCCCGACATCTTGAGCTTGAGGTAGGTATAGTTCGGGACAGCCATGAATTTGGCATAGCAAGGCCGCCCGAGGAGTGCGTGGTAGGTACCGGACCCCGAGGATCTCAAAGGTGAGAGTCTCCCGTCGAAGTTCGAGGGGTCCCCGAAGCAAACCGGGCAGTCAATGCCCGAGGGGCCTCAGCTGCTTGTCGGGGACGACGCCATTGAATGCCGGCCCTCCTGGACGGATTTTGGACTTGTCTACCCCGAGGAGGTCGAGCGCTTCCTCGTAGATGAGGTTGAGGTTGCTCCCTCCGTCCATGAGGACTTTGGTGAGCCGGGTGTTGGCAATGATGGGATCCACCACCAGTGGATAAGCCCCCGGTTCGAATGTGCCGAGGGTGATCCGATCGTCGAAGGTGATGGCCTCGATCCGACCACTTGCGCGCGCTTCGGATCGCCGGCTCGGTTGCATACACCTCTCGTTGCTCCTTCTTTGCGTTGCCGCACCGACATATTGCTGGTGTTTTACGCCAAAGATCATGAAGCGATTATTCACCTTCGGAAAACCCTTGTTCCCCGGGCGCCGCCTCCTCTTCCTCCTGAAATGGCCTTGAGCTTACGGCGCTTTGCGCACCGTTTTGCACTCCTCGAGGGTGTGCTTGATGACGGTAGCTGATTACGGCATGGCTTCTTGAGCATGCCGGCAAAAGGTCTCCCTGCCGCGGCGGGGGCCGGTTCCCTTCGCGGCCGAATCGCGCAGCCACCATATCCTCATCATCCGCGTTGAGGGTTTCACCCTTGCCCTTGCGGCTCTTGTCCTTTTTCTACTTTTTCTTGCTCTCCCGAGGTTGGGAACCCTCGGGCTCCTCCTCCTTGCGCTTTCCTTTGCCCGGAGCCCTCGATTGAACAATGAGCCCCGACAGCCTCCTCTCTCCGCTAGCGAACTTGGTGGCGATGTCCATCAGCTCGTTAAGCTTTCCAGTTGCGATCCGGTGCCCCAACTTCTTCCGCGAGATCACGGCAAGTGGTGCCGGCCAAGAAGGCCCCTATGACGTCGAATCCGTCATGTTAGGGGAGCTTCGGTCCGTTGCTTGAAAAGCGCCGGATATAGTCGCGTAGGGACTCATCGGGTTTTGACGGCGCGCCGAGGCCCCATGAGTTACACCGGGCGTAGGTACGTGCCCCGAAATTACCTCGGAAGGTTCTTACCAGGTCCGCCCGGTTTGATATGAGGTCGGGTGGAAGATGTTCCAGCCAAGCTCTAGCGGACTCGGAGAGGCACAGGGGCAAATTCGATTATTACTTTGTCATCATGTGCCCCCTCGCAAACCGGCATGCCGGTCGATAGTCGCCGACCATACCTCGGGACGAGTCTCCCGTGTATTTATCGAGGTGGCCGGGAGGCCCGGCGTCGCGGGGGGCGGTGCCCTCCCGATATCCCTTGTGAAGGCCCGCGGGCCCGGTGGATCGAGGGGAGTACCCCTCGGTCTTCCGACGTGCTTGTGCATCTCGTCCCCGCCGGCCGCCCCCGAGGTGAGCCGCCGGCAGCGAGCCCGCCCGTCATGCTCGATCTCATCCCCGAGGTCGGGGCGCCCTCAAGCTGCGATCTTGGCGTGGTCTTCTATGCGCTCCCAACCGGGCGGTTGCCACGATTGTCGCCCAGCGCTCCCCGACCGCCTTGCCGAGGCTCGGCTCGTCCGGCCGGCGGAGCCCCGCGACTTCGCCCCGACTTGTCTCGCCGTCAAGATGTCACGGCCGATCCCGGACGCGGAGCTCTCCGCCCGCTGTACCGCCGCCTAGTCGAGGAGTTGACGGCGCCCTCCCGATGCACCCCGCCCCCCTCGGTGGAGTGTCCGGCATTTCGCGCACCAAAGATGGCGGCCGCCGCCACGCTGAGGCCGGGCTCTCATGGAACAGGGCCGCTTGCGTTAGGGAGTGAGGTACCCCGCATCCGGGGTCCGCTCGCCCGTCGATGTGAGCCCGAGGTGCCCTCGGGCTTGCTCGCTGAGCTTGCTCCCGCTGGATGTTCCGGGCCCAGCCATCGTGAGTCGCGCCGACTCGCCGATCCGGGTCCCGCAGATCCCGTGAGGTCGCTACGCTTCCGCCAGCAAAAGGGCGCCGCTATCGGGCTGGACAGGCGGAAACCGCCGGCGCCGAGCTCGCCACGGTGGTACGCCTCAAGGCCTTCTTCATCGGAGACGCCGCTGAATTGGCCGCCTTGCTCCCCGGACCTCTATGTTGAAGCATTCCTGCGTGGGGTCGTAGTAGTCGTCCCCTCGCCGCCGGTACCGGAGCGCCCGAACGCGTGGAGGAAATTCCTCGCTTCTCCGGACGGGGAGCGAGTCCGTCCGTCTGCCGGACCAGCCCCAATCGTGTGCTGGACGGGAGGCATGACGACGTCGTCAAAGATCCTCCCTGGTAGATGCATTCCTCCGAAAGTGATTGTCCATGGATAGCGTTCCCGCGGAATGACAGAAGGTTCAGCCTGTGCCTCTCCTTGGCGGCGTGCCGACGGTCTCACAACGACGAGAATTTACGTACAGAATCCCCTCCAAGATCACCGATGTGGAGGTGTTTTCCCGACGATTAGGTTTCGGGGCATCCCCCCGCGGGGAGGTGCTGGGGGAAGATCTTCCCGGTGCCTAGGGTTCCGGGGAGCCCTCCTGCGGGTCGGCACCAGGGATGCATCAACGGATTCAGAGTCCGTTGCCTGGATGCGCCTTGCGCGCTGGTGGGTCCGCCTTGCCCGCCTTGCGCGGCGGCCATGATGATGGGCACGCTGTTGCGGCGACGCCGCCCTCCTTTCCGTCGTCGTGTCGGGCAGAAGGATCATCTCGTAGTTGTGACCGAGCGGCACAAATGCCAGCGTCCGAAGAACAGTGGTGTTCCGCGTGGGGAGCTCGTGCTCCGGAGCGGCGGAACGGAAACGGCGCTTAAAACGCCATGAGGGCTGATGGAGATGCAGATTGCATATTACGCCCCTACCCGGGTGCGCCAACCGCCGGCGTTCCGAGAACCGGGGGTGCCTCGGGGCCGGCAATAAAGAATTTGTAAGGCTGCGTGCCTCCTCCCTCGATGGCGTAGCGCAAGATGGACACGAACACGATGGGTTTATCCCGGTTCGAGCCAATGGGGCCCTACGTCCAGCGGGTGGAGTCCCGCTTTCGTGTTACCTCGCTACAAAGGTGAGCTTGTAGTAGGGGTGGTTACAAGCGTTGCCATGGGGAGAGATGTTGGTCTCAAGCCCCCAATCGCGGGTAGTGGTGGTGGTGGTCGGTTTGCTCGCGGCGGATGCGGATGCAATCTGGGGATCCTCTCTAATGGGGTGTTACTTCCTCCTTTTATAGTGGGAAGGGAGAAGTAATGTTTACATACGTGGGAGCCTAGGTGGCGAATTCCCGAGGCTATGCCTGTTGCATGTGCGCGGCCGAGGGCTGGCTGGCTTGGTCATCGTTTGATGAAGACACGCGTCCTGATCCGATGGTGGACGTGCCGTTTCCCGATGCAGCCCTGAGGGATTGTGAGGCGTCCCTCACAATCCGCATGGCGAGGGCCGGTCCCGAGGATGCTGGTTATGGCGTGTCATGAGCCCGAGGGTTTGGCCCAACGTGGCATCTTGACGGTGTTTACGAAATGAACAATTCGCCCCGGTTTCTCTGGCCGGGTGGCGTATACGCTACCGGTTTAGCCTTTACGCCCCGTCGGTCCGGATATGGGAAGTGATCCGGCAAGCCCGATTTGATCAAGGTGAATCGATGGCGCCGGGCGCCCTCACTGCGGCGCGACGCATTAAATGCATTTGTTTCCCTTCCTTCTCGACGGAACCTCCCATGCCCCGAGGGTTGGCGACCCCGGGTGTGTTGGTTAGGCTACCGCCCGAGGATGGAGAGCCGGGTCTCCCCTCGGGCGGCGGAGATTTCGCCCGAGGGGGGTGAGCTAGGCCACCCTCTGGGCGGCGGACACTATGTAAAAAGGCTAATAATCGCCCGAGCCCAGAGATGTCACTAATAACGAGCGTCAGATAGACATTACTGACGCCAGCTGGCCGGGCGACCGCCGCAATAGGCGCTCGGATGGTCCCACAGATCAATACGCCGCCAAGAATAGGAGGTCATTGGCGCACGCCGTGTTGATGTGACGCCGCTCGCTTTAATCCGCACGCTTTTTTCCTTGGTCGGGCACAGCGCCGGGCTACGGCGCGACGCTTTTTGAAACCGAAAGTGTCTCGCAGAATTCAACGTGATCTCGCATTACGCTGCTTTCATCACAAAGATTTTCGACCGATCGACCGCGGATGCAACCCCTAATTCAGACACGTTTGCTTACGCACACCTTTGGCCGCCGCCGCTCAGACCGCTACGAGTCCTGGGCTGACGCCGCTGCGGATTCACAGACTCGCGGCGGTCGATACCCGTCCGTGGTTGCTTTTGACACCTGCATGCACGCTGCGCCGCGTATACCGACGCTTGAACAAAGATTTTGGTCCTCAGAACGGCCACGTAAATTAAAGTCGCGTTTATTTTCAGACGAGTTGTGTTATCAGGGTGTCCGTACATGTCGCAAACCACTACCGATACGCGCTTATTTTTTTCACGAAGTTGCGTTAGGAGGTGTCTACGTACATGTCGCAACCACTACCGACGCCGCGTTTATTTTCGGGCGAAGTTGCATTAGGAGGTGTCAGACATGTCGCGACCACTACCGACGCCGCGTTTATTTTCGGGACGAAGTTGTGTTATCGGTGTCCGTACATGGCTCAACCACTACCGACCGCGCTTATTTTCGCACGAGTTGTGTTAGGAGTGTCCGTACATGTCGCGAACCACTACCGACGCCGCGCTTATTTTCGGATGAGTTGTGTTATCGGGTAATGCGTACATGGCGCAACCACTACCGACGCGGCGTGTAGTTTTCGGACGAGATGTGTTAGCAGGTGTCCTGTGGCTGCTTTGCTTGTATTGGCGGACACGCATCAAGAAATAGGCGCCTTCGCGGTGCGCGCGTGCTGTATTTGTCTCGAGTCTTACGCCGCCCGTCCCGCTAGAGACGATGGATGTTGACACGCCGCTCCGTACTCGCACTGAATTTGGCCGGGCCTCGCATCCGTTTTGAACGGGCCTCCACTTCGGGCCCGACGTAGGCCGGCCTACCTTTGGGCCTGAATTTTGGACTGCATGTTAGGCCCGTTCTCTTGTGGTACAACGAAGCCGGGCTGTTTTCCGTCAAGCGTAAGTTATAACACACCGACATATTCCTTATATATATAATATAATATATAATGCGTTGCCACACACTTCAACACCGTCTCTCTCTCGTGGTGGATCGGTGGCGGCACACCGCGGGGGTGGGGGCAGCGGAGGAGCGCCACGCCACGGCCCGGCGACTATATATACCGTTGATGATTGATTTGCTACGCCGGGCCGCTAGTATATATATCGTATTTGGATCGCCTCCTTGGTGTCCGGTACGCCGGAACCTCGCGGCAGACGCGACGAGGCCCAAGTTGGAAGTTGTTCCTCCCGTTGGATGCAGCCACCGGAGGATCTTACGCCGAGCAGTCCTCCTGCAGTCGCAAATGAGAAGCACGCCGTCACGCATCCGGAGGCGGCATAGTTTTTCGCCTGAATGGAGGCTAGGGTTTTTCCTTACCCCATACATGCTTCCCAAGAAGCAATCTCAACCGTTGAATCCAACCGAGATCAACGGTGCACAAGCACCGGGCGTCGGCTTGTTTTGGGCTGCTTTGTTGGGCTCCAAATTCATCCTCCATGTCGAAGGATAGCCCAACTAAATCTATTCCTAATCATGCACAAACTCACAAAGACGAGGCTTTACGCCCTTTGCTTCACCGCAAATTCAGCATAGGTAGCCTCCAGCTTTTGCGGTGCTTGTCCTCGAAAGTGTGGGAAAAAAAAAACCCTTCCGAATGACCCTTCCATTCCGCCTTGCATCATTGCCATGATAAAGCTCAATCCGCACACGCGAATGCATTGACAACACTAGCCTTCACACAACCAAAGTAATAGCTACGGATGTGTACACAAAGAAATCAGTTCCAAAACCACAAGCAAATATCCCGACAAAGAAAGTTTCAATATACTATAAAAACGCACTATCAACCGTGTAGCGAAAGTGCCACAAGAAACAAACAAGCTCTATCATTAGTCTTATGAAGTCGCAATCTCAATTTTTAAAATATGATAAAAAAAAAAAAAATGACAAGCTAGACGTTCATGAGCGAAGTTCCATCCATTGTAAACTCGACAATGTACAAAATACGACACAAAGAGTTTACAAAAAATGTTGGTCGTAATGCTCGGGTCACACACAACGCATGCTCATAAGATCAACAATACTTTTATGTCCCGACGTGCACAATATCAAGGTAGAGCCCGCCACAAGGCAAAAATGTTACTTTTATGTCCTTGGAAGCCCCGCCTCTAGTTTCGATTTAAACTGGCGTTCATCCACATATTCGAATCGATTTGCATGCTCTATCCGAAATTCTATTTTCTCTAGAACTTTAGTTGATATACAAAGACATCATCCTACCGATATACAACATTATTAGCTTTCAAACCAAGTGTGGAATAATAGAACTGCCGAGTAGGGCTCAAATAAAAAATAAAAACTTCGAATGGCCCTTCCATTCCATCTTGCTTCATGCCCATCATAATAAAGCTCAATCCGGCGAGGCGCAGAATGCATTGACAACACTAGCGCTCACACAACCAAAGTAATCACTTACACTTGTATATTAATGGAATGGCTAGCACTTACACTAGGTGGATACATCATGGGGAACCATTGGAGGTTATACTATATATGAAAATGAGGGCCTTGCTGATTAACTGCACTAGTATCAATGATGATCTTTGCGTGAGTGTGGATGAAGAAGGCCATGATGATGGAATTTATGATATGGTGCACGAGGGAATTGTATACAAACAAGATGAAGGTAAAAGAAAAAGGTCTATGTTTGCAATTATATTGGAAGAGATGAAGCAAAGAACTCAAAGACGATAAGGGTGGCATCTCCAAAGGATCGAGGACGAAGTTTTTCCTCCAAGTTTTAAGCCCCAATTTTTTCTCTCTCGAAAAATAGAGTAGCCAATAAGATACGACTATGATGAGGGAGAGCTGCTAAACCATTACTTCCTAGCAGACTTCATGTGTACAATTTAAAATGACAAAGATATCCAAGAGGTAGTTATTGACTGACCCATCGGTCGTATGGGAATGGGAACGAACCGGCGAAGAAGAGGTAAAGGAAGGGTGGAAATATAATTTTGTTTCACTCTCAAGGCTCTCGATGCAAGTTTGCTAGAGTGGGAAGTTTGTAGATCTGGGATTGGTTTAGTTAGTGGAAAATGAAATGCGCTTTGGGATTAGATTCGCATTTACGCAAGAAGATGTGCCTTCAAAGAACGCTAGATCCTCGGGCAGCTTTTTTGGGACTCCTCATCCTTTTATAATCTCCCCGTGGGTCTTTGGGTTTGTACCTAGGATCAATCATCAGAAAAGGATTTTAAGACGACAAAATTATTGAGCAATGTTGTACAAGCAAGATAGCAAACCATAAAAAAAACCTTCAAAAAAAAGGAAGGATAATGCACTTTACAATCTGCAATAATAATTCAAAAGGCCCGCAAATTTGTCAAAGATTCAATGATTTTCATGTATACAAAAAATTAATGTATACATGTCCAGTACCTCAAGCCAAATAAGATGATCAATAAATAGTTCCCTTCAACTATGAAGCCATTGAAATCATCACTGACCAAAAATAATCTAGAAATACTTTTGAGCATACTATAAGCAATCATCCTTATGCTGAATGATAGAAAGAGTCCTAGAGAAAACAAATAATACTTATCTCGCTTCACTCATGCGGCATGATCAATGCAACCAAACAGATTAGAATTTGACCACTCGAACTGCCCATAGCTTTTCCCTCATGCTACAAAATAAGAAAAATAAGCAAATATAAATAACAAATGGCAAATATTTATTATTATGGAAGGCAAAATCAAAGAATGGGAAATGCAAACTATTGATACATAAAAAATGATAAATTGAAGATGCTTTTGAATTATCGGCTATTTCTAAGTTCATTGAATCAAGACAACAGATATACCAACAAAAATTGACTTGCCTAGGACTAATGCAGCAAAATATATTGAGTGATTAAAAAATGGTGGCCTCAGATTAATGGCTAGTTTTTGAGTTCATCATTTGGCTTGGAGCATAAGGAAACGTGATACAAAAATTTCATAATCCTCCAAAGACATCTTTCAAGGCCATGAAATCATCAAAAATTTGCATTCCTCAGTGAATCAAGAAGACCATCTAGGAAAACAGCTCCAGGCATGCGAATTTCTAGATGATTCAATGAACTTAAAGATAATTTACATGTCCAATACCTAACAACTATTTCCCATTGAATTATGAAGCCATTGCAATCATCATTGACCAAAAAAAAAACCTAAAAATTTTATAACCAAACTATAGCAATCATCCTTATTCTAACCAAAAAAATAGAGACCAAGATCAACAAAAAAAAATTGAGAAAGCACGTAATACTTATCTCAGACTTATATCCGCTTAGTGTCAACCACAATTTAAAACCGCTTGATCCGTAGAGCTCAAGTGGAGCGTGGATCAACTTATTCCTACCGTAATGAATTAGCATAGGGCCACTACTTGTTTGAAATTCATATTCATTCATATAGCAATAAAAGTACCGCATTCAAAACCCCAAGGAGAAGTGCCTAGGCAATAAGTTACATGTGGATTATGTAGCGTAAAGCGCCTTTCTATGTGATGCAAAACAAATCGTGGCGCCTTGGAGCCAAAGCCCAGCTTCGGCTAGCAAACAAAGCTCCAAAGTATACAATCGCCGGCCATTTTTAATTTTCCCTAAATCAAACTAATGAGATGTCATCACCGTATGCAAGCTAGAAGTGTTGCAATCGTATATATGCAAAGCAGCCTTTGCATCATCAATCAATATGCTTACACAGTAGCATGCATATGCATGTTAGCCATTAAAAGGATCGATAGCATGCAAGACATCTGAATTTGAAGATCCCTTCACTAGGACTCAATCAATATGCTTAGACAAGAGCATCAATATAACACACACACATCTAAATTTGAGGATCCCTACGACTCTACACACATCCGAGATTGAGGATGCAAACCTTCAGATGGTTGGATGCCGGCAAGTGCACGGAAGGAGCCGCCGCCGGCATTGGGCAACCAACGACGCCTCGCAGCTTGAGCCGATGGACCTGGCGGCGCCTTCCGGGCGAGCAATAGGAGGGCACCACCTCGGCGCCCGCGTAAGTAATGGACGGGCCGGTGTCGAAGGGATGGCCGCCGGCGCTATCGCCGCCGAGCGTGGATGGAGAGCCGGAGCGGGACGAACCCGCCGGGCAGCGCGGCCGAGGGGGACGGGAGCTGGGCGGCGCGACGAAGCGGGGACGGGCGCCCGCCGCCGCCCCGACGAGCAGGGCGGCCGCCGGCGTTCGCGTGGAGCGGGCAGGGGCCGGAAGCCGCCTCGTCCAAGGCCCGTCCGGAGGGCGCGGCGGCGCCAGTGCTCGTTTCTTTTTTTTATAGAAGGTGGCGGCTGGTTGGGAGTGAATGAGTGAGCTTCTAGGGTTAGCCGGGGCTTTTATTTGGTGGCAACAATGTTGGCGGGCTTCTACAATATTTGGGCCCAAATTTTGGCGCCCACAGCTTTCAAAATTCAAATTTTTAGGCGGTAGGAGCAATATACGGGACCCTAGCGGTAGACGCGATATTTCCTCAATTACGGAAATTTCGCCCCAAAATTTTTTTCGATGCTTCACCCTTTTGACCTGCTTCAAAGATACCGCAAACCGCAAATGAAACAAAAAAAAAATGTCCGAGCTGAACACCGCAAAACATAGTGACAACGATTGCACAATTTGACTAAATAAACTTTCATTCGTGACATAATTCGATTACACATAAACAAATTCAGTTCATAAATATCAACAAATATCACCTACATTTGAGCGTGTTAAAAATCTCTTCAAGCAATATAAGCTAGAAACTAAATGTGGAATGTAAGGTACATATAAATTTTTGATCCAAATGTTAGTTACCTTCACATAGAGCTTTTGGAGGGCAGGGGAAACATTTCAGAAGACTAACAACATCGTTAATGTCAGGAGATGGCATGCACATAACCAAAACTTTAATAGTTCCCATCGAGATGACATTGCCGGAGCGCAACTCCGCCGTGCCGCCATGGTCGCCGGCGAGCATCTCATCGCTAACCCTCGGCGAGCTCTCATCTAATTTCTAATAATTATATTACAGCTCAACATAGGGAAACAAACACATGTTGCAAATTAAAGCGTAACCGATGTTTACACAACAATATGACAACGAAAAACCAAATAAAGCTAGTTTAGGGATCTGACATCTTGCACATCCTAATGAAGGCGTATGCCGCTAAGCCGCTCAATTTGAACGGCAAGAGTATGAACTCAAACGGAGGCGGCACCGAGCCGGAGCGCACGGACGACGCCGCCCCCTCGCCCCTCGTGGTCATGCATTCTTCCGGCCGCATACGCACGTGTTTTGTCGCCGACGCCAGCAGCTCTACACCGCTGAAGCAGGTAGGGACACGAATCAAGGTTGGGTTGAGGACACAACCGCGTTGAGGTCCGCCCGGGCCAAAATACGGCTTTCGGTAGAGATGGTTCGCCCACCGCCGTCAAGCCAGGTCGGGTCGATTCCATGGAGCGAGCCAGCCGCTTCTTGGTCCGTGGTGTTCGACCCGCACAAAAACATCACCAAGAAGTAAGCCGCGCCGGAGTCCCCAAAGATCGCTCTCCCGAGGAGCCCGGCCCCTTGGGATCCCCCCCGACGGCGTCATCTTCACCATCCCCTCAGAGCATATGGCCTCCTGATGCTCGGCCTTGAGGAAGCGCCGCCCAGCCCTAGGGGAACTCTTTGTTTCGGGCAGGGCGCAAGCAACATCGACCGGGCGGAGCGACACGAGCCGGATCGCCTCCTTGGTGTCGGTATCGCGGAATCTTCCCCGCAGACGCGACGAAGCTCCATGTACATTGCATCGGCAACTTGTTCCTTCGCCGAGGTAGCGCGCTGAGGATCTCCCCCGCCGAGCAGTCCTCCGGGCAGCATGCGAAAGCCAAGCACGCCGTCACGGCATTCCGCCGCCATCGCCCCTTCTTCTCCTTCATCGCCTTTGGGGGGGGGGGGGAGGGAGGGCGAGGGCGAGGAGGAGCGGCAGCGGTGGGCGCTGCTGTGGGGATAATAACGAGGAGTGGAAATCGAGCGGAGAGGAGGAACTAGTAGTGAAGTCAAGACAAGGCGGATGGGGTTAGACACAGACATGATGGACCCAGTGGCACCTATGGGGTGTTCACTTCGCCTCGCTACAGAACCCAAAAAGTGCTACAGCCCTCGTCACATCAAATTTCTTAACGTATTTTTAGAGCATTAAATGTAGGTAAATAAAAAAAACCGATTGCACAGCTTTGGTTGAAAAGTGCGAGACGAATCTTTTAAGCCTAGTTAGTTTATGATTGGACAATAATTAACAAATACAAACGAAAAGTGCTACAAAGACTGTCACATCAAATCTTTCGACGCATGCATGGAGCACTAAATGTAGATAAATAAAAAACAAATTGCATAGTTTGGCTGAAAAGTGCGAGACGAATCTTTTGAGTCTAGTTAATCCATAGTTGGACAATAATTACCAAATACAAATGATAAATGCTACAAGAACCCCAACCCAAAACATTTCACCAACTAAACGATAAGTGCCTACATTTGAGTCGTTGTTCTGTTTGTCCGTTGCTTGGGTACAAGATATGTTGGTGTTCGCCTCTTTTCTTTATATTATATATATATATAATCTACCTTTATGGAATATTTCAAATATTATATTTGCCTATATGCTTCAATGTTGATGCGGTTTGATTTCTTATCATAAGTGTTCATCTCGCATGCATGAGATGAGTGATAGTCATATGCATGTCTTTAGCGTGTAATCGTACCATTTGATGGTTATTTTTTGTCACCGATGTGACTATTACTTTTTTTATTTTGGTTTCATTGGTCATATGTATGGTTTCAAAGGGTAGACCTATTCGAATCTGCGCTTATCGCTTCTGTACTCCCAAGAGTAGTTACTCCCGCCTCAATAAACCACGTTGCACATGTGTTTATACTTGTTTATCGCTTTGATGAGATACCGATGGGACGCCATCCCCTAGGTCGTGTTTTTTTTTATCGCTTGAGTATGTTCGTATACTCATATTAACGCTAGCCTAGATTTTATCGCGTGAAATTTTTTTTTGAAGGAACCCATATTTTTTCATATATACAAATATATCACTACCGCTGTATAAACAAAGTATATCCACATATTCTCGCGATCCACCTACCCTAGATAGTCTAGTATGATCATATACTTAATCCCCATACACTCAGCAGCCTCACCATGATATCCAAAGGGCGTGCCCTACCGCTTGAACTAACTAAAAATGTTATAACTCACAAACCAAAAAAATCAAATTAAATTCTGATTACACCATTGAATTCCTTTTAATAAATCCCGCAAAACAAGACCTCATATGGATATATTTCGATAATCCTTTTAATACACCATTATAGTTGGCCCCACTCGATGTTAGTTGGTAGTATAGATTAAAGTAAAAAAAAAAAGAGAGTGAGAATGGTAAAAAGGGAGAAACTCCATGAGACGGATGGTCAAACATCGAAGTTCAAAAGTTAAAAACGACAAACCCCATGAGACGGAGGGAGTAGTGATGGAGTAGTGATACTCTAACTCATCTTGGACACAAATAAAAACTAAATAAATATAGCTAGTTTTGGGGACGGACACATTCTGAAGGCGTGCATCGCCGCGACATCCAATTCCAGCCCCCGAACCACATTACGAACTCAAGATCGATGCGGCAATCGAAGGCCGGCAAAGACAGATGACCCTTCTCCGCCCCAGCGGGCGCACGCGCTTGCATCCTTCCGGCCATGCACATACGCAGGATCGACGACGACGACGCTGTTCGCACCGCCGGATCAACCAAGGTTGGGTTGCAGCCGCAGCCGATGAGGTCCTCCCCTGGGCCCAATAACGCCAGCTTCCACCAGATTATGGTTCGCCCACCGCCATCGTGCCCGGGCCGGGCTGCGATTCCATGGAGCAGCGCTAGCCGCCGCTTGGTCCGCGGTGTTCGACGGTACAAAGAAGATCGCCAAGAAGAAAGCCGCGCCGAGGTCCGCAGCATTAGCGGCTTTCCAGGGAGCTCCGGCCCCTTGGGATCGCACGGCGCGTCATCATCCTCACCATCCCCTCGTAGCATATGGCCTCCCGGACGATTGGCCTTGAAGAAGCGCCCCGCCGAGCTCCTGTGGGAAACTTTGTGCATCCCCGCCGTGAGCCGACGACCGACGGAGCGACACGAGTCGGATCGCCTCCTCGGTGTCAGTACTTTGCCGGAACTTTGCGGCGACACGCGACGAAGATCCATGTACCTTACTTGATACTCCTTCTTGCCCTCAAGTGATGCAAATAGCAGAGGATCTGGCCGCCCGAGCAGCGCTTCCTCCGGCAACCGCAGCAGAAGCACGCCGTCACGGCATCTGCCGCCATCGCGTCTAGCGGTGTTGCCGGCCTCTTGCCCTTCATCTTCCTCGCTCTCGCCTCCTTGCCCCTCTCGAGTCGGGAGTAGCTTGCCCTCCGAGTCCAGAGTAGCCGCCCTCTTGCCCTTCCGCACCGCAGCAGACGGGAAACCGACGCTTTACGCCACACGCAACCCCTTAAGCACTAATGAACGGCCTGCCGGCCGCGCCGAGTCCCAATAAAAGTAAGGATGTTTTGGTCAAACAGTTCGAATATAAAAATCATCATCAAAATACCTGCGTCTTTGGCGGCACCTCGTGTTCTTGTAGAGAGCACACGAGCTTCCAAATTTTCCACCACACGGCTCCTTAACTACGACGCGTGTATAGGGCCTTGGTGTACATGCGAATCCTTGCATGCGAATCCTTTGAGTAATCCTACACACCTCGCTGTAGGATAGGGCCCATGTCTGGCCTTGCATGCGAATCCTTTGCGTATGGCTCGCTGTAGGATAGGGCCCACGCCCGCCACCGCCGTTCCATCCCAATCCTTGGTGCAGGCCGTGCTCCCCAGCTTGTAGTGCCATTCGCACCGCGCACGGTGCTCGAACGACGAGGCACCGACCGAAGACGACAACACGCAAGGACGCCTACTACTTACACAGCTCCTTTTTTTTTCCGCTTTATTTCGCCATAGTTGGCTGAAAATTTGCCAAAAAATTGCAAATGTTTAGACTCTCTCTCTATCACATCACATTAAGGCCTTGTTTAGATGGCTAAAAATTGTAACCGAAAGTGTCACATCGCATTAATCGTAGCACGCTTCGCTTGTTAGTGGTAAATATCATCCTACCATGGAGTAACTAGCTAGGCTCAAAAAATCGCCTCGCAATGTACATCTAAACTGTAATTAGTTATTTTTTTTTTTACCTACATTTAATACTCCAAACATATGTCTTTTTGGTGTATTTAATGTGATGTGATGGACGTAAAGTGAGAAAAAAGGTTAGAAATTTTAGCCATCTAAACAAGGCCTAAATACACCAAAAAAATATGTTCGAGCAAAGAGATGTATGTAAAAAAATAACTAATTGCACGCTTTTGTTGTAGATCACGAGACGAATCTTTTGAGCCTAGTTAGTCCATAATTGGGCAATGTTTACCACAAACAAACGAAACGTGCTACAAACATGAGTACAAGTAGCCATCTAAACAAAAGCTTATGTCTTGAGTCGGGCAAAAGTCATTTTTGCTAGTAGCCATCTAAACAAAGCTTATTCTCTCTCACAAAATACTATTAAATCAGCCGAATCGCTCAAAGTGGGAAAAAAGTTATATTTTTAGCCATCTAAAAAAATAGTGTACAAACTCCCTCCGTCTCAAAATAATTCACCATATTGACTCTAAGACATCATGTTTGACCGCTCGTCTTATTCAAATTATTTATACAATTTAGGAAATAAATAAATTATTATTAAAGTATCTCTAATAATAAACTAAGTCACATCAAAATGGATGATGTTTATATAAAAAATTTGAATAAGACGAGCGGTCAAAATTTGCTGCAGCGGGGTACTGGGAACCTACGCCACCCAACAGAACCAGCTCCAAGTTCGCCAGGAATCCAGGCCTTCCCGTGTGGTGTACGCCACAGGGCCACGTCGGATGAGCAGCGAGAGGCACACGAGAGAGTGCGGAGACAGTGCATGCGCCAGGGGCGGGGCCCACTATGTAAACTACTGTACCTTAAAACTACTTTTTCGTTTTCCAAATTGTAGTTTATTTCGCTTTTCTAGATTCATTTGATTTACTATGTATTTAGACAAAGTATAACTAGGTGCATCACAAAAATCAATGTATCTAGAAAAGCCAAAGTGAACTACAATTTGGAACGGAGGGAGTACTAGATTAAAATTATAAGTAGGCCCCACCGATTGTAGTTGGTCTAGTATAGAGATAAAGAAGGGAATCTTGATGACTAGGATGTACATACTACTCCTCCGTATTATACAAGAAGTAGTAAATAGAGAAACACGAAAAGCGATAGCCCTGGCATCGTTTATCTTCTTTCGTCTCGCCGCCCTCTCGCTTCTCGCGCCCCCACCGGCCCTAGCGAGCTCCGGCCAACCCTAGCGCCCGCAAGGCCACCCGCTTCCCCATAGAGAATCACATATCACGAGCTTTCTATAGGAAGAAAAACTCACGTAGGGGGGGGGGGAGGAGGAAGAGAGGAGAAGGACATCCAAACAAAGACAAATTTGGAAAAATATAACACATTGCATGATTACGACTAATAAAATATCTCGCCATGCATACTCCTACTCAAGATCTTTTCAACATAAACCATGCATATGATCGATCAAATTAATCCTCGCTCGATCGAGAACATCAACCATATATCACGTGCGCACCAAAAAGCTATCCAATTCAGCTTTGTTTGATCGACAACACCATCCGGAGAAAGAGGAGGTAGCAATAGATCGCTGCCGCCTAGCACTACAAATAGAAAGTTTGATTGTGTGAAGATCACAAACCCGAGACAACGTGAATCATATCCGTGCTCGCCAAAGATATCCCGCCGCAAAAGATTGATCGCACCAAAGAACCTCATACACTCATCGCGATCCTACACTCCTCGCCGCAGTAACACGGAGCACACCACACCACCCGAGACGCGAAGACGGCCGCACCGCTTTTGGTCGGCTGCACCGATGCCCGCCATGGCGAGGCACCATTTGGGCTATAGGATGGGATGTACGCCACTCTTTTCCGTATATGCTCCGCCAAGTCACCCAACCTAAAACTCCATGCATGTTGGCGGGGCCGAGCACACTTGATACTCTTCCACGCCCCAACCGTCGCCGGGTTGTCACCGATATCCCGCAACACCCGCCGGCATAGTCGCCGTCCGTTGCACCCGGTGTTAGCCCTCAGAGAGCACAAGAGCAAGAACATAGTCGGCGGCTTCATGCCCTAACGCTGCAGCAAATAACCGCAAAGATCGGAGACGGTTTGCGAGGTGCAAATGCCTTCGACAAAGATGGCATACATGCCGGCTCAAGTACGCCTCCGGGTTGCCGACGACGAGGAGGTTGGTGCAAAGACTCTCGCGATACTTGAGCGAGTAGTACGCCGCCCGCAGACGCCGACCGCGGCAGCACCTGTGTCTAGTCGGATGCTCCGGCCCCACTGGGGTCACCGCGACGGCGCTTCATCCGCGAACATGTGGCCCGCAGATTGGCGAGGGCCCCCATGGGATCTTTCAGCGTCCTTTTGGCGACTCGAATCGCAATCTGCAAGCATGTCACGCGGAAGGTCTTCCATGGCGCGAGGCGGCGACGCCGGGCGGGGCTTTTGGTGGAAGCTCGAGCGCCCTCTAGCTATGGTTTGTGCAATTGTGCGGCGAAGAATGGTCGCCGCCACCGGAGGCGGTGAGTCGAACAAATACCGGCGCCGCTTGGTGAGCAGCAATAATGCGGTGCGCGCTGGTGCAGGGGACGTAATGAGCGGGCCTGGCCCGGTGCACTATCCCAAATGCTCGTCTCAGAAGATACGCCAGTAGTAGTACCTACTACAAAATGTTTTCAAATCGCTACACCCTCAGTCCACAAATAAAAAGTCGTGTTTGACTTCTACAATCCTTGTTTGACCATTCGCCTTATTCAAAATGTTTTAAAAATTTAGATATTTTGTTATGATTTATTTTATCGTTAGAGATACTTTTATAATCATTTTTATTATTATTTGGATAAAAAAAAAATTAAATAAGACGAATGGTTAAACAGGATTGTAAAAGTCAAAAAACTTTTATTTGTGGTTCTGAGAGTGTATATGTTTTCCATGACAAGATGATCTCAAATCAAAAGGTTGTAAACTACAAAGTTTCATAATTGAGAACTACAATCGGTATGTTGGTGGTTTGTCTATCCGACGTCACTTAAAAACATTTAAATTTCATTTATTTATTGAATTTGAGACCTAGTTTTCCATTACAAGATAATGTCAAATCAAAAAGTTCTAAACTAGAGGGTTTTAACTTAGCAAGATCTACAATTCTTATTTTAGTTTTCCCCATCCAACATAGTGCTAGTGACATTGTTCACAAATCTTAGAAATCTCTTTCGTAGTTTCATAAACGCCGAGACATGTGTAACTCTATGACCAATGTTACCACGACGTCGTCGGATCAAGAAATGACCCGCGGAACACCGCAATGGAATGAGTAGACGGCTTTATTTTTCGACGTACTATCCCAACGGTAATCTTTTAGATTTCTTTCCTCTTAAAATCACGAGGTGCTCCAAAACCGATGTTTGGAGTTGTGATTTTTGAAATTTAAAATTGAAATGTTATCGATGAAACATGACAAGAGTAATAGAAGTAAGAATACAATCGCCTGATAGAGCATGATTTGACAAAAATTTAGAAAGAAAAACCATCATTTTTGGAGTTACTATGATGGAGAAAGACTAGTTACAAGTTTTGACCACAGATTAAAAAGAAAAATTAGGTTCTTGAGCCCCGGCGGTCTCCGACGTGGCGGCACACCGGCGCTTGATGTTAGCGGAGATGAGGTCTCTTGCGGCGGGAGGACCACCACCGTGATCCCCATAACCTAGCGCTACTAGTATGCGCTTATTGATGAGCGGGTTTAGTCTCCTTCATTCCGACCACGACAACCGACGCTACGTGGCGGTAATGGGCGGGAGGGGGATCGACGCCCCTACCAATGACGACAAGCCGAGGTCAAATAGACGTTATGGAAAGCACCACCAGAACGCAGCCAGAAATTCCTTTGAACACACGGGGCCGAGGCGGACGGGTCGGAGAGGGGTTGCCGCCGAGAACGACGAACGCTGGGCGGCGACATATGGCGTTGTTCCGTGGCGACGACAAAAACGCACACAGGCGATAAGCATAACCGCTCAAGCCGACGAGCCTCGAGGTAAGAGGGAAGGCAAAGATCGAGTTCATCCGAGGCGGCTAGGCACGCCGAGGTGCTCGCGGCGGCCATTGCCGCATCGTCCGCGCACGACACGCACGCAGCCGCTGCTCGAAGGCGATGTCAACGGCACATGCATAACCTCCAAGCCGACGAGCCTCGAGGTTCCAAGGTAGAGAAGGGTGTACCGTGACCGTGAGTTTTCAGCCCGAGACGGCTAGCTAGCCACGCCGCCGAGGTGCTCGCGGCGGCATGGTTGCGTACAACGCCGGCGAGAATCGCAAATAAATTTAACACATGAATACACCATTGTCGCCTGTTCACTCATCATTTTAGCCGCAATCAAACATCCACGCAAAGATATGATTTAGAGAAATACAACACATATATTAAATCACAAACACAATACCACAATACAATTAAAATATAACACAAGGATTACAACGAATTAAAACATCTCACCGCAGTGTTCATCATCGCATGCTACGCACTCGGAGAATCAATCGAACATCAACCAATCCAGCATCCACACAACCAAAAGCTAGCAAAAGTCGTTTGATCGATCTAGATCATGTAGCTAGCTAGAGAGCTAAGCTATAGACCGCCCGCCGCTTATACCAACGATGCACAAATGAAGAACATACCACACTCGGCGCTGATCCTACACTCCTCGCCGCAAGACACCCACCGCAGCCGTGGCCCCCATTCCGCCAGTGGCACCGCAGCTTGTCTCCCAATATGCACCGATGCCCGCCGTGGCGAGGCTCCCGGTTGGGCCGTGAGGAGGAGGATGCCGCCACTCTTGATAGCAGGGCACAACGCCGCTCAACACTTCTATTGCCCCGGCCCTTGCTCGCAAGCATTCAGAGTCGAGAGGGTACTGCCGCCGCCGCCGTGTCGGGCAGATCTCCCGCAACACCGCTCATGGTCGCTTATCGTGGCGGTGGCGTTCCGCCCAGAGCGTAAGATGTGCACGCACGGAGCACATGCCCCGGGAAGTTGGCGGCTTGCTCAAATTGTCGAGTCGAGGCGCGGATCTGAGGCGACCTTTCCACGAACATGGCAAAGAGGCGACACGCCCGGCTTCCACCTAGGCGACGGCAGACATGAGACCTGGCGCGGTACTCGCCGCTGAAGCACGCCGCCTGGTTAGCCGGGACGTCGACCCGCCGCCGGGCAAAGACCCTGCCTAGTGGGATGCTCTCGTCCGAGACGCCGCAAGACGCTCGCGTCTGTACATGGTCAGATTGTAGAGGTCCTCCATAGGATCCTCGCCCGTGCCATGGCGACGCGGAGCGCAACCTCAAGCAACTCCCGCTAAGGCTGTCCGTTTCTCCATGGCTCGAGGCTAGCGCGGTGGGGGCTTTTGCCGGTACTTTGAGCGCCGCGGCACGGTGAATAGCAGTCCAGTACGGTGGCCCGGTAGATTGTAGAGGTCCTCCACGTGTGTTTTTTTAGGGAGCAGCCGGAGAGGCTTGGCGGCGATTATGACCGTGTGTACAAAATTTTATTTTTCGAGACCGCACCGCCGCGCCGTAAAATTCATCTAGTACAGCTTATTTTTTCGACCGCGCCAATTTTTTTTTCAAGAGCACGCCTTAGGCGCCGCTTTTTCATTAAGCGTAAAAGTGTTACACCTAGGCGCCAATGAATACCAACGCCTTTTGATAGAGCCGCCCTCAGTAAGCTTTGCACGGTGATTGCGTGTGTAGGTGTATCCTTTGCGAGGAGAGTTCGCGGGCGAACGCCCGCCATCGCCCCTCGGATTCCGTGCCATCTTTATCGATGCGCCGCCTTATTCAAATTTTTACATAAATATAATTTATTTGTTATTTTATCAATATTGATACTTGAATATTGATTAATTTATTTTATGATTTACATAAATATTTTAAATAAGACGGATGGTCAAACATATATGAAATTCAAAAGTCAAAAAAGACAAACTCCATGGGACGTAGGGAGTATATCACAAATTCACAATTAATCACAACTAATAAAAGTTCTCGCCACCATCACGCCGCATTACATACACGTGATCGACATCAAGCATCACGCACGACCAAAAGCTATGGAATTAAGTTTGTTCGATCGAGGTCTCCATCTAGAGCACTAGAAGTTGCCTAAAAGTTTGATCGTAAGAACATCACCAACAACGGCAAAAGATTAAGTTGAGTGAAGAACCTCGACACTCGCCGCGATCCTACACTCCTCGCCGCAGTAACACGCAAACACACATCACCCGAGCCCTCACCCGAGACGGCACTACGGGCGGCACCGCCCCGGGCGGGTTTACGCATTATGCCCGTCATGGCGAGGCACCATTTGGGCTGTAGGGACGACGGCACTCTTTCGTATATGCGCCGCCAAGTAGCCCACCATATCGCTCCATGCCTCGGCGGGGCCGAAAGTACAGTTGATGTTCTTCCACGCCCCGCCATATTGCTGCGGTCGCCTTCTATCTCCCCCACACCGCCGGCACGCGTCGCCGCCCGCGGCACCGCTTATTGGCCCCAGAGAGCACAAGAGCAAGAACATACTTGGCGCTTTCATGCCCCGCCACGCGGCGGCGCGACCGCAACATCTCGAGCGACGGCGTGGACGGTGAAGCGGCTCTTGACATAGACGGCCTTCATGCCGGCTATGAAGCACGCATCCGGGTGCCGACGGCGGCGAAGCTTGGTGACAAGACTCGCGATCCTCGAGCGACACCCACCGCGCCGGGCGGTACCGAAACATCTAGTCTAGTCGGATGCTCCGCCCCACCAGGGGTCACCGCGACGCCGCTTTCATCTGCGAACAGGTGGCCCGCCAGAGATTGGTGAGGTCCCCATGGGATCTCGTGGCGTCCTTGGTGACTTGAATCGCAATCTTTGTAAGCATGTCACGCCGGAAGGTTTTCCATGGCGCGAGGCGGCGGCGCCGGGCTTTTTTGGTGGAAGCCGTGAGCGCGCTCTAGCTATGTTTTGTGCGGCGGGAGCTGAACAGCAGCAGCGTAGCACGGTGCACCTGACGCGGATTTATGAGCGGGCCGGGCGGTGCACTCCGGCGGCATTATCGAAGCCAGCGACGCATTAGTCCAAGGCTCGCCTCAGAAGATTTCTTCTCGTTAAAATCACTAGGTGGTCCAAAATTGATGTTTGGAGTTGTATTTTTTGAAATTTAAAATTGAAATGTTATCGATGATACATGACAAGAGCATGATTTGACAAAAAAAATTAGAAAGAAAAACCATCATTTTTGGAGTTACTATGAGGGAGAAAGACTAGCTACAACTTTTGACCACGATTAAAAAGAAAAATTAGGGTTCTTGAGCCCCAAGGTCTCACCATCGCAAACGTGAATATAACACCTAATTACCACATATATACATCAACCATCACGCACCAAAAGTAAGATAGATTCATGCAACTCCACCGCCCATCGTGCAACACGTAAGAACTTACTACACACTCGGCGCTGATCCTACACTCCTGTGCGAACAGGGGTTTGTATGCCATAGGCCGCGCCCCCATTTCGGCACGGGTGCCGCAGTAGTCTCCCATGTGCACCGATGCCCGTCCCGGCGAGGCACCTAAGTTGTGCTAGAGGAAGACGAAGATATCGCTTCTCTCGCATATGGCGCCACCAACAAGTCGCTCGCAACACTTCCACCGCCGCTGTCGGAGTTCTCGCAGATTTCGGCCCTCCAGGGTGCAACGATCGCCGCCGCCGTGTCGCGCTCCCAAACGTTCAACACCGCCGGGCGCGGTCGCCATCGGGGTTGCCGCATTCCGCCAGAGCGTAAGAGAATGCACATACCGAGCGAAGTGCATGCCCCGAAGTTGGCGCTTGTTCCAAAGAAGCCGAGTGGCGGCGAGACGGTGCCGCGGCCTTCCACGAAAACACAGACATGCTCGCTCTAAAGCAGGCCTCCTGGTTGCCGACCTCGGGCGAGCTTGCCGATGAGACTCGCGCGGTACTAGCCGAAAGTAGTACAGCGTCCTGGCCAGAGACGTCGAAGCCGGGCCGACCCGCCACCGCCGCCGCAGCACCCGGCCCAGGGGATGCTCCGGTCCAGCGATGGCGCCGCCGCACGCTTTTCGTGTCCGTGCACAGTGGCCCGTAGATTGTAGAGGGCCCCGCATAGGAACCTCGGGTGGCCATGGCGACGCGGAGCGCAAACGCCTCAAGCAACTCCCCGCGAAGGTTATGCAACATGGCTCGAGGCTCGCCGCACGGTTTTCCTCGGAAGCTCGCGCTCGGGTCCGGGAAAGGAAGATGAATGCAGTGTTGTCGCCGAGCACGCGAGATGGAGGGCGTAGTGCAGTACCGGCCGGGCCGGGCGGTGCTGATTTAATTTGTTGTGACTTGTGAGAGAAAAGCACCGCTGGCAACCGAACGATCGAGTGGAGTTGGGAAACGGATTATTACAGTGAGTACACCACCGGCCGGTCGCCGCCGGGGCCGTAGAGGTCCGACTTGGGACGTGCCGATCATCCACGCCCACACATGACACACCTTGCATGCGTAGTATGAGCGTGCATCTTTGGCGTGACGCCTCTATCCATGACGGGTTTCGGTTTTTCGGTCTCGGGTTTCTTTGTATGGGAGGGCGATTTTTTTTTTTTGACGTAATAGAGGGAGAGGGTTTGATTTTTGGTTGGTGTGTGCGTGGAATGGGGTGAGGCCCGGGTGGTAGTGCAATCGTGTGGACGGCCGGGTGGCATGTGTATATGGCTTGGGTGGGGTAGGCGGGGCCCGGTGGGAAGTGAAGGAGAAGGGTCGGTTAACTCGTGAGTGGTTCGTGGGCGGTTTGTGGTGGTGAGTTGAGTAGATTCAAAACAAAAAAAAAAAAGAAATATATATATAATACCCGGGTGCACTTTCTATACACCACCTACACCCATATTCAAAAATCACATTCGGTTTGAGTATGTTTAGATACTCATTAAGATACTCTAGATCTTACCACACCTAAAAAATTTCAAGGAACCTATATTTTTTAATATATTACATAAAATGCCACTACCGCCGTATATAAAAAAAAGTATATCCATATACTCAACGATGAATACATGCTTAACATATATACCACCATGGATGGTCTAGTATGATCATATACTACATCGCTATGAGTGCGGAAGAAAGTATCAGAAGGAGGGAAATCTTGATGATCAAGATGTATAGAGGAAGTAAATAGAGAAACATTGCCGACAAAGAGGTGCACTCTCGCTAACTCCATGCGCACAATATATTTTTTGTACAATATTCAAGATATGGATAATGGGCGGTTACACGATGGGGTTAAAAAACCTAGGAAAGCTACTCATTTCTCGGTAGCAAGGCGGTAGCAAAGCAGTGAATCGCGACGGCCAGAAAAAAAAAATAGGACGGGCCGATCAATCTCAAATACATCTTAGCCCTCCTAATCTATGTAATTATGAATAAAAATTTAGGTGGGGCTTATTAGGTAGGGCTCGTGTAATTTTGATCGATTGGGGGCTATAGAGCCCAACCTACTCATTTCTCGAGGTAGCAAGGCGGTAGTGGAGTAGTCGATAGTGTGGAGTGATTGCCTTGTGTACGTGGAGGAGAATAGAGTCATGTTTAGCGCCGTGAGTATAGCAAATATAGGTTTCAAATCCATGACCTTGCATGCGTATCCTTTGCATATCCCACACACCACCCTCTCTCGCCAAGAGGGCGACGCCCGCCATCGTTAGCGCGCAGCCCATCAAAGATCGATGCCCTGCTCGATCGGCGAGGCACCGATTGGGCCGTGACGAGGATGAAGGACCTGACGCGTATACTGACTCGCTTATCTTATTTCAGCTTATTCTCTCTCTCACGTAATACTATTCAATCACCATCACCAAAATCAACCGAACACTATTTTTTTCGAAAGCACGGGTCCCAGAACATACTCCCTCCGTTCCATAAAACTAGCAATTTTTTGACTCATAGAAATTGTGTTTGACCTTTTAGGCCTTATTTAACTTTTTTAATAAACATTACCATTTTTATATGACTTATTACATCACTAAAGATATTATAGTAATGTTTTGTTTGTTTTATAATTTACGTAAAAAATTTGAATAAGACGAAAGGTCAAACACGCTTCTATGAGTCAAAGAATTGCTGTTTTTGTGAACGGAGGAGTACACCCTCCGCCTCACAAATAAAAGTCCTGCTTTTGACTTTTACAATCCCCTTTTGACCATTCGCCTTATTTACAATTCCCCTGCTTGACCATTCGCTACGCTTTTTGACCACGATTAAAAATTCTTGAGCCCCGAAAACTTCTCCGACATGGGCAAAGACACCGGGCGGCGCGGATGTCACCGGAGATGAGGTCTCTAGAGACGGTGGACAACCACCGCACCTAACCTAGAGCGCGTTGCTATCTATGCTATCGAATGAGCGAGAAGGGTGAGAGTCCAGCCCGAGTCGGCTAGCTCGTCAGCGGGCGAGGTGCTCGCAGCGCCATGGTCGCGGTACGGGCGGTGAGAATCGCAAATAAATTTAACACATGGATTACAAACGAATTAAAACATCTCGTGGTTCATCATCGCTACTCGTGAGGATCGATGGAACATCAACCAATGCATACAT
The DNA here is from genome assembly GCA_015847255.1 of Hyparrhenia diplandra. Classification (NCBI taxonomy): domain Eukaryota; kingdom Viridiplantae; phylum Streptophyta; class Magnoliopsida; order Poales; family Poaceae; genus Hyparrhenia; species Hyparrhenia diplandra. Next base: position 915,836 of record JADLZK010010699.1, on the reverse strand, counting down.
GCATCACCACGCTGTATGCATGCACACAACAGAGACGCCGCTCGGACCGCATCATCATCCTCTAGATCGAGCCCGCTCTGCTTTCGCAGTAGAGATTAACCTACCACACCGCCGTAATCCTACACTCCTCGCCGCAGACACACCGACTCGCACGGCATTGTGGATAAAAATCCTCATTAGCACTATACTCATCGTTCCGCAATGCCGCAGTCGTAGTGAACTTTGTGTGCCTCATCTTCCCATATGCACGATGCCCGCCATGGCGAGGCACGGTTGGGCGGAAGGAGGAAGACAAGCCGCTTACCTTCACGGCGTCCATCACCACGCCATTGCATTTTGAAGTGCAAAAATAGCTCAAGCTCCCCAACATTTTTGCCACCTCGTATCATCTTCCTCAATCCGCCGCAACACCTCTCGGCATGGTCGTCATCGGGCGGCGGCCAAGCGTTCGTCAGAGCGCAAGGCGTGCACATAGCGAAAAGTGCATGCCCCCGAGCCTGGGCTTTGTTCGGCTTGTCGAGGCGGGCGCGGACGGTGTCGCGGCCTTCCACCGAACATGGCAGACATGCCCGGCTCAAGCACGCTCCGGCTCCGGGTTGCCGACCTCGGCGAAGCCGGTGATGAGACTCGTAGAATACCGCCGCAGTAGCACTGGCCGCCCGAGGTATGTAGCCGGCCGCACTCGTCGACCCGCCGCCGCCGTCATTGCAGCACCCGGTCTAGTGGGATGCTCCGGTCCACAAAGGCGCCAAGCACGCTTCTCGTGTCCGTGCACGTGGCCCGCAGATTGTAGAGGTCCTCCATAGGATCCTGCGGCGCCATGGCGACGCGGAAGCGCAATGTCCTCAAGCAACTCCCGCGAAGGTTCTCCATGGCAAGAGGCAGCGTTGCTCTGCGCGGGGGGGCTTTTTTGCTTGAGCTTTGGCGGCGACGGGCGATGTGAATGTAAAGCCGCCCTCACCGGTGAGCAGCAATAATACGGGTGCGTTCGCAATATATAATGCAAAGGCGCTCGAGGAGCTGGCCACGCCGGTGAGCACTCCGGCGAGAGCGGCGAAAGTGACGTGACGCATTATTACATGAATGGCCCGCGAACGCATCAAAGCAAGTAAATGGACGTGACGCTGCTTCCCACAATACGCGATCAGATGTCTCGAATCAAGTTGCATGTTTATCCATGACAATATGATCTCAAATCAAAAGCTTGTAAACTATAAATTTTCATGGATATTTGGGAACTACAGCCTTTATATTGGTAGTTTGTCTGAGGTCATTCAAAAAATTTAAATTTCCAAATTTCATTTGTTTTATTTTATTTTTAAAAAATTGAGACCTAGTTTTCCATTACCAAGATAATGCCAAATCAAAATGTTTTAAACTAGAAAGTCTCATAACTTAGTAAGATCTACAATTAATTCTCAATTTGGTTGTTTCCCATCCGACATCCATGCTAGTGATTGTTCACAAATCTTAATTATACACCACAAAGAAACATGAATATACCACTGTTCATTCATCTTCTCAAAAAGTGCAATAGAGCACTCACAATGCAGACTACCATTGTTTCTATCCTCATTTATTACCCCTCTGCTTATTGCTTTTTGCTGATGTGGCGCTATATTTATTGAAGAGAGAGAGGAAACACACAAGAAACCAAGTCTAACTAAGAAAACCAGAGGTCTTCACGTAAACCAAGACAATTTGTGAGAGTGACAAGTGGGCCATATGACATCATCATGATAGAAAATTGTATGTGGGAGATATAGTTTCTTGACACAATAATGTCCAAGACTTTAGAAACCATGATATAGTTTCTAGCATTGTGAGTGCCCTTAATAATCAAACATCCACGCAAAGACATGATTTAGAGTAACACAATGCCACCTCACCACCCCACTATCACCCCACTAGCATGCCACCTCACCACCCTACTACCCTTCCTTGTGCCACATCGCTTTGTAAAAGTAAAAAATTGTGTTTATTTTGGGACGGAGGGAGTGGTTGGTCGGTGCCGATTTGTTGTGAGAAAAAAGTACCGTTGGCTAGTTGGTCGGCCGGTGGCCGGTGCCGGGTTTTAGTACGCGAGAGGAAAACACCGTTGTCGGGCCGGTTCAACCAGCCAATTAACAAGGAGCGGGGCCGCGATGACATGACCGTGCTAGTCCGCACGCCAACGCCTTTTGATAGAGCGCCGCTCTAACATTTACACCTTTGCGGCGCGGCATACCTTTGCGTGAGTAGGAGTAGCTTAGGCCGCGCCGCCGCGCGCTTTAGGTTCGCCATTCGCGAAAGTCATCATTATACCGATGCCCGCTCCATCTACGAGGCACCGCACGAGGACGGAGGACTCGACTCGCCCTAGTATACTCCTACTGCATGCACCAGCTCAGACGTTACCCCGAATACTTCCCCGATTTGGCTTGCTTGTTGGCATCGAGATACGTACTATCCGACACGCAGATACTATACGGATCAGACTCCCGGCCGCTAAGACGCCCGCCTTCCTCGAGCAAGTATGGTACTGTAGGCTATAAGCAGTATATACGGTAATGTACTCTTCGCTAGGCATGCCACCCGACAGCGAAGCGTTGAATTACTGCCCGCCGGCAAGCGCCGTCGCCGCTTGTCTATTCCGATTCTCCCGCGGTGCTTAGGTGAGGCAGCCCATAGTGCCAATGTAGCCCGTCAGGACAATTTCTATTTTTTAAAAATTTGTTTCATTTTTTCAATAGAAAAATAAAAGGAAAACGCCTCAAATGCTTCATAGGAGTAGCTAGAGATGCCTATTTTTATTTGCTCCGCTAGAGTAAAATTGTCCTAATTATACCGTGTGCAACATACCGTATATATGCTTTCAAATTGACAGATAATTTGGATAGATTTCATTAGAACTGCCACTGCTCAAGAGCAAACATCCACACATATTTGAGAAATAAATATATAGCACATGGATTATGTAGTTAGTACTATATATCACAACTAATAACACACATGTCTCAAATCAGAATGTTATTGATAAAATTTTACAATAGTCGTAGCTGTGTAAGAATACAATAGCTTGATAGAGAATGATTTTACAACATTTAGAAATAAAAACATCAATTTTAGAATTACTATGAGAGAGAAAACAAAATTGATAATGCTCTTATACAACTTTTTGAATAAGACGGATGGTCAAACACGATGTCTAAAAAGTCAAAACCCCCCGCCTCCTCGTAGTTTTTCATGCCGACAGTAGGTCCCACCACGCCTTCTCCCGATGCAGCTTTGAAGTGGCGATCTTTACCTTGTGCCCGCCCAAAATTTTCCCTCAAAATTTGCGCGCCAAAGATTCGTGGCAGTAATCCAAAACCCTATCCCTATCCGCCCCTCACAAAGATTCATTTCACTCCTCATCCGCGCCCTCACGTGACGATTCTAGGGTATCAAGCCGCCGCCCTCCGCCGTTGACAACCACCACCGCCGCATCCAACCACCGCCCTCGCCATTCTCTTGTTTCAAGCCGGCAGACAAGATCCGCTGACCACCGCCCAACCCACCTCCGATCCATCTCCGCGACGCTGACCGCCGGATAATTCGCTACCGGGCTATGACGAGGTCGCCCTCCCCCACCGCCAGAATCACCCACCAGGTACGAGGCACATCTCTGGGGAGACCGCAGTCCGCCACCCACCTTCTACGCCGGCTTCATCCTCCACCCGAGCGAAGGGAGCACCGCTTCGTCATCTCCCAACCACCGCCTCCTCCCTCGATCTCCTAGCTTACATTTTGTTGGATACTTAACTACACTTTGTTTATTCCTCTATTTTGAACTACATTTTTTTTGTTCTCTCGCCTCTTTGGTTTGTTTAGTCCTCATAGACCCGCCTATTACATAATTTATTTGCGTAATTATCCTAAGATGGATATACCGAGTTGTACATACCGAACCCGACAATCGATCGCTACAATGTTGTTATCTAGTATTTTTGTCGTAGGAAACCGCAACTACTCAAGGCATATTTTCTTGATAGATGATTATGCGTGCTCAAGAAACATGACAAATTATCTATAATACTATCTTGTCTTAAAAAAAAAATTGCCTATTACATGAATGGTTACCGAACTACGTGCACTTGTAGATACCGAACTTGACACCGACCGCTACGCACTATAATGTAGTTATCCTGTGGTGTTTTTGTCGTCATAGGAAACCGCAAATACCGCCGCTTAATTTTCTTTTATACATGAATATATGTGCTCGAGAACAATGACTACTTCCGAGAGTACTTAAACTATCTTGTCTTACACGAATGTCCTTGTTAAAACAACAAGCATACTAAAGTACGCTTTGATTATATTCCTCTATTCCTCGAACTAAATTTTTTTTGTTTTCTTTTCGCCTCGGGTTTGTGTAGTCCTCATAGACCGCCTATTACAAAATTGAATCAGAAAATATTAGGCCCCCTCGCTAATTTTCAGCGACTGAAAATTTTCAAATCTGCTCAGCGATGAAGCTACTTCAGTGATTTCCATCCAACAAAGTGCATCAACGCATCATCGTGGATAGATAGAGAGCACGCAGCGGTCGGGCTGAATTTTTCAATTTTTCTATACATGAGGAAAGGTGATAATTTTGTCCTCGATGGATACATGGAGTTGTAGATATCAAACAATACACCCTCGATCGCTATTATAATGTTATTATCTCAGGTGTTTTTGCTACTATAATATTATTATCTCGTGTGTTTTTGTCATAGGAAACTGCAACTACTGGCCGCTTGTTCTCTTCATAGATGAATATGCGTGCTCAAGAAACAACACGATTGCTCAGAGTACAACTATCTTACAAAAATGATCCTATTAAACCAACTGCAAAACTACGCTTTGTTTATATTCCTCTATTTCTAAACTACATTTTTTTGTTGCCACTTTGGTTTGTTTAGTCCTCATAGACCGCCTATTACAGAATTGAACTGTATAATTTTATCCTCGATGGATATGTCGAGTTGTAGATACCGAACCCGACACCGTAGAGTGCTACTATAATGTTGTTATCTCTGTGGTGTTTCTCGCCCTAGGAAAAACTACAAATACTGCTCCTTATTTTCTTTATACATGAATATACGTGCTCAAGAACAATGACCGCTCAGAGAGTTCTTCATCTTGCCTTTACAGAATATCCTTATTAAAACAACCGTTACTAAAGTACGCTTTGTTTATATTCCTCTATTCCCTCGAACTTCATTTTGTTGTTCTCTACCTTAGTGGTTTGTGTAGTCCTCATAGAGTGCCTATTACGAATTGAACTATATAATATTAGGCCCCCGCTATTTTTCGAGGTGGCTGAAATTTTCAAATCTGTTCAGCGACGAAGCAACTTCAAAGTGATTTCCACCCAACAAAGAGCATCAACGCATCATCGCGGGAAGAGATAGGAGCACACAAAGGTCGCCTCGTAAGTGAGGAAAAGGTGATAATTTTGTCCTCGATGGATATATGGTGTTGTAGATACTCTAACAAAGACACCTGACTTCTACTATAATGTTGATGTTCTGTGTGTTTTTGTCATAGGAAACCTGCTACTCGTCAGCTGTTTATTGTCGTAGCGCCAATAGAGCAGCTCATGCTATGTTATTGCACTTTTTGGCGCTTATTCGCGCTATAGCGCACTAAGCTCAAAATGTCATAGCGCTATTATGGTGCTATTGGCAAATTGATCACTCTAGCCTAATTGTTAGTGATTGAGTGATTTCAAGAACTTTATGATTGTTTGCTTATGTACTTGACTTGATGCCTTAATGGTTGTTTGCCTTCATGGTTGTTTGTTTTGAGGATGAGAACTTTATTATATGGTTATCATTATCACTTATCAAATTATAGTTGTATACTTGTCCTGATTTCAAATTTGAAACAAATAGCGCCGCTATAGTGTGAAATGCATGCCGACGTTACGTTGCAAATAGCGCGCTATAGCATCGACCATAGCGCCGCTTATAGCGGCAATAGCATCTAGAACAAGTCAGCTTCTAAATTTCATAGCGCGATCTAAAACATGGGTCGTAGGGAAATCACTGCGACCATCGCTTTCATATTTTCTTTATAGATGAATATACATGCTCAAGAACACCGATTGCTCAGAGAGTACTAGCACTACTAGTTTGTCTTACAAAAATGTGCCTATTAAATGAACTGTTACTAAACTACGCTTTGTTCGTATTCCTCTATTCCCGAACCACATTTTTTTGTGATCTCAGGCCTCTGTGGTTTGTGTAGTCCTCATAGACTGCCTAATACAGAATTGAACAAGATAATTAGGGCCTTGCTAATTTCCGTGCGACTGAAATTTTTCAAATCTGCTCAGCGATGAAGCTACTTTTAGTGATTTCGATCCAACAAAGAAGCGCACAACACATCATCAAAGCGGAAGAGACAGAGCACGCAGCAGTAGCCTGAATTTTTCAGTTGCCTATTAAATGAGGTGCCTTGGGATAGTTGATTATGTGGCACTCTCCAAAGAGTGGGTGAAGGAGGACAGGAATTGGCCGCCAAAGGAATCCAGAGTCCATGGGACAAATATCCACGTAACCTTGCTCGGGCTTTTTTGCGTGCATTGAGCATACCGCCGTGTCGTGACAAGGCTGAAATTGTTTGGACCTGTGAAGAGGCTCGGCCTTTATCTCGAGATAGTTTTAGAGAAGGCAGCCCGCCCTTCTGATGTCATTGGTGTAAGGGAAAGATATGAGCTCACAGGGCCCCGGCACCCTGCAACGCATGGGCATCTGCGTGGGTATGTCTACATGGGTTGATTGGAAGACGGATGATGGTTCCACAGGTGGCTTACGGGAGATGTTACTACAGAGGGGCGTATCCGGGCATGTGGGTGGTATGTACAGTTCGGTTGGTTGGAAGCCTTGGTGCCGCGACATGTGCATATATGAGTTCAGGGCTAAGCTAGAGGCGATGGAATTACATGGCCACTGTTCAACGCCTGCCAACACCTCTAGCCCTGTAGGTGGTCTAGCAGAGCAGCTGCGCCTTAGCCATTGACGCAGCTGGACCGATGCTGCAGCTTGAGATGGAATTGAGGCCGGGCGCTTAGAGCAGAGCCTCGAGTTGCAATAGATGAGCTCGAGGGACCCCGCAGTTGGGTGTGGCTTCAATGCCCTTCGCTTCATAACGCCCCAACCCTAACTACCAAAGATGGATCTCCAATGCTATCACCCAAAGAGCTTCAAAAGGCGGGGCCTTCTTGTGCCGCTCTTCATGAGTGGTACATGCAAACAAGCGACCACAAACAGGCAAAATGTGGCGCGATCGCAAAGGTGCGAAAGAGGTTTTTTTACGCGTGACACGCACGAAGAGGCTGCGATCAATGTGGGTTTCAACGATTTGTTTGACCTCATGGCACTGGATGTATTGGATGTGTCCATCCTTCGCTGCATGACACTGTGAGTACAATTTCTTCTATTCTGCACTCACTTGGGATGCCTCTTCATCTATTTGCTTGCTAAATTTGCTTTGCATGCCTCTATTCCTAGATGCCCGCCAGTGGGAAGCTAGGGCCATGTCTTTGTCGGTTGGCTTTCTTGATCCCAACCATTGACCTTCAAAGGGCCGAGCGGCGGGCCTCGCAAAAGATGGGCACTACATATCTAGAATGGGGTCTAAGGAAACATCCCGACAAGGATTTTGTCATGTTTAAGATAACCCCGGTGGACACCGGATTGCCGTTGTCATTGCTATCAAGTGGAGGAGAGTTTATTTCGTTGACTCTGCGCCCAGCTTGAATTCAGATACGCTTCCGTTGAAAACTGCAATAAAACAGTGAGTGTTTCCTAACCTACAACTGACCCAGGCATTTTTTTTTCTTAATTATGTTACTAAAAAAATAAAAAAAGAATGTGACATTTTGCATTTTACTCATGTGTAGGCTTACTGAGCGTGTTTTCAATCCCACGGCTAAGGAGGTGACGAGGACACAAAAGTTTTTAGTTAACCCCAAATATACGAAAGTAAGTAGTGCTTCACTTGAAGTTGTGCGCTTGCGTAGTTAAGTGTTTCCATTCAAAGAATAACCACCGTGTTTGTTGAGATATTAGGCAATTTCCTGTTAATTTCATAAAAGTAAACCATGACGAATCGAAAGCAAATTAGATTAAGCATGTGTACAAAGTATTAGCGTAACACAAAAGCATATCAAGATCATAGCATGATTCAACATCATATAGCATAACATGATCATAACAACTAGTGCAAACATGTGTATCATACTAGCATGACTTAGCATCATATAACAATGCATAGCTGTATCCAAAGCAAAGTTTCTTCTCGCCTCGTGGTTGATTTAGTCAAAATATGACACCTTTTGCTCTTCACCTTTTACTACAAACCCATCAGGCTGATCCATGTAAATCTCCTCATCCAACTCTCCATTAAGAAAAGCTGTCTTCACATCCATTTGATGAATGATCAGACCATATGAGGCAGCCAAAGGATAGTAGTGTTCGAATAGTGGTCATTTTAAAGTAGTCTAATGCTAATGCCTCAGCTTTAGTTTTCAGCAAGTAAATATAGCAAAATCTAGAAGCATCATGAATCAACGTCATCAAATATCTCTTTCCACACACTATTCATCTCACATAGATCAGAATGTATGAGTTCTAGAGGTGCCAAGTGTCTTTCCTCCACTGCCTTGTGAGGCTTTTGAGGTTGCTTAGATTGCACACAATTATGACACATAGAACCTTTGGTAATGGTGAAATCTAGAATTAGCTGCAAGCTAGATAGATGTGACACCAAAATTCACATGACATAAACGAGAATGCCAAACACTCGAATTATCATTAATTGTGCCACATATCCGATTCAATCGACTTATTACAAAAATCTACCAAACTTAGGCGAAACAAACCTCCGCAACCATAGCCTTCACCAATAAATTGTCCATGCTTTGACATAACTACTTTATTGGACTCCAACACTACCTTAAACACACAGGATTATTAGCACCTGTATCAACCCACCAACAAGCGCATTGAAACACTGATACTACGGTAGGAACATTACTGTACTCATCATCAGCATTGCTAATAGTCACGAGGTTGACGTTCTTATTTTTGGTGGTAGTTGTTAATTTAGCATTGGAAGATTTATTCCTCTGCACCAAATTCGTGCCAGAATGGCTCTGGTTCCCCTTCTCAATAGTGTTCTTTGCCCGAATCTTTTCCTCAACATCAAGAGATGCTATCAGGTTTTCTTTTTTTTGAAAGTAAATGCTATCAGGTTTTCAACTGATATTTTCTAGCTCTTCTATGAAGAAGGCAACTTAGCATTAATGCATACGGCTACAAAGTCGTCGGGTATGACACACTTAAGGAGTTCAAGTTCTTTTGCCATGTGCTGAACCTCATGAGCTTGCTTGACTATAGATCGGTTAGCAACCATCTTGTAGTCATGAAAGCTCTCCATAATCTACTACTTAGAATATATATCCGATGGTTGCATTCAGGTTGATAGTGTTGCCCCACGAATCTTCTCTCGAGAGATATTTCCCTCGTGCAAGCCAACAATAATCCAAAACATTTTTGCACATAGCCGAGCATGGCCTTAACTCGCCGCCTCTTAAAATTTGCACTAGAAATTTTTTTCTAGCCTCAAAGACGTCAATGAAAAAAGCCATAGTTAAATCAAAAAAAAGGCTATAATAAAGTTTTTGGATTGTTGAGATATTAGGCAATTTCCGATTAATTTCATAAAAAATAAATCATGACGAACCGAAAGCAAATAGATTAAACATGTGAAGCATACCAAAGATAACACAAAAGCATATCAAGATCATAGCATGATTCAACATGATCATAACAACTAGTGTAAACATGTGTATCGTACTAGCATGACTTAGCATCGTATAACAAAGCATATCATGATCTAAAAGCATATAGCGAAGCATGACATGATCCAAAGTAGTATCCATGAAAAAAGCGCCGCTATAGCGGCGAAATAGCGCTAATAGCGCCGGAAGCAAGTGGTCTACCGCATGTAACCGAAGGTCCCGGGTTCAAGCAACAGGCTCCGCATATTGCACATGGTGTGGGTAAGGCATGGCACTAAAATACCCTTCCCCCGCACCTCGCCAAGAAGGCGGGAGCCTACGGCGCACTGGTACACCCTTTTAGGATTTTCTAATTGAAACTCCCAATTATAGTTGTGGTGTTGTGTCTAATCCCAAATGGGCTTGGTAGAAGTATATAGGGCGGAAAACTCCTCGCCTCCACATCAACCAAAGAAATATGATACTAATTGATATCGCACCTCGCACCTTTACTCATGGGCTGAAACAATAAAGCCCATTAGGGAACACAGATATTGGGCCTTTGAGATTTATCGAAATTTCTTCATATGAATTTTAGGGGAACTATTCGTATATAAATTCTAACATGTGTTTCATATGCTTGCAAAGGCCTGTTGCAAAACTGATAAGTGAGATAACAAGACATATGTTTCATATGTTTGCGAAGGCTACTGTTGCAAAACCGATAAGTGATAACAAGACATCTTTCCACACACCATTCATATCACATAGATCAGAATGTATGAGTTCTAGAGGTGCCAAGAGCCTCTCCTCCCCTGCCTTGTGAGGCTTTCGAGGTTGCTTAGATTGCACACAATTATGACACTTAGAACCTTTGGTAATGGTGAAATCTAGAATTAACGCAAGCTCACCAAAATTCACATCTAGAATTAACTCGCAAGCTAGATAGATGTGACACCAAACTTCACATGACAGAAATGAGAATGCCAAACACTTTCGAATTATCATTAATTGTGTCACAAATCGATTCACTCGACTTATTACAAAAATCTCGCCAAGCTTAAGCGAAAACAAACCTCCACAACCATAGCCTTTCTCACCAATAAATTGTCCATGCTTAGACATAAATATTTTCTTTGACTCCAACACTACCTTAAACCCATCTCATGAAAGAAGGTTTTACTTCAGATCTACTCAGATGTTTGCGAGATATTGGGCCTTTTGAGATTTATTAGAATTTCTTCATATGAATTTTTGGGGAACTATTCATCATATATAAATTCTAGCATGTGTTTCATATGTTTGCAAAGTGCTTTGTTGCAAACCGATAAGTGATAACAAGACATGTTGGTTAATTTTTTTTTTTTTCTAGTTAATTTTCAACTTCTTAAAGATTTTAAAGTAGTAATAATGCCTGATCTTTAGTTTTCAAAGCAAGTAAATATAGCAAAATCTAGAAGCATCATCAATTAATGTCATGAAATATCTCTTTCCACACACCATTCATCTCACATAGATCGAGAATGTATGAGTTCTAGAGGTGCCAAGAGTCTCTCCACCGCCTTGTGAGGCTTTTCGAGGTTGCTTAGATTGTACACAATTATGACACTTAGAACCTTTGGTAATGGTGAAATCTAGAATTAACTGCAAGCTCACCAAAATTCACATCTAGAATTAATCGCAAGCTAGATAGATGTGACACCAAACTTCACATGACGTAAACGAGAATGCCAAACACTTTCGAATTATCATTAATTGTGTCACAAATCTGATTCATCGACTTATTACAAAAATCTGCCAAGCTTAGGCGAAACAAACCTCCACAACCATAGCCTTTCTCACCAATAAATTGTCCATGCTTAGACATAACTATTTTCTTCGACTCCAACACTACCTTAAACCCATCTCTCGCCTTCATTTGGATCATCACGAGGTAACTTCGAAGTGCAGCTCCATCTTGTATGCCTACCTTTGTTTGGCAATATAGACCATGTGTACACAAACACTTACGCCTACCTTTCTTTGTATTAGGATTTTGACTTGACGGGAGATTCCATCAATTTGGAGGATATTAGAGAGAAGATGGTCAAGTTTCTTATGGAACATGTCATCAGCCCCGAAGGCGAGCATTTCATTTAAGTAAACCGTGAGTTGATTCTATTTCCCTTGCCGCATGACGATCGGTGGATACATGCATGTGAACCGTATTCTATCAGTACCCTTCTTTGCATGACGATCAAAAGCCGGATACATACATGTGAACTATGTTATTTGTGTTGTGAACAATGCGGGCGTGCAATCAAGAACCGGGTACATCTATGTGAACAATCTGAGATACATTTGATTTTGCAATGCTGATGCCGTCTGCCATTTGTTTGTGATCGGACCTGCGCATCCAGATTATTTGTGTTTGCTAGTGTCTACAATTTTCAATTTGTGTCACATAGCTGAAACGGTCTGCTTATCTATGTAGCCGATGCGCCGGCGCGTAGGTTTCGTACTAAATGTCTGTCGCGTAACCGAAGAAACGTCTGAAACACCGAACAAGCGTCTGAAAGTACGTAACGTTTACAGTCGTACAGAATCAAAACGGTCGTCTGTAAAAGCGACTAAATCCCACAGACGTGGGTACAAAAGAACGTCTGTAATAGATTGAAAGGAACGCAGACGAGCTTACTAAAAACGCGTCTGTAGCTCGTCGCGTTACTTCGACACGTCTTTCGAACAACCGCTCAGAATCGAATAGATCGCGGACGATCGTTTTAAACATGCGACTGTAGTTCTGAACGAGTTACAGTCGACCGACCTACGGAAGCGTCTGAAAGTGGATTAAGTTTCACGAGTAGTAGTACGCAATGTGTGCGCCCGTGGACCGGAGTGTAGTTACGCCGAAGCGAAGCTAACCGCGTCAGAAGCTCAGAGTCGACACAGACACGTGTACCGCAGGTGTCTGTAAGTACGAAGATATCACAGTCGGCTGCGTTCCACACGGGTCTGTATTTGAGTAACAGTTTACAGACCCTTATAGTGATCGGGTGTCTGTGAATGGATAAATACTTGATTAGGCGCGCGATGCGTGCAAGCGTCTCGGTCGTGTGCGTTAGTGCCACAAACACCTTCTTGTGTACGCGTCTGCACATTCGAACTGTTACAGTCGTATACTAGCTTCGTGCGTCACTACTTTTGGACGCGGTACAGTCGAGTACTGATGCGCGGGTCGCTGAGGTTTCGAGGTACAGTCACATCTTAGGCGGGTATGTTGCGTAGATACCGTACACCACGGTCGAGCAAAAAACCGGGGACCGCAGGCGTTCCACGGCGCGTGTGTGTGACAAGGGCTCCTCTGAGACGGGAAGTTTGAGACGCACGGAATCCTTCTGTATTAAAGCCTGTTGCGGGGCGCTTCGCTATGGGCAGTGCGTAAAGTCGACATTTAGAGACCCTAATGGGCAAGGCCGCGGCGTCTTGCGATAGAAGCCCCCTCAACGCGCGACTGTAGAGGCCTTTTTTTTACATAGTGGAGTCCATGTGCCCGGGGAGGTGAGCTAGGCCCCCCTCGGGCGGACGGAGATTAGGGGTTGAATCCGAGCCTTAGGTCGGATGATGATGATGACGTGTTGCACCATGGTTCGCCCGTCTTCGTAAAGGTCCCCGACCTTGTCCTTCGGAGCGTAGAGAGCTCCTGGTCGACGCCCTTCGTCGTGGTGACTCCCGCGGGCCGCCGTGGGCCGGCTCCGTCTTCGTGGAAGCTGCGGGCGCCGCGGGTTCGGTCCATCGCCCTGCGGCGATCCTTCATAGCGGGATGATGGCAAGCCGGGTTTTACTGGGCCCCAATGGGCCGGTGGATTCTCGTGGTTCGGAGAATGTCTCGAGGCCCAATATTTAGGACCCCGACACCTGTCAACATGTACCATTTTACCTTTTCTTTTTCCATCGAGATAATATAAAGGTCACAACCCGTTCTTCCGATCAACGCGGCGGGGTGGACGGGAGGCGTGGCGTAGCTGAAGTCATCAAACAACGAAGGGGGCGTCAACGGAGGCGGCGGCGTCGCCGGCGCCGGGCGCATGGGCTTGGGCGGCGGCTCGGCAGGCAGCGGCGGCGCACGGCGGGCGGTGGCGGCGGCGGCGCCGTCGGGTGCGGGTGCGGCGGCGGCGGCTTGAGGCTAGAGAGCAAGGTAAAAACCTAATTATTTTCTTCTTAATTGTCTCACGATAGTTGCCCCCATATTTATGTGGGGGTTTACAATGCTAACGGGCCAAGCCCATTAGTCTTTTCGACTATCTTTAATTTAATCTAATAATTATAATAATAAAGCTAAATAATAATTAAATATTCAGCCACTCCGCTTATCTCGGGTGACTCGCTGACTGAGTCTGACATCTCTCCCCGCCTGGAGATTCAGCTCGTCCTCGAGCTGGAAGTCCGGATAGATTTTGTTGAATAATTCCGCATCTTCCCATGAAGCATCTGCAGCAGGTTTGTTCTTCCACTTGATGAGTACTTGCAGTGACCTGGCGGACTCTTGTTTTGAGCATTAGTTCAGGTTCGGGGACCGGTGTGCCATCATGAATCCGAGGTAACTCCGGAATATCTATAGGTATCGCCCCACGGTGTGGTTTGAGCATGCTGACATGAAAGGCATTGTGGATACGGGTTCCCGGCGGCAGATTCAATGCATATGTTACTGGTGTAATGATCTTGCTGACGCCGAAGGGTCCAAAATATTTAGGAGAGAGCTTGCCTTTTGTGTAAATCAGATATTGTTGCCACAGAACGGGATAAAAGTTTGAGCCAAACATAATCACCCACTTTAAATTCTCTCGTCTCGTATGTTTAGCATTAAAATATTTGCGGTAGTAATCCCGAGATAACCGCAAAAACGAACCTTTGTCCGATTGAGAAAAATATCCCGCTGAGTTAGTAAATCATCCACGGCTGGTAATGTAGTCTCACCCGGATGGTAACCGCAAATAGTAGGTGGATCACGCCCATACACAAGTTTGAACGGCGTTGTTTTGGTTGATGCATGATATGAGGTATTATAGCAATATTCAGCCCAAGGTAACCATCTTACCCAATCCTTTGGTTTGTCACCAGATCAAGCAAATACAGATACATTGTAATAATTTTATTGACGACCTCGGCCGCCATCCGCTTGAGGATGATAAGCCGATGTAGGTGACAAAATAATGTTGAATAGACGGAAAATTTCTTGCCGTAATTGACTCATGAAGATGACATCCCCCTGCCACTAACCACCGATCTCGGCAAACCATGTAGTCTAACAATCTCGAGAAAAAAATTTACGAGCCTGCGGGTTGCTGTATATGGATGAGAAAGAGGTATAAAGTGAGCATACTTGGATAGACGATCAACCACTTGTTAAGATTACCGATTTAGATCCAACTTTCGGAAGAGCTTCAATGAAATCCATTGATATATCCACCCGGATCCGCTCGAATTGGTAAAGGCTGAAGAAGCCTAGCATGATGAAGGTGTTCAGTTTTATTGCGTTGGCAAACCAAACAATCATTCACAAAATCGGTGACAATGCGTTTATCATGTTTGACAAAGAAGGTCCGACGGAATCGATGCAGTGTTTTTTTAGATACCCTCATGTGTTTGAATCATGAATTACATGGAGAATAGTCTCAAGATGTTTGGATGATGTGGAAAGCCATACCTTTTTGTTAAACAAGATCAATCCATTGCGAACTTCCCACGCAGAGTCCTTACCGTTGATTATAGAATCAATAAGGGCTATAGCTTCATTATCGAATGCAATTTCCTCCCGTAGGTGATCAAATAACCCCAATTGAATTTTTGAAATAGCCATGAGAGAAGATTCATCTATGTTCGACGAGATAATGCGTCGACCACCACATTTGATTTACCCGGCTTGTACTCCACAAAGAAAATCATAACCAAGTAATTTGCTAACCCATTGATGCCGTGGAATTATGGACAAGCTGATCCAAAATTTACTTAAGACTGTAATGATCCGACCTTATAATAAATGGGCGGCCCCAAAGATATGGTCGCCAATGTTTGACTTCTGTTACCAATCCTATGAGTTCTCTTTCATAAGCAACTAACTTTTTGTACTTATCGGGCATACGTTTGCTAAAGTAAGCAATTGGACCATTACCACGATGTAAAACAAAGACCCATACCTATACGGACGCATCACATTCCACCACAAATGACTTATTAAAGTCCGGAAGTTGGAGAACCGGTGCGATGATAAGGTCCTCTTAAGGTGCTCAAAAAGTCATTTGTTGCCAAGGGTGTCCAAATGAATGAGTTTTCTTAAGAAGATCGATCAAGGGGCGTGCAATTGTACCATAATCCATTATAAACTTTCTATAGTAACCAGCTAGTCCCGAAAAGCCTCGCAATTCACGTAGAGTTGTCGGAAGCGGCCAAGCCGTGACGGCCTCAATTTTTTTTCGTCAACGACCACTCCAAAGATCCGATATAATATGTCCCAAATAACCCAATTGTGATTGACCAAAGAGGCATTTAGATTTCTTTAAGAAGATATTATGAGATGCGAGTACCTTGAAAACCTCTTCCACATGGTGGAGATGCTCAGACCAGGATTTGCTAAATATCAGGATATCATCAAAGAAGACCAGCACAAACTTACGCAGGAACGGTCCCAATATATCATTCATCAAAGCTTGAAAAGTTGAAGGTGCATTGCATAAACCAAATGGCATGACCAAAAACTCAAAGTGCCCATGATGTGTCCGGAAAGCTGTTTTTTCGATGTCCGGAGGATGCATGCGTACCTGGTGATATCCAGAGCGGAGATCTAATTTGGTGAAGAATTTTGCACCTTCCAGTTCATCCAGTAATTCAGCAATAACCGGTATTGGAAACTTATCTTCCAAGGTATTAGTATTGAGCTCCCGGTAATCAACACAAAAATGCCAAGTTTGATCATGTTTCTTGACAAGAAGGACAGTGAGGAGAATGGCGAAGTGCTATACCGGATGATACCTTGAAGAAGCATGTCTGCACACTGTCGTTCCAGTTCATTTTTACAGATCGAGGGTAACGATAGGGGCGAAACAACGGTCGGCCGAAAGGGATCCTTAAGATGGATTCTATGATCATAACGTCGTTGAGGTGGCGGACCCGAAGGTTCTCTCGAAAAGCTGTTGGAACTTGCATACGAGAGGATCCATTGGTATGTCGGGAGAAAGTATATGAATACCGGGTGAAAATTGTCTCCTTAGAGAGGTCGTGCCATATGATCGGTTGTCCCTTCCTCCGAACTTCATAATAAGTTTATTAAAATTCCGCACAATATTACCCAAAGAACTCAGCCAGTCCACACCCAAAACAACATCATAGCCTCCTAATTTGATGCTGAAGAAATCTGCTTTGAAGCTTTCAGTGGCAATAGAAAATTCAATACCATCATACCTTCCCACATTTGTTATATGTTGTCCGTTGGCGACAGCAACTTTGAGCGGATGGTTTAAAGAAGAACTTTGGAGGCCTAGTTTCCACGGCCAAATCGAGAATCCGAGAAAATTATGTGTGGAACCAGAATCCAAAAGAGCCAATAAATTGGTGCCATGTATATTTATAATTAATTGCATGGTAGGACAGGTGGATATGCCAGTTAAGCTATGAACTGATATTTGAATATCTGAATATCCCCTTGTGCGTACCTTTGAGTTCTGTCGGCGACGGGAAGCGTATAAAGACGTCTAGCAAAGAGCTATGGCTGTCTCAATATCGAGCGGTTGATGTAGTTGGATGTCGTCCCGAATCGAGGTGCTAACCCAAAGAATATAAAGCATAGCCTTTCTTGTTTTGGGGAGAGGTGTTGTACCTTGTTCAGCGTTCTTTGTGAATGTATTAGTGTACTGTCCAAATCTCCCGTCCGGTGTGATGTTTGTCAGATCACCAAGATGATTGTGTAGAGGGGGTTCCAAAACAACTGGTAATAGCTGCAGAAAATTCTGGCCAAGTCGGTTGACCGACTTCATTTTCCAAACGAATAAGCCAAGATAATGTGTGCCCTTGGAGATGGCACGGCGAGCTGCATCTGGTGCAGTATTAATAATTCCTTGGCGAAAAAAAAATTATCGCACTTATGCAGCCAATGAGAAGGGTCACTATTGGCGGTCACTATCGACATATTTTTTTCCCCTCAACTTACGACCATAAAGGGGAGTGAAACTATACATTACTATACTCATATACATTTATTACTAACATATTTCCACTTGTAGTGTTTGAAATGTATTTTGTAGCATTTATAATAAATACAGGTGGAAATACGTCCAAAGTACGCCATCCTAGAAAGCGTATTCTCAAGCATATCAAGCCCAGGGTGGAAATGGACCAAATCTACACAACTGGACCGAGTCAAGCCCACTGCACAACTTTTCAGGTCCAACCAAGATGACACACCGAGGCTCGGACCGGGCCGAGCCCAAAGGGGTGCTTGCGCACCCCCAAAGCGGCCCGCGCCCGATATGGGGGTTCGAGCCCATCATCGGCGTGGGCGGTACATTCAATGACACGGAGGGCGGTGCGGTGGTGGAAGCGGTTGTTCATCGTACTGGACATGTCATAGAGGCGGTTGGGGGGGTATTAGGGTCATTTGGCCACCTCTCCCATGTGTATAAGTAGCTCCTCCCTCTCCCTCATTCCACACACCACACTTGGAGGCAACACACCAAACACTCACACTTTCCACCTCACTCTCCACTACCACCTTCTTCTTCTTCTTCTTACTTGGTTAGCATTGGAGTAGAAGAGCAACAAAGGAAGAACTTGTAATCTTGGAGCAAAGTGAGCTTTGGTAATATATATCTTCCATGGATCTTTCTCCATTGTGCAAGTTCTATTTCTATGATCATGGTTTAACATATGAATTATAGTCTTGTTAGTTGTATTAGTGTTGATATATGAACTATTATATAGTTTGTATATCATAATCTTTACGTGTTCATATTTGTTCTTCATCGATCATTGTATGCTTAACATGATTATAGATGGGATAATGGTTAAATCGTTCTTTTCGGGTTTTGCTCTTGTCTTAGTCCGCCCATCCGTAGGGTGGGGATCCTAGGGGACAAAGAGTAGTGCTCTGAAATAGTGGGCATGGTGCCCGGGTATTATGACACCTTCGAATATGAGAGCATGCCACGGTGCGTGAGGGTAGGCGGCGGGGGTTGTGACAGCCTGTCCGTCCCTTGTAATCCCTCCACATTAGCATGTGATGTAGGAGTTAAGTAAATGCTTTCCATTGGGCGGATGGTGCAGGGAAGTCTCCTGTTATCCTAGACATAACCATGCGTATATCGTGTTAGCATATGATCCTAACTATTCATTGTAAGACCATGACTAGAATACATTAGATTACTCCATAGGGCATTTATTTATTCTTTATCTATTTTCTTTATCCTTTACCCGGTGGTTTCCAATATGTGTGTCACACTATCATATAAACCGTATTGTTTACCCCTGTTATGAATGAGTTGGTCTTTACGTGCACGCATTTCATCATCCGGATGCCATGCTACTTCTTATACAACATGCCTTCCTTTGGGAAAATATAAATAACGATACCTGAATACTTCCCGTGAAAATGCTACAATGATAGATCCGCGGCGCTTGCGGATGAAATATCAACTATGGCAAGATCTATCACCGTTGATTGAAAGTTCACAATCACCGACACGGTGGTTCCACTTGATGATATCGAAGAGGGTCGTCTCCTAGTATAGTCGTCAGGGTCAGGTTCTAAACCCGATTCTAATGATTGTGCTAAGAAACGACAAAAAGCATTTACGACGCCGTTGCTTGGGAAATAGGTTTCATATCTATTTTTAGTGACGACGTTAAGAAATGCCAACAAGCATTTAAAGCGCCGTTGCGGGGATAGGTTTCATATCTATTTTTTAGTGACAACGTTAAGAAATGTCAATGTTGGCATTTCTTAACGCAATCAAAGGAAACAGTATAAAACCCATCCCCAATAAAAGCGTTAGAAATGCACCGCTGACATTTCCTAGTAAACCACCATGTCGGTGATCCGAAAGGGATTGTCAACGGGATAGATCTTGCCATCTTAGATATTCATCCGCAAGCGCACGGATCTATCATTGTAGCATTTCACCCGAAGTATTCGTGGTATCGTTATTTATATTTTCCCAAAGGAAGGCATGTGATTAATAAATTAGCATAGCATCTGAATAGAGGAACATGTGTTTGCTTAGACCAAAATGTTCATAACAAGGGTAAGCAATACGGTATAAGGATAGTGTGACACACACTTAAGAATCCACCAGCAAAAGGATAAAGAAAATAGATAAAGAATAAATGAATAATCCTAATGGAGTAGTTCTAATGTATCTAGTCATGGCCATACAAATGAATAGTTAGGATCATATGCAAACCGATTTAGTCATGGTTAGGTCTAGGATAACGGAGAGACTCCACGTTACCATACGGCCCGATAGGGAAGCATTTACGAACTCCTACATAACATACGAACGTGGGGGGATTTCAAAAGGGACGGTCAAGGCTTGTCACGACCAAGCCGTCTACCCCCTCAACCGTGGCATGCCCTCATATCCGCCCGGTGTCGTAATACCCGGGCACCATGCCCGCATATTAGAGCACTACTCTTGTCCCCCAGATCCCCACTCGTCGAATGGACGGACTAGAACAAGAGCAAACCCGAAGGAACAACGAACCGATATCCCACCTCTAATCAAGTTAGGCATATGATGATCGATGATGAACTGTAATGAACATGTCAAGATTATGATATGTAAACTATATGCTAGTTCATATACCAACACAAGAACATGAAAAAAACTATACTCTAGTTCATAAGTTAGGCCAAGAACATAAATATAAGACTTGCAAATAGAAGAATGCTCCATAGAGTAGATGTATTACCAAAGCACTTTCTTCTAGGAGACAAGCCCTCCTTGTAGCTCTTCTACTCCAAGTGTTGACTAAGAAAGAATAAAGAAGAAGAAAGAAGAAGAAGGAAGAAGAAGAAGAAGAGAGAGAGGTAGAGGTGGTAGAGAGGGAGAAATTGCCGGGTTTGCTTTGGACTCCAAGTGGTGTGTGTTGAGAGAGGGGGAGAGGGGGGCCTACTTATACACTTGGAGGAGGGGCCTAAGTGCTAAATTACACCAAAACCCACCTGTAAAACCTTCCTTGTATCATAAAAACCGACCAACTAAGGGCGGTAATCCTCGTTGGAAGGTGCACGAACCGCCTCCCCGAGGCCGGGCCGGGAACCGCCTCGGGGAGGTGCGGTCGCACCGGATGGTGCGCAAGCACCCCCAGGCGCGGCCGCTCGGGTCTCGGTGGGGTGTTGTCTTTAAGCCCTCGAAAAGTTGTAGGCCGGGCTTTGCTCGGCCCCATTTGATCTTTTGGATCGATTTGCTCTTGGGCTTGGATTTTTGCAATAATGCGCTTTCCTAAGGCGTACTTTGGTCGATTTTTTTCACTTGCTTTTATTATAAATCTGCAAAATAAAATACAAGACACTACAAGTGGAATTTATGAGTGATAAATGCATATGAGTATAAAAAGGTTTAATTTTACGCCCTTTATGGTAGTAAGTTGACGGGAAAAATATGTCGTTGGTTACCGTCAACGACCAACAAGCATTTTTCGGCGCCGTTCTTGGGAAGGCATTGTTATAAGAAATCACTAGCTGGCTATGAATATGAAATGTGCATGCGTGATAACCACTTGCTCATACAGGCTAATCTTTTATGTTTTCTCCCCGTTGTGGATGAAAACAGGATAGTGTATGTCGGGTTTCCAACTGCCCGACAAACTTCATCGAGAATCCCGAGGCACTCCTAAGGAAGAATAGGTCTCGTACCTCTTCTTCTTCAGCCGAACCTCGGCGGTTGAGACCGACACCCCCTGCACCAAACGAACATAAGCCATGGCTCAAAAAAGTCGCTCATGATTTCTCCATGCCGTCGTTGCCAACGTGCCCACTAGGCCGGTGGTCAACGTTGCGGACAAGAACCGAGCTTTGCACTGGGCTAATTACCATGGTGCGGGCCAGTCCCTTCTGTGGACTGCCTAGCGAGGATGCCAACGCACATCTCCAACACTTCCTTGAGCTGTGCGACACGATTGTCATCAAGGGCGTCGAACCCGGCGTTATCGGGCTCCGCTGTTTCCTTTCTCCCTTGTGGGGAAGGCGAAACAAATGGTTCTATAAGGACAAGGAAGCAAATCAATACGTGGACAAAATGCTCCTTGGCGTTCCTAGCTAAGTTCTTCCCCATGGGCAAAACCAATGCCCCGAGGGAAGGATCGCCAACTTCGGCCAATTCCATGGAACCCATCCGGAGGCATGGGAAAGGCTGCAAGAATACATTCAAGCATGCCCACACCACGGTATGGAGAATTGGCTGGTGCTCCAAAACTTCTATAATGGTCTTACGGCCATATCGGAAGGGCACCTCGGCGCCCCGCTGGCGGTGGCGCATTCTTGTCGCTCACCATTGATGGGGCAACAGCCACGATCGACAAGATGGTAGCAAACCCCAGCTAGGGGAAGACGAGAACCCTAGCCAAAACACAAAAAGGCATGCATCCTCGTGAAGGAGGCAGATTTGCTTGCCGCAAAAAATGGATCTTTTTTCTTTGAAGAAGGCGGATGAGCGCAGCCCGGACTCAACTAACCGCCAGGCGCCTAGTTTACGCCATGGACTCACACATGACATGTGAGACATGTGGTGAAGTTGGCCACTCGGGGGATAATTGCCCCGAGACCCGTGAGGAAGTGGCATTCATAAACAACAACGGGTATCGCCAACCTCGGCAAAATTTGGAACAACCAGTCCCGTCCACCATTCCAAGGTAACCCCGGGGCTATAATCCCAATTCTGACTCCGATCAACCGTCACTCAAGGACTGGTTTTAAGCCAAGCCAAGATCAACGAAAACCTCACCAAAAAGATGAGCGGAATGATGACATCTTAGAAGGAGTCGGCGGCAAAAGCTGGATGGGCTCAACTCGCTATGACCGGTCGGTGAATTTCAACAAAATGATTGAAGCACAAATAACCCGCTAGCCGCTTGTCTTCCCGCAATGGTTGGAGAAAGCTTCAAGACAATCGAAAGCACCCCATGAGAACATCAATCACAGTAACTACGGAGGGGTAGGTCCACTCGTGACCCACCAAATCCCAACCATGTGGTGAGGAAACAAAAAGAGAAGCAACCCGAGGAGACAACACCCCAAAAATGAAGAACCCGAAGTGGAAGTGGTACCATTGGAATACACAGATACAACCTACCTACCATTTACCACAAGAACAAGAAGGCAGGCGTTGGATGAGCAATTCAATCGGTTCGTAGAAATGATCCGAGAAAGTATACGTAAGTGTACCACTTACGGATGTGCTCCACGTCCCATCATATGCCAAGTACATCAAAGATATCATCCAGAATAAGCGGCCATTACCAGCAACAGAAGTTGTGAAGTTGACAGAAGAATGTAGTGCCGCTATTCTGAACCGCCTACCAGAAAAGAAAAAGGATCCAGGTTGTCCTACTATCTCCGCTCAAATCGAACCACGAGACATTTGACCATGCCCCCGTGACTTGGGAGCCAGCGTAAGTGTCATGCCCAAGTCAGTGTTTGACAAATTGAAACATACACATCTAGAGCCAACAACCATGACACTACAGCTGGCAGACTCATCCATAAGGTACCCAGCAGGAATTGTAGAGGACATACCGGTAAAGATCCGGGGATACTTTGTCCCAGTTGACTTTGTGGTGTTAGATATGGAGGTAACAAAAGACACACCACTCATCCTTGGACGACCGTTTTACGAGCACGGCCGGGGCACAAATTAATGTTGGGGGCGGGGAGAGATCCTCTTCAATATTAATGGCAATGAAGAGAAGTTTGAATTCAGGCCTCGGATCTCAGAAGAGTGCAAAATGATCTGGATAAAATATGGGGAGCAAGGAATCAAGGAAATAGAAATACAACCCCCAAAAGCCGGTAACATTCCTAAGGTAGTCAACACTGGTAAAAAGTGGGAGCAAAAGAAAAAGACAGCCCCGAAAAAATGGAAAGAAGAACAGAACATGAGGAAGGTTCCCATTTTTACCGAGAGGACAAAAAAGAAAGAAAAATCCCCAAAAGAAAAAGTGCCGAAAAAGAATACCCCACCTAAGGAAAACAAGGAGGAGCCAAAACAAACAAAGAAATCCAAATACACTCCTCCTCAAAAGGTGTGGGTACTCAAGCAGGTGCAATCATCCGTGTCTCGAGGATCGGATGCACCATCGAGCAAAGAAAATCAGGGAGAAAGTCCTACTCCACGGACTCAAAATTGTGGGCCCTCCGCCAAGGGTAAAAAAGGCATCTACCCCAGAAAAAAGCAAAACAAATAAGGATATCTACGGGTCTCCGGATAGCTTGGGGAGAACCCCCCGCGGGTATCATTGCATTGCATATTTGTTTTCAATAAATTTTATTTTACTTTAGCATGTTTAAATTCCAGCAATATTGCATTCAAAAAAAAAATCCAAAAATAGAATAAGTAGCTCTTCTTGTGCTTTCATGTTTATACATATGAGCTATAAGAGTGTTTAGTTTTAATCCTTGTTGAAATGATGAATAGTTGCTCTGTCTTATGCTTTGCCATTGCCTAGTTTATAATTCGAATTTCTCTAGAGTTTATGTTTTGTGGCTAAAATCTAAAATATCATCCTGAAAAACCTAATTCATGTGGGTTGCATAAGCTCTATCCAGTCTAGGTTGTTGCCAAGTATGATATGGTACAAATAGATTTGCTATGATTTCATCCAAAAGTGAGACTTGACATCCGGGAATCTAATTTGAAAGAAAAGAGAAATGCTATGGGCTATGCTAAAAAAAAGAAGAAAAAGAGATGAAAAATGGACATGTGTCCGAGGGCGAGAAGAGCCCACATCTCCAAAAAAAAAAAAAAAGAAAAAAAAGAGAGGAAATAAAAGACAAAAGTCTAGGGCGAGCAGAGCCCCAAATTTCTCCAAAAAATATTTATATAGCAAATAAAGCCCATACTTTCTCGAAAACCAAATACAATCTTAATCTAAATAAATCCCGGATGAGAAAGTTGATCAAAAGGATGAATGAAAGCATTTCTGTTATAACCGTTCTATCTGGCAACCGCTCAAGGCTCTGAGAAAAGCTAAAAAGCCCCGCTACGATGAAAGGTAATAAAGGGTGAGAAAAAGATATGCCATTTTATTCAAACTATAGTAGAAAAACTTATTATAACCCTGGCACTTGTGAAACATAATCGGCATTGTAGCAACTCCTGATCAACAACCAAGTATTCATCTTTTGCTCGAGGACGCGCAAAGGGTAAGCTTGGGGGAGTTTGTTGACGGTCACTATCGACATATTTTTCCCGTCAACTTACGACCATAAAGGGAGTGAAACTATACATTACTATACTCATATACATTTATTACTAACATATTTCCACTTGTAGTGTTTGAAATGTATTTTGTAGCATTTATAATAAATACGGGTGGAAATACGTCCCAAAATACGCCATCCTCACAAGCGCATTCTCAAGCATATCAAGCCCGGGGTGGAAATGGACCAAATCTACACAACTGGACCGAGTCAAGCCCACTGCACAACTTTTCAGGCCCAACCAAGACGACACGCCGAGGCTCGGACCGGGCTGAGCCCAAAGGGGTGGTGCGGCCGCACCCTGATGGGGGCGGTTCGAGCCCATCCAGCGCGAGGCGGTACATTCAATGACCTGGAGGGCGGTGCGGTGGTGGAGCAGCTGGTTCATCGTACCTGGACGTGTCATAGAGGCGGTTGGGGGGTATTAGGGTCATTTGGCCACCTCTCCCATGTGTATAAGTAGCTCCTCCCTCTCCCTCATTCCACACACCACACTTGGAGGTAACACACCAGCACACTCACACTTTCCACCTCACTCTCCACTACCACCTTCTTCTTCTTCTTCTTACTTGGTTAGCATTGGAGTAGAAGAGCAACAAAGGAAGAGCTTGTAATCTTGGAGCAAAGTGAGCTTTGGTAATATATATCTTCCATGGATCTTTCTCCATTGTGCAAGTTCTATTTCTATGATCATGGTTTAACATATGAATTATAGTCTTGTTCATGTATTAGTGTTGGTATATGAACTAGTATATAGTTTGTATATCATAATCTTTACGTGTTCATATTTGTTCTTCATCGATCATTGTATGCTTAACATGATTATAGATGGGATAACGGTTCGTCGTTCTTTCGGGTTTGCTCTTGTCTTAGTCCGTCCATCCGTAGGGTGGGGATCCTGGGGGGACAAGAGTAGGGCTCTAGTACGCAGGCATGGTGCCCGGGTATTACGACACCTTCGAATATGAGAGCATGCCACGGTCGTGAGGGTAGGCGGCAGGGTTGTGACAGCCCTGTCCGTCCCTTGTAATCCCTCCACATTCGCATGTGATGTAGGAGTTCATAAATGCTTTCCATTGGGCCGGATGGTACCGGGAAGTCTCCCTGTTATCCTAGACATAACCATGCGTATATCGTGTTAGCATATGATCCTAACTATTCATTGTAAGACCATGACTAGAATACATTAGATTACTCCATAGGGCATTTATTTATTCTTTATCTATTTTCTTTATCCTTTACCTGGTGGTTTCCAATGTGTGTGTCACACTATCTGTTGCGTTTCCTAAGCGCAAGTGCCAAAAAGGCAAGAGCACTGGGAACCACAGGTTGACTTCCCACAACGACTTCACCGAATCTGTTACATTCTAGTTACCATCGCCACGGGATGTCGGGTGGCGATACAGAGCATTCTGAGAACAAGTCCGCAGCGCACGGAAATACCGTTGTAGCATTTCACCCGGAGATATTCAGGGTATCGTTATTTATATTTTCCCAAAGGAAGGCATGGTGTAGGACTTGTTGACACTTGTTATCGTATAAATTTATTAATCAAATAAACATGAGAAAGGGGTATAAATCATAATAACAACCCGAATAGGGTGTCACTAACATATTTCCACCAGTTTTGGTAAAGTTGTGAATTGCGAGGGACTAAACGGGGAAAACAGCGAAATTGGCGTGTCATACGGCCGAACGTAACGTAACGCAATCCAACTCCGAGAAAGACCCTAGAAGGCTCCGGACTAATCCCGACGTGATCGAGACTTAGCACCCAAGAAACCATCATCTAGAAGACTCCGGAAGACACGACGCTCTGCGGGACCCAAGGTGGGCCCCACCCCGGGCCGGCGGCCCAATATCCAGAGCCGAGCGGCCCGGCAGCCCAAATTCCGTCGGCCCTGCCTCCGAGAAGCTTCTCCAACCGCCTCTAAGATGCAATCTAATCCGCCGTTTAATGTCGGTTTGATCCGAGGGGCGGCGGTGAAATACAAGTTGTGATCTAATCCAACACACGGTACCTCCTTCGGACTATATAAGCAGCCCCAAAGGCACCCCCAAGAGACATCATCTCCTCATTAGCTATCAACGAGCAAAAAACTAGGGTTTCATATTAGAAGAGAGAGAGGTCCCTCTAGTTGTCTAGTTCATCTAGTTCTAGTTCTAGTTCTTCTAGTTCATCTAGTTGTAAGATCAAGAAGAGAGGCGAGGAGAAAGTTTGGAGATCCGGACTGTCGGATCTTCATCATCATTGTACTTCGCGCAACAAGTTAGGTCTTGACAATCTCGTGTTCTTTATTTATTATTTCTATTTATTCTATTTAATTACTTTTAGTTCTTACTTTACTATATTTACTGGATCTCCGCTCGTATTGAGTGCTTTAGTTATCATATGTGGCTAGAGTAGTAATCGATAGTGTAGACGTGGTGTCTAGACTAGAGTTTACCCGAGTTTGCTTCAATCACGGTTAGTTGTGGTAGCCCGGGGGTGACAGCCCTGTCGGTCTTTGTATTCCACCACGTTCGGGTTGGTGATTCAGAGCTTTTTGGCGGCCTTTCTCCCGATCACCCCTTCCCAGTCTTTTTTAGGATCGGGGCGGTACCGTTGTTCGACGTAAGTAAAGTAAAGTAAGCCTTTGATTATTTAGATCTCATTAGAATACTTAGAAAACTTAACCCTCTCTTCTCACATCATCACCATTATTATCTTAGGACGTTCTAAACCTTTCTAGTACACTTCACGTTCCCGTGGAAAATCGATACTACGGAATACTCCCGGGTGAAAGCTACATCGGTATCCGTGCACTTGCGGATTTCTCTGTTCGCGTTAATTTATACCAACAGGACTCTAGCAGGGGCATGAACAAGACAACATGTCTATGCAGTTGACCAATACTCAATACGGGGGTAAGTCATGATAATTTAAGATAGTGTGACACACACTTGGGCCAACCTCAAGGATAAAAGGAAAATAAAGAATAAAGAATATTCCTAAGTGGAGCGGGCATTCTAAAGTAGTGTGCAAAGAACAAGTTAATAATCATGCAAACATAGATGACTAGAGTTTTAGGCTGAGTGAGATGGACGGGGAGACCCCTCGGCCATACGGCCCAATAGAAGCATTTACGAACTCCTACAACACACACGAATGTGGGGGATTTCAAGGGGACGGACAAGGCTTGTCACGACCAAGCCGCCTACCCCCCTCAACCGTGGCATGCACTCATATTCGAAGGTTCCAGCTTGCAGGGCACCATGCCCAGCGTATTAAGGTACGACCTATATCCCTACGGACCCCCACCCTCCGGATGGACGGGCTAAGATATAGACCAGGCCCCGAAAGCCACAACGAACCGCCACCTCGGCTCAACTCTTACTCTACTCAAATACATGGCATGAATGGTTAGGCCCTAAGTTCTATGCGACTAACCACGACATAGGAACTATAGTCTAGTTCTTCTATCATGATCGTGTCGAGAAAAAACATGTCAAGAATATAACATGTAAATACTCTAGCTCTATTGCACAAGCATATGAGATCAAGACTTGAGGATAAACCATAAATGTATTCATACCGAATAATCCTTCTCCCAAGTACAATCTCTCCAATGAAGCTTAGCCTTGCTCCAAATACTACTAAAGACTAAAAGAACTAGAGAAGTGGAGGAGTAGAGAGGAGAGGAGAAGAGGAGTAGTAGAGAGAGGAGGCTCCAAATGGTGTGTGTTACAATGGTGGGAGATGGCCTCCTTTTATAGGTAGAGGTCCGCATGGGCATGGGCCAACCTTGGTTGCTCCACTGGAGCACCACGCCATCCATATCAATTTTCTGGATCAATGGTTCGAACCACAATTATTACACGATGTTCCAATGGAGCACCACGCGAGGTCCGTCAGCAGGCCCAGCTCCTCCGGGAACGTCCCCGCCAGGTCGCCGTGGTTGAGGTCGAGCATGGCAAAGGTCGGGCGTCTTGGGTCGTCCGGCGTAGCCGTCGAGTAAGACGCCGCGATGGGCGCTACGTCGGGGCCACACCAGCTGGCCGTCGGGTTCTTAGGGTTGTTGTCCGCCGTGCGCTTCGTCTTCTTGTTGCCCGAGAGCGGCCGCCCGCAGCCGCCGGAGAGGCGCGATGCGGTGGGGATTGAGGAGGAGATGGCGTTGGCGGCGAGAAGGGTCGAACCCTCGACCACGCGGTTCGATCCATGGAACCGTGAGTTTCATGGATCTTTACAGAGCCCAATAGGATAGATTTGGTGGACCGGTTCGGCGAACCTGTGGGTCGATCCGATCCAAGCCCAACTTGAGGTAGAGGAGAGGGGCTCTTTGGAAGATGGCCATCCCACATGAAAGGATCAAAACCGACCTTGGAACACCTTCCTAATCTGCGAAACCGACCATCCAACGTCGGTAGTGCCTGTTTTTAGAAGGTAATGAACCGCCTCCCCAAAGCTGGGCCCGAGCTGCCTCGGCCGGGTGCGGCGGCGCGCACAGTGGTGCGCGTAGCGCACCCTGCTGGGGCCCGCCTGGCTCCGGCCCCGGCGGGGTGGCGTTGTTGAGCCCGAAAAGTTGTAGGGGCGGTGTTGGTTCGGCCCGGTTCTGCGTGTTTGATCCATTTCTCCCTTGGGCTTGATGTTCTTCGAGAATGCGCTTTCGAGGGAGGCGCCTTTTGGTCGATTTTCCACTTGCTTTTATTATAAATCTGCAAAATAAAATACAAGGTACTACGAAAGTGGAATTTATTAGTGATAAATGTATATGAGTATAAAAAGGTATAGTTTTACTCCCTTTATGGTAGTAAGTTGGCGGAAAAATATGTCGTTGGTTACCGTCAACAAACTCCCCCAAGCTTACCCTTTGCGCGTCCTCGAGCAAAAAGAGATAAGTACTTGGTTGTTGATCGGGGAGTTGCTACTATGCCGATTACATTTCACAAGTGCCGGGGTTATAATAAGATTTTTTCGCTAGAGTTTGAATAAAATGGCATATCTTTTTCCCACCCGTTATTACCTTTCATCGTGTAGCGGGGCCTTTTAGCTTTTCTCAAAGTCTTGGGGCGGTTGCCATATAGAACGGTTATAACAGAATGCTTATCATTCATCCTTTTGATCAACTTTTTATCCGGGATTTATTTAGTTAGGTAATATTTATTTTATTTATTTATTTCAAGAAAGAAGGGGCTTTATTGCTATATCTCTTTTTTTTTTTTTTTTGAGAGGTGGGCTCTACTCGCCCTAGACTTTTGTCTTTTGTTTCCTCTCTCTTTTTTTTTCTCTCTTTTTTTTTAGATGTGGGCTCTACTGCGCCCTCGGACACTTGTCCATTTTTCATCTCATTTTTTTTTTTTTCTTCTCTCTTTTTTTTTTTTTTTTAGCATAGCCCATATTATTTCTTCTCTTTTTTTTTTTTTTCAAAGTAGAATCCCGGATGTCAAGTCTCTCTTTTGGATAAAATCATAGCAAATCCATTTGTACCATATCATACTTGGCAACAACTTAGACTGGATAGAGCCTATGCAACCCACATAAATCGGGTTTTTCGGGATGAGTTTTTAGAATTAGCCACTAAACCCAAACTTTAGAGAAATTCGAATTATAAACTAGGCAATGTAAAGCATAAGACAGAGCAACTATTCATCATTTCAACAAGGAATAAATCTAAACATTTTCATAGCTCATATATATAGGAATGAAATTTATCTTTTTAGTGTAACTCAACATTTCATAAGATAGAGAATATGATCAAAATGTGAGATACAAGTTACCTTTCTTGGAGTCCTCCCCCAAGCTAGCCTTTTGCTTACCTTTTTATGGTTCTCGCTTAGCTTGAGCACGCAATGATCCGAGTTGTGCCTGGTGGCGTGGTTAGAGGCTCCCCAAGCTTGTCTTTTGATGTCATCAAAGTAACAGGACAAAATCTTGGGGTTGAAAGGTTTCTCTCCTCTCTTCTTCTTCTCTTCTCTACCCTCTCATTTTATTATTATTATTATTATTATTATTATTATTATTATTATTATTACTATTATTATTACTTTTAACCCTGTTGTCATCTTCAAGACTTACCCTTATGGATTTTGATAAATTTCTGCAGGGGTTAGTCCATATGATCGACCAAAATTTACTCTAGCAATTTTAGGTTCAATAACCGGACTCGACTCCATGTCTAATCTGATCAAGGTAGACTTTTTGACCTAAGCACCATGCTCAATTCAAAACGCCTATGGAAGTATGATCATACGTATAACCAAAACTTCCAAACCAAGACATGCCAAAATAGAAAGAGGAAGCATGCATTGATAAACAAGATTCATCCAATGAGAGATAAACAATTTTATTCTTATTTATTATTTTTTTATCGTAAGCATCATAGAGTTATTACTGGGAGATTATTATTGTAAAATAAAAAGATAACTACCGATTTACCTTCGGCAAGGGCTCACCTTTTAAAGTCCGACGGCGGGACTCTTCTCCATTCATTTAGTGCTTGACGGAGTGTTACCCGTATCCGGAGAAGTGGATGCGGATGTCGCCCTTTCATGCGCCATGCCCGCTTAACACTTTGTGGCTTTACCTTCCCAGGGCTGCTTGTTTTTAGCATTCTTATGCTTGTTGAACCCGTTGAATGGGCATCTCATTGTTTGGCCCCCGCATATGGAAGCTAGCATGCCCCCGATCCCACGTGCAAAAACTGCATTTGTAGTGTTAAGAAATGGTCTCCCAAGGATTGGGGCAGCTCTCTCGTTGTGACCCATGTCTAGGATGACAAAGTCCGTCGGGATGTATGCTTCTCGGATTTTACTATAACGTCCCGAGCTACTCCCTCCGGTTTCCTTAGTGATAGGTCCGCCATCTGCAGTTCAAAATGTATAGGGGACAAAGGTCCACCTAATATTTCATCATATGTTACCTTGGACATGATGTTTATGCTTGATCCAAGGTCGCCGGCATCCTCGAAGACATGCGGGCCAACCGAGCATGTGATTGTCGAGGCGGCCAGGGTCCTCCTTCTTGATAATGAGTGGTGGCTCGGTAGGAGACTTGCTGTCTTCCCGACATAGAGGCTTACCGCACCTCGTTGAGACCATTTTAACAGATTCAAGAGAAATTTTGGGTTGCCCCAAAACTTTTCCCGAACCGACAACAGCAAAAGCGTGGCCCTGAGCTAATTGGGTTTCTATCATTTTATTAAAGCTCGCTTGTCTTTCATAAGAAGAAGTTAAACTTTTAATTTTGAAAATCATGTTTTCAATTATTTCATCATTAAGCATCAACTTCTTTGAAAGTTCTTCAATTATTTTTGCTTGGTCTAAGACCAAGTCTTCCAAGGGAGAGAGGATTCGAATTGTACCTTGAGTTTGAGTTACCTCCTTGGTTTTGTGGGCGCGACTTGTTGTTCCACCCATTATGGTCTCCTTGTTGACGGAACCCGTTGTTGATGTGAGTAACGTCTTCCGCGGGTTTTGAGGCGATCATTCCCCTGAATGGCCAACATTGCCACAAACTTCGGGAATGCGCTTTCCGGGAGGCGCCTTTTGGTCGATTTTCCACTTGCTTTTATTATAAATCTGCAAAATAAAATACAAGGTACTACAAGTGGAATTTATTAGTGATAAATGTATATGAGTATAAAAAGGTATAGTTTTACTCCCTTTATGGTAGTAAGTTGACGGGAAAAATATGTCGTTGGTTACCGTCAACACTATCATATAAACCGTATTGTTTACCCCCTTTATGAATGAGTTGGTCTTTACGTGCACGCATTTCATCATCCGGATGCCATGCTACTTCTTATACAACATGCCTTCCTTTGGGAAAATATAAAATAACGATACCCCTCAATACTTCCGGGTGAAATGCTACAATGATAGATCCGTGCGCTGCGCGATGAAATATCAACTATGGCAAGATCTATCACCGTTGATTGAAAGTGCATAATCACCCGTCACGGTGGTTCCACTTGATGATATCGACGGTTAGTCTCCTAGTATAGTCGCCGTGGGGTTCTAAACCCGATTCTAATGATTGTGCTAAGAAAGCGACAACAAAGCATTTCGGCGCCGTTCGGAAATAGGTTTCATATCTATTTTTAGTGACGACGTTAAGAAATGCCAACAAGCATTTACGGCACCGTTGCGGGGATAGGTTTCATATCTGTTTTTAGTGACGGCGTTAAGAAATGCCAATGTTAGCATTTCTTAACGCAATCAAAGGAAAATATGAAACCCATCCCCAAAAAAGTGTCGAAAAATGCACGTGACATTTCCCGATAAACCACCATGTCGGTGATCCGAAAGGGATTGTCAACGGGATAGATCTTGCCATCTTAGATATTCATCCGCAAGCGCCGCGGATCTATCATTGTAGCATTTCACTTTCGGAAGTATTCGAGGTATCGTTATTTATATTTTCCCAAAGGAAGGCATGTGATTAATAAATTAGCATGGCATCCGAATAGAGGAACATGTGTTTGCTTAGACCAAAATGTTCATAACGAGGGGGTAAGCAATACGGTATAAGGATAGTGTGACACACACTTAAGAATCCACCGGCAAAAGGATAAAGAAAATAGATAAAGAATAAATGAATAATCCTAATGGAGTAGTTCTAATGTATCTAGTCATGGCCATACAAATGAATAGTTAGGATCATATGCAAACCGATTTAGTCATGGTTAGGTCTAGGATAATGGGGAGACTCCCCAGTTTACCATACGGCCCGATAGGAAGCATTTACGAACTCCCTACGTAACATACTCTAACGTGGGGGGATTTCAAAGGGGCGATCAAGGCTTGTCACGACCAAACCGCCTACCCCCTCAACCGTGGCATGCCCTCATATCCGCAGGTGTCGTAATACCGGACACCATGCCCGCATATTAGAGCACTACTCTTGTCCCCTCAGGGATCCCCACTCGTCGAATGGACGGACTAGAACAAGAGCAAACCCCGGGAACAACAAACCGATATCCCACCTCTAATCAAGTTAGGCATATGATGATCGATGATGAACTGTAATGAACATGTCAAGATTATGATATGTAAACTATATGCTAGTTCATATACCAACACAAGAACATGAAAAAAACTATACTCTAGTTCATAAGTTAGGCCAAGAACATAAATATAAGACTTGCAAATAGAAGAATGCTCCATAGAGTAGATGTATTACCAAAGCACTTTCTTCTAGGAGACAAGCCCTCCTTGTAGCTCTTCTACTCCAAGTGTTGACTAAGAAAGAATAAAGAAGAAGAAAGAAGAAGAAGGAAGAAGTAGAAGAAGAGAGAGAGGTAGAGGTGGTAGAGAGGGAGAAATTGCTTTGGTTTGCTTTGGACTCCAAGTGGTGTGTGTTGAGAGAGGGAGAGGGGGGCCTACTTATACACTTGGAGGGAGGGGCCTAAGTGCTAAATTACACCAAAACCGACCTAGTAAACCTTCCTTGTATGCGCAAAACCGACCAACTAAGGGCGGTAATCCTCGTTGGAAGGTGCACGAACGCCCCCCGAGTCGGCCGGAACCGCCTCGGGGAGGGTGCGGCCGCACCGGATGGTGCGCACAAGCCCCCCGCCTTGCCCGGCTCGGGTCTCGGTGGGGTGTCGTCTTTTTTCCCTGAAAAGTTGTAGGCCGGGCTTTGCTCGGCCCATTTGATCTTTTGGGTCGATTTGCTCTTGGGCTTGGATTTTGCAATAATGCTTTCCTAAGGCGTACTTTTGGTCGATTTTCCACTTGCTTTTATTATAAATCTGCAAAATAAAATACAAGACACTACAAGTGGAATTTATTAGTGATAAATGCATATGAGTATAAAAAGGTTTAATTTTACTCCTTTTATGGTAGTAAGTTGACGGGAAAAATATGTCGTTGGTTACCGTCAAATGGCCAACAAGCATTTAAAGGCGCCGTTGCCGGGGAAGGCATTGTTATAAGAAATCACTAGGCGGCTATGAATATGAAATGTGCATGCGTGATAACCACTTGCCCATACAGGCTAATCTTTTATGTTTTCTCCTTTGTGGATGAAAACAGGATAGTGTATGTCGGGTTTCCAAATCGCCGACAAACTTCATCGAGAATCCCGAGGCACTCCTAAGGAAGAACAGGTCTCGCACCTCTTCTTCTTCAGCGGAACCTCGGCGGTTGAGACCGACACCCCGCACCAACCGAACCGCCAAGCCATGGCTCAAAAAGTCGCTCCGCAATTTCTCCATGCCCCGTCGTTGCCAACGTGCCCATGGGCGGTGGTCAACGTTGCGGACAAGAACTTCGAGCCGCCTTTGGGCTAATTACCATGGTGCGAGGCCGGTCCCTTCGTGGGATCGCCTAGCGAGGATGCCAACATACATCTCCAACACTTCCTTGAGCATGCGACACGATTGTCATCAAGGATGTCGAACCCGACGTTATCGGGCTCCGCCTGTTTCCTTTCTCCCTTGTGGGAAGGCGAAACAAAGGGTTCTATAAGGACAAGGAAGCGGTCAATACGTGGACAAAATGCTCCACGGCGTTCCTAGCTAAGTTCTTCCCCATGGGCAAAACCAATGCCCCGAGGGAAGGATCGCCAACTTCGGCCAAATTCCATGGAACCCATCCCGGAGGCGTGGGAAAGGCTGCAAGAATACATTCAAGCATGCCCACACCACGGTATGGAGAATTGGCTGGTGCTCAAAACTTCTATAATGGTCTTACGGCCATATCGGCGGGGCACCTCGACGCCGCCGCTGGTGGCGCATTCTTGTCGCCACCATTGATGGGGCAAAGCCCCTGATCGACAAGATGGTAGCAAACCGTAGGCGGGGGAAGATGTAACCCCCAGCCAAAAACACAAAAAGGCATGCATCCCATGAAGGAGGCAGGATTTGCTTGCCGCAAAAATGGATCTTTTCTTTGAAGAAGTTGGATGAGCGCAGCCGGACTCAACTAACCAGCAGCGCCTAGTTTACGCCACGGACTCACACATGACATGTGAGACATGTGGTGAAGTTGGCCACTCAGGGGATAATTGCCCTGAGACCCGTGAGGAAGTGGCATTCATAAACAACAACGGGTATCGCCAACCTCAAAGAAATTTTGGAACAACCCGTCCGTCCACCATTCCAAGGTAACCGTGGCTATAATCCCAATTACAGCTCCCGGTCCAACCGTCACTCAAGGACCCGGTTTTAAGCCAAGCCAAGATCAATGAAAACCTCACCAAAAAGATGAGCCAGAATGATGACATCTTAGAAGGAGTCAGCAGCAAGCTGGATGGGCTCAACTCTGCTATGACAGATCAGCTGAATTTCAACAAAATGATTGAAGCACAAATAACCCAGCCTAGCCGCCGTCTTAGGCAATGGTTGGAGAGAAAGCTTCAAGACAATCGAAGCACCCCATGAGAACATCAATGGTAACTACCGGAGGGGTAGGTCCACTCGTGACCCACCAAATCCCAACCATGTGGTGAGGAAATAAAAGAGAAGCAACCCGAGGAGACAACACCCCCCAGTAAAGTAAGAACCCGGTGGAAGTGGTACCATTGGAATACACAGATACAACCTACCTACCATTTACCACAAGAACAAGAAGGCGGCGTTGGATGAGCAATTCAATCGGTTCGTAGAAATGATCCGAGAAGTATACGTAAGTGTACCACTTCTGGGATGTGCTCCACGCCCCATCATATGCCAAGTACATCAAAGATATCATCCGAATAAGCGGCCATTACCGAAAAATGAAGTTGTGAAGTTGACGAAGAATGTAGTGCCGCTATTCTCAACCGCCGCCGAAAAAGAAAAAGGATCCGTGTTGTCCTACTATCTCCCCGCTCAATCGAACACGACATTTGACCATGCCCCCGTGTGACTTGGGAGCTAGCGTAAGTGTCATGCCCAAGTCGGTGTTTGACAAATTGAAACATACACATCTAGAGCCGACAACCATGACACTACAAATGGAGACTCATCCATAAGGTACCCGAAGAGGAATTGTAGAGGACATACGGTAAAGATCCGGGGATACTTTGTCCCGAGTTGACTTTGTGGTGTTAGATATGGAGGTAACAAAAAGACACACCACTCATCCTTGGGCGACCGTTTCGAGCACGGCCGGGGGCACAAATTAATGTTAGGGGCGGGAGAGATCCTCTTCAATATTAATGGCAATGAAGAGAAGTTTGAATTGGGCCTCTGATCTCGGAAGAGTGCAAAATGATCCTGGATAAAATATGGGGTGCAAGGAATCAAGGAAATAGAAATACAACCCCAAAAGCCGGTAACATTCCTAAGGTAGTCAACACTAGTAAAAAAGTGGGAGCAAAAGAAAAAGACAGCCCCGAAAAAAAATGGAAAGAAGAAACGAGACATGAGGAAGGTTCCCATTTTACCGAGGACAAAAAGAAAGAAAAATCCCCAAAAGAAAAGTGCCGAAAAAGAATACCCCACCTAAGGAAAAACAAGGAGGAGCCAAAACAAACAAAGAAATCCAAATACACTCCTCCTCAAAAGGTGTGGGTACTCAAGCGTGTGCAATCATCCGTGTCTCCGAGGATCGATGCACCATCGAAAGCAAAGAATCGAGGAGAAAGTCCCCGCTCCACGGACACAAAATTGTGGGCCCTCTCGCCAAAGGGTAAAAAAGGCATCCGGCCCCAAAAAAAGCAAAAACAAATAAGGATATCTACGGGTCTCCGGATAGCTTGGGGAGAACCCCCCCGCAGTATCATTGCATTGCATATTTGTTTTCAATAAATTTTATTTTACTTTAGCATGTTTAAATTCCAGCAATATTGCATTCAAAAAAATCCAAAAATAGAATAAGTAGCTCTTCTTGTGCTTTCATGTTTATACATATGAGCTATAAGAGTGTTTAGTTTTAATCCCTTGTTGAAATGATGAATAGTTGCTCTGTCTTATGCTTTGCCTCGTGCCTAGTTTATAATTCGAATTTCTCTAGAGTTTGGGTTTAGTGGCTAAAATCTAAAAATATCACCCCGAAAAACCTGATTCATGTGGGTTGCATAAGCTCTATCCAGTCTAGGTTGTTGCCAAGTATGATATGGTACAAATAGATTTGCTATGATTTCGTCCAAAAAGTGAGACTTGACATCCGGAATCTAATTTGAAAGAAAAGAGAAATGCTATGGGCTATGCTAAAAAAAGAAGAAAAAGAGATGAAAAATGGACATGTGTCCGAGGGCTTAGAAGAGCCCACATCTCCAAAAAAAAAAAAAGAAAAAGAAAAAGAGAGGAAATAAAAGACAAAAGTCTAGGGCGGCGGATCCCACCTCTCAAAAAATATTTATATAGCAAATAAAGCCCATACTTTCTCGAAAACCAAATACAATCTTAATCTAAATAAATCCCGGATGAGAAAGTTGATCAAAAAGGATGAATGAAAAGCATTTTTGTTATAACCGTTCTATCCGCAACCGCCAAGGCTCGAGAAAAGCTAAAAAGCCCCGCTACGATGAAAGGTAATAAAGGGTGAGAAAAAGATATGCCATTTTATTCAAAACTATAGTAGAAAAACTTATTATAACCCCCGCACTTGTGAAACATAATCGGCATTGTAGCAACTCCCTCGATCAACAACCAAGTATTCATCTTTTGCTCGAGGACGCCAAAAGGGTAAGCTTGGGGAGTTTGTTGACGGTCACTATCGACATATTTTTTTCCCCACAACTTACGACCATAAAGGGAGTGAAACTATACATTACTATACTCATATACATTTATTACTAACATATTTCCACTTGTAGTGTTTGAAATGTATTTTGTAGCATTTATAATAAATACAGGTGGAAATACGTCCCAAAGTACGCCATCCCGAAAGCGCATTCTCAAGCATATCAAGCCCGTGGTGGAAATGGACCAAATCTACACAACCCCGGACCGAGTCAAGCCCCACTTTGCACAACTTTTCGGGCCCAACCAAGACGACATGCCGAGGCCTGGGGACGGGCCGAGCCCAAAAGGGTGGTGCGGCCGCACTCGATGGGGGCGTTCGAGCCCATCCAGGCGTGGGCGGTACATTCAATGACCTGGAGGGCGGTGCGGTGGTGGGAGCAAATTGGTTCATCGTGCTGGACGTGTCATAGAGGCGGTTGGGGGGTATTAGGGTCATTTGGCCACCTCTCCCATGTGTATAAGTAGCTCCTCCCTCTCCCTCATTCCACACACCACACTTGGAGGTAACACACCAAAGACACTCACACTTTCCAACTCACTCTCCACTACCACCTTCTTCTTCTTCTTCTTACTTGGTTAGCATTGGGTAGAAGAGCAACAAAGGAAGAGCTTGTAATCTTGGAGCAAAGTGAGCTTTGGTAATATATATCTTCCATGGATCTTTCTCCATTGTGCAAGTTCTATTTCTATGATCATGGTTTAACATATGAATTATAGTCTTGTTCATGTATTAGTGTTGGTATATGAACTAGTATATAGTTTGTATATCATAATCTTTACGTGTTCATATTTGTTCTTCATCGATCATTGTATGCTTAACATGATTATAGATGGGATAACGGTTCGTCGTTCTTTTCGGGTTTGCTCTTGTCTTAGTCCGTCCATCCGTAGGGTGGGGATCCCGGGGACAAGAGTAGGGCTCTAGTACGCAGCATGCTGCCCCGGGTATTCTGACACCTTCAATATGAGAGCATGCCACGGTCGTGAGGGTAGGCGCGTGGTTGTGACAGCCCCGTCCGTCCCTTGTAATCCCTCCACATTCGCATGTGATGTAGGAGTTCATAAATGCTTTCCATTGGGCGGATGGTACCGGAAGTCTCCCTGTTATCCTAGACATAACCATGCGTATATCGTGTTAGCATATGATCCTAACTATTCATTGTAAGACCATGACTAGAATACATTAGATTACTCCATAGAGCATTTATTTATTCTTTATCTATTTTCTTTATCCTTTACCCGGTGGTTTCCAATGTGTGTGTCACACTATCTGTTGCGTTTCCTAAGCGCAAGTGCCAAAAAGGCAAGAGCACCGGGAACCCGCGGGTTGACTTCCCACAACGACTTCACCGAACTGTTACATTCCGTTACCATCGCCACGGGATGTCGGGTGGCGATCTCAGCATTTACAAGAACAAGTCCGGGCGCCGCGAAATACCGTCAACACTATCATATAAACCGTATTGTTTACCCCTATTATGAATGAGTTGGTCTTTACGTGCCGCATTTTCATCATCCGGATGCCATGCTACTTCTTATACAACATGCCTTCCTTTGGGAAAATATAAATAACGATACCCTGAATACTTCCGGTGAAATGCTACAATGATAGATCCGTGCGCTTGCGGATGAAATATCAACTATGGCAAGATCTATCACCGCTGATTGAAAGTGCATAATCACCCGATACGGTGGTTCCACTTGATGATATCGACGGGTCGCTCCTAGTATAGTCGCCGGGTCGGGTTCTAAACCTGATTCTAATGATTGTGCTAAGAAACGACAACAAAGCATTTCTCGACGCCTGTGCGGAAATAGGTTTCATATCTATTTTTAGTGACGACGTTAAGAAATGTCAACAAGCATTTCAAAGCGCCGTTGCGGGGATAGGTTTCATATCTATTTTTAGTGACGACGTTAAAAATGCCAACAAGCATTTCTTGGTTGTTGGATGGAGGAATCGGAGGTGCGGCGGATGGGGGGCTCATCTGTGTCTGATTTGAAGAGAGCGCTTGGAGGGCGGGATGTACTTAGGCGATGATGGGGCTGAATCAGCCTCCATGGCTTTGGCCTCCACGGCTGCGATGTACTCGTCGATGATCCTGTTGAAGTTCGCCGTGAAGATTTGTCCCTCGGTGCAGGCCATTGGATCAAAGTGGTCTCCGGATACCAATCTGTCACAACCCGTTCTTCGATCAACGCGGCGTGGTGGGCCGGAGGCGTGGGCGTGGCGTAGCTCAAGTCATCGAACAACGAAGAAGGGCGTCCAACGGAGGCGGCGGCGTCGGCCGCGCCGGGCCAAGCATATGCGCGGGCGGCGGCTCGGCGTGGCGGCGCGGCGCCCGTGCAGGGTGCGGCGGCGGCGGCTTGAGGCTAGAGAGCAAGGTAAAAACCTAATTATTTTCTTCTTAATTGTCTCACGATAGTTGCCCCCATATTTATATGGAGGGTTTACAATTGCTTACGGGCCAAAGCCCATTAGTCTTTTCGACTATCTTTAATTTAATCTAATAATTATAATAATAAAGCTAAATAATAATTAAATATTCAGCCACTCCGCTTATCTCGAAGCGACTTCGCTGACTGAAGTCGACAATAAACAATACTTTAAAACTGTAACGCAGGCAGGCGCGCAATTATAAATTGATCTAGTTTATATGTTTGGAGTTTTTCTTGTATGTCTAGACGGTTAAGCAAGATATTGCTGCTGAGGGAACGTTTTTTTTCATTTTGCCCGGAAGGTTGCGCTTCATGCTGCGCTACGATGATTTGCCTTCGCTGTTATCCTCTATTAAATTTTAAACTTTAGTAAATAATATAAGATTCGAACAATTCTAAGTAAGAAACAAAAGAGATAGATCATTATTTTAGGTAAAATATGAAGTTGGTTCACATTTTTCTAAATTAAAAGAAATTTCAATGAATAATTTAATATTAAATCAGAATTTAGTATTTTTAAATGTATTTTTATTTTATTATAGAAAAGTGTTTGGATAACTTTTTTGAAAAAAGTATTTCTAGTTTTTCATAAATTTAGTGTCTTCCCTAGGCATCGATCTTTAACATTGTGGTGAGGCCATATGCGTTGCGTCTGCGACATACACCGCCATCGCTACATACCAACTTCCACCTCCAGTGCATTAGCATGTGTGTTTGCTTTGAAGACGAGGGGTA
The DNA here is from genome assembly GCA_015847255.1 of Hyparrhenia diplandra. Classification (NCBI taxonomy): domain Eukaryota; kingdom Viridiplantae; phylum Streptophyta; class Magnoliopsida; order Poales; family Poaceae; genus Hyparrhenia; species Hyparrhenia diplandra. The sequence goes on along the minus strand of JADLZK010010699.1, from coordinate 873,772 downwards.
GGATGGCCGCATCATAATTTTAGCGGGTGCACTAGCACTCGGACGTCCCGACGCCCCGCGGCTGCTCTGTTTCTCGTGGCTGCTCTGCTTCTCCTTTGGGCCGGCGACAAGGCAGAGGATCGATTGGCACGCGACAGCAGTGCAGAACGGATGGATTCGCACGCAACAGCAGGGTGAGTGCCACTCCCTACGGTGGTGCCGCCGAACACCAACTCAACTGATACGCAGCCCGCCGGAAGGCTGTCAGCTGTATGCCTGTATCTCACTTCTGGTTTAGGTTTACAATATGGATGATGAATTGATCGCTCCCCGTTCCCTTCCCTTTCTATTGCTAGCTAATGGGCCGCCTCGCAAATATTACAAACCCATTCAGGCCCAGCACCTTGACGTTCTTGGCCTTCTTGCGTGAGCTTCTCTTGGACTCCTCTTGCTTACCACCTGGGTGAGGCGTGGTGACAAGCAGTGCGCAATGGATAGAAGCACTTGCGTTTCAGGACAGAGCATCCAGGTATAGATATCAAGCTTGCTGGCGATGCAGAGCTCTGCAGCACGCCGAGGGCAGCGCCGCGTGGGGTTGGACGACGATACACAGATGGCGTGATCGGATGCGGCAGTGGCACCGAGAACAGCCGGGGGAGGATAGTAGCCATGAGCGAAGGGCGGGCGGTGATGCAGAGGATGGGTGCGGTGTGGTACTTGAGCTGTAGGCGTAGTATCCTATAGGTCTGGCTACCATTTTAGTTCTTGTTTCTGGTTTTCTATGTCTGGTGCAATAAAAACTGTGGCTGTATTTTTGTTTCTTAATGGAAATATGGTTTACCTCGCTTCAAAAAAGAAGCAAGCAGCACTCAAAAAATATTTCCTGAAAAGTGGACTTTATTCCTTGGTAGTTTTTCAGTTAATTAACCAGAAGCGGCCAGTAGTCCCAAAGGATCCGCGTAACCCAACAATTGCATCCACCTTGACATGTGGACCTGTCTAGTGATAACGTCCATAATGCCCTCCTCTCATGACTGTATCCTCTTGCCTCTTTGTCTGTCTGTCCGGTGGGACCAACCTGTCAGTGAAGACATTCTCTCTACTCACTCACACTCACGCCCTCTGTTTCTCCCTCACTGCTCCCTCCGCAACCGTTGTAAACGTAGGTAGAGCACGGTTTCACGATACAAATCGCATAATTGCACGACGAGACGGGGAAGCGCTTAATTGCTCACACTGCACCGTTGCCACTAGTAACGTATCCCGTGTGTGACGATTTCACCTGACATAGGCAATGGATTGAGGCTGAGCTAGTACAACAGAATAGGGTTAGAGTGTAGCTCAAATATATGCTTCCACGTACCTCCACTTAATAATTTCATATATAGCTGTTCTTGATAAGTAAAACCAGGTTGAATTGTACGCATGTGAGACCAAGTGACTGACCGCGCGGCATCTGTTTCCTAGTTTCTAGCACTAGCTCGCCGTCCGTACGTGCGAATCTGTGTTGAACCTATCGTTTCCCACTCTTTTCGGTCACAAGAAGAAGTCACAATTGCCGACATGATGTAATCGTGGAGGAAAAACTTGCATTGGACGGTGTTTTTTATCTGACCGGCGGCCGTGAGTCAATAATTTTCAGCAATTATGACGCCAAGCAAGCAGCGAGCACCACCCACGTCAATATCAGTAGAGTTTTGGAATTCTTCATCAGCTTGGCTGCATAGTCTCTGTATTAATTATGATAGATTGGTACCTGCAGGACCATTTGTACGCCCTGTGATTTGTACGGTGTCAGCTTCTAAACAACTTCCCATATAGGCATACTGCAACACGGAACTGCGCATGGAGAAAGGAGGGCCACTGCTACACCAAGCTTGACCGGAACAGAGAAATCTTCACCAACAAGTCACTTTCTTCTTCCCGTGTGACTTCTCTTAAATAAATCTGTCTCCAAATCCATGGCTACAGCAATACAGGAATAAGGCCGCGCTGCGGAGAATCCGCTGTACCGAGCAACTCCCTGCATCCTATCCTATCCAGCAAGTACACGCAACCACGCCAACTGAAAGCTTCGAGCTTTTTCTCCTAGCGGCCATGCCAGATTTCCTGGTGAGCGCAGCGACGGGGGCCTTGGGCCCTGTCGTGAATAAGCTTGCTGCTCTGCTCAGGATGAGTACCAGCGCTTCAAAGGGGTGCAGCGCGATGTCGAGTTCCTCAAGAGGGAATTTTTTTTGACCGAACCGGTCGGGGAGCCCCCGACCTCTCTTTTTTTTTTAATTAAATGGAAAGAATGGTACAAGAAGGATTACAAGGCTACTAGGCCCAAAAAGAAATAAGAACAAGCCCTATACATGACTATCTCTCCAAGATTGTAGAGCAAGACGCCTAGATGGTTTGGCCTTAAGGCAAACGAAGCTGAATTCTTGAAAGAAAACTCTTTTCCAATCATCAATATGTTGACCTCCATTCTGAAATATAATGGCATTCCTTGTTTTCCATAGAGACCAGCAGGCACAGATTACTATTTCTCTGAAGATGACTCTATTGAAAGTCTCTTTAGCTTTAATAAACATGTCAAAAGGTCTCAGACTAGAATCCCAAGAAATGTTCAATCTTTGCTAAAAGGGCAATGGAAGAATAAATGAATATAGGTCTCTTCACTGTCCTGGTTGCAGAGCACACAACTATAACTTGGTAGAAACATATCTTTTCTTTTTAGCATATTACGAGTGTTCAGCCTATCTCTTACCAAAAGCCAGAAGAAATTTTTTTTTATTTCCAAGATTATTTCCAGACCATATCCATTTGAAAATGGGGGATGCTGGGGCCTGAGCAGATAGAGCTTTGTAAGCCTTCTTACTACTGTAGGTTGAGTTTCCCCAAGAATAGATCCAGATGTCACTGCCATTTTCATCCATGTCCAGGTTTTGAATAATATCATTTAATTCATCCAGCTGCTGACTGGCCACTAGAGAGAGTGTTGGACTGAAGATTCTCTCAAAATTTTGATTTAAATAGAATTGAACACTGCATTTCGGTTTCCTGGTGAAAGAAAATAAGTGTGGGAACCTTTCTTTCAAGGGTTGATCTACCCAAATGTCAGACCAGAATGAGGCACTTTTTCCATTTTGTGGCAAGCAGGTGGAGATAATTCTGAATTTTGGGAAGAGTTTTATGATATCTTTCCACCAGAAGGAACTAGATACATTTCTATCATGAGGTGGGTTCTCACCATTAGAATAAAGATTATTCCAAGTCAATCTCACCTAAGGAATATTTGCATTGTTGTAAAATTTATCGAGGTGCTTCATTAGGAGGGCATCATTTTGTTGCTGTATATCAATGATACCAAGACCACCTTGTTCCTTGGTTTTACAGGCATCTTCCCAAGCTACAAGACACCTTCCTCTGTGATCAGCTTCACCTTTACCCCATAAACAGTTTTTCCTGAAGTGATCAACTGGTTTCACAACCTGTGGAGGTAATTTGAGACAACACATGTAGAAAGTTGGTAGAGCAGAAAAAACGAGTTTACCAAGATTAATCTCCCATTATATGAAAGGAGTTTACTAACACAGGAGAGTCTTCTCTCAATTCTACCGATGAGGGGGGTGAAATCATCCACTGTTGGCTTTGTTGTCCCCAGAGGTAAGCCCAGGTATGTAAATGGCATTGTTCCAACTTGACATCCCGAGAATGCTTGCAAGATCTTGAGCCCTTATGTCACTCAAATTTATGGGGACAAGATTAGATTTACTGTAGTTTACAAATAAACCGAGAAGATTCTGAGAAAACCTTGAGGATTTCCTTAAGATTAATGAGAGTGGAGTCATCAAGTAGGGCGTTATTAACAAAGTATCATCAACATATTGGACAATGGGGTAGTCTTCAGGGAAATTATTGCTCAATGGATGATCAATGAGGCCATCATGCCAAGCCTTATTGATTATGGACTGAAGTAGATCTGCAGCCAAGACAAAGAGGAGAGGTGATAGAGGGTCCCCCGTCGACTCCTCTTAAACAATTGAAGCTTTTTCCTGGAATTCCATTTAAAATAATTGAAGAGCTGCCACTAGATAGAATATTAGTGACCCAATTAATCCACTTATCAGGAAACCCTTTGTGCTTGAGGATTTCCAGGATGAACTGGTGTTCTATCTTATCAAAAGCCTTTTCAAAGTCCAATTTCAGAATGACTACTTCTTTCTTTTTGACTGATGGCATAGATGTAAGAATTGGAAGGCCCAAGCCAAACAGTCCCAGTATTGTTCTGCCTTTGATAAATCCATATTGATTCTCATGAATAAGCTCCAAAATTACTGTTTGGAGTCTTGTGGACAGGATTTTAGTGATGCACTTCATACTTTGTAATTTGTCGAGAGATTGGTCTGAAATCATTCACTGACTCTGGATTGTCCTTCTTAGGAATGAGGGTAATGAAGGAGGAATTAATACCACTCAAATTACGGTTGTGATTACAGAAGTCATGGAGAAGTCTTCTGAAGTCATCCTGAATGATATTCCAACATTTCTTGATAAAGAGACCATTGAAACCATCGGAGGTCCCCGAGTATGGTTATTTGGTAGCTCCTTGATGACTAACTCAATCTCAGAATTGCTGAAATTCTCCTCTAGACTACTTAAGTCCTTTGGCTGCAGGAAATTTGTGAGGTTGCATGAGAGACTATTATAGTTGGATACCCCCATTCTATCTCTGAAAAGCTGACCAAAGTAAGTTTGCCTTTTGATCATGATCCAAAACTTGATTACCCTGACTATCCAACAGAGAGACAATGAAATTCTTCTTGTGGGAAATAGTTGCCATTAGGTGAAAAAAAGCTAGTATTTTCATCTCCCAAATTCACCCATCTAATGGTATTTCTTTGCTTCCAAAATTTTCTTTTTGGATTCAAGCAAATTGGCATGATGTTTTTTTAACAAGACTTCTAAAAGCCGATTCCATTCTCGGATAGGCATCTTTGCTCTTCAATTCCATCCAATAAATGAATCACCCAATTGCAATTAAAGATTAACTTGCTGAGATTGGAAAGAGATTTGCTCCAAAGTCTCAAACCAGATCGACATGTTTTAATTTTTATGGACGGTGTTTGACAGTTGGCATAATGTGGTGAGTTGCTCCAACGGTGCTCAACAGTTTCAAAGAAACCTGGGTGGTCTAGCCAAAATTCTCAAACCTGAATAGGTTGGATTTTTGGGATAGAGGTACCAATGTGTACAACAAATGGTATATGATCTGAAATAGGTTTTGAAAGAGGTTGTACCTTTGTTGCGGGAAAGGAGATAATCCAAGATGAAGAGGTGAATACCCAATCCAAATTGACAAGTAATGGGTCTTGTTGCATATTGCTCCAGGTGTAAGACCTCCCACTGAAAGGAACTTCAGATAGATCTAAATCAGAGATTAGTTCATTGAACATAGCCATTTCATTGTTGTCACCTCCTGGTTTACTTCTGTTCTCGGGAGATCTGTAGAGATTGAAGTCACCACCTAGAATCCAGTTCTCAAAACCCGAGGTATCAAAGTTCATTAGCCATGTAATAAAAGCATGTTTAAGTGGTGACTGAGAAGGTCCATAAATATTTGTAACACAAAAAGAGCTCTTGTCCAATCTACTAGTGAAGTTTACCGAAATAGCATAAGAGTTTGTCTCAACGATGTCTCCTTCCAACAAAGCTACTATTCTAGGCTTGTTAACAAACCCCGATGCACCATCCGAAGGGAAGAAAAGCAAACTTATCTAGAGATCTTGGACATAATTTCTTCAAGTAAAATGAGTCTATTTGATCTCTTTTGGTTTCTTGTAAGCATAAAACTTGGCATGCACTTTCCTGGATCTTGTCTTTTTACAAAGCATCACATTTTTCTTGGGCATTGATCCCTCTTATGTTCCAAAAAAGGACCTTTATGTTTCTTCTACTATTGTTGATATCCATGGAAAAGTTGAACAATATTTGGGCATCTGATATGCCAGATATCGGACCGGGGAACGCATATAAGCGAAGCATATTTTCTTTTACATTTAGGACCTTTTGCAAGTATGAAAAAGAAACATCTTTTCTGAACATAGAGCCAAAGCTGTGCCGGGCTTAGTAAGACAAGGGACATATTTATATTTGTCTTGCAAAGGATATGAGAAATACTAAGACAACCATATTTCAGATATGGAGTTTCTAAGCCAAAAACCTTTAGATATAACATCAGGATAAAAAACTGCTGCAGATTAGGTATCAAACTCGGGTACCAACAAGTACAAACTCATCATCATAGATAGAAAAAGAAAACAAAGATCTCAAGAGATAAAAGTAAACATGAAGATAGATTAAGCCAACCAAAGTGACATTGTTTGCAAAAAAGAGCTCCCGGGGTGCACATGCACCAAATACAACCAAGGTGATTCATAAACCAGAACAGGCTCGGTGGGGAGCTAAAAGGTTCCAAAACGATAAAGCAATCACAAGAGGATCGCTGCCATAGCCAAGTACTTAAGCATTCTATTCATCAATATCATCGGCCAGCAAGCGATTCAAATATAGCACCGGTGCATCTGCAGGAATCCCTCTCCAATGCCTTCAAGGACCTCCCTGTTGAGATAGGGGGCCACAGTCTTGTCAGAGGGAGGGATCATGGCTAGAGGGGTCACCACCTGGGCTTCAACACCTTTAAGGAATGTAGCCTTTCCTTTCTTCAGTGGAGTCTTCTTCTTTCTTGAGACTTCTTGGTGCTTGGGGTAGCTTCCTTGTCTTTCATGGTGCTCTCAGAGTTCTAGTACCCCTTGAACTTCTCGGACAGACCTCTGCTGCGCCTCAGAAATTCTTCATCCAAAGGCTCCTTGAGCTTGAAGGTCTTCCTTCTATTGGGGGCTTTGAAACCTTCTGGGGGGCCATCCAGCAGCTCAAGATCAGAGTCAGACTTGTCATTGTCCACTTCATTTTCACCGCATCCACCATCACTTCATCCACTTCCTCTTCTTCTATTGGGATCGGGTGGGAGAGGGCCATCTTGTTCGGGGGCTTCATCCTCTTGTTGTGGATTAAAGATCCAGGACAATTGCAAAAGCAATCGATTGTCGAGAGAAATAAGTGGGAATGCATATATCCTTTTCTGAATAGAACCGGCTCGGTGAAATAAAAGGTGAGTGAGATATGTGACCTGAATTGCATACCTTAAAACCGCTTGATAAGCGATGGGATAACAGTGACCATTGGATCAACAGGCTTGGAAGGGCCAACCAGGATCGACTTCAGGCTCGGAGAGATGTCACTGCTTTTCTTCAGATAGTCTGGCCTCAGAGACAGGGTGGAAGCAGGAATGACCAGGCTATCTTTAGCTGCTGTAATATTAAAGGCATTCAGTCCAACACTATTAATTTCGGAAATGAGATCAGGAAGGATAGTGATATGACTAGTGATACCTCGATCTGTAGCATCATTGTCCATGGTCTGGTGTTCAATAGTTGCATCAGCAGGTGCATCTTGCATCATCCACCTGTTACCACCAGAGCCATCAACCTGCATACCAGATGGATTACCTGATGGTGTAGTGGGGTCGGTGTGCCAAGGAAGTTCCAAATGTGGGGGGTGATGGTGGCACCGGATGTAGTGGACCCATGGTGACATAAGCCTCTTCATCCGGAAGCATGGTGACATTGTTTCTCTTGAGGACATAGCGGGGGAGAAGTCCAGGATACACCCTGGGGTGGGATCCCTGCATTCACCTTGACATCATCTGGGATTTTTGCATCATCATTCAAGTACACCTGGACCACTATCTTAGAAGGATCATCAGTCCCAAACCAATCCATCATGATACCAAACCCTGACACAGCCTTAGCAACGATGTTATCACACTTCAAATCCGGATTAAAAGCAAGTAGCATGACCCAAGCCTCACGATCAAGATCAAATCGACGAGCATTCTGGGCTTCATCGTGTTTGACAAAATGCATGTGTCTTGCCCCAAATGGAAAAACAGGACCAATAAAGCGCTCTCTATCCATTGGTGAGACAAATCTGATGTATGCATCTCCAAGAGGGCAGGGGTGGATGTTCGTGACATGTACCTCATGCATTTGAAAGAACTCACGGAGGGCTGGTTCCAGCAGATTGAAGTCATCCTTGTGGACCGGTGGCTCCATCTTGACTATGGCGAGGTTCTCGTTGAATTTGGTGTAGCGGTGATGACGTACACCTCTTGCCTCACGACCTCAACACGAGCCGGCCTGGATACTAGCGTGAAGCCCTTGGGGATGAAGTGGCGAGGATCCACTTCCCCAGTTCACCATTCTTTGGCAAATCCGCGGGAGGCGGCGGATCGCGAGGAGGGTTTTGGTACGAAGTCGGAAGGCGGTGGAGGAGAAAGGTGGAGCAAATTCGAGGCGGAGCCTTCAAGAGCCCGATTACCTTTGGTTGGTGGATTGGGTTTTTATAGGGGAGCTGCGAGACACTTCCCCTTCCCTTCCCGAGATGGGCCTCAATCTCCTCAAATCACGCTTTCATAACTTTAGGCAGTACGGGAGGAGTGACCGTAATTGAAGCAAAAATCACAATGAGCTTGCCTTGTACGATCTTTCCAATCGTGTCACGGGCCCAGGCAATTTCTGCAATGGACTATGAGTTCCGGTCCAAGAGCAACTGAAGGTAATGGATGGGATACATGGGTCGGGCTTCCCATGTTTTGTAGGCCAATCTTCTGATTTGAATTTGAAAGTACCGGTGCTTTTTAGGAGCATCGATGGGGAGTTGATTGGGGGTTTCCGGCCGTTTCTCATCGGTTTCTTGTTGACCGTTAGCCTTTTTTGATTTGCCGGTGAAGAACACGCTTCTTTGGAGGAACGACATCCGTCCGACCATGCTTCGTCCTTTGGGCGGGGAAAGATCCGAAAGTATGAGACTCTTAAGGGAAGATTTAGGATTAAGGAATCTCAAATGGTAATCCTTGGGATAAGATAACCTTCGAAAACACTCATGATTTTGGAGTTTTGATGGTCTCAACATAGCTCTTGTCGGCCCTGAAAAAACGAAACGATCAAGTGAGATCTGGCGAAAGTTGAAGGAGATCTAATGTCCAAAGATCTAAATTTTGGGAGTTTGATTTTGCATCCGCATAGGATTTAACAACTTTCCCTTTGGATCCAATATAGGTCCATTCTTTATCTTTCTCAAGACACCCGCAGTTCAAATTCTCTAGACCAATTTGGACCCCCATTGCCCCAAAAGATGAAAAAGAAGGCGGAGAACCGATTGCAAGTAAAAGATCGAGATTTGTAAATCAGAAATCCCACATTCTTATTAGTAACACTAAATTTGAACATCCGGCCAGAGAGAAATTTGACATTGAAATTCTTGGCAGAACCCTCCAAACATGATTGCGAGAATAAGACCGAGAATCTTCATGTAAACGAGCGGTGAACGACCAAAGCTAACAACCAGGTGAAAAAAGGGCCCGGGGAGTTGTCGGTGGACTCACCGAGCAACCAAATCTGTCGGACACGAGGGCGTAGAACTTGTTCCCGAGATCAAACTTCAGCTTAGAGAAGCCGCGAATTGGAGCTAGCCATCGAGTAGGGCGATTCAGATCATCCATCATCGAGTGCAGCGAGAAACGGAGACCATTGAAGGTGATAGCTCGGTGAAGACAAACTCGGTGAAGACAGGTGATCAGCGAAGAAGCGACGAACCAATCGGTGTTGGATGGATTTATTGCGACTCGAACTCAAGAGATTGAGTCCAAATCGACCGATAACGAGCCGTGTACCGATTGATTGAGGAATCGACGTTGGTTGGAATTATTGCAATTCGAATTCAAGTGATTGAATCCAAATCGGCTGATAACCAGAGCCTTTTGTCGATCCGCAGGGGGAGAACAAGAGCCTTGGGGTGGGTGAAGGAGAAGAAATCGGTGACGGTGGCCGGTGTCGACGAAAGGCGGGCGATCAGATTCCCTCATGGTCGAAGGTCGCCCGGCGATGAGGTGGAGGGTGGTGGTGGGATGGGGCGGGGAGTTCTCGTCGACATTCCCAAAAGCGCTCTAAGGTAGCTCACATATGGCTACCTTTTGTGAGGTTATCAAATTCTCCGCCAGATCATGGCGTTCGTGAACCTATGGAAGAACACAAGCCTCCTCAAGAGGGAATTGGAAGCCATGCATGCGTTCCTTACGAAGAAATCGAGGAGGAAAATCCTGATGCCCAAGACAAGGTGTGGATGAAGGAGGTGCGGGGAGCTCTCCTATGACATCGAGGGCGCCGCCTCGATGACTTCGTAGTCCGTGTTGATGACGACTTCGATGAAACCATGGCTTCATCGACAAATGTAAGAAGCTACTCCAATTGGACAAGATCAAGGCCCACCGTCGGATTGCCAAGGAGACCGAAAAGCCGAAAGGCCAAGTCAAGGAGGTGAGTGAAAGGAATGCAAGATACAAGATCTACGACAATCGCCATGAACACAAGCAAAAGCCCCGCGGATCCAATGCAAACTGCCCGTGGATCCAAGAGCTCTTGTTATATTTGAGGATGCTTCGAGGTTCGGTGGGGATTAATCAACCAAAAACAGGAGATAATTTCATTTCTAAAGGCGGAGGGTGGAGATATTTCATCACAACAACCGAAGATTGTCTCTATTGTGGGAATTGGTGGAATTGGAAAGACAACACTTGCAAAGAGAGTGTATGAAGAGCTGAAGGATCAGTTTGAGTACCAAATTTTCTTCTCGGTGTCACGGAATTCTGACATCTTGGGGATTTTGAGAACTATTCTCATCAAGGTGAAACGTGAACATTGTTATTTGACAGACATACAACAGCTCATCATGGAAATCAAGGATTTCCTTCAGGCGAAAAAGGTACACACAGGTGTTTTTTTCAGCATGCAACATTTTATCCATTCGGTTTAAAAACCTATTTTAATAAGCTATGGCCAACACACTTTTTTTTCTGTAAGAAATTGGCTATTCTCATGTTTTTTGAACCAATGGTTAGAGAGCTAAATTATCATAAATGCTCTTTCTTTGTTGTTGTTTTATCTAGGTCCCATTGTCTTGAAAAATGTGCAAAGTACACAGAGTATCAGTCACTCGCTATGGAGAAAATTTCTTAATTGATCACTAAGGGCATTTATAAGGCACAATTTGAATTTTCAGTTGTAATAAATTAGTACTCAATTAAAAATTTCTCTCTCAATATATTTCTAAGCACTAGAAAACATTACCATCCTTTTGTAATAAATCTAATACTATAGTTTCTGCACCACTACTTGTATATAGGCTGCCTAATTGTTACGTCAAATGTACCAAAGTTTGCATCCACAAATACCAGTATTTTCGGCCAATTAACATTGCGCCGACCACCCCGCGCGATGGGCCGGCCCAGTCCATTGATTCGGCCTTCTTTCTCCCCACTGTTTGTGAAACAGCAACGCGCGATGGGCTGGCCCAAGTTCATTCGACGGTGCACTTCTACATCCACCGTGCCGCGGTACGTGTGTTCGGTTTTGGCGTGTGTTTTTTTTTTTCTCTCTATTTCTTTATTCTTTTTATTTCTTTTTTTTTTTTTCTTTTATTTTCTTATTTTTCTTTTTTTCTTTTTTTTTTTTTTGTAGTGTGTTATTATTAGTTTTGCTTTCTTTTTTTCTTTCCGCCGTGGGTAAGGATAGTAGTTTTTACGTGCACTTTTTTTTTTTTTTCTTACTATGTTTTTTTTTTTTTATTTCATTTTTACTTTCTTTCTTTTTTATCATTTTCTTGTTCGGTGGTTTATTTTTAGTACTACTTTTATTTTTTTATTATTTTTCCAATGATGCCCAAGCACGTTCGTACGTGCATGTGTCGTAGGTGGTGTTGTGTTTTCATTTTTCTCTCTTTTTATTTTTTTCATTGTTGTTTCATATTATATATTGTTTATTTATAATATATTTTTTCTTATATTTTCTATTTCCCTTTTTTTTCTTTTTTTCATATTTCTTTTTTATATATACATATGTGATGTTCCATGATGCATCTGGGATGTTCGGTTGGGATGTTTGGTTCATGCGATGTTACGTAGTGTATTAGGGGTGCTCTTTTAGTATACATGTGCGATGTTCTGTTGTATTTCATGCAATGTTCTAACGTGTTTCTATGGTTCAAAATCTCGTTTAGTAGTGTTTTTCTTGCGATGCTCTTCCTTTATTTACTTTATACGAGGAATATTCTCTTACTATTTAAAGGGATTGAAAATAATCGATTACGCTAGCATGTTTTTTGCGATGTTCTAGCATGTTTCTTGCAATGTTCTGGAGTTCTTGCGATATTCTCGGAGTATTTCTTACGATGTTACGTAAAATCCGGCTATTTCTAGTGTTGAAATTAGTTGGTCTCCTAGTGTGTTTGTGCGATGTTCTAGCATGTTTTTGCCATGTTGCGGGGTGTTTCTTTTCGATGTTCTGGAGTGTTTCTTGCGATGTTATGTAAAATCCGGCTATTTCTAGTGTTGAAATTAGCCGGTCTCTTAGTGTGTTTGTGCGATGTTCTAGCGTATTTCTTGTGATGTTGTGGGTGTATCTTGCGATTTTTACGTAGTGTTTATTGCAATGTTCTATAAAATCCGGCTATTTCTAGTGTTGAAACTAGCCTGCTCCTAATGTGTTTGTGCGATGTTCTAGCGAGTTTTTGTGATGTTCTGGAGTGTTTCTTGCGATGTTTTACGGGTGTTTATTGTGATGTTACGTAAAATCCGACTATTGATGTGGTTGAAATAGTCATTAAACTTTTTTTATCAAAATATATATGTAGGGTCTTCTTTTGAAGGTTTTATTCCAAGGAGCACAATAGTGAAATTAGTGTTGAAAAACCATGGGATATTCACGTGTACTATCAAATTTGTCTTTAGTTATGTGGTGCCATGAGTGAGTATGACGATTTGTCTTCAGTTCACTGGCTGGCTGACGTGTGGTCACGTACTGGTGGTCTTGGTTTGCCTGCTCCGTGATTGTTCACGTGACCTTCCTGTAGCTTGGTCCCACCTCGGTGATGTGTCTTGTGGGCATTGGGTGCTATGACGTGGATGGCCAAGGGTGAGATGCCGTGGCCTAGGAGCCTGGATGCAGTCGCGATGCAGTCGCTCGTCTTCATCCGTCGGGCTCGGCGTCAGAGAGAACAGCCCGCGGCGTGGGAGCGCGCGCCTGCTGACGTGGGCTGGGCCGCGCGGCGTGGGAGCGCGCCTGCTTACGATGGGCTGGGCCGCGCGCACCGCGCGCCTGACGGTGGGCTGGGCGGCGTGGGAGCTGGGCCGCGCATCTGGTCGGCGGACAGATCCGCGCCGACCAGTCGGCAGGTAACACGCCCCAGTATTTTCTGCCTAAGTATATTCTAAAGATTCTTCAGCGAGTTGTCATTTCAAATCTGTAGGGCCCCTTTAGAACAGGGGAATCAAATCATCTCATAGGAAAAACATAGGAACAGGAATAAGTGAACTGACGGAGAGGAGATTGAGTGGGAAGGAGATTGAGTGGGAAGGAAGGAACATGCGGGATAGATAATAAGCGAAGGGATGGAGTACACTCTATAGATCCTACACCGTGAATGGGTTGAGAGGTGCCATAAGCAGTTTGAATGGTTTCAGAGTATGAATGTGGATTGTATGTTTTGAAAGAACTAGATATGCGTGTGACATGCTTGGAAGCTCCTGTATCTATGACCTATTCAATATTATGCCTACATGTGGATGCAAGTGCCTGTGTCTAAGTACCTTTGCCCAAGTGGGCATAGGTAGCAAAGTTACCAAAGTAACTGGTGATGGCTATCACAGGTCTCAAATGCTCTGAACTTCTGCCATTGTTCTCATTGCTTAACCTGCTCATTGTCAAAGTGAGAGATGGAACCTTATTTGCCGTAGAATCATTAACTTGAGATCCACTCTACACTAACAGCATTGGCTTGAGGGACAGCACTCCCTCTGCTACATCCTCCTACACGACCTCTTCCATGGCCATCACCGGCACCTCCACAACAGCCACGAGATCCACCTCGTCCTCTATGGTTTTTGCTTCCCTCAAGCTTCCCATCATTTGCTACTACTTCCAGCTTTAGCTCAGGCACCATGACTGACATTCTAGAGCCAATCAAACCATCTCTAGAAGCTCCTCAATCATAGACCTCATCTCACTTCTCATCTCCCTCTTAGTAATTAGTGGATCATCTCCACCGCCACTACCACTGATATGCTCACCTAATGCCTTTTTTGCATCCTCTGTTGCTTTCCTCCTTGCTTCCTCGACCGAATCCATCTCTTCTCAAGAAAACAACACTAGCGACCAGTTCACTAGTGAAGCGAGAAATCAATTTCACCTTGCGCTCCAAATTACCAAAATTCCTGAAGATCAATGGCAAAACCAAATCCCAAAGATAGCACTAGTAGTCCTCACCTTCTCTGTCCTCAGACCTCCCGTAGCTAGCACCACACAAAAATCAGTAGCACTTCTCACAGACCAGCAGCCTTCTCACTTCGCCTTTTACTTCACACGCACAACAGCCGTACGGGGCCTCTGCTTCCTCTGTTCAAATTGAGCAGCATGCAGCCAAATCTCTCCTTGTTTTTCTAAAACAACAACACAACAGACAACCACCACACCTTCTCCTCACCTGCGGAGCAGCACTAGCACAACCGCGTGCGCCTCTGTCCAAATTAGCACATACCCAGAACTTACCAAACCAACAGCAGCAGCAGCACACGAATCTGACCTCCAACTCCAAGCAACGAGTAAACAAAGGCAGGCAGCATACAACACCAAGAATAGCACACCGACCTCCACCAAATCCTCCCTTCTTTCCTCTCTAATCTGGTCAACAAGGCCCAAACTGGCACAGCGCACGCAAATCACCTCACAACTCCGCTCTTACCTCTGCTCCCAGCCACTCCTTCCTGCACCTTCCTGCACCACGCGTCTGGAATCAAGCGCATGCCGCGCGCCTCGCGCTCAGCTTGCCTGCGCAGGCGCCGCTCGCACCAGCACAGCAGCGCTGCGCCGTACCTCACCGTTGTCTTGCTCGTGCGTGCACAACTCAAGCCACCTCCACGCACCCACAGGAACTTGCACCTTCACTCAAGCTCGTGGGTCGCCACAGCCGCCACCACCAACTCTCACATGCCATGGATGGGGGGCCCAAAAGGGCCTGGCATAACCCTAAAAGGCCGGTCCGGCGAGCCCGGGGAGGGAGGAGGCCGCGTGCCCCCCCTGCTGCCGCCGCCACCCGTCATCGCGTCATTTGCTTCCTCATTAAGTAATATTATTCAAGGATAAAATAGGAATAGATTAGGAAATAAAGGAAATCTACTTCTCATGCAAGTCTTCCCTGGACTATAAATACAAAAGAGAGATGTAATCGGTTGAATCTTAAGAACAAAAATAAAGGGGTAACACCCAACGCCTTCAGACTCTCAGCCCTAGCTAGGCTCCCTCTCTCCCTCATGCACGTGTGCCGCCACACCCCACGCCACGCCATGCCGCCACCTGCGCCGCCCCGTGACGCCGCGCCGCCGCCCTCCTCTTCTTCCTCTTCTCCAACAGCCCCGACAACCCCGATTGCCGCTAGCATCGGCGCCCGGCAACCCCGATTGCCGCTGCGCCAATCCCTCCCCCTCGGCAACCACGATTGTCACCGCCGCCGTCCGATTCGTCGCCCGACGTGTCTGTCGCCGCCGGAATACAACCGATCTGCGGCGGCTGGTATCCGGAGACCGATTCGATCCAACCACGCCGCCACCGTCAAGATTCAATGGCCGTCCCGCTGTTGCCTTACTCGGAGATGATCATGGAGGCCATCTACGGCGCTTGGACCCAGAACGGCTGCCGACAAGGCTGTGATCTCCAACTACATTGAAGATAAGTATGGCTCCGCCCGTCCGGTCCATCACTACGCAATCTCGTTAGGCCACCTCCGCGCATGAAGACCACCGGTGAGCTCGACGACATCCTCGACGCCCCCCCCATGGGCGCCACCGACGACAACGGTGCTCCCCCGAGCGCGCCCGGCGTTGTCCCCTCCACGATCACCGACACTCGCGAGCAACGGGCAAACCTACCGCAAGAATGCACAAAATTTGCCGAGGCTCGGATCGGTCGGTTCGGTGGCTACCAGCGGCGTCCACCGGTACCGCTCGACGAAAAGCCAACCCAACTATGCCAATGTCGTGAGGCTCTAACGACAAAGCTGAGATAAGTTCCTATGCCACCAACATCCTCTCTAACACCGGGAACACCAGGACCATCCACACCAACAACAACTCAACGATGTCACCCGGCGTCCTCGACACCGACAACGCGCCCCCAAAGCGCCCCACAACAACATCAACGACCCACGGCGTCACCGGCCATGACGTCCTCGGCATCAACGACATCAACAACGTCTACATCAACATGGGCAACACAACGACGTTGCCCGACGTCCGCCGACCTCAACCTCGACGTCTTGTCTGGATATCGCCAACGCCATGCAATCGATCGCTCGATCGAGGTTTTTGTAAATTCTCGATGTGTGGTGGTCACTTTTAAACTCTAAGTGCTTTAATTGAATGTCCATGTTAGTTGAATGTTAAATTGTGATGCATGTTTAAGATTTATGTGAATATTCCCTTATTTTTTATTTAATATGTGGTTTAAATCATAATTTATAATTTTATAATATTTTTTGAATTATTTTTTTATTAATCCTGAATTAATTAACCGTGGCGGGCTTTAAACAAAAACCGCCATGGTTTAATACATTAACCATGGCGGGCGCATAACGATGCCCGCCATGGTTAATCTATTAACCGTGGCGGTTTTTGTTAAACGCCCACCACGTTAATGAATTTTTCATGGCGTGCAAAGGGGACGCCACGGTTAATCGAACGATTAACCGTGACCCTAGCTACGTGGCGGTTTCCTATGCCCGCCACGTAAAAATCTAAAATGCCCGCCACGAAGTTCAATTCTGTAGTAGTGACCATGGGCGGCAACCACATCGCTCCGCCCTACATCACCATCGCCAACGATGCTTTGCCGGAGGATGTCGGCAAAAGATGACGACACCTCCGACATCCTCTATGTCGCCATCGATGTCGCAAACCACGACGCTCCGACATTGACAACAACTCCAGCGGCACAAACAACGACGACCCGTAGCGGCCAACACCGACACCGGCGACCACGACGTCCGCCCCCATGGGCGCCACCACGAGATGAGAACAACGACCCCCCCTCCCAGCGCCGCCCGACGAGACGGTCGTTCACTCGCCGAACCTCAACGACAAGATCAATCCGCCAAACCTGCTGGACATGCCGACATCCATAATAGCGGAGGACACAATTAGGCAAGCCGCATATCTGTTCCCCTCGTTCACGACACTCACTAGTACCGAATACCTTTTTTTGTGGCGGGCGCTTTAGTTTTTGCGTGGCGGGCGTTCACGCCCCCGTCACTTTCGCTGAAGGTCACGCAAAATAGGAGAATATCCGTGGCGGGCAAAAGCGCCCGCCACGGTTAATAAATTAAAAATAAAAAGCCCGAGCCCAATGCGGCCCATACGGGCGGGACATCGGCCCGGATCCGCCGCTTTCGGCCCGGGATCCGCGCCGCCGTCCGACCCACAGGCCGCCGCCCGCTGGCGTCGTCGTCGTCGAGGAGGAACGTGCCGCGGAACCGGATCCGCCGCCACCGTCATCGACCTGCGGGCCGCGCCCTGCCAGCGCCGTCGTCGTCGAGGGAGGCGCGCCGTCGCCGAGGGAGGGAACGCCGCCGCTGAACCGGGATCCGCCACCGCCGTCGTCGACCCTCGCGGGCCGCCGCCCCGCGCGCCGTCGTCGAAGGGGAAAAGCGCCGTCGTCGAGGGAGGAACGCCGCTCGCAGATCGCGCACGGATCCCTCGCCGCTGGATCCACGACGTGGAGCGCCGCTGGATCTGGATCTGGGGGCCTGGATCCGCCGCTGCATCTGCCTCGCCAGAGCCCGCCGCGCGGACCCCACGCTGAGCCCGCCCCGCCGTCGCCTCGACGCCGCCGCGGAGAAAATGCCGCCGCCGCCGACCACCACGCGCGCCCGTTGTCGCCAGACGTCCACGCGCGGCGACCGAGGAGACCGATGCGGGAGGAGAGGGAAAAGAAAGATGCGGCTGGCTTTGGGTGAGAGGAGAGGAATGGGCTGGTGCAGCTGAAACCCTAGGTATCGCTATTTATACTGAGTACGCAAAATAGGAGAGGATTGGGCCCTTTTGGGCCTGTCAATTTTCCATGGCGGGCCATTTAGGATGCCCGCCACGGTAAATCTATTATGCGTGGCGGGCACCTGGCTGCCACGGTAAATTAAAATGGCCCGTCACGGTTAACCGTGGGGATTTTCGCGTGGGCGGCAAAGCGATGACGCCCGCCACGGAAAATAAAAGGAGCATTCACGGAAAATCATTTGGGTACTAGTGACTTGCAAGTGCATTGTGGGCACCCTCACTTCCAGCAATTGGACTCCTGATGACACCGGCGCCAGCTCGGTGCGTAAGGCGCCACCATCAACACCACAACAACGGAACATTAGCTACTCTAGAGACATGAGGTATGCCGCTATCCACCCGATAATAGCGGTACTTCTCTCGGTTCATCGCATGCCAAGCAAGGTACCACGAGGATGGGAACACCTACACTCAATGTCTTCCTTGCCACTTCAAGTTATGGCTACGTCGACACTACCAGCAACCGCGGGCAACCTCGACAGGGTGACGACATGATCGACTACATCTACGCCCTCAATGACATCAACGGGTGGTACGACTACACCAACGAGCTATGCAACATGCCTTATGCTATGGTGCACCAGGAGGCGCTACACAAGGAGCATGGCGATCCACCTCACCCCAGAGTTCAACGTCCCCCGTCTCCCTTGATGTCTTCAGCAAGCTTCGACTTGTGAGTTTCACTGACGATGACATGAGATACAGGCCACCTACATCAATCCCCTACCTCGTTGACCTCGTGGCTACACTAGAGGCTCTCATTCTACCCCAACTCGATAGAACGATTGACCACGAGCTTCATGGCATCGCCGACACCAACAAACTCAAGGCGAGCACCAGACATGCCGCCGCGACGTGATTGGCATCCACACCTCGACAACCAGGCCATCCGCGCACCATCCATTCAGCTACAAGTTCAACGTCTACTTCAGTGACCCGAAGTTTCGACATCAGCTTCAACAATGACGCCAACTTCGTCAATAGCTCAACGAGAAGAGGGGCCAACTCCGGAACACTATGGCCCAAAACGACCGTCTTCCAAGCTGCGGCCGCGCCTTAAGCCCTGGGCGGTGGATTGGGGCGACACGTGGGCCGCGTCGCCTCGTCGAACGGTGGGGAGATGTCACATGCCGTGGATGGGGGCCCAAAAGGGCCCGCACAACCCTAAAAGGTCGACCCAACGACCTAGGAGAGGGAGAGGCCGCCACGCGACTCCTGGCCGCCCGCCCGCGCCACTGGATAAATCGCATCGTTTGCTTCCTCATTAAGTAATATTATTTAGGGATAAAATAGGAATAGATTAGAAATAAAGGAGATCTATTTCTCATGCAAGTCTTCCGAGGACTATAAATACAAGGGAGATGTAATTAGTTGAATCTTAAGAAGAAAAATAAAGGGGTAACACCCAACAACTTCAGCTCTCGACCCTAGGCTCCCTCCCTCCCTCGCACACGTGCGCCACCACACCCCCACGCTGCCACCCACGCCGCCACCACGCGCCCCCCTGGGCGTATCGCCGCCGCGCCCGCCGCCGTCCTCCTCTTCTTCCTCTTCTCCAACAAAGGACAACTCCGATTGCGCCGCGCACTGGCAACCCCGATTCTTTGCCGGCCACCACGCCCGGCAACCCCCGATTGCCACCCGCCCCGGCAACCCCCGATTGCCGCCCGCACCAATCCCTCCCCTGCAACCCCGATTGCTTGCCGCCCCGTCGATTTCGTCGCCGACATGTCACCGATCGGCTGGAACCCAACGACCTGTGACACCAACCCTAGCTACGTTATAGCATGTTGTGATTTGGGGAAGAACTCTGCGGAGTGTGCCAATAGCACACCCCTTCTCTATTCATTCCTTCTTGATTTTACATAATAGTTCTTTTACATCTTTATGTTTTACACAAACAAAAAGTTTTGATGCAGACTTAGCTGTGTGCACTATAATTGTGTTGCCTAAAATATAGTTCTTAAATATTCTGCAATGAGTGTTATATTTTTCTTTGAACTTAAATTGTGTTCTACCATACTAAATTGTTTTATCAAATCATGCCATAGGTATCTAATTGTTGTCGACGATGTCTGGGATGTGAAAACATGGGAAACAATTAGGTGTGCATTGCCAACCAATATTTGTGGTAGTGTGATAATAACTACAACTTCGTATACATGACGTGGCCAAAGCATGTTGCTCATCATATCCTGATGGTTGGGTTTACCAACAAAAAGCCTCTTGAAGAACAAGACTCAAAAAAGGTTGTTCCGAAACGAGAATATTTGGTCCCGGGAATGAATGCCCAAAGTATATCTAAAAAGAAGTATCTGATAAGATCTTGAAGAAATGTGGAGGTTTACCATTGGCCATTATTACAATATCCGGGTTTGTTAGCTAACAAAGCACGGAATGGAGTTCACTCAGTAGCAGAGTGGGATCAAGTTCAAACTTCTATTGGCCGCTGATTTGAGGGAGATTCAACTGTGGAGGGAATGATGGGAATATTATCACTAAGTTACTTTGATCTTCCTTCTCATTTAAAATCTTGCCTATTATATCTTAGTACATTTCCTGAAGATTATGAAATTTGGAAGCAACATTTAGTACGGCTATGGGTTGCAGAGGGGTTCATTCCTGCCGAATCTGCATGCACCTTGTACGAATCAGCAGAGAAGTGTTTTACTGAGCTCATCAATAGAAATTTAATCCTTCCGAATCCGTATAGAATAAGTGACTGGACTGGCGAGGTGTACAGTTGTCGTCTCCATGGTACCATTCTTGACTTCATCATGTGCAAGTCCACCGAAGACAACTTTGTAACTGTACATGGTATCCCAAGACTAACACCTCCACCAGGAATCAAGGTTCGTCGATTGAGTTTGCAGGGTAAAACTGACGGTGATGTAGCCGGTGACTCGAAACAAAATTATGCAAATGTCCGGTCAATTATTAGTTTTGGATTCCCTGGTCCTTGTTGGGTCTTAGATTCTTGTGTGTCGCTGACTTCACGGCCTGTCGATCATTAGAAAACCATCATCTAGCAAACATTGGAGAATTACTCCAGCTGAGGTATTTGGGCCTCGGACATACCTCGATAACTGAACTCCCAGAACAGATCGGTGTGCTACAATATTTGGAAACACTTGACATAAGGTCCTGTGGAATATCCCAATTACCGACAGCTATAGTTCGACCGAAAAGACTTGTCAACCTACTAATGGGTTATGGATGTTCAAGCTGCTTTCCCGGTGGAATTAGAAACATGCAGGCATTGGAGGAGTTAAATAAAGTAGAAATTGATATAAAGGAAGCAGCTATTTTTGTTGAAGAACTTGGCGATTTAACCAAGATGAGGCATCTGGATATATCATTCTCTTCGGAATATGGTATTGTTGATGAGGAAAGTCACTTGGATCTTGTAAAAAAGATAGTTTCTTCTTTTCAACGGTTAAATAAGCTTCAAACTTTAGTGGTACGATATGATGAATATCGTGATTTTGGAGAAGCAGGGCATATTGACATCTTCAATGCTGACGATGTGATCCTTGAGGTGCCGTGGTGCTCTGCTAGCCTACGAAAGCTTGTTCTCAAGATGGGCCACATGTCAAGGGTGCCAAGCTGGATGAAGTCACTTGTCAACTTGGAAGAATTATATATGACAATAAAGAAACTGGATCAGGAAAGTCTTGGTATTCTGGTGACCTACCAGTTCTTGTCGATCTAATACTGGAGATAGTAATCAACGCTAAAGGCGTACCCTCGACAGACAAACGTGGACTTCTGGTCAGCAACAGTTATGGATTCAGAACCTTGAGGCATTTTGGAGTCGTCACTTCATCTGGTAGGTGTTATAACCGGATCGTCTAGAGTAGGTAACCAGTGAGTACTAGATGTATGAAATTGAGTATGGCAGTTCCTATTTAGACGATCTACTAGAGTATGGGGAGGTAGCACCGCAGCAGAGAGATCGGGGATGGATAGGGAGTGCCATACCAGATCCGGTCGGAGGAGCAGGAGGTGCAGAGGATGACGATCCGTTGGCCATCGGGGAAGAAGGGTTGATGCGGTGGCGGACGCGATCGCGATGGACGGCGTCGAACGCCGGTGGTGCTTCCCGTCGCTGTCAGCGCGTCCCTCACGATCGGAAAGGGGAATGTAGGTGGGAGTGGCGGCTCGGAGAGAAACCTCGTACCTAGAGCCCTGGCCCCACCTCCTTTATATAGCGCTGCGCGACGAGGGGGCCACCAGCCATCTTTGGGCTGGCGCCCCGATCGCTTGTGAGAACCAAGGATGGGCCCCCCTGCGTTGGACTGGGCCCAGTGGAGATCAACCTAACAATCTCCCCCTTGATCTCATATCATAACTTTACCTTTACCTTCACAGTATTTACCTATTTCATCATAGATCAGCACATAGAGCGAGCTTCATCGTCACGGTCGATCGTCGATAGATTTAACTGCTACAATGTACGTATCTATTCGATAATAGATAACCTTTGGGCGTTTATAGTCCAGAATTACAGGTTTTCCCTTAAACCCATGCCGGCTACATGTTCTCTCGAACACGTTAGGTGGTAAACCTTTGTAAGCGGATCCGCTAACATCTTTACAAAGTACTTATATGTTCAAGACTTATCACATTATCCCCAGACTTTGTCTTTCACAACATAATATTTTATGTCAATGTGTTTGGCAGCAAGATTCTTGACTTATTGTTGTGAGCATATGTTACTTTGCGGCTCATTGTCGCAAAGACAACTTTAGTGGTCCATGGATGTTGTCAACCACTTTTAGACCGGGCATGAACTTCTTTAGCCGTTCACCGCCTCAAGTTGCCTCATAACAAGCAACAAACTCGGCATACATTGTGGACGATGTAGTGATGGTTTGTTTTGAGCTTTTCCACCTAAATAGCTCCACCTCATGAGTGAAAGATATATCCGGATGTGGATTTTCTATCATCTCCCGCATAGTCTGAATTTGAGTATCCTAATATCTTTAGGGAATCAGATCTTCTATATGTCAACATGAGGCCTTTCGCATTCTTGCAAATATCGCAAGACTTTCTTTACCAATTTCCAAAGTTCCGCTCCCGATCACTCTTGAAATCTGCCAAGTAACCCGGTCACAAAAGCCAGGATTAGGGCGCGCACACTTGTGCGTATTCGTAAGCTTCCGACACCGAAGCGTATGGAACATTTTTCATGTGATCACGTTCGTATGGTTGGTTATTAGGCACCGATGTTCCCCATATCTTTCACCCTTGACTATAGGAGCAAAGCGATGCACTACATTTGTGCATACTGAATTTCTTTAAGACTTTCTCAATGTAAGCCTTTTGTGACAGTCCCAATACCCCCTTGCGCCTATCTCGGTGAATTTCTATGCCCCCCCGTAACATAAGAGGCTTCACGTGAGAGATCTTTCATATCAAATTTAGAGGACAAGAATTTTCTTTGTCTCTTGCAAGAGACCAACATCACTACTTGCAAGTAGAATATCATCAACATATAGAATCAGGAAAATGTATTTCCCATCCTTAAACTTTGTATACACACAATTGTCCTCTACATTCTCTTTAAATCCAAACTTTTTGATCATCTGATCAAACTTCAAGTTCCATTGTCTAGAGGCTTGCTTTAATCCATAAATGGATTTCTTTAGACGGCATCCCATATTTTTTCTTCCCTTTCACAACAAAACCTTTGTTTGTGCCATGTAAACATTTTCCTCCAAATCCCCATTTAGGAAAGCCATCTTTACATCCATCCGATGTAACTCTAAATCAAAATGTGCCACTAAGGCCATAATGATCCCGAAAGAATCTTTACTAGAGACCGAGAAAATGTCACATTGTAATCAATTCCTTCTCTCTCGTAAAACCCTTTGCCACAAGCCGTGCTTTGTATTTTTCTATATTCCCTTGGTAGTCATATTTCGCCTTGTAGATCCATTTGCGACCCTACTGTTTTGGCTCCTTTAGGAATTGTTTCTAAGTCCCAAACTTCATTGGAACTCATTGATTTCATTTCTTCTTTCATGGCCTCAAGCCACTTTCGTAAGAATGATCACTTCTCATGGCTTCTTCAAATGAGGTGGGATCACCCTCCATTTGACCATCTTCTAGGGCATACACTTCATAGTCGCCGAATCGCAGATTTTTTTCGACTCTTTGAGACCTTCTAGGGCCTCAATATTTGGTACATTTTCAGCTTAAGGCTGTTCTAGCTCCCCTCGGTGTGGCATCATTTTCTATAGGATCATGTAAAACAGTTCCTCTTGTACATTATCTCGATGCCACAGAGAACTAGCAACAGTGCTTGCACCACAAAGATCTTGTATTGTTGGTGCAGCAACAAAATGTAGTGAGAAAATGGCTCTTGAGTCATCTGAGTAGGTGCACACACCCTCTTCTCCTCAAGATCAATATCTCGAGCTACCATGCTCCCCACCATTACATCCTCTAGAAAAAATAACGTGTCTTGTTTCTACAAACTTTGTATGTCGGTCGGGACAAGAAAAACGAAAAACCTTTGACTTTTTCTCGATAGCCAATGAAGTGACAACTCACCGTCTTGGAATCCAGTTTTCCAATGTTTGGATTAAACAACTTAGCCTCAGCAGGCTCCCCCACACACGTAAATGGTTGAGTGAGGGTAGTCGCCCCGCCCACAACTCATACGGTGTTTTTGGCACCGATTTATTAGGCACTCTGTTAAGAATATGAATGGCGGTTTTAAAGCCTCCATCCATAGACTTAATCTGTAGTGTGGAATAGCTAATCATGCTACGCACCATATCCATAAGAGTACGGTTACGTCTTTTCGCCTACTCCATTCTCGCTGAGGATCGCCCGGAAAGAATATTGGGCAATTATTCCATTTTCCTCGTAAGTACCTTGCAAAAGGTCCGTGAACTTGACCAAAAAGGGGTATGCCATCCATAGTATTCACCTCCACGGTCGGATCCTCGACTATCTTTATTTTCAAATTATGCTGATTTTCAACTTCACCTTTAAATATTTTAAATTTATCCAACGCTTCGAACGCGTTCTTTAATTGGATAAATATAGCCATAACGTGAGTAATCATCGCTGAACGTTATGAATGAATCATAACCATCCACACTTCGCGACGAAATGGACCACGATATCATTGTGGATTATCTGTAATATTCCCCGCTTCGCTTTGGCATCTTTCTTAACGTTCTTTACATACTTTCCTTTTAATGCGCTCTATGCATTGTTCTAATTCGTAGAACTCTAATGGTGGAAGAATATCATTCTTCACTAATCTTTCTATTCTCCCCCTCGAAATATGGCCTAAACGACGGTGCCATAATTTCGATGATTCATTAGTAGTTCTCTTTCTTTTCTTGTTCACAGATAAGGTCGCATTCACATTGTCGCATGTAATATTATCAACATCGCAAACAACATTCACATCATTACTCATGGATAACAAATAAAGCTCGTCTTGTCTAAGGCAAGACCAACACATGCATTATTAAATGTTATCTCACATCCGCCATTACCAAAATGGCAATCATATCCATCATTATCTAAACGAGATACACTTATCAAGTTTCTATTTAATGAAGGAACATAAAGAACGCCTCAAGTAGCAAGTGTGAATCCTGTAGCAAGCTCCAGAGGTAGATCACCAATGGCCTCCACACCTGCTCGAACTCCATTTGCGACCTTAACCCATCTTTCGCTTCTTGCCGTGGTTCTCGTCGAACGGAATCCCTCAGAAACAATTGGCAACATGAACAGTTTGCTCCAAAGTCAATCCACCAAGTAGTTTTGGAATAACTGACATACAGGGTTTCATTTACAAATGTAATTACATTCTCACCTTTCTGTGCCATCAGCATCTTCAGATAAGCAGGACAATTGTTCCTGATATGCCCTTTGAAGCCGCAGTGATGACACACAATGTCATTCGCCCCTTCAGTTCCTTCTTTGCCGTGGCCTGTGCCGAGGCCGGAACCTAGGCTGGTACCTAGGGTCGGGTGCTGCATGGGAGCCTTGTTCTTTGCCTTGGAGGGGGAAGGATGATTATTCTTTTTCTTGTTATCATTATCCTTCACATGGTTGATGTTTCCACCATTTAAGGCTTTCAGCCTTCCCTCCTCTTGCACGCACATGGCTGTGCACTTCTCTAAGTCCCACTTTTCTGGCTGAGCATTATAGTTCACAACAAAAGCTTCATACTCCTTTGGCAGTGAAGCAAAAACCAGATGGATCAGGAACTCCGGTGGAGGAGCCAGTCCCATTGGCTTTAGCTTAGCTGCCAGAGTACCCATCTTATAGATGTGATCTCTAACGCTACCCTCGGTGTACCTCCTCGGTCACCAGTGTTTTATTAGCTGTGTGGCATAGGTCTTTAATGGAGCCCGAAGAACTGGGCCTTAATCTTTCAAGGTACTCGCAGTAGCTTTCCAGCTCTGAAAAGGAGCCCGCTATTGCTGGGTCAATTGTGTGCTTAATAACAGTCACACATTTCCTGTTATCTCCTTTCCACCTTGCTTTGTGAAGATCAAAGGCCATGACAGCATCAGCATGTGCCTTCTCTCTAGCTGCCCATGCAAGATCAGTCTCACCATCTGCCCCTCACAGGAGCCTCTGGGTGGCAGTAGGACATGGGTTATTGATAACCCAGTCCACCTCAGCCGAACAAGAAGGCAATATCAATGTCTTTCTTCCATTCAATGTAGTTTTCCCCTTAAGAAGTGGGATCTCTTTGATGGAAGCTAGCACGTTGACATTTCCTGAAAACACAATTCAAAATGAGGTGAGGAATATTAAAAAAATTATAGTAACCATTTAGCATTTATGCATTACTTCTATATCACCGTTGGGCGAAATAGAAATAATACATAACCTTGATTAAAACCATAGCATCATTATTAACAACGTTGGTCGAAAAAACAATAATACCATGATCAACTTCTTTCTCCCAATTAATTTATCTCGTTGGTTCAAAATTAATTGGAGAAAAATATAACAATTTGCGCTGAAACATCGAATAAAAATCCATAATTCTATTTTTCCGAAACTATAACAATAAGGTACTGTTCCCTTGACAAAATTATCGTTGACAAATTTTTGCATAGAGATTAGCATCAAAAACAATTTAAATTTACTCAAATATGCATCAATACTGTTTTCGAAATAGAAAAATGGAAAACTATACTGTTCACGTTGGGCCATGGGCGAACCAACGAGCCCGGCCGCAAAACGCCTTTTGGCTCGCTAACGCCAGCCGCGGCGCTGGTCGGCTCCCCCTTTCGCCCCAGGCCTTAATGTGGGCCTGGGCCGGGATTTCAGTAGCCCGCTGAGCCAAAACTTGGCTACCGCTCGGCCCTCGGCCGATCCTCGCCACTCGATCCGATCCGACGGCTTGTGGCAAAGGGTTTTACACAGAGAGAAGGAATTGATTACAATGAGACATTTTCTCCGTCTCTAGTAAAGATTCTTTTCAGGATCATTATGGCCTTAGTGGCACATTTTGATTTAGAGTTACATCAGATGGATGTAAAGACGGCTTTCCTAAATGGGGATTTGGAGGAAAATGTTTACATGGCACAACCTTTCGGTAGTTCGTTGGACTGGGCCTGTGGAGATCAACCTAACAGTAGGCTCCCCGTTTCCCAATGGGAGACGGTTGTAGCTGGACCCCTGACTGGATCCATGCCAAAGCTGAAACATTTCTTGGTATACACCGCTTCAAAGGGTAGGTCCCCCTGTATTCCCATGCTGACATTTGAAGCGGGATCCATGCCAAGGCTGGAAGAACTCCATATTGACTGTGATGTAGATATAACAATTTCTGTGAGTAATGGTCGACTTGATTTTGGTCTCAAGCATCTCTCCCAACTCACGAAGGTCAGGTGTGGTATGTTCGGCACCAAACTGAATACTTTCCGTGTAGGAGTTGCCATTGAGAAAGAGCTTGCCAACCACCCGAAGCATCCACGTTTCGAAAGCGCTCATCGAGATTCAACTGAACGGTTACTCAAAAAAAGAAGAAGAGCTTCAACCGAAGGCGAGAGTAGCAACAAAGTACACCTAAGGCCGCGAAGACGCAGCCAGTCGACAGTTCACACAATACAGGCCAAGGCTTCCTCCATAGCTGATTTGTCAGAACAACAAGTCGTTCAGGAGCCAGCAGACAATGCCATCGTCTGCACTTCAGGTATGGTTGGATTCTTCATCTGAAACAGAACCAGTACTCTGCATCCCAAGTTTCCTCTTATTTCTCATTGATTTTCATCCGCCTATAATGATACCAATTGCCGCTCCTATTGCTAAAATAAATCTCCTCCTGTTTATGAAAATTTACAGGTGGTGATGTCAAGACGAGCTTCTCCACCACGGACGACAACACCTGTGAGTCGTTGACTGCAGCACTGGCACTACCCACGGACCTCTCCACCATCCACCATGACGCCACCTCCCCGACATTGGCCGTCGCCGGGGTGCCACCATCCGTGGACGAGAATTGGTTCAGTGTGCAACAGTTATTTCTGATGGCATCAAGGGAGCTTCAGGTATGGTTTTATGCGCATTTACGCCTACCAAACAACTGCAGGCAGTTCCATTTTCTAAAACAAGGTTGTTCTACAAAAACTTGACAATGCTGTTGGCTAAATTTGAATCATTTGGCACTTGGCAGGGTCTGCCCCAGAAACCTCTGCAGTTCCGCCGTGCTTCACATTCAGTTCTGGATCAGCACACAACGCTGAAGTTGAACAACAGGCAATGGACAGTTGCAAGCTGTCGCAACATGACGACGACCTAGCAAATGCCTTCAACAATGCCTCCTCTGTTCTATATTCCTCTGACACTGGTAATGTATTCCTCTGTTCTGCTTGCTCTGGTTCTCCTCTGTTTTAAAAGTAAATTAGTTGGCAGTTTATTTTGCCTTCTTCTGAATGTACTGGCCTCATTTCTTCCTTACTCCATTTGATTTGTGAAATATGCCAATAATATATATTCCGCCTAGATTTGTGAAATCTTAAAACTAGCACTGTATGCATATAGCATGTGTTTACTTTTGCACCGTAGCGCACATTCATTTATCTCTAATAAACAAAGGAAATATACTGGACAGAAAGTAAACAACAGACTCCCCTGGCACAGTGATAAATATGTACTATGTGTAACAATCCTAAAAACTCAAAACTTGAAAATCACAACCAACAAATTTTTTTTTTTTTCCAAAAAGATACCCATGAATGGTGAGTGACTTGTAGGAAAACACTATTTAGGTTGCACAAGTAGCACCTAGTAATTTCTTTGTTGAGCATTTGCATTTAATTTTTCCATATTTGATTTGGATTTTATTTGGTCTTATGTGTTGCAATTAATAATCAAATGATAATATACTAATTCATAAATCTAATATTACCATCCTTTGGATTAGATCTTAATAGACATAATTATTTATCTAATGTCGCCATAAGAAAAGAAATAGAAATAGAAATAAGAAAAAGAAATAGAAAAAGGGAAGAAAGGAGATGGGCGTTCCAGCCCAAGGCATTTCAGCCGCTGCTAGTCCAGCTCTCTGGCTCGCCGACCTCTCCACTCCCTGCATAGGCAAGCCCAAGTAGCAGCATCAGCACCACATTCTCCTCTCTCGCTGCCAGGCGGGCCCCGCTCGTCGGCACCTTTCCATTACCTCACGAGTCTCACGACCGAGCAGCTGTCGGCCGATCCGGTAACACCGACTGCAAGAGGACCGATCCAACCCCGACCTCCCCGCTCCGTCCCTGCCTGCCTAAATCAGTGGCCCACACGCCCGCGAGTTCATCCAGACCACCCCAAACTCCCCGCTCTTGCCCTGCTGCGCCGCCAAGAATAGCGTCACCGCTGTGGGCGCAGCAGTGCCGCCGCGCACAGCGCTGCCCGGCAACCCAAACCCTACCGGCGCACCACGGCCATCCGATCCACTATGGATGTATCGGATTAGATCCAGCGAACCGGTACGACCTTTTTCTCTAAGTGACCCCGAAATTTTAATTTTTGCACTAAGATCCACAGCACTATTCACTTAGTCACATACCTTTATGCCCTACCCCCTGAATCTATGGTTAACTGCAACCAAGTCCGCACAGCAGTTAACTTGGTTTATTACACTGATCACGCCGGACACATGCGCCAGTGATGACATCATCCGAGACCCACCTGTCAGCCACCATGACCTGCCCCACCATTGATGTCATATGACGTCAGCACGTCCAACCATTTGGTGCCACGTGCCGGCCTAAGAATAAACTAGTCTTTTTCTTTTTCCGTAAAATCATTTTTGCAAATTCATAGAATATTCATACGAATTCAGAAAAATATGAAACAAGAGTCCAAATTTTTCTAAAATCAAGACCTACATCATAGGCTTATCCTTAGTGTGCTTTTGGATCTTTTGGATTTGTATTTGCTTCTTTTTGAGCTCTTTAAGAGTCGCTAATCGCGACTATACACATGTTCCGCAGACTCGGAGGAGGAGCTACCCGACACTAAGGATCCAGAGTACCTTGAGGACCTCGAGGACGACTATTCAGGTGCTATGTCCCACCCACCATTGTAGATCCTATAAGACATGCAACAAATTAGTCTGCTAGTTCTTTGTATATTTACGATCTGTGATATATATGCTAGGGATGCATGAGTAGAATATTGTGAATCCTTATACCTTGATGAAACTTTCCCCTGCATACCCGTAGGATTAGACACTCGCTTACTATACTGCTACTCCTGCTTCGTTGCTTATAATTATATAACTGCTTCGGTGAAACTATAATTGGATGAACCAGTGAAGTGGTGAGTGTTCTAGGGAGTGTTCTTGGCGTGTGTCTTGAGTGTGTGGAGGTGAGGGTTGTGTCGACCAGATAGGAATACACGATGAGTCTTGAGGACGAGTCTTGCCAAGGGGTTGCGACTTGGGCATTCCTGTGTGACATAGTACCTGTGGCGGTTACATGGTGATTTTCCTAAGGAGGTTTTGGGGTGGAGTGTCTTTGTGGGATGAAGCCCTAGAACGGAGGTGCCGTTGAGGTATGGGGTATTGAGTACCCCTATGATGAAGATGTCTTGTCTGGTCCTACCTAAGGATTGTTATCTCTTGAGAACCGGAACCTTGGGACCTCATGCACACCGCTCGTCCCTGGTCGGGCAGGATGCGGATTGCCCCTTTTAGGTAGGCAGGGTCATTATTATTAGGTTGATAGCAAATAGTGTAGGGAGGTACGGCCGTCGATGCTCACACCCTCCTAAGACAGCGTAGTAGCCATCGGGGGCCCGATATTACGTCTCATAGTCTCATCGTGCCGGTGGTACTCCGAGGCTTCCCAGGGCTGAGTGGTAGGATGACATCGTTCCAGTTGGAAAGCCTCCATTATCGCCTAGGTCTGGCCAACGCCGATGATGGTGATCTTGTGGGTACTGGTGTACATGCTCTGCAGAGTTGTCAAATCAATACGTATTGTCCTGCCTTCGTGCATGGTCGTGTCTAGGGCTTGGACTGCCTTGGGGTGTGCGCCGGCTTTTGGATATGTTCTTCCGTCGACCGACGCTTCACTTGAGTAGAGAGAGGAGTCTGCTTTTCTCCCCCTAGGTTGGTGTTGGTGACCCGACTTCGGCTGTTGAGGCAAGGACGAGAGGGAGTTGCCCTTGCCACCTAGTGGGTGCGAGTGTTGTGAGATGGTGATGGTGACGGTGATGGATATGGGAGATGGTGTGGTTGAGATGTGTTAAAACTTGATTATTATTATTATAAAATTTGATACTACTTGCATTGGAAAACACAGCCAAGATAGGCCTCTTTTCAGCCAATATTGCATCCACCTTCTACAAAAGCAAACGCTCATGGGGTGGGGAACCTAGCCAGTATAAATCATACTGATAAATTTGGTTTCAGGCGAGGAGGATTATGATTTCGATGATGATGACGGGGAGGATTAGAGGTGGTCTGGTCCTATGCTCGAGGATGGAGATGGATTTGGCTTCCACACTCTGATTGACACAGTTCATGTTATCTGATTGATAGTTTGTTTCTGCCATGCGGCGATGTAATAAGTTAAACCCTACTACTTGTATTCTTTTTATTCGAAGTATGTACTCATTATCAACTGTGGTTATTGTGATGGAATGATTCTTGGGGACTATCACACTCTATACCGAGTATCTGTGTATTTCCCTTTGTGGAAATCGGGATTGTTACACTATGTTACGGTGTGTTAGAAATCATTAGAGAGCGGATTGTATAACCCTAACCCGGCAAAAATCTGTGTACAACTGTGCTCGCGCTACTTCAGATATTGTGTCAAGTTGAAACTACTGGTAGACTCAAACTTGAAAATATAAATCCTAAAAAATTCTTAAAATAAGTAGAAATGTCTAGCCTTTAATTTGGTTGACTCGAATCATCACCGTCGATAATAAGCATCAGCTCCATTGTAATTTATTAAATGAAATTACAGGCCCCTACCACTATGGTCCATGTTGTAACAGAAAATTGACAAAGTTATATTGGCCTAAAGTTTAATCAATTGGCAGGGGCCGCCCCAGCAACCTCTGCTGTTCTGGGGCCTCGAATCATTGCTGCTCCTCAGCAACAGAGGTGTTCGCGCCGCCGTGCTTCACATTCGGTTTTGGATCGCCTCCCAACGCTGAGGACCTAGCAAATGCCTTCACCAGGGCCTTCAACGGGCTTTCCTTGCGTGATGACCACCCAGGTTCTAGTGCCACAGCTGTCCAAGCAGCCTCCTCGGACACCCGTAATGTTATCCTCTGTTCTGCTTGCTCTCTGTCTCCTCTGTTTTGAAAGTAAATTATTTTGTTCTTCGTTCTCCACTTGTTCTGAATGTACTGTCCACATTTCTCCCTTAATGCTTTTGACTTACGGGATGTGCTTATATATTTAGCGTAGCCCACGTTCATTTTATTAAACCGTATGTATTCTCTGTATAGGACTCTAGCACGGTATCTTTCCTTCTGTTGTAATCTTGACTTGTAGTACAAGGTAGATATAGATGCTAGAGGATATCCTAGATTATGTAACAGCATATTCATTGTATATGCCTTCGTGGAGGCTTGTTCCCACGCTATATAAACATGGAGCCAAGACCCTTAACAGGGCAACTTCGTTAACCAATCTTTACATGGTATACAGAGCCACAATCCTAACGGAGATCCATGGCTTTCGCTTCCTCTTCCACCGCAGCCCACGCTACATCCCTCGGCGTCTTCCTCCTCCCGCCGAGCGAAAAGCTCACCCGGAGCAATCACGTGATCTGGAAGATTCAAGTCCTCTCTGCGCTCAAGGGAGCACAACTTGCCTCGCTCATTGAGGCAACGGCGGCGCCACCAACTCCCTTCCTACCTCCCAAGAACCCCGATGACAAGACGGAGGTTCCGTGGCTAACCCCGATTATGCAACTTGGATTGCAAAGGACCGCGGTTCTTAGTTATCTTCTCATCCAATCTTGGGCCGGGAGATCATCGCCTGTGTGTCCACCAAGGCCATCACCGCTGCTACTGCTTGGGCAGCAATCGAAGAGATGTTTGCATCTCAATCTAGGGCAAGATTGATTGCCACAAGGATGGCGCTTGCTACTGCCTCCAAGGGAGCGTCCACCATATCCGAGTTCTTCACCAAGATGAAGGGCTTAGCTGATGATATGGCCTCTGGCCGGAAGAAGACTAGAAGATGAAGAGCTTGTGTCCTACATCCTCACTGGATTGGATCAGGACTTCGATCCCGTGGTGTCTGCAGTTGCTGCCAGGGTCGAACCCATGTCAGTTGGGGAGCTCTATACCCAGCTGGTTAGCTTCGAGCAACGTATGGAGATCAAGAACGGCGACGGGGGACAATCCTCCGTGAATTCAGCTGCCAAGGGTGGACGTGGCGGCAACAATAACAACTTCCGTGGTGGAGGGAGCAATGGCGGCGGCCGTGGTGGCTTTGGCCGCGGCAAAGGTGGACGTGAGGGCGCTAGATCCACCAGCGGCCGGGTTCCAGCAGGTTTAATCGCCAAGTATGCGGGAAGGAGGGTCATCCCGCTGCATCGCGCTTCAAGAGGTTTGATCGCTCCGTCTCTGGCCCTCCTCGTCCCTGCCTCCTCGGCATCCACCGGATCCTATGGAGTTGATACAAATTGGTACATGGACACGGGTGCCACCGATCACATCACCGGGAGCTCGAGAAGCTGACAACCCGAGAGAAGTACCATGGAGGCGACGTCGTTCACACTGCAAACGGATCTGGTATGGACATTGCACACATTGGTCATGCTGTTTTACGTTCCCCTTCTCGTGATATTCATCTTAATAATATCCTCGCATGTTCCTAAAACCAGCAAAAGCCGCTTTACTTCATCGCCTAACCCGTGACAATAATGCATATGCCGAATTTCATCCTACTCATTTTTCTCTTAAGAACGGCGCATCGAAGAAAACCATTCTTCAAGGCGGATGTGAGTGCGGCCTCTATCCTTTGAGGTTATCTTCCAAGAGGTCATCATCAAATAAAGAAGTCCATGCGGCTTCCAAGGTGTTCGAGTCTTTGTGGCATCATCGACTAGGTCATTCGTCAATGCCAATCGTGCAGCAAGTCCTTAGCCACAATAATTTATCCTTTTTAAAGGAGTCTAGTCTTGAGTTCGTAATGCTTGCCGACAAGGCAAGAGTCATCAGTTACCATATCCAAAGTCCTCGAGTCTGTCGTCTAGTCCTCTAGACCTTATTTTCTCGTATGTGTGGGGTCCCGCTCCTGCTCGGTCGGGCGAAATAGTTATTATGTGAGTTTCATTGATGATCATAGCAAGTATGTTTGGATCTATCTCTTGCGTCGTAAATCTGAAGTTTTTCAATGCTTTCATGATTTCCAGCAACTTGTAGAGCACAAATTTGATAAGAAAATCTTGGCTATCCAAACCGATTGGGGAGGAGAATACCAAGCACTTAGTCCTTTCTTTAAAAGAGCTCGGCATCCATCATCATGTTTCCCCGTCCTCATGCACACCGAACTGCATGGTGCCGCTGAGAAAGCATCGACACATTGTCGAAGTAGGCCTCTCCCTTCTTTCCCATGCCTCCATGCCACTTAAATTCTGGGACGAGGCCTTCCTCACAACAGTTTATCTTATCAATAGATTGCCGTCTCGAGTTATCAATAATGAAACCCCATACACTCGCCTTCTGCATCAGGAACCGGACTATAATTTTCTTAGAACCTTCGGATGTGCTTGCTGGCCCAACTTGAGACCATACAACTCGAGGAAGTTGTCTTTCCGGTCACAAAAATGCGTTTTTCTTGGGTATAGCAACCAACATAAAGGGTATAAATGCCTTGATCCCGTTCAAGGAAGAGTGTACATCTCACGCGATGTTGTGTTTGATGAGAGCCTCTTTCCATTTGCCCAGATGCATCCTAATGCAGGAGCTCGCTTGCGTAAAGAGATTAGCATACTTCCCCGACATTCTCTTGAATCCGGGGACCGTAGATAGCATCGATCATTGTGGGCTTTCTCCTAACCAAACTAATGGCCATTCCAGTGTTGTTGACAATATTGCAGGAACCGACGTGATTACAGGCGAAAATTCGGATCAAAACAGTCTTTGCCATGAGATCAAACTCGAGTTCAGCAGGGCATCATTTTATGTGTCCGCCGGGGGAGGCAGCAGCCAGCTCGAGGCTGATTCACCCGACGAATCCACTCCGGGATCGCCGCCGCTTGTGCACGATCTGTCGGCGTCCCTCTCCTGCCTACTCGTGTCGTGGGCGGGATCTTCTATGGCCACCATCGCTTCGCCCACGACTTCAAGTCCATCGACCACGGCACAATCAGATCTAGGGTCCGGGTCCCCGACTCCGTCTCCGCATCCCAATGCCGATTTGGTCCCTAGATCCGGTGCGGCCGGGTACATCTCAAGTCCTCACCTACGGCCTCAGCTCCTCAACATCATCACGGCATGTTCGCGGCATGGCATCGTAGCTGAAGACTTTCACCGATGGTACGGTTCGGGTGGGGGATGCACTCTCAAGTTGAACCTGATGAGCCTGTCTCGCTTCAAGTTGCTCTCGGTGATCGTCGTTGGGTTGCGGCTATGGATGATGAGTTTGATGCACTACTTGAAATAAGACGTGGCACTTAGTTCCTTGTCCCAAAGGGAAAAATATTATCGGCTCCAAGTGGGTTTACAAGATTAAAAGGAAATCAAATGGTTCCATTGACAGATACAAGGCCCGGTTGGTCGCAAAAGGTTTCAAGCAACGTTACGGGATTGACTACGAGGACACGTTTAGTCCTGTAGTCAAGGCGGCCACTATCAGATTGATTCTTGCCATCAGTGTTTGCAAAGGGTGGACATTGCGGCAGCTTGATGTGCAAAACGCTTTCTTGCATGGAATTCTTGAGGAGGAGGTGTACATGTCTCAACCACCGGGATATCAAGATCCATCTTGTCCAGATTTTGTGTGCAAGCTTGACAAGGCCATCTATGGTTTAAAACAGGCTCCTCGAGCGTGGTATGCTCGTCTATGTGCAAAATTAGTTGCACTCGGATTTATTCCCTCCAAGGCTGACACGTCACTGTTCTACTACAGTAAGCACGAGCATTCTATATATGTACTTGTCTATGTTGACGATATCATTGTTGCAAGTTCATCATAGCAGGCAGTTGATGCGTTGTTGAAAGATCTACAAACAGACTTTGCTCTCAAGGATCTAGGAGATCTTCATTACTTCCTAGGCATTGAGGTAAAGCGTAAGGATGGTGGTCTGGTGTTGTCTCAGGAGCGTTATGCCACAGATGTGTTGGTTCGGTCAGGTATGCACAAGAGCAAACCGGTTGATACACCCCTGCCTGTCAATGAGAAGCTAAGCATTGAAGGAGGAGCCACATTGAGTCCTGATGATTCGACTAGGTACAGGAGTGTTGTTGGTGCTCTCCAGTATCTAACTTTGACAAGGCGGATATATCTTTTGCCGTCAACAAGGTTTGCCAATTCCTTCATGCTCCCACTACATTGCATTGGAGTGCAGTCAAAAGGATCCTTCGGTATGTTAATGGAACAAGATGTCTTGGACTTCATGTTCGACCTTCGCGTTCTATGATGATCAGTGCTTTTTCAGATGCCGACTGGGCTGGTAATGTTGATGACCGGGCGATCAACTGGAGGCTTCGCTGTGTTTCTTCGTGGCAATTTGGTGTCATGGACAGCAAAGAAACAGCCCACGGTCTCCAGGTCTAGCACTGAAGCCGAGTATAAAGCATTAGCCAATGCGACGGCTGAGATGATGTGGGTGCAGAAATTGTTGACTGAGTTAAGGATCAAGCATCCTCCTATGGCCAGGTTGTGGTGTGACAACCTTGGGGCTAAGTACCTTTCGGCAAATCCAATCTTTCATGCAAGAACTAAACATATCGAGATCGATTTCCACTTTGTGCGGGGCGTGTTGCACAAGAAGCTGTTGGACATTCGATTCATTAATTCTGGTGATCAGGTGGCGGATGGTTTCACCAAGGCACTTCCAAGTGTGAAGTTAAAACAGTTTAGAACCAATCTCAACCTTGTTAGTGGCTGAGATTGAGGAGGGGTATTAAACCGTATGTATTCTCTATATAGGACTCTAGCACGGTATCTTTCCTTCTGTTGTAATCTTGACTTGTAGTACAAGGTAGATATAGATGCTAGAGGATATCCTAGATTATGTAACAGCATATTCATTGTATATGCCTTCGTGGAGGCTTGTTCTCACGCTATGTAAACATGGAGCCGAGACCCTTAACAGGGCAACTCGTTAACCAATCTTTACACATTTATCTCTAATAAATAAAGGAAAATACTAAATCACCAAAGGCTGCGTCGCGAATGGTTTAAAACCTATCCACTCAAAATGAGTGTCGTATCTCGTATGTTCAAGCATCTGCATACATTCTATAACAGTGCTTGGGTTCAACTGGTTTGAAAGAAATATTATTTCGATGGGAAATTGCTAAGCTTGGATGGGATGCAGACTTTTATACATTCTATAATATTGTGCGGCGGAAAGTCTCGCTGACAGTTTATCCACGGGTCATCCCTGGTGGTAACCGTCACAGGATGTCTTTCAACGGTTTTGGTATTTTTCGTGTCGGAACTGGCCATCACGGAAACAAATTTTTAGGGTAGTGTATTGTGCGGGCGGCCTGTTCACAGGGCAGCATACGAAGCTCGTGGCCCGACTACCACGGTCAAGAGCCTACAGTTGGAACCGAGCGCGTAAGCGTGCAGACATGAGCGTGGCTTGCAGCCGACCGGATCGGACCTTCGTGGCTGCGAAATAGCTCTCCTGATTCCTTAAGTATGGTGAGTTTGCGATAGCTAGATCAAGCTTGTTCTGCAACAATTTCTTTGTGGAAAATTAAATGATATGCACAGTAGCCGGCCGGGTTTCTTATCTGGACTGGAGACTTGAGAGGAGCTGACGGAGCAGGTACACTATTGGGCTCTGGCGTACCGAAGCTTTACCACCCTCCAACAGGCGCCATCCAGGGAGGTTTTGAGAGTGCTGCACACAACACTGTTGGGCAGCTTGCTTTAAGCTTGTATTCTACACTTCCACATTGAGAGTGCTGCATTGGTGCTGCGCGCTGCACATTTTTAGAAAAGTGTCTGATTGTAATGCTTATCAGCACATTGGGCGACATCTGTTGGACAACTTTTGTATAAATAACAAAAGCTCAAAAATGTTCTGTTGAAGGGAGAATAAAGCTGTAATCTTTCCCACTGCTTTCCCCACGACAACCTGTGCCTTGTTCACTAACCCCTTCTTCCAGTGACAAACTGAGAGTTGAGACATATCTCACAAAACAGTCTCCTAAAGTTGTGACACTCAAGCTGGAGCAGACCCCTCGTAGATGGGGAAAAAAATCTACTGGATGCACAAAGCAGCCATGCATACATACCGACATGACCACATTGTGCGGCGGCCCCTTTTCACAGGGCAGCATCCGACGCTCGTAGCCCGACTACCACGATCAAGAGCCTGCAGTTGCAGCCAGAGCGCGTAAGCCTGGAGACATGAGCCGGCGGCAGATTAATCTGCGTACACTGAGTATCGGTTGATACCGTGCCCACCCAATTTTTTCCCTGTGTAGACCTTCTCCGCCGTGGTTTGAGCGTGACTTGTCCTCCTGATCTGTTGCGGGAGCTCGACTTCACCGGCCAAAGCAGACCGGACTGCCGAACCTTTGCATCTTGCGACCGAGCGTTGCGCGGGCAGCCCCGTACGCGTAATTGCTGGCCAACTCGGAGATATATAGTTTCGTGGAACTAGTTCACCAACCGTGCTCTCGCACGGGTTTTAATCTTATGAGCAGACACTAACTAATAAGAATCTTATGAGTAGACGCTACCTAATAAGAATTACTTCGTCTCTTCACTAATATTGTAATATAATAGCTATATAACATGAACTCTATAGGCTATACTCAATTATGATAAGCTATCAAGTATTGATTTAAATGTTTCTCTCATCCATATCCATATGTTTATTTATTTACATAGCACCTCGGTGTATCTACAATAGATATTTTGTTGCTTGAACTATGATAGTTTTAGCTGCCATCTCTATTATGAGGATATATAAACCTAAATTTTGATTCTCTCCCCAAATTTTAAGCTTATTAATTTCTCGGATACAATAGCTAATATTTACAATGCTGAGTATAGTCAACCGATTTGATGGCGTAAAAGAAATTATATTTTTATAAGAATTTTAGGATGTGCGTTTTTTAATTTTTGTCATTTTTTGTGAGTAACAATTTGTATTATCAATCTTTCTGGCACCACATGTATTTATTTGAAACATAAATAAACTTAAAGTGTATAAACTCTTGTTTCATTCATTTATGTGATATCTTCAATATATATATATATATTAACATTTTGCTTTTGATCTAGTTGTTGTATTACATGTATTAATTTGAAATTCTAATTCTTATTCTATCGTCTATTTAGAAACTTCATATTCTATTTTAATAAAAGAATATTCTAGGTCTTACTCTACCCTTTATTTTTTTAAAAATATCATAAATAGTTGTTTCAGCATGCGCCATAGCACCCAAGATTTTTAATTTATTATGTTGTATTAGTATTGTTTTATTAAACATTTTTTGAAAAAAACTAAGTTATTAATATTGATATTATGACATAATGTTTTGATCAAAATGTTAAAACTTTTATTTAGACAACTTACAAATTTTGTTGTCAAGAGTGTTAATATAACTTAAAGTGAGTTGTAAGTGTCATTACTATGTGATTTACTAATGATATACCAAGCTTGATAAGCCTATAAAAATAATAGTTTATGTTAAAATGTATGTTTTAACTTACAAATGTTTAATTATTGTTCATAACTGCGTACATTACCATTAGCATTCACATGTAGATTTGCTAGACTTTTGTTATTTTTTCATAATAGTTTAGAGAAGGATAATTTAGGTACAAATTATATACGTATACATTATTTTACATTATAGTCATAATCCCATTATGCGTAATTTGAATGCAAGGCATCAAAGCATTATCTTTCATAATGATAGAGATGGTTAATTTATATAAAATACTATTGAATTAGTTTAATTATCTTTTATAATTGTGGAGGTTTTAATTTTTGCATATAGCTTTATTGCTAGCTCCACGGATCATGGACTCATGGTCTCTTAATTTTTGTAGCAACATTAGCATGTAATTCGAGGTAAATTATTGACATTATTGTTAAGTTATGAACGTGTCTCCAACCAGGTGGTTGGAGCTCCTCAAGAGCATCCAAACAAAGCTAGGTTCGAACTAATATGGGAACAAATTTCGAGACATAAAAATAGATAGGGCTTCCCCTGTCGATGATTAAAAACATTATTATTACATAATTATAGATGATGCTAAACATGGATTATGTCAACACTTATTTGTGTGAAGAAATCCAACGACACTAAAAATTTAATTCAAAATAACGACTAATGGTCAACAAATATCATACCATATGCGCCACGAAATCAAATTAAATTGTAATTATGAGATCTAGTTAGATGGTCATACCTTTAGCCTACGGATGTGGTGGCTTTGCGTGCTCCCGGCTTCCCTTTCTTGACATAGATTACCACGTCGTCCACCTAACACATGCCGGTCCTACCATCCCTCGATGTGGCTGGATCGAACAACACACCGGTCAATGCACGACCGGCGCCGCCTTCCTCCATGTGTATGCTCTAGTGTTGGATGGAAATTGTCATCTCATTTAGCAGTTCATAAATTTTCTCATTCCCGTTAGTGGGTATTTTTTTTTTTGGTCGGGGCACAAATGTTGTCCACCTCATCGGCGGCCGAGTAGTGTGTGGTGGTTGGCCCTAGTGCAGGTGAACAACAACCCCCATAATGTCATCACATCGACGCTAGGTACTTCGATGCAAAGATTGCGTATCACATTGGTGTCCACCAGCAAATGGTCGGCATAGCGTCACCTTCATCGCTGATGTTCGTCGCTAGGTAATCGGTGTAGCGTCGCCTTTCATTGGTGGTAGTCTCTTAGTACCCTTGCCCCTCGTTGGTGTTGGCTAGGAGTGTAGTGTTGTCTTCTCTATGTGGTGGCATCGTTGGTGTAGGATCCATTGCAGATGGTGTCTGTACTCACCTCGACATCACCCGGCGTGGTGGTGTCCTTGATGGATGTAGGGCCATTCTCTATCTCTATGGCGCCGTCAATGTTGACCCTATGCATCCGAGTTCCGGGCAATACAAATCAACATATATGGAGCTATGCAAGAATAGGGGAACATCAAATTAGTTTCTCACATATGGAGGATGACGTGCACGCCATTATATTTGTTTGTCCGGCTTGTGCACAGCTTGCTCGTGCTGCAATTGGTGGTGCCGATAAATGTGTTCACTCCATTCTTCCATACCGGCCCGACCCGAGAAGCTCTATGTGTTGACAAAGAGCCAAGGCTTGGGTCCGGTGTTCCCGCCGCTTGTGCATCGGCCATCAAAGATGCAATCGGTTGAAGATCTCTTGTTTGGTTTTGGCTAATTAGTGACACCTAAGGACTAATCTCTCAATGCTAAGTGTTTGACATGATTGGAGATTGGTCGGGCCGGAGTTGGTGCATTGTGATCATGGAGGATGGATCGAGGTGATCCAAAAGATGATCGAGCATGCAACTCGGTGGAGTTTGGAGATCAAAGGTCCCAAGGCAAAGGTATAACCATAGGGCTTTTGATTTCACACCCAAGACACCATAGAGGGTGTGGGTGGTTATAGGATCGATAAGCCGTACTATAAAGAGGGGAAAACTTTCGTACATATCGATCCTCACGTGCCTTTAGGTTCAAGTCTCATATGCATGCATTCTAACCTAAAGTGCTAACTCGCCCTGGTGGAATTGGTTTCAAAATGCTAACACATGGTGTCGAGGTGTTCTTCATCGGCGTGTCGGCAACAAGAAACAAGTGACGGAAGTCGGCTTGGAGCAAAGCCGAAGGAACGGCGACAAACGACGAAGATTTCACACTTCAACGTGACGGACGCACTGACGACCGGAAGCATCGAGGCCGACCGGACGCCCGTGCGTGAGTCCCGCCGTAATTCCAAAGAAGGGTGTTTGTCGAGGTTTCGCCGAGGGCCGACGGACGCGGGTGACCGGATGCTTCCGGTGCTCGATCGCACTCGCGACCGGACGCGGAGGCCGGGGTCGAGTCATGTTTGGAGTTGTCGGTTGTGATCGGACTCCGACCGGACTCACCAAAGAGTCCTGGCCAGCCGCAAAAGCGTGGGCTTTCTCCCCAACGGCCACATTTCGTGGTGAGGGGTATTTATACCCTCTTGGCTGCCCCTTGCTCTCTCTCTTGGTCATTTGAATCATTCCTAACATCTTTGAGCAAGCAAGCAAGCCTCCCCTCCTCTCATTCTTGATTTTAGCTTCATTCTTGAGAGAAGAGTTGATCCAAGTGCATTGCATCGAAGTTCTTGCATCTAGAGGCACTTGGGGATCGTTGAGAGACGGTGGATTTCTCGTTTCTCTTGGAGACACCGCTCCTAGCCGGCTTGGTGAAGTGGTGGAGGCGTTGGCAAGAAGAGGTGATTGTTTCTTGGCCACCTCCCTGTTGATTTGTGAGAGAATTACGCACTCCTCGTCGGGAAGATAAAGTGCAAGGAATACATTGCTCGTGCTTTGGGTACCTCACTTGTGAGTGGTGTGTTGAGGCTAGCAAGGGCACCGCCTAGCTCAAACACCATCCTTGTGTTGGCTCCAAGCACAACCGGAGAGTAGTTGTC
This sequence comes from Hyparrhenia diplandra, assembly GCA_015847255.1. Taxonomy (NCBI): domain Eukaryota; kingdom Viridiplantae; phylum Streptophyta; class Magnoliopsida; order Poales; family Poaceae; genus Hyparrhenia; species Hyparrhenia diplandra. Next base: position 830,227 of record JADLZK010010699.1, on the reverse strand, counting down.
GGTGTACAAGCGAACTCCGGGTGAACAAATCGACTTGTTCATTGTCTTGGTGATTGGTTCTCCATCTCATTGTGTTGATTGGTTCATCCTCTTCCCGGTGATTGGTTCATAGCCTCTACACGTCCGTATAACTAGCTTCTCACTCTTGCATTACTTTGCTAGATTACTTTGAGTAGAGAGCTAGCTTTGCTTTGTGTAGGTGCTCTTGCTAGCATAAGGACCATATTAGGATTGCTCATTAGCTAGAGTTGTGACATAGACTTTGAGTGAACTAGAGATCATAGAATTATTTAGTCTTGTCACTAGAAGGCTTGCTTGACCATTAGAGCTAGTGCAAACCGCTTTACGCCGTGTTTTATACTAATCGGTTTGTTTAGTTGAGCTTGTAGAAAATTTTTATAGGCTATTCACCCCCCCTCTAGTCATCTAGGACCTTACAAGTGGTATCAGAGCCGTGGTCACCACATTTGAAGGCTTAACAATCTTGGTGTGATAGTATGGCAACCATTATGTTCAACAATGTTGGGGGAAAGCCTCCTTTCTTTGATGGGGTCAAAAATTTTGATTATTGGAAGAGATGTATGAGAATGTACTTGGGATCAATCAATGACCAAGTATGGGAAGTGACCGAGAAGGATTACGTGATCCTTGATCCAACCAACCTCACTTCCACCGACAAGGTAAACAAGCAATGCAACACTATGGCATTGAGTACACTTTACAAGGGAATGGATGTCAGAGTGTTTGAAGGCATCAAAGACCTTGAGAAGGCAAGTGAATTGTGGGAGAAGCTATGTGAGACCTATGAGGGCACTAAGGTGGTGAAGAGTGCCAAATTGTATGTTCTCAAGAGTAAATTTGAGAACTTCAAGATGAAGAAGGATGAAAGCATCCCGGACACATTTCATAGGCTCCAAGTGATTGTGAATGATCTCAAGGCACTAGGAGTGAAGACATTGGATAGAGACTTTGGGCACAAATTCTTGATGTGCTTGCCCAAGAGATTTGCCATGTTGAGGAAGATTCTCTTTAGAGGTGCATTAAAGACAATGACACCTAGTGACTTGCTCAGTGAAGTGCTAACCAATGAGCAAGTTGATAGAATGGAAGATGAAGTGGAGATGGAAGATGACAAGAATAAGAAGGTTGTGGCATTCAAGGCCGCCACCACCTCATCCAAGGCCAAGGGCAAGTCCAAGGCTCAAGAAGAAGATGATGAGGAAGTCAATCTTGATGAGATTGATCAAGAGTTTGCTATGTTTGTGAGGAAATTTAGCAAGGTCTTGAAGAGCAAGAAGTTTGGCCAAGGCTCTAGAAGAAGAAATGATTCATCAAAGAGCAATGAAGAGCCAAGGAAGTGCTTTGAATGTGATAGCCCTTATCATATTCTTGCCGATTGCCCAATCAAGAAAGAGAAAGAGATGATGAAGGCAAACAAGGGTGGCAAGACCAACAAGAAGAGCAAGTCAATGACATTCAAGAAGACAAATGATGGTGCATTTGTTTGCTCTTCGGATAGTGATGGTTCATCCGATGAAGAGGAAGAAAAACCCAAGGCCATGAGTGCAATTGGCCAACACAAGACATCATCCCTCTTCGGCTCATCATCACCTTCATGCTTCATGGCTAAGGCCGCTAAGGTATCATTGCATGAGCATGAAGAACTAAATGATAATGAAGTAAAATATGATAGTGATGATGATGATGATGATGATGAACCCACTAGAGATGATCTTCTAGAGATGCTTAAGCAAACTCATATCATGCTTAAGACTAAGGACAAGGAATGTAAGGCTTTTGCAAAAAGAGTGTAAAAACTCTTGAGCAAAACTTTAGGGAGCTAGAGGCCACCCATGAGGGTCTAAAAAGAAGACCATGGGGAATTGAGCTAGCCCATACAAGGCTTCAAAAAATCCCATGCCTTGCTCTTAGAAAAGAATGATAGAGCTTGCTCAATCATCAAGAAGGATGTTGGTTCAACATGTGACATCATAGATGAAACCCTTGTGGTTGATGTTGAAGAACCATCTATTCCTTCCACATCCACATCAATCCACTCAAGCTCTACTAGTAGTGATGGAGTAATTTTAGATTCATCACTAAAGGTTGAGAATGAGACTCTCAAAAGAGAGGTGGATGAGCTCACCCACGCCTTGGGGAAGGCATATGGTGGCGATGCCCGCTTGCTTAAAGTGCTTGGGTAGCCAAAGGTTTTCCCTTAACAAGGAAGGCTTAGGCTATGTCCCCAAGAAAGGCAAGAAGGCCTTTTGCTACCCAAAGCCTAGCTTTGTGAAGAGCAATGGGTCTTATTGCAATAGATGCAAGCAAGTGGGGCATTAAGAGCTAAAATGTGCTAAAATGAACATGAACAAGAAATCAAGCAAAGTGCATTCTATATCTTTTGATTCTTGTTATTTGCTTACCAAGGGTGAGAAGGGTGTCAAGGCAAAGTTTATTGGTACACCCATTGTTGGCCCAAAGAAGAAGGCAATTTGGGTACCAAAGGCTTTGGTTGCTAACCTCCAAGGACCCAAAGGCAAATGGGTACCTAAATCTTATTGATTTCCTTGTAGGTGAATTACAAGATTGGGGGCAACCATTGGATTCTTGATAGTGGGTGCACTCAACATATGACCGGTGATGCAAGGAAGTTCAACATCATTGATTCAACTCAAGAGAATGGCAAGCCTATTACATTTGGTGATAGCAAAAGTGGCAAGATACAAGGCATAGGCAAGGTTGCAATAACCAATGACTTGACACTATCAAATGTGGCACTAGTGGACATATTGAAGTACAATTTGCTTTCGGTGGCACAAATATGTGATCTTGGTTACAAATGCATCTTTGGTGAAGATAGTGTTGAGATAGTAAACACTAAAGATTCAAGCTTGATCTTCAAGGGAATAAGATTTGACAACCTCTACCTTGTGGATTTTGGTGCTAGTGAGACTCAAATTATTACATGCTTGATATCTCAATCTAGCATGGGTTGGCTATGGCATAGAAGACTTGGTCATGTTGGCATGAAGCAACTCAACAAGTTAGTGACACATGATCTAGTGAGAGGCTTGAAGGATGTTCACTTTGACAAGGACAAGCTATGCAGTGCATGTCAAGCCGACAAGCAAGTTGCCAATACTCATCCAAAGAAGAGCTTCATGAGTACTTGTAAGGCATTTGACTTGATCCATATTAACTTGTTTAGCCCAACCGCATACACAAGCATTGGTGGCAACAAGTATGGATTTGTGATTGTGGATGATTATACAAGATTCACTTGGGTGTTCTTTCTCAATGACAAGAGTGATGTGTATTCATTGTTCAAGACATTTCTCAAGAGGGTACACAATGAGTTTGATATCATAGTGAAGAAAGTGAGAAGTGATAATGGAAGTGAGTTCAAGAACACAAGAGTTGATGAGCTATGTGATGATTATGGAATCATGCATCAATTTTTGGCCAAGTACACACCACAATCAAATGGCCTAGTTGAGAGGAAGAATAGGACTCTCATTGAGATGGCAAGATCAATGCTTAGTGAATACAATGTGAGTCAATCATTTTGGGCCGAAGCAATCAACACCGCATGCCACTACATCAATAGATTGTATTGCCATCCCATGATGAACAAGACACCTTATGAGCTATTGAATGGAAGAAAGCCAACCATTGCATACTTTAGAGTATTTGGGTGCAAATGCTACATATTGAAGAAGGGTGCAAGACTTGGCAAGTTTGACAAGAGGTGTGATGAAGGGTTCCTACTTGGTTATTCCACCACAAGCAAAGCATATAGAGTGTGTAACAACTCAAGTGGAGTGCTAGAAGAAGTCCATGATGTTGAATTTGATGAAACCAATGGGTCCCAAGATGAAGATGAGAACCTTGATGATGTTAGTGGAACTCAATTGGTAAATACCATGAGGGGCATGGACATTGGTGATATAAGGCCAACTCAAGTTGATGATGACAACAAAGATGAGATGCAATCAACTCAAGCTAGTGGTGCTCAAGTTCAAGATCAACAACAAGCTAGTACATCATCTCAAGCAACAACAAGTGATCAACCAACCTCAAGCAATCAAGTTCCAATACTCCAAAGTTCAAGCATAGCTAGAGATCACCCAATTGATCAAATTGTTGGTGATATTGCAAGTGGAGTACAAACAAGAGGAAGACTAGCGGCCTTTTGTGAACACTTTGCATTTGTGTCACAAGAAGAGCCCGAAAAAGGTTGATGATGCCTTGAAGGATGAAGAATGGGTCATTGCAATGCAAGAGGAGCTCAATAACTTTGATAGAAACAAGGTTTGGGAATTGGTAGAGAGACCAAAGGACTACAACGTCATTGGCACCAAATGGGTGTTCAAGAACAAGCAAGATGAAGATGGCATTGTTGTGAGGAACAAAGCAAGACTAGTTGCACAAGGTTACACTCAAGTTGAGGGTTTTGACTTTGGTGAAACATATGCTCCTAAGCATAAGATTAGAGGCAATTAGAATCCTATTAGCCTATGCATGTGCACACAACATCAAGCTCTATCAAATGGATGTCAAGAGTGCTTTTCTCAATGGCTTCATCAATGAGCTAGTGTATGTTGAGCAACCACCCAGTTTTGAAGATTACCATCATCCCAACCATGTGTACAAGTTAAACAAGGCATTGTATGGGTTGAAGCAAGCACCTAGAGCATGGTATGAGAGGTTGAGAGACTTCTTACTCAAGAAAGGCTTCAAGATGGGCAAAGTTGACGCTACTCTTTTCACCAAGAAGATTGGAAAGGATTTGTTTGTCATGCAAATATATGTTGATGATATCATCTTTGGATCAACAAATCAAGAGTATTGTGAAGAGTTTGCCAAAATGATGGCAAAAGAGTTTGAGATGTCTATGCTTGGAGAGCTCACATATTTCCTTGGTCTTCAAATCAAGCAAATGAAGAATGGCACCTTCATTAGTCAAGGGAAATACATTAGAGACATGATCAAGAGATTTGGATTGCAAGATGCAAAGGGCATTAATACACCGATGGGTACCAATGGATCATTGGACAATGATGAAAGTGGCAATATGGTTGATCAAAGGTACTATAGGTCATTGATTGGAAGCTTACTCTATGTGACCGCTTCTAGGCCCGATGTGATGTTTAGTGTTGGCAAGTGTGCAAGGTTTCAATCCTCACCTAGAGAGAGTCACCTCACCGCATCAAAGAGGATATTGAGGTACTTGAAGCACACTCAAAATGTTGGGCTATGGTATCCTAAGGGGTCAAACTTTGAGCTTATTGATATTCGGACTCCGACTATGGAGGATGCAAGGTTGATAGAAGAAGCACAAGTGGCACTTGTCAATTCCTTGGAAGATCTCTAGTGTCTTGGTCCTCAAAGAAGCAAACCGGTGTGACACTTTCAACCACCGAGGCCGAATACATTAGTGCCGGTAGTTGTTGTGCACAATTGTTATGGATGAGATCAACATTGAAGGATTATGGATTTGATTTCCATCATGTGCCTTTGTATTGTGACAATGAAAGTGCTTGCAAGATGACTCAAAACCCGGTCCAACATACAAGAACCAAGCACATTGACTTAAGGCATCACTTCATTAGAGATCATCAACAAAAGGGTGACATTGCTATCCAACCTATTGGCACCAAAGATCAATTGGCCGATATCTTTACAAAGCCACTAGATGAGAAGAGGTTTTGCAAGCTAAGAAATGAGTTGAATATCCTTGACTTCTCCAATATGAGTTGAATGCACCTCACTATCATGGCATGCCCCTCCATCAAGCAAAGCAAAGGTATCATTGTTTGACATGGCATTCATGATATCTAAGGACATGTTAGAACATATAGACATATAACTTGTGCCTTAGGAAGCATTCATGGAAAATAAAAGGATTTCAATGTATGTATGCCATCACTATTGCTATTTATGCTTGATTGATCTAGTGATGACATATGACATGTTTATGGGTTTGCAATCTCAAGTGTTGAATTTGGCTATCTTTTCACACATAGAGTTCAACATAGGCAAGATAACCCTTGTCATGAGGTGTGTAAAAGCTTGTCTTTGGTTCAAACCGAACTATATGTTTGACAAGTGATCCAAATTTGACCAAATTTGAGCACTATTCTCTCTTCCAATATGTAACAGAACCTCCTAATTACCGGGCCCACCTGCACCTATCATTGTCCCAAAGACCTCTGACAGCTGTGCAGATGCACCCAATAACTTAAGAAGTCTGTCGGGTGTCATCGGAAACCCCGATTACACCACTCATACCAGGATCAACAAAGGAGTAGCTACAACATTACAACATTTGTTACAAAAATATAGATCAGAGTGCGGAAGAATAATAACATAATTTTACAAAATATGAGCAAGTTACTTTTGAGTAGACTTAACTTAATTTGCGGAAGCTGAGGGAAACTAGAAGAAACCAGATCATGTCGAGCCCACCGACATAACCTTGGTTAACATCACGAGTCAGCACCTGCAACAAGGGTTAACAAACCCTGAGTACACAATGTACTCCGCAAGACTTACCCGACAAAAAGAAAAGACTCCAAGGATATGCTGGCTTAAGGGAAGTAGAGCTAGAAAAGGGAAGTTTGCAGAAAAGCTTACTACAAGTGGATCCTTACTTTCAATCTTTTTAGCATCAATTTTGTTGAAGCATAATTAAGCTAGATTTGCACCTGTTCTATCTCAAACACTTTTTAAGCAACACATCTCAACTTATCTCTGCATCTCTTTTCCCTTTCAAAACCATGAGTAACCTTGTTTCTTCAATTACTACGATGAATGGACAGAAGAACGGGTCTCCATAACCGAGAAGCAACGGCGATCCGCGAATCGATTCAAAACCCAGCTGGGGATCCCTAACCACACGACATATGTAGCACTTAAGCTTGCATATATCAACCTTCTTTCAGATTTGTCCAAAACGGGAACGAGGCCTGCGCCACCCGAGAATACCGTACACCTCCAATCCGGGACTTTAACCCACGAGGGTAACATGTACTCCCGCCATCTCTCCACTCCCAGTGCGTGGTTGCCATTCCCGATTTGGCTCCACCGAGATCCGGCTTACCGGAGTATGCGGCTAGTTAGGGTCGACCGACAGGGGGTGACAACTGTAGCCGTGCCTTTGCTAGAAGGCCTCAAAGGCGTACTTACGTTCAAAAGTCCCGAACTTAACAATCCAAACAACGGACGGTCCTTAAACGACCAACACGGGACAAGCACAGCTAGGTATCCCGCCGGCTTTCAACCTACGTCCCGTCTGATCTCAAGTTCATCACTACCATATTTATCCTCATGAACCACCATCAGGGTGTTCTCTTTTTCCAAAGCCAGGAAGAACAAAGATAAAACCTATGTCTCGCGAATGATAAAACCATCACTCGACTTCTACCAAAATCTAGGCATTACTAAGCATAAGAGATCGACCTACACATACTAGTGGGTTATAAATGGAATAATTGTAGATCAAGGTAATCATGCAAAAGAACGGTATCAACCAACTCCTACTAACTTAATGCACATTGCACTAGACTTAAGGTGAATAAAACATTTATAAACGAGAAAGGGTTTATGCTCCGGGGCTTGCCTCAGATTGCGAGGAAAGTTAGATTCAGTTGGATTGCCAACGCCAAACCGAACACCGACACCTCGGTTAAATGAATCTTCTTCGGTTCGACCATCATGAACCATCTCACTCTCGTATACACTACACGTAGATGATGATGCATGCTTTAGCACGATGAAGTATAAATATGATGCTTGATGGATGCATGAAATGATAAACACTTGAGTACAACTTTCCTTCACGATAAAGTTGCAACCCAACAAAACCAACTTGTTGAACTACTCTACAAGATATCATCACCATTGCCTAAGGAGTTCTCAAGGACCACTTGATTGTGATTTGATCCAAGATTCACAAAACAATCCAAAAGCACACATCAACCTAGGTCATTAACCACTAAACACTTACTTTTCTAATAAATAAAATAAAAGCATAATATAGAAAATAATTTAAACATTTCAAAAATGACCCCAAACTTTTTATACAAGTAGATCACATCATAAAACAACACCAAATAAATTTTCATGATCTTTGAATAAATATTTTATTTTCTAAAAATCATGGAAGATGCATTTTCAATTAAAATTTGTATTTTTAAATCATGCAAAAAACTACTCAAAATCAAAGTTTCAAATTTTTCATAGGTAGACATACTCATAAGAAGCTTCTACAAAAATTTTTTAGAATTTTTTTAAGCTAAACTTGAATTTATATGAAATTTACAAAATCAGGTACTATTCAAACAAAACGAAATTAATAAAACAAAATTTTAAAACAAAACCGACTCTCGGGCGAAAGTCACCCGAAAGATCGTGCTTCGGCTGGCATTGTGTGCATGACCCGCCCATCGTAATAAAGAACAGTGCCGCCCAAAGGAACAATTGACCGATCGGCATGCACTTATCCTCACAATTTACAAACAAAAGTCCCCGATATTGTATGAAATTATAAATAAGTACATTACACTATTCACATGAGTCACAAGAATTCTCACCTAGCCCCCTCATCTTCTTCCTATTCTCCTTTTCTTCTCCCTAGACGCAAGAAGGGGGATGCCAGCCATGGCTCGTTAGCTCCCTACGGAAAGAGACTTCGCCGGCGGCGGGATGCCGCGAAGCGCCAAGACGGGTGGCGGCGATCCACGTCCACCCACGGGTGACTACGGCTTGCCCCTTGTGGCTGCGGGGATGCGGCTTACGCGGCGGGGCGTGCAACACGGATGGCGGCGGTGACGGCGTTCCGGCGCGGTGGTGGCGGATAAAGAGCTCATGGCCGAGCCTATGAGCTCCGCTGGGCAAGGCGAGACTAGCACGCGCCTTAGCGCGGCAAGAGGCTGTCGGCATGGCCTCGCCACGCCGCGGGATGGACGCTGGCGGGCCGCCGCCACCGAGAGAAGAAGGGAGAGGGTGGGCGACTCCGCGATGCGACTACGCCGAGATAGCTCAGGGAGGCGCGTAACATCGGCTTAAGCTGCTAGTTAGCTGGAATGGCTGGTGGTGGAGCGACGGCGATTTGATTTCGTCGGCGGGCGGAGCTCGGCGACGATGGCGGAAAAGAGGAAAAGAAGACGAAGAACGGGCCGTCGACTCTTAAAGAGAAAAAGGCGAACTCGGGCTTGGCGAGCCTTTGCGAAGCCTCGGCCACACGGCCGACCACGCGCGTCCCCGCACGCTAACGCAACGGCGTATACGACGGCAGCCACGGCGACCGGCGGCGACAAAGGGCGGCATGGGCATCCATGCCAAGTTCTTGTAAGACCCAAACCCCAACCTTTCGATTTTTGCAAAATTCTCCAAAATTTTGAACTGAACTCGAAAAACTCAAAAAGCAACTTGGCCTAAAATTTCAAGATCTACAATTTTCACAATTGGAAGATTTTCAAATTCGGCCTCTAAATATGACTTTTTGAAATGCAGTTTAAAATTTTGAAATTTGAATTCAAAATTACTTTTTTAAAATCATGTAACAACTTGAAAAACTTTGTACATGACTTTTGCTTATCTCAACAAGATCTACAAACTAACTTTTGAAAGTTTTTTGCAAATTTTGCTTAGATTTTGAAATATGGTTTTTAAATCAAAAGGGACAAAACCCTAATTTTGGTATTTTCAAAATTACTCTAAACTTTTGAACTAAACTTTGAAAACTCAAAATACCAACTTTGTTCAACTTGGAAAACTCTACAAATTTGCTTTAATAACCATACCCAAATTCTTTATAAATTTTGAATAAAAGAAAAGGGGGTAAAGAAAGAAAGGAAATTAGGGTTTTCGGAGTTCAATTCAAACTTGAATTTGATTCAAAAATCCGATTCCCAACCTATACTATCCAACCCTCATCCAACAACACACTTAGGATCAAAAAACATAAAATAAACTTAATTTTGTCTAATCCAAGACTTAAGCGGTAAGTAACACCCGGGGTGTTACAAAATTTTTCCCTATCGCAATCTCGCCCCGAGATTCGAACGAGAATGAGAAGGGAAGAGAACGATTAACATACATAGATCTAAAAGTACACTTTCGTAGAGAATACATGACTTTGAAAAACTAAACCACTCGGATCTAGAACAACACAAAACTAAGAGCAGGACGAACAACTAAACGCCTAATCAAAATGCCTCGATAAGCGAGGGCAATGAAGGAACAACAGATAATGATTATCCGTAACATGGCAAAAGACCAACAGATCCAGAAAACAGGATCGTGAACACTGATCATTGCAAGCGCCAAGATGAAAAGCATCCCGAGAACAAAAACTTCAACGAACGCCATCGTAGCTCTATGTCCATCCGCTCCTTCCTTCCCGGCTTTGGTGGCTTTCCAATCTTCCTCACGACGATCCGGGTGGAGAGAAACAACTCACGGGCTCTACTCGACCAAGATGGGAAGGGGAAAGGGGCGTGTAGAAGATTTTATAGCTTGGTGGGCGAGATGGGGCTCAACACGTCGGGAAGTAGGCCGAGTGGAGGAGCATCACCGGGCGGTCTTGGACAAGATTGGCCATGGCACGCTTCATCTTGCCCAGGCGAACCAAGGTGAGAGAGAGGAAGAGGATGAGAGGAGTGGATTCGCCCCGACAAGGAGGCGTGCGAGAGGCCCGCCAAAAAGATGAGAAGAAGGGGGTCCGCACGGGGACAGGGCGCGGCCGAGAGACGGCACGAGTGCAGGATAAAGGAGGGACGCGTGTTGCGCGAGGACGAGAAAGTGCGACACAACGGGCGTTCAAAGACACGTGGACGGCAACAAGATGCCACAATGATCCCGACCTTGAGAAATGGTTAACGCAGTCTCTTATCTACCACTTCTTGTAGTCCTGTTAATGTTGATGTCGCTGACTTGCTCTTCAAGGGTCACCTTTTCTTGAAACTTTCGAGAAGAAACTCACAAAGCAACCGATCCGATATACGAAAGTTCTCGGATAGAATTTAGGGTAAAGAACCAAGGAAATTCATGGCAAGGGAATACTTAGTGTAGTTTTTGTAATGGATCATGATTAGAAATTAATCATAATACCACGGCCAAAACCACAACCACGGAGAGAATTCATATGATAAAAGATTAGTGGTAATTAAGGATTTACAAGGAACGATAGCAACCAAAGAAAGTTTCAAGGTGTGGAGTCAATATGAGGGTGATTTCAAGATCAAAGCCAAGGAAGTTTTAAAGATCAAAGAGAAATTGGGTGGCATCGGGCTCCTCTCTTGAAGAAACTTCTAGGAGGTCCAACGAGACTTCGACATGGTTCCACACGGCACAACATAAACCGTGGCAAAGATTTACGATAACATCCTCGTTGAACTAGGGTCCAAACAAAGTACACACAGGCTTACAAAGAAACACAAACAACAACCAACATTAACATCATTTTAGATGACATGTGAAACATCATATATGCATTACATGAATGCTATAAGCAAACATATGCAATGCAATGATGCTTGCTAAAGATGCAAAGAAGATGATCATGAATAACGGAATATACGCATCTTTCCCCTTAACAAAAATCAAATTCGAATTTCAAGGTGACAAATCCCGTAGGACAAGAAATGGGGAAATAAGATATGTCAAATATATATTGACTTATAAGAAACTTTGTAAAACAATAAAGTTGATATCAAAATTGCAAAACCGTATAAAAGGTGATTGCAACCGTAAGGTTTTCGGAAATTTCTAGAGAAGTATGGATATGGATTTCCAAAAGAGTTTACAAAGAAGGAGAAAACACATTAATTATGGACTATAGTGAATCATGACCATAGACCCCGACATAAGCGAGCGCCGCAAGATTTCCTTATGGCCGCAAATCCATAGGAGACCCTGGTTTTCGACGCTATTTCCCTCACAAGGCCATGGTTCTACCATAAGACACAATTATTGCATCTCTCAACCAACACAAGTTGGTCGTCAAAGTGAAAAAGAAAAGCATGTGTCATAATAAAAGAAATCAAAATATGACACATGTATGAGTTGAGAAGTCAAGGAGTAGTCCGACATGGCAAGATGCAAGCTCCCAAAAAATTGGAACTTATGAAGCAAAGATTATCAAATTGAAGTCCATTAACCAAAAACCTCGTATAGGACGAAATTTAGGACAAACAACTATAAAGAAGAATAGTTGTCCGAATGAAAGGAGGAAATCTCAACATTATATAAATAATATGATGATATGATGCATGCTCGCCCTATACGTCTTCACAACGTTAGGAGTACTCGCCTTCATCATGTTAGCAAGATATAGGGCTTTACTTTATATACTATCTTCTCTCGCACCAACGAAATGTTGAAAAGCACTTAGCGAGAACATTGTCGGTGAAGTTGACTCCCCAGTTGTTCTTCAAAAGATGACATGAAACTTTTGAAATCTTTGACTTGACTCGTCGGAAAAATCTTCATGAAAGCTTCCAAAGAAGCATAAGGAAAGAAAGAAGATCATTTTTAAATTGTTACTTTCAAAAACTTTTAGATTACAAAATCATTTTTGAAGTTTTCAAAAGTAATATTATAGCTGGTCCTAAGTATGAGCTCGATACCATTCCATAACAGAACCTCCTAATCTGGGGCCCACTGCACCTATCATTGTCCCAAAGACCTCGACAAATTTGTGCGGATGCACCCAATAACTTAAGAAGTCCGGTTTCAGTGTCATCGGAAACCCCGATTACACCACTCATACCAGATCAACAAAGGAGTAGCTACAACATTACAACATTTGTTACAAAAATATAGATCGTGAGTGCGGAAGAATAATAACATAATTTTACAAAATATGAGCAAGTTACTTTTGAGTAGACTTAACTTAATTTGCGGAAGCCGAGGGAAACTAGAAGAAACCAGATCATGTCGAGCCCAATTGACATAACCTTGGTTAACATCACGAGTCGGACTGCAACAAGGGTTAACAAACCCCGAGTACACAATGTACTCCGCAAGACTTACCCGACAAAAAGAAAAGACTCCAAGGATATGCTGGCTTAAGGGAAGTAGAGCTAGAAAAGGGAAGTTTGCGGAAAAGCTTACTACAAGTGGATCCTTACTTTCAATCTTTTTAGCATCAATTTTGTTGAAGCATAATTAAGCTAGATTTGCACTGTTCTATCTCAAACACTTTTTAAGCAACACATCACAACTTATCTCTGCATCTCTTTTCCCTTTCAAAACCATGAGTAACCTTGTTTCTTCAATTACTACGATGAATGGACAGAAGAACGGGTCTCCATAACCGAGAAGCAACGGCGATCCGCGAATCGATTCAAAACCCAGCTGGGGATCCCTAACCACACGACATATGTAGCACTTAAGCTTGCATATATCAACCTTCTTTCAGATTTGTCCAAAACGGGAACGAGGCCTGCGCCACCCGAGAATACCGTACACCTCCAATCCGGGACTTTAACCCACGAGGGTAACATGTACTCCCGCCATCTCTCCACTCCCAGTGCGTGGTTGCCATTCCCGATTTGGCTCCACCGAGATCCGCTTTTTACCGGGTATGCGGCTAGTTAGGGTCGACCGACCCGGGGTGACAACCGGTAGCCGTGCCTTTGCCGAAGGCCTCAGCGCATTTCATGTTCAAAAAGTCCCGAACTTAACAATCCAAACAACGGACGGTCCTTAAACGACCAACACGGGACAAGCACAGCTAGGTATCCCGCCGGCTTTCAACCTACGTCCCGTCTGATCTCAAGTTCATCACTACCATATTTATCCTCATGAACCACCATCAAGGTGTTCTCTTTTTCCAAAGCCAGGAAGAACAAAGATAAAACCTATGTCTCGCGAATGATAAAACCATCACTCGACTTCTACCGAAATCTAGGCATTACTAAGCATAAGAGATCGACCTACACATACTAGTGGGTTTATAAATGGAATAATTGTAGATCAAGGTAATCATGCAAAGAACGGTATCAACCAACTCCTACTAACTTAATGCACATTGCACTAGACTTAAGGTGAATAAAACATTTATAAACAGAGAAGGGTTTATGCTCGGGGCTTGCCTGTATTGCGAGGAAAGTTAGATTCGAAGTTGGATTGCCAACGCGATCAAACTCAACACCGACACCTCGGTTAAATGAATCTTCTTCGAAGTTCGACCATCATGAACCATCTCACTCTCGTATACACTACACGTAGATGATGATGCATGCTTTAGCACGATGAAGTATAAATATGATGCTTGATGGATGCATGAAATGATAAACACTTGAGTACAACTTTCCTTCACGATAAAGTTGCAACCCAACAAAACCAACTTGTTGAACTACTCTACAAGATATCATCACCATTGCCTAAGGAGTTCTCAAGGACCACTTGATTGTGATTTGATCCAAGATTCACAAAACAATCCAAAAGCACACATCAACCTAGGTCATTAACCACTAAACACTTACTTTTCTAATAAATAAAATAAAGCATAATATAGAAAATAATTTAAACATTTCAAAATGACCCCAAACTTTTTATACAAGTAGATCACATCATAAAACAGCACCAAATAAATTTTCATGATCTTTGAATAAATATTTTATTTTCTAAAAATCATGGAAGATGCATTTTTCAATTAAAATTTGTATTTTTAAATCATGCAAAAACTACTCAAAATCAAAGTTTCAAATTTTTCATAGGTAGACATACTCATAAGAAGCTTCTACAAAAATTTTTAGAATTTTTTTAAAGCTAAACTTGAATTTATATGAAATTTACAAAATCAGGTACTATTCAAACAAATGAAATTAATAAAACAAAATTTTAAAACAAAAGCGACTACGGGCGAAAAGTCAGCCCAAAGATCGTTGTGCTCTCGACACGGCATTTGTGCATGACCCGCCCATCGTAATAGATAAAGGCCGGCCCAAAGGAACAGTGACCGATCGCATTTACTTATCCTCTGAATTTACAAACGGGTCCCTGATATTGTATGAAATTATAAATAAGTACATTACACTATTCACATGAGTCACAAGAATTCTCACCTAGCCCCTCATCTTCTTCCTATTCTCCTTTCTTCTCCCTAGGACGCAAGAAGCAGGGATGCCGGCCATGGCTCGTTCGCTCCCGGCCGGAAGAGACTCGCGGGCGGCGAGGGGCCCTGCGCAGAGCGCCGACGGGTGGCGGCGATCCGTCCACCCACGGTGACTACGCTTGCCCGGTGTGGCTGCGGGATGCGCCCGCGGGGCGACGGGCGTGCAACACCTGACCCCGGCGGCGGATGGCGTTCATGCGGTGGTGGCAGTAAGAGCTCATGGCCGAGCCTATGAGCTCAGCGAGGCAAGGCGAGACTAGCGTGCCTTAGCGCGGCAAGAGGGCTGTCGGCATGGCCGCCACGCCGGGATGGACGCCATGAGCGGGCGCCACCGCCGAGAAGAAGGGAGAGGGTGGGCGACTCGGCGATGCGGGACTACGCCGAGATAGCTCGGGAGGCGCGTAACATCAGGGCGAAGCCGCTAGTTAGCCGGAATGGCTGGTGGTGGAGCGACGGCGACGGATTTCGTCGGCGGGGCGAGCTCGCCGGCGATGGCGAAAAGAGGAAAAGAAGACGGCAACGGTCGTCGACTCTTAAAGAGAAAAAGGCGAACTCGGGCTTGGCGAGGCCTTTGCGGCTCGGCCACACGGTCGACCACGCGTCCCCCGCACGCCACGCCGCGGCAGGCACGCGACGGCGGCCACGGCGACCGGCGGCGATGGGCCGGCATGGGCATCCATGCCGGTTACCGTAGCACCCAAACCCCAACCTTTCGGATTTTTGCAAAATTCTCCAAAATTTTGAACTGAACTCGAAAACTCCAAAAAGCAACTTGGCCTAAAATTTCAAGATCTACAATTTTCACAATTGGAAGATTTTCAAATTCGGCCTCTAAATATGACTTTTTGAAATGCAGGTTTAAAAATTTTGAAATTTGAATTCAAAATTACTTTTAAAATCATGTAACAACTTGAAAAACTTTGTACATGACTTTTGCTTATCTCAACAAGATCTACAAACTAACTTTTGAAAGTTTTTGCAAATTTTGCTTAGATTTTGAAATATGGTTTTTAAATCAAAAGGGGACAAAAACCTAATTTTGGTATTTTCAAAATTACTCTAAACTTTTGAACTAAACTTTGAAAACTCAAAATACCAACTTTGTTCAACTTGGAAAACTCTACAAATTTGCTTTAATAACCATACCCAAATTCTTTATAAATTTTGAATAAAAGAAAGGGGGTAAAAGAAAGAAAGGAAATTAGGGTTTTTTAGTTCAATTCAAACTTGAATTTGATTCAAAAATCCAGATTCCCAACCTATACTATCCAACCCTCATCCAACAACACACTTAGGATCAAAAACATAAAATAAACTTAATTTTTGTCTAATCCAAGACTTAATCGGTAAGTAACACTGGGGTGTTACACAATACACAACATGGTCATACCTTTTGTAGAAATTATCGACAAAGGGAGAGATTAGTGCATGAAAGGTTTTGGAAAATTAAAAATTTCACAAACCTCTCATGTGGCTCATGAGTTTAACAAGTGGTTCACACAAGCGGGGGGAGCAAGCTCATTGACAACTTGTTGCATTTGATTGTGCACTAACATATGACTTGCTCATTGCATGTATTTAATTTCCATATACATGCTTGTGTGGTGTATGCTAGTTGAGTAAGATGCTTTACAAGTGGTTGATAACTAGCATGCATAGGAGCTAGCTAGATTTTCTAAATTCCGCTCTTAATTCAAGTACCTTGCTCTTAATGTGATCTCACGTGGTACTTTGAGTTTTGATGAAAATCTAGTTACCTTGATGCTTGTATGGTGAAAATGGCGCAACTCCGATTAGTATCACGCTTCAAAGGTCCATTTCTTTCACCTTAAGCATCATTTTGGTAACATAGCTCACCCTCAATTTCAATATTCATACATGTATGCAATGCTTCGATCCAAACTCGTGGCATACATGTAGGGGAGCTCATGCTACCAAAACCGAACTATGATGATTGTCCAATCCTATGATTGTAAGCAAAATGCTTGGACAACCGTTGTATGTTCAAAAACATTAATCATCAAACCTTTATGCGGGTTGTCACCAATTAACAAAAAAGGGGAGATTGAAGATCTCTTGTTTTGGATTTGGCTAATTAGTGACACCTAAGGACTAATCTCTCAATGCTAAGTGTTTGACATGATTGGAGATTGGTCGGGCTGGAGTTGGTGCATTGTGATCATGGAGGATGGATCGAGGTGATCCAAAAGATGATCGAGCATGCAACTCGGTGGAGTTTGGAGATCAAGGTCCCAAGGCAAACGTATAACCATAGGGCTTTTGATTTCACACCCAAGACACCATAGAGGTGTGGGTGGTTATAGGATCGATAAAGCCGTACTATAAAGAGGGGAAAACTTTCGCATCTATCGATCCTCCTCACGTGCCTTTAGGTTCAAGTCTCATATGCATGCATTCTAACCTAAAGTGCTAACTCCGTCCTTGGTGGAATTGGTTTCGAAAATGCTAACACATGGTGTTGAGGTGTTCTTCTGGGCGTGTCGGCAACAAGAAACAAGTGACGGAAGTCGGCTTGGAGCAAAGGCGAAGGAACGGCGATGAAACGATGAAGATTTCAGCGGCTCGGCGTGACCGGGCCTTTGACCGGAAGCACGAGGCTTCCGGCCCGGACGCACCGGTCGCGTGAGTCCGGGCAGAATTCCAATAAGGGTGTTTGTCGCGGTTTCGCCGAGGGCCGACCGGACGCTGTGATCGGATGCTTCCGTCTTGGCCGGAAGATCGATCGGACTCCTTGACCGGACGCCGCGGAGGCCGGGGGTCGAGTCACTATTTGAGTTGTCGGTTGTGACCGGACTTGCCGACCGTACTCACCGGTGAGTCCGGTCAAGGCCCGGTCAGGCCGCAGAAAGCGTGGCTTTCTCCCCAACGGCCACATTTCGTGGTGAGGGGTATTTATACCCCCTTGGCTGCCTCTTGCTCTCTCTCTTGGTCATTTGAATCATTCCTAACATCTTTGAGCAAGCAAGCAAGCCTCCCTCCTCTCTCATTCTTGATTTTAGCTTCATTCTTGAGAGAAGAGTTGATCCAAGTGTAGTTCTTGCATCTAGAGGCACTTGGGGATCATTGTGAGACGGTGGATTTCTCGTTTCTCTTGGAGACACCGCTCCTAGCCGGCTTGGTGAAGTGGTGGAGGCGTTGGCAAGAAGAGGTGATTGTTTCTTGGCCACCTCCGGTTGATTTGTGAGAGGATTACGCACTCCTCGTCGGGAAGACAAAGTGCAAGGAATACATTGCTCGTGCTTTGGGTACCTCACTTGTGAGTGGTGTGTTGAGGCTAGCAAGGGCACCGCCTAGCTCAAACACCATCCTTGTGTTGGTCGGCACAACCGGAGAGTAGTTGTCGGTGTACAAGCGAACTCCGGGTGAACAAATAGACTTGTTCATTGTCTTGGTGATTGGTTCTCCATCTCATTGTGTTGATTGGTTCATCCTCTTCCCGGTGATTGGTTCATAGCCTCTACACGTCGGTATAACAAGCTTCTCACTCTTGCATTACTTTGCTAGATTACTTTGAGTAGAGAGCTAGCTTTGCTTTGTGTAGGTGCTCTTGCTAGCATAAGGACCATATTAGGATTGCTCATTAGCTAGAGTAGTGACATAGACTTTGAGTGAACTAGTGATCATAGAATTATTTAGTTTTGTCACTAGAAGGCTTGCTTGACCATTAGAGCTAGTGCAAACCGCTTTACGCCATGTTTTATACTAATCGGTTTGTTTAGTTGAGCTTGTAGAAAATTTTTATAGCCTATTCACCCCCTCTAGCCATCTAGGACCTTACATCAGTCAGGAGCCCTTATGTGCGTCAACCTTAGAAAAGGCGGTCATTCCCCCATGCACTCGGGGTTGAGACCCTTGAAACAAAAAAAATACATTATTATTATGTTAGCAAAAAAAATTACTTGATGCCCGATAAAGATTATTTAAAAAATTATTTATTCAAAATAATCAAGAACAAAATAAATAAACCCATACATCACGGGAGACAAAAGTGATTGCAATAAATAGCGAGAAGCTTGTAGCCACATGTATAACAGAACCTTTACGCTAATGCTACAAACAATTTAAGGGCTCCGGCAACAAAAGTGATTGCAATAAATAGCGAAGCTTGTAGCCACATGTATATACCACAGTAATCAACTTCAAATATTCAATCATGGTGCACTACGACGCTACAGGCCACGGTAAGCACCCTCAAACATTCATTCACGTTGTATACTACTCCGAAGTCAGGACCTATGAGTCCACTCGTCACCACAATACAGCCTCATTACCGCAGTTCAACAAAGAAACTGGGAGTGGCGATCTCTGAGTCAAGCGCTCCGGTCTTCGGATCGCGGTCTCGCCGGCCACGCCGGGTGGCGTGGCGGCCACGGGGCGGTCATTCTCATGCCCGACGTGGGCGGTCATGGTGGAGAGGTGGATTTCTCGTCTCCGTTCCGGTCCGTCCGGCGGGCAATTAGTCTGTTCGACGGTGGGACGTCGCGGGAAGCGACGACGGCGTCGAGGAGCGTGGAGGAACTTGGTTCGGTCGATGAAGTTCGAGTCGAGGAGGCTTCATCCTTGGCGACTACTTCGGTGCACACCGAAGTCGACAGAGTCTTCCTGTCTACTCCGGCAGTGTCCATTGGAGGCGTTGGAGGTTTCCCGATACGGAGAGGCGGTAGACGCTTTACTCTCGCTCCCAGTACGAGAAACGCTCTCTACCCCAAGTCCGGGCCGGCTGCGGAGGAGCTTGACTCGGCAGGGAAGGAAAGGCGCTGCAAGGAGGGACGGCGAGCTTTGTCGTCAGTCGTGGAGATGGTGGTTGATGCATGTCGAAAACCAAAACCCGATTCACGCCGCTGCCGATGGTGAAGGCATCCGATCCAAGTTCGGGCGCGTCATGGCGAGGTGTCGTCGGACGGCGACTCGGATGAGGACATCTCCACCCCGGATTTCGTCAACGATGCCGTGACCGCCGGATTCTCGATGGATCAGCTGATCAGGGCGGAGGAGGTTCTTCAAGGTAATGTTCTTAAATCTGAGGACGCAAAGTTGCCAAGCTCGATCGTGGAAACAATGGTGCGTAAAAAAATTTGTTCCGTAGCTCCATGGCAAGGGCCGCTGCCACCGCATCGTGTCTCTCCTCGGAGGACATTGGGCGATTGTATTACAAATGCATCCATCCATGGGAGTAATCGGAGGAGGAAGATGCGACCACTTTGTTCTCCAACGTCGCCGGGCTGGCGGTCGCGGAGATAATTCAAAATCCTATAATCTCGGAACATGCAGCTAATTTGAATTTGTTTGAAAGTTTAAAGATGGATGAGTTAGATTCGGTTTTTCCGCCGCTACGTCGATATGCGAGTACGACTAGTTCCGTCGTTCGCCCATCGATCGAGGTGACGTGTATACCGAGTCCATCGACTCCTATCCGGCCCCGTAGTCCGGCTCGATCGGGGCTAGTGTTTAGGCCCACGAAGGGGCTTTCCTCTCTTTTCCTACATACCGGCACTACCAAAAAACCTAATCTAATCAAACCGCACAAACCCAGCCGCCACTTACGTCAAAAAACCTTCGTTCGTCGAGATCGCGAGGAGAGCCATGGCGGCGCAAAGGGGTGCTCGGGTGGGGGGATTCGGTGGCCGCGGTGGTGGCGGGGGAGGACCGGGTTATAATCCGGGGTTTGTTCCTGGTTTCGACCCGGCTTCGAGGAAGAGGAGGTCGCGGATACGGCCATCGTGGGTCGTGGGTCGCGATACGGCCGGTGGAGGAAGAAATGGTCATGACGCGTATGGTTATGCTAACCGGGCGGCTTCAACGATCATGGCCACGGGTACCATGCCCCCGGTCGTGGACGCCGTGGACATGGTGGTCGATTTGGCTATGGTCGCGGGGGCGATCGCGGCGGCCACCGTTTGTCTGGCGGCGGCGGCGCCCACTACGGTGGTTTCGGCTACCACGACCCGGGATATGCACATCAAGAAGGGGCACTCCGTTTTGCCGCCGCTCATGCACCGGCAATGGTCGGCGTTCGGCCCCGGCAACGCCGCTGCCAAGCTCGGGCATGGGGCGCATCACCTTCAGGCCGGTGCATGGCCACGCTGGAGGACCCGAATCGACCGGCCGGGCAACTCGTTGGCTCGGCAACGCTGCTTGGTGCACATGGGCATCCGATTGCCCATGCTGCCGGTTCCGAGCCCCCTGTTGCTGGCCAAGGACCTGCGGTCATCCCTCATCCTGGTGGGATGGTCCAAACCGGGTCGGGGTGGGGGTTCGGGGAAGGCTCTGCTGCATCGATGTCTCGCAACCCGCCCATCTCTCAAGGCGAGGAGTCACCCGGTAATCAAGTCACCTTGGGTGGTGTCTTTGTTGGCTCGACAGCAGCACCATGTTCTTGGTGGGTGACGCCGGGGCAAGCAGCTCCAAGGCTATGTTGGTGGAGGATACAAGTGGTGGCCCGGTGGGACAATGGTGCAACATCTTCACAAGGTGAAGCTATGGTCGTTGATGCACGGCGCGACGCCGGGCTCTTGGGAACTCTACTGCGCGGGTAAAGCTCCTGACATTCTAGAATCAGCAATTCAAGGGGCCAAGAAAAATAAAGGGAAACCATACTGCTATAGATGTCATACAAAAGGTCATACAATTCATGAATGTACGGTTGTCATGTGCTGTGAAATATGTTTTGGAGATCATCCAGTAAAGTCTTGCCCAAACAGCAAAAAAACTAATACAAGTGCTATTCCTTGTGGTTATGCCGTTGAGGGGCTTGGGTTTTATTTTATTCCAAAGGTTGACAATCCAAAAGATAATGTGCAAGAGACTAGAGCCGTGGTGCGTGTTCTTGAAGGTTCCCTTTCTGTCAATCAATTGGCAGTGGAACTAGAAAGACTACGTCCCGGTAAGAATCATAACTGGGATATTCAGACAACTGGAACTGGGGCATTCATTGTTGTTTTTCCCTCGGTGACTTCTTTGGAGGCGTGTCAAATGGGGTCCTATGGATGCCAAGGAAGTTGAAGGAAAAATTAGATTTGAGAAGGGGGTTGACAATGAAGTGTATAAAAGAGAAATTCCAAAAGTTTGGGTTCAGTTCAGAGGTTTACCCCATGAGTTCAAACAATTCTCCATTATTTGGGCAATTGGAACAATCACGGGTGTGCCTAGAGCTGTTGACACCATCTTTACAAAGAATACTTTGGAAGAGCTAGAATGAGGGTAGGCGTGCGATCCATCACTCATCCCAGAATTTGTGGATGTGGTGATTGGTGATTTTGTTTACGAGCTACGGTTTTGCGGAGTGGAGAGAGAGTACCTCGATGGTGAGCCCCAATTGATTGATATGGACTCTACCAAAGAGAGTGACCCCAAGGATGATCCCAAGGGGGATAAGGAAAAAAAAAGACAGTGAAAATGGTGCAAGTTTAGGAGAAAACATGGATATAGATGGAAATATAGGTGGTGCTCCACCTAGTGGTGGCGAAATGGTGAGAGAGCACACACACAGCAGAGGGGGCGACTTTGTCACAAATACCGGTGGAACAGTCCAAGCCCCCCGGATAAATGATAAGCCAAAGGCAGTGGTATCCCATCGAGTGCGGGTGAATGGAAAGCTATTGTGTTGCCCCCCAAAGCGATTACTCGAAATGTCGGTAGAAGAAGCTCCCAAATGAGACAGTCTCTCCGTTGAGGTCGAAGAAGAAAGCGCCACTCTTCTGATCGAGGATTCGAGTGGAGAAGGCGGCCAAGCTCAAGGCAAAAAGAACCTAGATCTGGTCGATGAAAAAGGTACAACTCAAAATCCTCCCTCTTTTTTTTTAATAGAGATAATTTATCTTTGATGGATTCGTAAATGCTCTAGGAGTGGTGTTAGGGGAAAAATGATAAAGAATGTCTTAGTTCCATTAACATTTGAAGGATTTAGAATATGAAAGAATGTTAAACTGTGCTAATTTAAATAATGTAACTTCGGCTTTGGACTTGGATGGAGTTACCGAATGTTCTAATGAGGATGGAGTTGATTTAGAAATTTTAAATCTTATTTGTTCGAAGCAATGGAGGGGCTAGGTGATGGGGTTGTGATCCTTTGATTTTACAAACCCCTTTATCATCATCTGTTAAGAAGAAACGCTCCAAGGCATATAAAAAAATAAATAAAAATAAAAGTTGTTAAAAATAGAAAGGAATCTTTTGGAATTGTAATGGCTTCGCGGATACTAAAAATATCGATTTACGTCGGATTTAACAAAAAGAGAAAAGACACGGATTTTATTGCCTTATCGAGAAGCAGGTAGAGCTAGCTTTCCACAAAGAACTCTTAACACCATCCGTCTTTGGTAGAGATTTTATTTGGCATTGCATGGCTCCACGAGGTAGATCCGGTGGCATGATCCTAGGTGCTCATTTGCAAAAACTTTTGATGTCGGTCAAATTGAGGAGGGCGACTTTTTATATCAGTTTTAAGTTATGCCATAAGGAGTGTGATTTTAAATTTAAATTACTATCGAGTTTTACGGTCCGGCTCAAGAAGATCAAAAATCTAATTTTTGTCGGGCTGGTGCGAGTTTGTTGAAAAAAACCATACCCATTATTATAGGTGGGGACTTTAATATTATTCGCGAGGCGGATAGAGAAGAATAATGCTAATTATAATGATAGATGGCGTTCATGTTTAATGCTGTAATTGACACTCTAAACCTCGAGGAAATAGACTTGTCAGCAGGAATTTTACTTGGGCTAATAACTTGCCAATCAAACTTTTCGAAAAAGTTAGGCGAGTTTTAACACATGATTTTTTTGAGTCTCATTATCCTAATACTACAAAGACATGCTCTATCTAGAAAATTTCGACCATACTCCACTACTACTATCTACTAATAGTGCGTTTGAACAACTTACCAACCTCAATTCAAATTTGAATTAGGTTGGTTGTTAAGGGACGGATTACGTGAGATGGTGTCACGGTATGGCGAGAATGTGTAGTTACGAGATCACCCATTGAGCGTTGGCGAGGCCAAAATAAGAAAAACTTCGTCAACACTAAAAGAGGTTGGGCTAAGCATGTTAGTGGGTTATACAAAAAGAAAAAGCTAGGCTCCCAAATAAATTGGATGAGCTAGACAAAAAATCTGAACTTACTTTGCTAAGTGACTCGAGAAAGATCTAAAACATGTTACGAGCGAAAGGCTAGGCGAACTTCTTAGAGAAGAAGAACTAAAATGGTACCAAAGGGCTAAGGTGAAGCACCTTTTTTAGAAGGTGATACTAATACTAAGTATTATCACCTTGTAGCCAATGGTAAACACGGGAAAACTTCGCATCTTTCAACTTGAGGATGGGAATAATATTATAACCGGTGATGCTCAACTTAAAACGGCATATCACTAGTTATTATAAAAATCTTTTGGTCCCTCCGAAGAGTCGCTAATCTCCTTAGACGAATCTCAAAGGACTGATATCCCTCAAGTGTTAGGATGAAGAGAATGAGTTCTGGTTGAACCATTTACTCAAGAGGAGGTTAGAGAAGCAATTTTTCAAATGGAACATAATAAAAGCACCGCCCGAGATGGGTTCCCTTGAGTTTTTATCAAGTTTTTTGGGACTTAATTAAGGAAGATTTGATGGCATTGTTCGATGATTTCCATCAAGGAACCTTGCATCTTAATCGCCTTAATTTTGGTAATATTATTCTGTTACCTAAAAAGAAGGATGCGAAAGTGGTTCAACAATACGCACCTATCTTTTGTTGAATGTATCTTTCAAAATCTTCACTAAAGTGGCAACAAATCGTTTATCTACCATTGCCCAAAAAATTGATAAGACCAACCCAAACTGCCTTCCTACCGGTAGAAATATCATGGAGGGAGCTGTCATCTTGCATGAGACAATTCATGAATTGCACACCAAAAACAAGATGGAGTAATTCTTAAAATTGATTTTGAAAAAAGCATATGATAAGGTTAACTGGAAATTCTTACAACAAACATTAAGAATGAAAGGGTTTTCTCAAAAAGTGGTGTGAATGGATAAAAAAATTCACACAAGGTGGGAATGTAAATATTAAGATCAATGATCAACTTGGCCAATACTTCCAAACTAAAAAGGCTTGAGACAAGGTGACCCCATGTCTCCTATACTATTTAATATAGTTGCGGACATGCTGGCTATACTAATTGCTAGAGCAAAGGAAGCGGGTCAAGTAGAAGGGGTCATTCCACACTTGATCCAAGATGGATTATCCATCCTTCAATATGCGGATGACACCGAGTGATCTTTTTAAGCCATGATGTTGGAAAAACATTAATATGAAATTATTATTAAGCACTTTTGAACAACTATCCGGCTTAAAAATTAACTTCCATAAAAGTGAGATTTTTGTTTTGGACAAGCTAAGAATCATGAGCAGTTTTTATTCACAACTGTTTGGGTGTGCCATTGGCAAGTACCCGTTCAGATATCTTGGTCTCCCAATGCATTTCGAGGAAATTATCTAATAAGGATTGGAAATTTATAGAAGAAAGAATAGAGAAAAAGGCTTAGTAGCTGGAAAGGAAAATTACTCACAGTAGGTGGTCGACTAGTCCTCATCAACTTCGGTGCTCTCCAAATTTACCGATGTTTATGATGTCTTTTGAAGTGCCAAAAAGGGGTCCTAGATAAAATTGAGTGCTTTAGGTCTCGTTTCTTACGCGAACGACCAACACAAAAAAAGTATAGACTAGTCAAATGGGATGTTATTGACAACCTAAAGATCAAGGTGGGTTAGGTATCCATAATTTGAAAATTCAAAACAAGTGCTTGCTTAGTAAATGGCTATTCAAATTACTTGAATGAAGAAGGAATTTGGCAAAAATTACTAAGGAATAAGTATATTAAAAACAAGACATTAGGCAGTACTGTGAGAAGAAACCATCAGATTCACATTTTTGGAAAAGTTTGATGAATGTTAAAGATTCTTTTTTTAGTTAGGTCATTTTATTGTCAATGATGGAACATAAGCGGCGCTTTTGGATTGATACTTGGTTAGAAAATAAACCCCTCAAAGATAAGTTTCGAGGCTTGTTTAATATTGTTAGAAGGAAGCAAGATATCGATAGCTAATATTCTTGGTTCTCCTGCTAAATATTTCTTTTAGGAGAAATCTAGTGGGAGCAAACTTATCAAACCGGTTCCGTATCGTGTCATCCTTACAACAAGTTAACTTAAGTCAGGAAAGAGATATTTTTGTTTGGGATCCGAAGGCATGAGGCGTTCTGATCAAGTCCATGTATGCCGCTTTAATTAACAATGGGGTGAGAGTGTCACAAGATATTTGGAAGACAAAATTACCAATGAAAATAAAAGTTTTTATGTGGTATATTAAAAAGGTGTTGTTCTAACCAAAGACAATTTGGCAAGAAAAAATTGGAATGGGGATAAACGATTACTTTCCGCTCTGTCATCTCCCAGAAACAATTCAACACCTATTTTTGATTGTTTCTACGCTAGATTTTTGTGGCCTGTTCATATGCTTTTTGGTTTAATCCTTCAAGTACACATAATTTATTCTTTAATTGGTCAAAAAATGGGGAGCAAAAGCATAATTCATTGTTATTAACAGCGGCATCTGCTCTCATATGGACAATCTGGCTAACAAGGAATGAAATTGTTTTTGACAAATGCAAACCAAAAATCTCTTTTGCAGGTACTATTCGAGGAACTCATTGGCTACGTCGGTGGGGCAAGCTTGCAGCGGAATGAAGATCTACATGATCAACTAATACGCTGCAGCATGTCACCTTGAAGTGTCAGCGTTATCTTTCTTCGTCCAGTGGTTGGCTGTCACGCGAGAGACATGTTGGTTATGTTTAGCCAAAACAATTATTTGCTTGTTTAGTCAGATTTGAGGGTGGCTGGAGGATGTTCCCAGCAAAACTTTTATTTTGTTTAGAATTCTGTAATAATTGGTCTGATTCTATCACGGATAGATGAAGCCGGTTTATTATCCTTTATCTTAAAAAAAAAAAAAGAAACAAAGAAACTGGGAGTTTTGTCGCCAGAGACCTTGTGCCGGTATGCGCCTCAGTGTTGAAGGAGCCAGCAGGTGCCGGTGTAGATGTACGTGTAACATGTGCCTGTACTGTATTTGCATCATCTTTGTTTGCTTGGCAAGCCGACCCCGATAGGCAGCGTCGGCGGCGGGTGCTGCGTGGAGGGATGGTGAGGCGACGAAAATAATAGATTTATTTTGGAGGCATCATGAGGCGGCAGGCACTTGTTTCCTCCTCCATTAAATCGTGATAGGTAAAATAATCTAGTAAAGCAATGCAAGGCGGAAGAGAGGAGGACGTGACCTTGTACATGGAGATGAGGAGGATGTCGATGGCCTGCTGGTGCTATGCGTTAATGTAGTCCATTGCGCTGCCTTCCCAATTGCCATAGCCGGGCAGGAGCACTTGATCGAGCAGGGCGTGATCACGCGAGGGCAACCATCAGCGGTGGTAGGCCCAGGGTGGTCGTGCTGTGCCCCGCGGAGGCGGAGGCAATCATTGATCGCAGAGAGAACAACGTTGACGAAGAACCAACCATTGGTTGCGATAAGAGGGATGGATCGTAAGTTATTGTTGTGGGTTGCGATGTAGAATCGAGAGCCGGCGTCGGGTGGTAGATTGTTTTTTTTTCTTTCTACCAAATATAATAATAATAATAATACTCCATAATAATAATGGCAAAGGTGGGTAATTTTGTAGGAAACAAAGTAGATCTAACGGTTTATCAATTGCGAGTCTAGATTTAATGGCTAGATGTTTCTGATTAATATGAGAATTTCTAGTATTTACCTTTTTTCTAGCGTCTAGTGAGAATTAACGTGGAGGCTTCGTTGGAGGCTCCAATTAGTAATAGTAAAGATAAGATGGCACCGACGCGTGCTTAATGAAAAGCGCCGTCTTAGGTGGACGTGGTCTCAAAAAAGAATGGCACCCACGCGCGCGGGCCGCCTAGCGACCACCTTGGCGTCGCGGACCGAGGCAGCCGGACCTGTGCAGCCGACCGGACCTCCATGTCGTGCAGAGGCTTATATGCTCGTAAACATGGAAATTTTCCGTAGGCAAACTCGCTTCTCTTAACAGAAAAGCCCGCGTAGTCTATCTTAACTAATTAAAAATTCATGCTGATATTTTATGCCGACCCTAGGCATCATCACTCACACCAAAAGTTAAATCCAACAACATACGTGTTCACTCATCAGGCAAATAAACAAATCAGCAGCAGCATAGTGGTGAGTTTGCGATATATAGCTAGATCAAGCTCGTTCTGCAACAATTTCTTTTCGGAAAATTAAATGATATGCATGGTAGCAGGCCGGGTTTCTTACCTGGACAGAAGACTTTGGAGAGGAGGAGCTGACGAAGCAGCTACGCTTTTGGGCTCTGGCATCCTGAAGCTTTACCACCCTCAAACAGGCGCCATCAGGGAGGTTTTGAGAGTGCTGCTGTAACAGCCCGGGCGTGATCCGGCGAGCTGTTACGGCACGTGCGGCGGTGGAAGGTGGCGGTGCTTGCTGCAGCGTGTGGCGGTGCTAGTGACGTGGCAGCGGCGGCAGGGACGGGCCCAGGATTTAGGGTTTGGGTATTCAAAATTTTGAAAGAGTGAAAAAAAATTTGGCAGCCAAAGTATAGATTTATAGCACATAATTAAATGCCAAAATGAGATTGGGAATTGATTCATTTGATCCCAAAAAGAAATATATGATTGAGAAGCATGCTATTTTCTATTTTTGATACATATACATGTTATATACTATGTATACAAATTTGTTTGCCAAAAGTTTTGGGTATTCAGTTGAATACCCTTGCATCAATATTAGGCCCGCCCCTGAGCGGCGGCTAGGGTTAGAGCGAGACCCTGAAGACCGGAGCTTCTGGGTGTTACCCCTTTAATTTTTCAGATTCATTACAAGTCCCTTGTATTTATAGTCTTGGGGAAGACTTGCATCCAAAGAAATCTCCTATTTTATTTCCTATTTAATTATTTTATTTCATAAATAGCTCTTAATGGTGAAGTCACACAACGGTGGCGGCGGCGGTCGACCGTGGCCCCTTAGAGCGCTGCGGCGCCATGCCTCTTGGGCCTAGCCGTTTGCGATGTGAAACCTCCTCCCCTTTTCCCCGACGTCCTCCTGCTGTCTCCTTGCATGGTTGTCGACGTTGGCGGGGTAGTAGAAGCCGCATATCCTAGAGATTGTGACATCCACTTGCATATGCAGCATCAACATTTTGCAACTCGTTCCCCATGTCGGGGCGTTGTGTAGGGGTGAATGAGCTGGCTGAACATGAGATTGCTGATCTTTTCGATTGTCGGGCGATGGATGGGAGCTCATTGATTTCTTGGTAGATCGTGACAAGGTGGAGCTGGATCATGACCTCCAGGGTAGCGAAGGAGTCGATGAGGTAGAGGGTCGTTGCACCGGGCGTGTTCTCCTTGTCGTCGTTCTTGCCGTAGTCGTCGAAGTTGCCAGTGGGTCGGTCGACGAAGAAGACCGTTAGTAATGGTAAGAAGCTACTTGGTAGATCTTCCATTATCAAGGTGCTCACCGGGAAGCCTTGCACCAATGGCGAGGTCGTCGGGGGGTGAATGCCAACTGCAAGAGTATGCGGAGGGATCCCACTTGGTTGGGGAACATCTCACAACATTGCTGATTATGTCGTGGCGTAGTAGTCGTGGTTGTCGCCAATGATGCCATGCAATAGCGTCGAAGGCGGTGCTGCCATCTGGAGCTTCATGGTTCCGGCGATGCTATGTCACTTATGGATGGTCGGCATAGCGAGGTGAGGCTGGATGAGAGCCTCTGAGGTAGCAACGAGGTGAACGTGGTAGAAGACCGGTGCGTGTGGCATATATTTCACGTTGTCGTCGTTGGGAGCTTGCGCGGTTTGCAGCTCAAGGGGGACCACATAGGGGATGGGGGCGTCGAGTTGGTGGGCAAGTCGGATCGCTGTGCTCATTGTACGGGGCTCCTCCTGTTGCACTGCAGCCCAAAGTTTGAAGCAAAGCCCGTTGGCGAGCTTGAGAGCGTAGTCGTACTACGCATCAATGTCGTCGAGGGTCGAGGGCGCCGGCTAGTTCGATCCTCGAGACATCCCGGTTGTCATAGACGAGTCGTCCATAGTGTTGTGTCCATCGGGTGTCATCAAGACATGTGAAGAACGTGGCAAAGGGGCGCCGAAGAGACGAGGAAGGTGGATCGTTGTGTTGCTCGTCTTCCGGGACGCCTCTTGCTGTATCGTGGCCCGTAGCATGTCACGGGCGCAGATGTAGTTATTCAGGGCGTCATCCAGTCGTGTTGGCGTGAGATCGCCGGTAGTGTCGTCGTCGATGGGCGGCCCAAAGCCGCAAGTGAGACACCATGTGAACATGCCCCAGTCCTCCATTGGCGCCTTGCTGGTCATCTAGAGGAACCAGAGAAGTGCCGCCCCTATCAGGTGGATAACAACATACCTTATGTATTTGTCAGGGTCGATGTTCCATTGTGGTGGTGCTGATGGGGGCGCCTTTTGCGCTAGTATTGGCGCCACCCGCGCTGGTGCTAGTGCAGTGTCGCCACGAAGCCGGCTACTGGGAGTGGGGCTGCCCATGATGCACTTGCCAGTGTCGAAACCGCGAGAGGATCCGCAGCTTGCTTGCCGATGTTCTCCACCAATGTGGATGTCCGAGGGACATCTAGCAGGTGTAGCGGATTGATCTCGCCGTCGAAGTGTAGCGATGGAGGACCGTGTCGGCAGCAGCGCCCGAGGGCTGTTGTTCTCATCTGCGGCAGCGCCATGGGGCGGCGGCGTGGTCTTTGGTATCGTGGACGCCGTGGTTCAGGCTATGCGACATCGAGAATTCGGCGGTGGCGCTTTGTGGGAGGGGCGTCGTTGCCGTTGGTGGCGCCCTTGGGAGGGGCATCATCATCATCGGCGTTGGCGAGAGGCACCACTGGAGGGCGTCATTGGTAGCGTCCTTGGAGGTGTTGTCAATGTCGAGGAAGTCGTGGTTAGCGACATCAATGGCGACGTTGTTGTAGCATGGATGGTAGAGGTAGTGGCTCCCTGTTGGTTGAGATGGACTTGTCTGGTTATTGTGGAGCGTGTTTTGTCTTGATCTACCAGGGTGTTGACGTCTTTGGTGTTCATGGTGTCGTCGATGTTGGTGACATCGGGGTCGGCGTCCGGTGATGTCGGGGTCGGCGTCGGGTGATGTTGTTGTGTTGCTTATGGTGGTAATGGCGTTGGATGTCCTGGTGTTCCCGTTAATCAAAAGATGAAGTTGCCGGTAACTGTAGGACTTAACTGCACCATTAATTGTAGTAGCCATGAGATGTTGGCCTAGTTGGTTAGGCTATTTGTCGAGCAGCTGGTGGGCGTCGGTGGTAGCCTCCTGATCTGATCTGGACTGTGACGATTAAGGCGTCCTTGGAGTGGGCGTGCCCGTTGATTGCAGCGTCGGTGATCGTGGAGGGGACGATGTCGGGCGGCGCCCGTGGGGAGCACTTGTTGTCATCGGTGGCGCCCATGGTAGGGTCGAGGATGTCATGAAGCTCACCGTAGCCTTCATGTGGCGAGGTGGCTTGCGAGGATGGCGTTGTGCTAGGGCGGGAGGATGGATGGAGTCATACTTCACCTTGATGTGGTTGGAGAGATCGCAGTGTGTCGGCGGCGTTGTCGGATCTGAGCACGTAGATGGGATCCCTGATCATTACCTGTTTAATTATTTTATTTCCTAAATAACTCTTACTTTGCCGACATCTGTTGGACAACTTGTATTCTCCACGCAGCCACTCCAACTGAATCCCACAAAATCTTGCTTTGAGCTTGTATTCTACACTTCCACATTGAGAGTGCTGCATTGGTGCTGCGCACTGCACATTTTTTATTTCGGTTCTTAGAAAAGTGTCCGACTGTAACGCTTATCGATCAGCACATTGGGCGGCATCTGTTGGATCGCTTTTGTATAAATAAAAGCTCAGAATACTCTGTTCGAGGGAGAATAAAGCTGTAATCTTTCCTAAAGCTGAGACACCTCTCTCAAAAAGAATCTCCTGAACTTAATCTCTGATTCCAAATCCATGGAGAGAGAGCATGATAAGGCCGGTCGATCTGTGTAGAATCCATTTCACAGAGCTACTGCCTGCATGACTGCATCCCATCCACGCAGCCACTGAACCCAAAACAAAAGCTTTGAGCTTGTGTTTTCTACTAGCAGCCATGCCGGATTTCCTGGTGAGCGCAGCGACGGGGCGTGGGCCCTGTCCTGAATAAGCTTGCTGCTCTGCTCAGCGAAGAGTACAAGCGTTTCAAAGGCGTACGTGGTGAGGTCAAGTTTCTCATTCAAGAACTTGAAGCCATGCACGCGTTCCTTCTGAAGAAGTCTAAAGAGGAGAATCCGGATGCACAAGACAAGGTGTGGATGAAGGAGGTGCGAGAGCTTTCCTACGACATCGAGGACAGCCTCGATGACTTCCAGAGTCGTGTTGATGATGAATCGGCAAAACCAGATGGCTTCATCGACAAATGCAAGAATCTACTGGCCAAGGCGAAAGCCCGCCCGTCCGGATTGCCAAAGGCGATTCAAGATCTCAAACTCAAATCAAGGAGGTGAGTGAAAGGAATGCAAGATACAAGGAGATCAGCAATGCTGTCATGAACACAAGCAACGTGGCGTGGATCCGAGAGCTCTTGCCATATTTGAGGATGCTTCAAGGCTCGTGGGGGATTGATCAACCAAAACAAGAGATAATTTCATTTCTGAAAATGGTGAATGGTGATATTTCATCACAGCAACCGAAGATTGTCTCTATTGTTGGAGTTGGCGGAATTGGAAAGACAACTCTTGCAAAACCGAGTGTATGAAGGGCTAAAGGATCAGTTCGAGTGTCGAGTTTTTCTTATCGGTGTCACGGAATCCTGACATCTTTGGGATTTTGAGAACTATTCTCATCAAGGTGACAGGTCGAGATTGTTATATGACAGACATACAACAGCTCATCATGGAAATCAAGGATTTCCTTCGAACAAAAAGGTACGCATGGGTGTTTCCTTTCTTTGTGCAACATTTTTATCCATTTGGTTAAGAAAATTATTTTGATAAGCTTTGGCCATCATATTTTCTTCTACATGAAATTAGTTGGTCTCCTGCCTTTGAAAGAAAAATTGATACAGAGAAAGTGAAATTATCATAAATGTTCTTTCTTTATTGTTGTTTTAT
Organism: Hyparrhenia diplandra; assembly: GCA_015847255.1. Lineage (NCBI taxonomy): Eukaryota > Viridiplantae > Streptophyta > Magnoliopsida > Poales > Poaceae > Hyparrhenia > Hyparrhenia diplandra. The sequence continues at coordinate 796,872 of JADLZK010010699.1, read as the reverse complement.
CTAGGTCTGGTAGTCTTGAAAATGCGCACGGTACACGTACAAAGCATCAGGGTGTGTTTGGTAGGGCTCCCCCAAGGGCTCCTCTTTAGGAGTCAGAGTCGTTTCTCCTTTTTCAACCAAACAAGGCCTCAATCACTTGTCATGGAGAAAATTTCTTAAAATATCGCTAAGAGCATTTTTTAAGGCGCAATTCGATTTTTCACTTGTAATAAATTTAAGTTCAATTAGGAAGTCTCAATATATTTGTCAAAAATTAGGAAACAAATTACCATTTTTTGTAGTATAAATCTAATACTACAGTTTCCACACCAGTAGGCTGCCTAATTGTTGGGTCACATGTACCAAAGTTTTTTATTGAGAAATACGAGTGCGTATATATTTTTGTTCTACTTATACGTTGTAAAGATTCTTGAGTGAGTCGGCATTACAAATTTGTAAAACAAGAAACTATTGCCAGACATGTAAAGGAAAAAAAAATGGAAATTGATAAAAAAATATATAGATCCGTGATTGATAAGTTTGTTAATACGTTACTGTGTCTTATAAGATTATAGCATGGGTTGATGGACCAATATGACCAATGCAAATACAAAGTATCACTCACCTGATTAGGAGCAAATCCATTATTACTAAATTTGTGAGGTGCACTTTGCCTTGTAACAATTTGTAATTCATCTCCTTGGCAATATGTTGTTAATAACAAGAAAAACAATTACAAGAAAAATGCTTTTAAAATTATGATATAGTACTACTCCTTCTGCACCACTATGCCTATTGTTGTGTAAAATGTAACAATGTTTTTATGCAGACTTACTTGTGTGCACTACAATTTTGTTGCATAAAATATATTTCTTAAATATTCTGTGATTAGGGAATATTTTTCGTTGAGCTTAAATTGTGTTCTGCCATACTGAATTGTTATATCAAATCGTGCCACAGGTACTTGATTGTAGTTGATGATGTATGGGATGTGAAAACATGGGGAAACAATTAAGTGTGCATGGCCAAACAATATTTGTGGTAGTGTGATAATAACCACAACTCGGATACATGACGTAGCCAAAGCATGTCGCTCCTTTTATCCTGATGGTTGGGTTTACCAACCAAAGCCTCTTGAAGAACATGACTCAAAAAAGGTTGTTCCAGAAACAGAATATTTGGTCCTAGGAATGAATGCCCAGAATACCTAAAAAGAAGTCTCGATAAGATCTTGAAGAAATGTGGAGGTTTACCATTGGCCATTATTACAGTATCTGGTTTGTTAGCTAACAAAGCACGGAACGGTGTTCACTCAGTCGAGAGAGGGATCAAGTTCAAACTTCTATTGGTCGTGGACTTGAGAGAGATTCGACTGTGGAGGGAATGATGAGAATACTATCACTCAGTTACTTTGATCTTCCTTCTCATTTAAAATCTTGCCTATTATATCTTAGCACATTCCCTGAAGACTATCAAATTGAGAAAGAACATTTAGTACGGCTATGGGTTGCAGAGGGGTTCATTCCTGCCGAATCAACATGCAGCTTGTACGAATCAGGAGAGAAGCCTTTTAATGAGCTCATCAATAGAAATTTAATCCTCCCAGGAGACATGAATGAATGGACTAGTGTGGTGGAAAGCTGTCGTCTCCATGATACAATTCTTGATTTTATCGTGTGCAAGTCCACTGAAGAGAACTTTGTTTCAGTACATGGTATTCCAAGACTAACACCACCTCCACTAGGAACCAAAGTTCGTCGACTGAGTATGCAAGGTGAAACTGAAGGAGGTGATGTGGCCTACTCGAACCAGAATTATGGAAATGTTCGGTCAATTATTAGTTTTGGATCTGCCCCTTCCTTGTTGGGTTTTAGATTCTTGCGTGTCCTAGACTTCACCAGCACATTTTTAGAAGATGATCATCTTGCAAACATTGGAGAATTACTCCAGCTGAGGTATTTGAGCCTCAGGGATACACATATAACTGAGCTCCCAGAACAGATCGGAGCATTACAATATTTGGAAACACTTGACATAAGGAACTGTATCATATTCCAATTACCAACAACTATAGTTCGACTAAAAAGACTTGTCAACCTACTGATGGGTCATGGAATGCTTCCAGACTGCTTTCCCGGTGGAATCAAAAACATGCAGGCATTGGAGGAGTTAAATTCAGTAAGAATTGACATAGGGAAGCAGCTATTTTTGTTGAAGAACTTGGTGATTTAACCAAGATGAGGCATCTGGATATATCATTCTTTTCCCATTCTGGTAATATTGACGAGGAAAGCTACGTGGATCTTGTAAAAAAGATGGTTTCTTCTTTTCAACGGCTAAATAAGCTTCAAACTTTATTAGTACAATTTGTCGATGATGATGATTATGGAGGAATAGGGAGTGACGCCATCTTCAATGGAGATGACATCATCGCTGAGGTGTTGTGGTGCTCTGCTAGCCTAAGAATATTTGTTTTCAAGATTAATCCCATGCCAAGGGTGCCAAGGTGGATGAAGTCACTTGTCAACATCGAAGAATTAGAGCTGAGAATAAAGAATTTGGATCAGGAAAGTCTTTGTATTCTCGGAGACCTACCGGTTCTTGTCCATCTAACACTGTGGATAGTAGTAAACAAAGTTGAAGACATACCCTCGACAGACAAACAACGACTTTTGATCAGCAACAGGCATTACAGAAGCTTGAGGCATTTCTCGGTATATCCCGGTCCAGTGGGTTCTAATAGCAGCATCTGTATCCCCATGCTGACGTTTGAAGCTGGATCCATGCCAAAGCTGGAAGAATTCAATGTTGAATTTGATGCGGATATAACAATTTCTGTGAGTAATGGTCATCTTGATTTTGGTCTCAAGCATCTCTCCCAACTCACATGGATCAGGTGGACCATGTTTGGCACCACACCGAATATGTTGTGTGTAGAAGCTGCCATTCAAAAAGAACTTGACAACCACCCTAAGTTTCCAAAAAGTACTCTATGCATCCCAAGTTTCCTCTTATTTTCATTGATTTTCATCGCCTTGAATGATACCAATTGCCACTCCTATTACTAAAACATAAATCTATGTCTGTTTATGCAAATTTTTAGGTGGCGATGTCAAGAAGAGCTCCTCCACCACGGATGACAACACCTGCCACTCGTTGACTGCAGCACTGGCACTACCCACGGACCTCTCCTTCACCATCGACCATCTCAGCGCCTCCCCTGACCTTGGCCGTCAACATGACCAGCCACGGCGCCGATCGAGAGCTCGCCAGGGCGCCACCATCCGTGGACGAGAATTGGTTCAGGGTGCACTACATATTCCTGATCGTGAGAAGGGATTGGTAAAGTACACTAGAGGTTCGTTTAGTACAGTTTATATCTATTTATGCCTACAAAACAACTATTCCATGGTGCGTTTTATTTTATTATTTTGTATGTTTTTAATGTTGCACCCCTTACTCGTTACATTTAATAACAGAAACTTGACAATGCTGCTGGCTTGCATTTTAATCATTTTTCAGGGGCTGCCCCGTCAGCACCATCTGATGTCCTGGGGCTTCCTCAGCAAAAGGAGTTCGTGCCGCCGTGCTTCACATTCAGTTCTGAATCACATCCCAACGTTAAGGACCTAACAAATGTGTTCACCAGTACATTCAATGGGCTTTCCTTGCGAGACGACCAGCCTGGTTCCAGTGCCACAGCTGTTGAAGTATCATCCTCGGACACCGGTAATATTTTCCTCTATTCTGCTTGCTCTGGAAAGTTTATTATTTGACACTTTGACAGTGCACTATCCTTTTGTTTCGAATATACTGGCTACATTTCTTTCTTTCTGCTTTGGATTTATGGGACGTCCTTCTTATATACTAGTCCAACAACCCATGATCTTGAATGGGATAATATCTTAGCATTCTTTTTTAGTTCATTCCTAACTCATGTCTGGAGGCTTCATGCTACATGTCCTTAAAAATTCAGCTGACGAGAAAGATTAACTTGGTTCATTCATGCACCTCTTTATATCTATATATATGCCAACCAAACAACTATTCTATGGTGCATTTTAATTCATTATTCCTTAAGCTTTGTAATGTTCCAAACTTTGTCTCTATGCGGCCGCAGAGGTTGGAAACAGTTCCATTTTCTAACAGAAAAGTTGACAATGTTGTTGGCTTGCATTTCATTTTGCAGGGGCTGCTCCAGCACCCACTGATGTTCTGGGGCCTCCACTCACTGCTGCTCCTCAGCAACAGGGAGCATTCGTGCCACCGTGCTTCACATTCAGTTCCAAATCACCTCCCAAAGCTGAAACTAAACAACAGGCAATGGACAGTTATGATGCAGCAAATGCCTTGAACTGCACCTTCGACGGGCTTTCCTTGGGCAACGACCACCCTGGTCCCAGTGCCATGGCTGCCGAATCAGCCTCCTTGGACACCGGTAATGTTTTCCTCTGTTCTACTTGCTCTGAGTCTCCTATCTTTTGAAATGTTAGTATTTGCAGTGCTTTCTCCTCTTGTTCTGAATGTACTGGCCACTTGTCTTCCTTACTTCTTTTGACTTGTGGGACGTGCTTACTATGTATTCTGCCTAGACTAATAAGGGGAAATCTTAAGACTAGCACTGTATGTATATATAGGTGTGTTTACTTTTGCACCGTAGCCCAAATTTAATTATCTCTAATAAAGGGGAAAATACTGCACATAAAGCTGCCCTTTTGTTTCAGCTTATGGAATTGTAAAGAAGGCAAGTACAACCCAAAATCCTAAGCTAAAACAAATAGGGCATTAGAGACTTCTACACATACACAATTTTCGTTTGTGCTATTAGAACAGAATTTAGCCGTCGAATTTGTACAGTGGCTTTTGCACAACTCTCAAAGCAGTGGAGAAATCGAAAAAAAGACCCTCTATGAGAAGCAAGTTTCAAAAGTTTTACCTATATATTTGTTTGAAAAGCAATAGTCTTTCCAAATAAATTTCGCCAAAAGCAGATTTCTTTTGACGTTTCCTGACAAGCTAGCTTCTTGCAACTTGTGGCAGGAACTCAAGCAAACAGGCCCATACGTAGGATCTTGGTGCCAAGGAGAAGGAGGTCGTCAGCAAGAACAGCAAAGTGATCAATAACCTCGTCGCCCTCCTGTTCCATGACCTCGATCGATCATGTACTTGCAGTGGTCAGTGTACGTCAGCCTTGCGACATAGGAGAAAGGCTCTCGGGTTTCAAACATGCTCATATCTGAACCGTTTTGTATGAAAGATTCAAGCTTGCTCAGTTGTACTTCTTTGCAGCCCTGTGGCTGCGGCTATTTACTATGTATGTCGGTTTTTGAACAGTTTGAGACACCATATCGTTGTTTATTTAGAATAAATTTTTCAAATGAGATCAATATACTTTTCAGAACCTTTTGTTTTATTGTTAAAAAGAATCGGCATTTTGACAACTAGTCCATCAACCCATGCTCTCGCACGGGCTAGAATCTTATGAGACACTAAATAATAAAAGTTACTCATATTAGTTCTTATATGGCATAATAGTTATTTCATAGTGCCAATCAAAATATTAAATTTATTTTATCACATTAGTATCATTTTGTTAAATAAATACCACTTAAAAGTAATTCACTAATATATATTTTGTATGATATAATGTTTCAATCGAAATGTTGAAACTCTATTTTTCCATACAACAACTTATAAAATTTACTACTATTATGAGTATTAACTATCTTAAAGTGTATTGAGTATCATTGCTATGTGGTCTGCTAATTAAGGATATTTTACCATGCTTGATAAGCTTGTAAAATAAATGTTTTCAAATGTAAATTTTAACTATTAGATATTGAATTATGTTTCGTAATAGGTAATTAAAATAAATAGTAGAATTTACATGTAGATTTGAGACAGTTTTGTTAATTTGTATGATGGTCAAGGTAAATAATTTTGGTACAAATTCTATAGGTATATATATATTACTCTACATTATATTTCATAATGCCATGTAAATGTAAATGCAAAATCAGGTGTTAAAGCCTTCCATGATGATAGAGATGGGTCATTTGTAGTATTGGATATGTTTAATTTATCTTTTTTTTAATTATAGAGGTTCAATTTATATATTCCATAAAGTCTTTATTGATAACTCCAAGTATCATGTGGTTCCCTAATATTTTTCATCATCATTAGGATGAAAAACTCGAAGTAATCAATGACATTGTCATTGAAGTGGACAAAATGTTACAGTTTATGGTTAGTAAGGATGACATCAAAACTTATTTGTACGAAGTAATCTGAGGACATTAAAATTAAATGAATATTATACATAATGGTGAGTAAGGATCATATCATGCCCTAGGAGATGAATTAAATTGTAATTAAGCGATCTAGCAAGATTTCAATACCTTTAGTATGCCAACGTTGATATAGATGTCGTCGATGCCATCCGTCTCCTTTCCTTGCTTAATGTAGATTTCCTCATCGATCTCCTCTAGAGATGGAGGAAAAGATCACATCATGCCGCCGCGATACAAATTAAATTGTAATTATGGGATCTAGCAAGATTGCCATACCTTTAGTGCGCAATACCGTTCGTGTGCCAGCGTTGATGGATGCGGACAACATGGCATCTCCTTGCTTGATGTAGATCTCCTCATCGATCTCGTCTGTACATGGATGACGTGGATGGTTGTAGCATTGATGAACACCCGCTCATGCCAATCCTTTCATCATCATGCATCATGTTCTTTAGTGGGCGAGTCAAAGTAGAACCAACACCATTTCTCCTTAAACATGGCCTTGCACAAAAGTCAAATCATTATGTACAAAAGCTTAAGAACATGCATAATTAGTATATAATTTCTCCTTAAATATGGGTAATACCTGATCTTGATGTAAATCAACATTAAAAACGTCAAATCGATATGGGAAATCACCGCGTTCTTAAGGTCAATATGGATCTCACATTCTTAAACGTGGGATCAGGCAGTTATCCACGTCAAATCGAATAAATAATTCTATCGAGTCTAAGTAGATCCAGCATCATTGTTCCTTAAACATGCCCTCTTGTTGCCCTGTCAGCTCTAAAACAGAGAGCGGGCCATGTCACCCAAATTATTTTGCAGACAATTTGGAAGCAAGCCTTCAAATATGATATAAAGTCAATTATTGCCTCTATGATCGAACAACAATAGATGTTGCCTTGCCTGTTGTCAGATGTGCGTGCATAATTAAAGTGCTGCAGCGGGTAAACACACAGCACCAATAGAAGAATGCTAGTCAAACCCGGAGCAACAGCCCTGACGGAGATGAGGATTATTAATGGAACGTGGACTCTTTCCCTTTCACCTCCGTTCCTCAGCTCTTGGCATGCTCACTGCGGATGCCTGCCATGCGTAGGCTGCGCTGCTCCTGTCGCCGCGTCTCTGCCTTCGCGCACATGCCGCTGCCTCGCTCTGCATGTTGTAACCGCATTGTACTCCGTACATATATAAGTACATTTGTCTGAAATCAATAGAAATCGTTGATTTATCCTCAACCTCGTTTAAGGATGAAGTGGAGATGCAGATGCAAGTAGGAAGCATCCTTACCGATCGTCGTCCTCCAACTCGCCGAGGCAAACCAATGCGTGTGGACTCGCCGACGGCGGAGGACAACTTAACAGCGGCACCTGGAAGGAAAGACGCTGGGACATGCGGCACCCTAATTGTATTTGACTCGAATAATGATAATTTGATGGTTAGACCAAAAATAATACTCCCTCCCGATCGATGATATTAGAAGTCGTTTTGGACAAGGTTTAGGTCAAACATCGGAATATAAATCATCAATAACTTTTAAATTGTTAAGTTTGTAAATGTCAAAAATACATGAGTAGATTTGTCTTGAAAAATACTTTGATAAAAGTATACATATATCACATCTCCATAAATATTTTTATAATAATAAGAGGTCAAAGTTGTGTTTTGGAGACCGTGTGTCTGTCCTAAACGACTTCTAATACCATCCCGGAGTAGTATATTGTTTATTATTTTTATTTTTATCTATAAATAATGGCAGTGGTGGGTAATTTTCTATAAAAATAAAATAGATCCAATGGTCACAGATTGCGAGAGCATATAGATTTGATGGCTAGATCTTTCTAATTAATGTGAGAATTTCTGGCAATTATATATTTTTCTAATGTGTTTCGTGAGAGTTAACGTGGTGCCTCCGTTGGAGCCTCCAATTAGTAATAGTAAGAATATACGTTTGGTGCTCGGTTCTGACATTTAGAATTCACACTATTATCTGATGACTACCATTCATTTCTTCTCTGAAGCAGAGAACAACGTTTTTTTTTTTTTTTTGACAAGGTAGCAGAGAACAACGTTGGGCATATGGCGGAATAACACGCCGCACGTGTAATAGATCGAACACGAGGAGCAGTCAGGGGGGAAATCAACGATCCCGGGAGGCGCCATAGTCACAACACAACCACCGCCCCTACACAAAGCCTTCATTGCGATGGCCACAAATCATGAGACGAGTAACCTGTCAGGATTCCCCAACCCATGCGAGGAGTTGAAAAAACAGACTTGTTCTCATCAAATGGCTGCGTAAGATAATGTTCCCATTTGCTCTGTCTTCACGATGCACCTATATATGGCCTGATTTTAAAATGTGCAAGTGGATTTGGTTCCATCCTTTTTGTCTCACCTTATATGTTTGGTGAGAGTCGAATGGTGCCATGAAACATATTCTCTTTATAAGTTGTATGGCATCGATGCCATACCAAACATACAAGTCCTTACAATATATGGCAAATATACTTCAAATAAATATAACAACTTGTTCCACAAGACCACAACTCATCGGTTGTTGGAGTCTCTCACTCTCGCTTATACAAAAATATTGTTAACCCTGTCGTAGTGGTTCTCATCTTTAATTCGTCCTGCGGTTTCTTGACAATAGAAACAACACAACATGGTTGTTTGTTTGCGTGCGTGATTTCAGAAGAAAAAAATGGCGTGGCAGTTGAAAGCTTTTGGACACATGTATGTAGTCTTGGGATAATAATAAAACTTAAAAAGGAAGGCGATAGGATGCTTAGCAGATTTTGAGTCCCACCAGAGCTAGTTGTGCATGTGCTGTTTTGCTATTCCATCTCGTTTCATTTGCATGAATAAATATCACAGATGCCCTACTCAGCCGCTTGTGTTGTTTCTTCTCCAAAATATTCTTATTGACTGACTCATTTATTTGGTCAATAATAATATTTTAAAATATGCAAGTGGATTTTGTTCCACCATTTTACTTCAACTTATTAGGCTTCGTTTGGCTGCTCATGTTTTAGGGAGGATCGGTCACCAAATCCCACCTGCCGTGGATTGTAGCCCATGCTAGCGTGGACGGACTCGGGACTCCCATGCTTGGCAGCGGCATAGCTAGGATTTGAACTATAGTGGTTCAAGTGAAAATATAGGGCTCCATGTTTGTAAATAGTTTTGACTCCTTGCTATAAATATACAAAGAACTAGAACTAGAGGTGAGGCCGATGTAACAAAGGGTTGTTTGGTGCAGCTCCCGCACCGGAGCTGATGGAGCCACACCAAACACGCGCGAGCAGTGAGCGCTTCCAGTGCCCAACCAGAGAAACCGAAGCCCTTTCTAATGAGGAATCAGAGTCCAAAACTCTGGCTCCAGCACTAGAGCCGTGCAGGAGAAGTGGGAGAAGTCCTCCCAAACGCACCCAAATAATGGACTGGCTACAGTTTTATTTTAGGAGAGACAATTACAGCTCTTGCTAGAGTACAAGAAGCAAGGGCAGAAGCTCCACTTAACAGAACCTAAATCAAACATGTTACTGTACAAATACACAATTTGTTGAAATATAAGACAAATACATGGTTTGAAGTCTTACAAATAATTATAAAATATAATTAACTTTAAATTACTTAAAATCTCTATAATAATTAGTTTTTTTTTTTTTTGAGGAAAAACAGGAGGGGTTGGGCCCCTACTGTGCTTTTATTTATATAAATAAAACAAGTTCCCGTACAAATAGCTCAAGATACAAAAGAAGGTTACAAAGAAAATTAACAAAATTACACAAATGCTTCTAGCCATTGATCAATAGCCGGGTGCAGGCGTTGCTTTGCTCTTAGTATAACTAAGGCAAACTCTTCTTTAAAGGTGGCCTTGAATTGCCTCACTGAAATCGGGACACCTCTGAAGATTAAGTTATTTCTGCAGGACCAAAGAGACCAACAAGCTGTAACAATAATTTCCATGAAGAAGGGCAGACGAAGCTGAATCTTGAAGGCATCAACAATATCCTCAGGGTTATCAGAGTTCGGGATGAGCAAGTTCAAAGAATACCAGCAGGCCTGAGCAAAGCTGCAATGGAAGAAAAGGTGAAGCAGAGTTTCATCTCCTCCATGCATACAGATGGCACAGGAGTAACTTGGCAAAAACATTGTTTTCCTTCTTAGGATATCTCTCTATAATAATTAGTCACCAGAGGGACCATCCCCTAGCTATTGCTTGGTCCAAAATCGTATTTATTGGCTGCACTTGTATTCGAGGGGTTTTGGGCTAAACCACACCAACATAACACGCAAGAAAAAATATCTCCACCCGTGGCGTGGAAGTGGAAGTTGAACGAACGAACGAACAGTGTGCTCCGTGCTTGTGACTTGGTGCCTGGTGCTCCATTCTTGCTTCCTTGTAGGCGGGCTTGCCGCATTATAGGCCTGCTAATGGGGGGCGGGGCTGAGCGGGTATTTTGGGGGTGGGTTTTAATACGGGTACTATTGGGGGGGGGGGTGGAAACAGGTGATCTTGTGAAACGGGTTGGGGGCGGGTTGGGTTGATGACACAAACGGGTTGGGGCGGGTTGGGGCTCTATGGTCATAGATCGGCGCATAAGTCATATATCATCTTCCGTCATGACTTCGGGTTGGGGCATTGGGCGATGGGGTGGGGCGGGCGGGTGGTAGTTAGGGTTTTTAAAATATGGGTTGGGGGCGGGTTTGGGGCGGGTTTAAACCCGTTAGCAGGCCTAGCCGCACATGGACATGGTGGTGGGCGGTGGCAAGGATTCACCAAATCCACAGGTGGACCTATTCATTCACTGAGTATTTCAAAGGTGATTTGCCAAATGAAGCTTTATATGTTTGTTATAAGAGTCAAATGATGCAATGAAACGTATTCTTGTTATAAGGTGTATGACATCGATGCCATACCAAACATACAAGTCCTTCCAATATATGTAAAATATAAAATATACTTTAATTAAAGTAAAATAACAAGTTGTTCCAGCAGACAAGAACTCATCGGTTTGGAGTCTCGCTATTCTTCGTCCTTCTTTTTTTTTCCTTGGACGGCTTGTTATATACAAAACAAATAATGTGGACCCTGTTATAGAGGTTGTGGTCTTCGTCCTGCGTGATTGTTTCTTTGCGTGCGTGATTTCAAGGGAAAAAAACATGCCATGGCAGTTGAAAGATTGTGTGTCTTCTGTTTGGCTATATTCCTTCTCATTTCATTTGCATGCCCCACTCAGCCGCTTGTGTTCTTTCTTCTCCAAAATATGGTTAAGAATTATTATTATCTGACTTATTTATGTGGCCAATTATGTTTTAGAAGAATAAACTATATTTTTTTTTAACTTTCCAAGAGGCACGCTAGTTATTTTTTTCATGAAGAGTGAGACGATGCAAGTTGTTTTCATGATATTAGTTTCCTTTTTTTGTTATTGTCACAAATGGACAATTTGTGATGCTGCCCTGCTGCTTCTTGGAAACTGCACATTTTTTATTCCGATTCTTGCAAACTGCGTGATACTAATAAGGTTTACCAGCACATTGAGCGACATCTTTCCTACTACTTTCCCACCACGACCCAGACCCCTGAGAAACTGAGAGTTGAGACATCTCTCCCAAAAGAACCTCTTCTCTATTTCCGAATCCATGGCGAGCTAGAGCAAAACAAGGCCAGCCTGTGGAGAATCTGTTTCACAGAGCTACTGGCTCATCCCATTCCCATCCACACAGCCACCCCAACTGAACCCAGCAAAAGCTTTGAGCTTGTATATTCTACTAGCCGGTCATGCCGGATTTCCTGGTGAGCGCAGCGACGGGAGCCTTAGGCCCTGTCCTAATTAAGCTTGCTGCTATGCTCGGCGACGAGTACAAGCGTTTCAAAGGCGTGCGCGGTGAGGTGAAGTTCCTCATTCGGGAACTGGAAGCCATGCACGCGTTCCTACTGAAGAAGTCTGAGGAGGAGAATCTCGATGCCCAAGACAAGCTGTGGATGAAGGAGGTGCGGGAGCTCTCCTACGACATCGAGGACAGCCTCGATGACTTCAGAGTCCGTGTTGATGATGACTCGGCTAAACCAGATGGCTTGATCGACAAATGCAAGAATCTACTGGACAAGACCAAGGCCCGCCGTCGGTTTCAAGGAGATTGAAAAGCTGAAAGGCCAAGTCATGGAGGTGAGTGAAAGGCATGCCAGATACAAGATCTGCGACACTGCCATGAACACAAGCAAAGTGACCGTGGATCCAAGAGCTCTTGCCATATTTGAGGATGCTTCAAGGCTAGTGGGGATCGATCAACCGAAACAAGAGGTAATTTCATTTCTGACCAAGGATGATGGTGGTATTTCCTCACAACAACCAAAGATAGTCTCTATTGTGGGAATTGGAGGTATTGGAAAGACAACTCTTGCAAACATAGTTTATGAAGAGCTGAAGGATCAGTTCGATTGCCGGGCTTTCTTGTCGGTGTCACGGAATCCTGACATCTTTAGGATTTTGACAACTATTCTCAGTCAAGTGACAGGTCAACGTTATTCGGAGACGGAAGCAGGGGGCATACAACAGCTGATCATGGAAATCAATGAATTCCTTCGGACAAAAAGGTACATGCAGGTGTTCTTTTCAGCATGCAATATTTTTATCCATTGGTTTAAAAAAACTATTTTAATAAGCTATGGCCATCACACTTTTTTCTGTAAGAAATTGGCTGTTCAGCCTGTTCTCATGCCTTTGAACGCAACAGATGGTTAGAGAGATAGTTAAATTATCATAAATGCTCTTTCTTTGTTATTTTATCTGATGATAGTCTTGAAAATGGGCATACTACATATACAAAGTATGAATCACTTTCTAAGGACAAAATTTCATAAATTATTTATTCCTAAGGGGAATTATAAGGCGCAATAGGATTTTTTCACTAGTAATAAATTAGAGTTAAGGATTTCTCTTTCAATACATTTCTAAAATAGAAAAGAGGGTATTGGGCGTCTTAGAGCGGACCCCGCGTCGTCTCCCTAGGGGCGGCTCGGGGCGACACCCACCGCCGCCGCTCTGGCGCCCGCGGGCTCCTCCGGCCGCCGCCGCGCCTCTCCGACTAGCGGTGGCGGCGGCCTCTCTGCGGTGCTCAAAACCCCCATCCCCTCCTACCTTCCTTTCCTTCCAGAGCTCAAGTTTCTCCTCCTCCATTGTTGGCCATCGGGGAGCTTGGGCGCGGATCGGGCCCTCCCGAACTCAGATCCGGCGGCCCCCTTCACGGATCCGGCGATTGGGTGAGGGGCTCCGCGCGCTGTGTGGCTGCCCCCCTATTGTGTGCAGCGGCGGCGGGCGTGCGCGACCGTGTCGCCGGCGGATGGGGAGCACCTTCGATGGAGGTGCCGCCCATCCCTCTGGGCACCCACGGCCGCTGCCCGACGCCCGGGCGGGCGTCCGCAACCGCAGCTGCTGCATGGAGCGACCGGGCAGCTCGCCGTCGGGGAAGGGTGATGTCGTCCTCTTCCACGGCCCGCGGCAGCGGGTTCCCCCCTCTTTCCCCATCTCGAGCTCCTATCTTTCGGCGAGGCAGCAAGCTAGCGAGGAGTTCTGTGAACACACAAGCTAGGGTGAAAACCCTGTCGGTTCTGTCCGGTGGCGGCGATGGCGTGAACCTCGTCATCTACCTCGTTGGAGGCGTCGCGGAACCCGTCATTGTGCATCCTATCGCGGCTGGTAGCGGTGGCACGCAAATCTGGCGTGTCGGGTGGCTATAGAATCTGGGCGAAAGCCTTATCCGACTCTGAGGTGGCTATAGAATCTGGGCGAAAGCCTTATCCGGCTCTCCTATCCTTTCCGTCTCCTTGTTGTGTATGGGTGTGACTGGCCTGGCTTTTGGTCATTGCCGACGCTCTGACGAGTGTCCTCCTCTGGCGCCTCTGCTCCGTCGGCGCTCTCCTTGATGGTGCCAGAAAATCATATGCTGGGTGGAGTTTCTCACCACTGCTGCCATTCCCCTCCGTGGTTTCCTCCCCATGGACGGCGTTGGATGGTGGCACGTGGGGCCCGGATGTACCGGAGGATGTCTCCATCAGCTTGAAGGGAGGTCGTCGTGTTCGGCGATCTGGGGTCTGCGTGTTCATCACCACTCTTAGTCTCCATTCCGGTGCTTGCCCTCTGGGGAGGGGCGGCGGTGGAGCGGCGTAACTACGAAGAGTAGTGTAGGGCACAAGTGCCGTGGTGAACCCGGCGAGTATGTTGTTTGGCGGTGGCGCAAATCGGCGTTTGGTTGGTGATTGCCGCCTTGGTCTCTGACTACCTTTGATGTTGTTATGCTTGTGTTGTGATGTTGTAATCTCTCTCTCCCCCCCTCTTGATGTAACGAACTATGTAACAAGGCCTCCAATTTCACCCACCGGCTTGCTAGCATCTGTGGAATATAAGCAGGTGGGATGATTTTATCCCCCAAGAGTTCTCGAAAAATAGAAAAAAATTACCATCTTCTTGTAATATAATAATAAATCTAATACTATAGTTTCCGCACCACTAAGCCTGTATATAGGCTGCATAATTGTTGGATCAAATTTACCAAGTTTTTTCTTGTCAAATACCAGTGCATAATAGTTTTTTTTTTTTTTTCTAGCTAAGTATGTTCTAAAGCTTCTTCATTGAGTTCTCACTACAAACCTATAGGGGCCCTTTGGAACACATAAATTTCACATAAATCAGTTCATTTTTTACAGGAGAAACACAAGAATAGAAGAAGAAAAAAAAAAACGCTTTCAAGGGGCCTAATGTATAAAACAATGAACTATTGTCAAACAGGGGTGGAAAATTCTGCCACCTCCTTACATTATCATAAATGCTCTTTATTGCTCTCATGCATTTGAACAAAACAGATGGTTGGAGAAATACTTACATTATCATAAATGCTCTTTATTGCTGTTGTTTTATCTAATAGTCATGAAACTGTGCATAGTACACATACAAAGTATCAGTCACTTGCTAAGGACAAAATTTCTTAAATTATTTCTAAGGGCATTTAAAAGGCTAATCTCAGTTGGAGAAATATTGACATTACCATCTTCTTGTAATATAACAAATCTAATACTATAGTTTCCGCACCACACTAAGCCTGTATATAGGCTGCCTAATTGTTGCGTCAAATTTACCAAAGTTTCTCGCGTATTAGTTTTTTTTTTCTACCTAAGTATGTTCTAAAGTTTCTTCATTGAGTTTTCATTACAAACCTATAGGGCCCCTTTGGAACCACATTCCACTGGGGCCTAAAAGTATAAAACAATGAGATATTATCAAATAAGGGTGCAAAATTCTGCCATCTCCTTGTGTTAGGATAGATACACTAGAATAGCTTAGAGCATATATATCTAGATAATTTTTAATGCAACTGACATGAGTTCGGCTTATCCATTAAGAGGAAGAGTTATATTTACAAAAGGTCATATCTTCAAATAATTCATTAGGTTTTAATTTCCATGTTTTGGAGCTTTAATTTTACAAATTCCAGTTTACATGTATCCTCTTAGTACATCAGGATCTTCAGTCATGTCTCGGTTCTAGAAATCCTAAATCATACATCTCCTCCTAATCCCCTTTTCTTACTGTGAAAAACAAATAACATATCTACAAATAGGCTTACAATATATGCTTAAACGTTCTAGAGTATATAAGGTTATTAATTTAATGAATAGAGTTTTGTACACTCAGGTCGTTGTTTATCATTTTAGGGTATTAATTATCCATGGAATATTTGTTTGAGCTTAAAAGTGTATCCTGGAATACTAAATTGTTTATCAAATCATTCCGTAGGTACTTCATTGTAGTTGATGATGTATGGGATGTGAAAACATGGGATGCAATTAAGCATGCATTGCAAAACAACAGTTGTGGCAGTGTGATAATAACCACAACTTCGCATACATGTTGTTGCCAAAAGCAAGTTGCTCATTATATCCTGATGGTTGGGTTTACGAACCAAAGCCTCTTGAAGAACATGACTCAAAAAACGTTGTTCCAGAACAGAGTATTTGGTACCGGAAATGATTGCCCAGAATACCTGAAAGAAGTCTCTGATAAGATCTTGAAGAAATGTGGAGGTTTACCTCTAGCCATTATTACAATATCCGGTTTGCTAGCTAACAAAGAACATAATGGAGTCCACTCACTCACTGAGTGGGATCAAGTTCAAACTTCTATTGGTCATGGACTTGAAAAGAGATTCGACTGTGGAGGGAATGTTGGGAATATTATCATTGAGTTACTTTGATCTTCCTTCTCATTTAAAAAGCTTGCCTATTGTACCTTAGTGCATTCCCTGAAGATTCTACAATTATGAAGAGCCATTTAGTACGTCTGTGGGTTGCAGAGGGATTCATACCTGCTGAATCTACATGCACCTTGTACGAATCAGGGGGCAAGTGTTTTAATGAGCTCCTCAATAGAAATTTAATCCTTCCAAAGCAAGTAAAATATTTTACTGGTCAAGTGCATTTTTTGTGGTGTCCATGATACAATTCTTGACTTCATCGTGAGAAAGTCAGCCGAAGACAACTTTGTTACAGTACATGGTATTCCAAGACTATCACCTCCACCAAACATCAAGGTTCGTCGATTGAGCTTGCAAGGTAAAACTGAAGGAGAGATGACCTTACACTCAAACCAGAATTATGCAAATGTTCGGTCAGTTATTTGTTTTGGATCCCCCTGTTCCTTGTTGGGTTTTAGATTCTTGCGTGTCCTATACTTGACTGGCATATTATTAGAAAACCATCATCTAGCAAACATTGGAGAATTACTCCAGCTAAAGTACTTGGGCATTAGAGGGAGATCTATAACTAAGCTGCCAGAACAGATTGGAAAGTTACAGTATTTGGAAACACTTTACTTGTGGGAATGCAGTATAATCCAACTACCAGCAGCTATAGTTGGACTAAAAAGACTTGTCAACCTACTGATGGATCCTTTCCATAAATACGGCTTCCCTAGTGGAATTAAAAGCATGCAAGCATTGGAGGACTTAGGTACAGTACACGTTGACATAAAGACAGCAACTACTTTTGTTGATGAGATTGGGGAATTAACCAAGATGAGGCATCTGCGTATATCATTCATTTCCAATTCTGGTACTGTTAACGAGGAAATTAGCTACGTGGATCTTATAAAGAATATGGTTTCTTCTTTTCAACGTCTAAATAAGCTTCAAACTTTAGACATACAATTTGATATTTATGGAAAAGCAGGGCATCCTGTCCTCTTGGATGGAGATGACATCATCCTTGAGGTGCCGTGGTGCTCTGCTAGCCTAAGAAATCTTGTTCTCAAGATGACTCCCATGTCAAGCGTGCCAAGCTGGATGAAGTCGCTTGTCAATATGGAAAAGTTAGTGCTGAGAATCAAGAAATTGGATCAGGAAACTCTTTGTATTCTTGGTGGGCTACCAGTTCTTGTCAATCTAGCACTGGAGATAGTAAACAATGTTGAAGGTGTACCCTCGAAAGACGAACAGCTTGTTCTGATCAGACACAGGTATGGATACAGAAGCTTGAGGTATTTCAGTGTAGGCAAAATATGGCATTGGTGCCCCTGTATCCCCATGCTAACGTTTGAAGCTGGATCCATGCCAAAGCTGGAAGAACTCCGTATTGACTTTGATGCAGATATAACAATTTATGTGAGTAAAGGTTGTCTTGACTTTGGTCTCAAGCATCTCCCCCAGCTGAAGTTTGTATTGTGTGATATAGATGGCCGGAGACATAGTTGTTTGCGTGTAGAAGCTGCCATTAAGAAAGCATTTGACAACCACCCGAATCTTCCACTTTTCCGTACGTAAACAACATTATATACTTCAACCAAAGGCCACAAAGACGCTGCCAACAAGATGGACCAGCTCGCTACTCGGGATGAGGTTCAGGCGATTCGCGCTGACCTTAATGCTCACATTCAGTAATTCTCAGGCAGTTTAGGCAGACAAACGACCCTGGCCTTCACTTCCCACTTCTACATTTGCTTCCCGAGGACGACTCCAGGTATGCATCTGTCCTTCTTGATTCTGTGATTTGGAGATAAGGCCAAGAAACAGGGGAAACTCTGCCGAATTTTTCCGAAGAGATGAAGGATATAGATAGCCTTTGGTAATTTGGGGGGGATCGGGGACTAGAAAGACAAGATAAGAGATTTAGGATCGCTTTCTCGAGCTATCTAGCATACCGTTCTAGCTTTTTATATAACATAGGGCCATTAAGATTATACAGCCTCACATCGGTGGTTCCGATAAAATCCCACTGATAACCAGTTGTTTTCTAATTTAGTAGAGTTTAAGTTTTCGAAAATTGACAGACAATTGACCCTAGCGAACTATCAAATTATTGGGGAGAAGGTGAGAGGCTAGAATGGTCTAAAATAGTGAAAAGTTAAGCTTAAACGCAAGTGTCAATCCTCTTGACCAACTTGCACCAGCATGACCTACAGCAGGTCACCAATAAAAAGTGCCCCACAGTAGTTTGAAGAGTGAGTTTCTATTAATTGGTGGCAGGCTTGTGCAAATCAATTCAGTTGGCTATCGATATTCCCTTTCATGCAGACATAACAATTTCTGTGAGTAATGGTCGTCTTGATTTTGGTCTCAAGCATCTCTCCCAACTCTTGAAGGTCGCTTGTTTCATGATTGGCACCGAACTGAATATTTTGCGTGTAGAAGCTTCCATTCAAAAAGAACTTGACAACCACCCGAAGCTTCCATATTTTGAAAAATTACATTTCCCTTCAACTCCAGAACACAGCTAGTCGACAGTTCAGGAGCCAGCGGACGATGCCATCGTCTGCACTTCAGGTATGGTTGGATTCTTCATCTGAAACAAAACCATCCCAACTCATTCAATGATACAAATTTCTGCTCCTATTACTAAAATAAAATAAATCTCCCTCTGTTTATGCAAATTTCCAGGTGGTGATGTCAAGACAAGCTCCTCCACGGATGACAACACCTGCCTGCCGTTGACTGCAGCACTGGTACTACCCACGGACCTCTCCTTCATCATCCACCATGATGGCGCCTCCGCTGACATTGGCTAGCGACATCGTCAGCAACGGCGCCAACCGAAAGGGCAGGGCGCCACCATCCACCATGACGGCACCTCCCCTGACATTGGACGAGAATTGGTTCAGTGTGCACCAGTTAATCTTCCTGATGGCATCAATGGAGCTTCAGGTATGGTTTCATATGCATTTATGCCTACCAAACAATTCCATTTTCTAAAGAAAATCTTTGAATGTTTTAATCTCACGCACCTTACACGGTCCATGTTCTAACAGAAACTTGATAATGCTTTTCGCTAAATTTGAATCATTTGGCAGGGGATGCCCCAGAATCCTCTGCAGTTCTGGGGCCTCGACTCATTGCTGCTCCTCAGCTACTGGGCACATTAGTGCCGCAATGCTTCACATTCAGTTATGGATCACACACAGCGCTTAAGTTGAACAACAGGCAATGGACAGTTACAAGCTGTCGCAACATGACGACGACCTAGCAAATGCCTTCAGCAGCACATTCAATGGCCTTTCCTTGCAAGATGATCACCCTGGTTCCAGTGACACAGGTAATGTATTCCTCTGTTCTGCTTGCTCTGTTCTCCTCTGTTTCAAAAGTAAATTAGTTGGCAGTTCATTACTGGTCTCATTTCTTCCTTACTGCTTTTGATTTGGGGATGTGATTATATTATGTATTCCGGCGAGACTAGTAAGGGAAATATTTAAACTAGCACTGTATGTATATAGCATGTGTTTACTTTTGCACTGTAGTCCAGATTCAATTATCTCTAATAGATAAAGGAAAAATATTGCACAGAAAGCAAACCTCAGTCACCTGGCATAGGGATAAATATCTTGTTAGGAACCCTAGTCCTGGTCCTGTCGGAGAGGGTTCGGAGATTGTATGGATGGGAAGGCGGAGGCGGAGGCTGGCGTGGTCGGCGTCGGCACACTGGTGCCATGGTGGATCACGCGAGCAGGGAAGAGGCGGCGGCTAGGGTAAACTCCTGCTCCCTAAAGGAAGCCGGAAACTCCCTACTCCCTGCTCCCTAAAGAGTGTCTTACAATATATAGGACTCTTGCTAATAATAGAAATAACCTCTAATTATGATAAATATGCATATAAAGATAATCTTGGGCCTATAGCCCATGACCAGGGCGACTCACTAGCCACCACGCCGGGCATATGTCTGGCCGGTCATAACATCTCTCCTGCCTTCTGAAACAGCTTGTCCTAGAGCTGGAAGTCGAGGTAGGCGGCCTTGAAGTTGTCCAGCAGCTCCCAAGTGGCGCCGTCCCTCAGCATGTCCGCTACTTGATCAGCGGGCGCCAGGCACCACGGCGCTGTTGAGCCTGAAGAACGCTCTCCGGTGCTGGCAGGACGTGGCCGTCCTGGGTGGGTGGAAGGGCGCCCGACGCCACAGTAGGGTCAACCCGGTGCTCCTTGAGGAGGCTTACATGGAACACGTCGTGCAGCCGGGTGCCATCCGGATGCTCCAAGCGATAAGCAACCTGACCAATGCGCTCGAGCACGCGGAAAGGACCCGCCCAACACCGCCCAAGCTTGTGCTTCGCGCGGGGATCCAGGGATTGCACCATGCGATGTAGGAGATGGAGCCAGACCTAGGCGCCGACCTCAAAGTCCACCTCCCGATGGTTGGCATCATAGTACTTCTTCACCGGTTGCTGGGCTTGGATGCGGCGCTGCCAGGGCCGGCTCTACAATTTTAAAGGCCCTTGGGCAACCAGAAGATAAGGGCGCGTTAGACTAATTTTTAATATTAAAATTATAGTGGATAATAAAAATTACTTTGCAAAAATACTGTAACAAGCAAATAAGTACAAATACTTCTTGTTTTCATTTTTTTTTTTTCTAAGCAGCACCTGGCCCAACAAATATTTCTTAGGCAGGTGTGGAGGAAATCGATCGGATCGGCGTCCTACATCGATATGCAGGCAGGGCCTAGAACCTAGATTGGCGTCGGCGTCCAAAGATAGACAGGGTGCTAGACAGGAAACAAAAACGAAACGTCGAATCATGCATGTGCTCGGCGCTAGCTCAACTCGATGATAGCGTCCTGGAAGACTTCCCTATAGCAGTTCTGTACGTAGTTGTAGGCTTTCAAAGGCTTATTATGCCAAATAAAAAATTATATGCACTTAATTACCTACGTGTTCTTGGGCCCCCAAACCCATGGGCCCCCTCGGCGGTCGCCCTGCCTGCCCTCCCCCCTAAGCCGGCCCTGGGCGCTGCCTAGCCTCAACCAAGATCTCGTCGCAGTCTCGGAGGAGAGCAGCGGCCGCCTCTGTCCGAGCTGACCCCGGGTAGTAGGGCAGCATGGGCGGTGGTGGCCTGCTATAGACCACCTCAAATGGCTTAGCTTGTAGGGCGGAGTGGAACGAAGTATTGTAGCAATACTCCGCCCAAGAGAGCCAATCGACCCACCCTCGGGGACGGTCGCCAGTGACGCAACACAGATACATGGCGATAATCTTGTTGACCACTTCTGATTGGCCGTTAGTCTGAGGATGGAAAGCGATGCTCATGCGGAGGTCAACACCGGCCAGATTGAAGAGGTCCCGCCAAACATGCCTGGTGAACACGGGGTCCCTATCGCTGACGATGGACGTCAGGAACCTGTGGAACCGGACGATGCCGTCTGAGATACACGGGCAACCGAGGCCGCCAGTATAAGGATGCCCCAGCGGAATGAAGTGGGCGTACTTTGAAAAACGGTCGACGACAGTGAGGCTGACCGATTTACCGCCCACCTTAGGCAGTCCCTCGATGAAGTCCATGGAGATGTCCGCCCACACCTGGGATGGAACCTCTAGGGGATGGAGCAGCCCCGTCGGCAGCATGGCCGCCGTCTTGTTACATTGACATGTGGTGCAGCCGCGCGACCCAGATCAGCCACCATGGTGCGGTCACCGGGGACATAACTCTGCTCGGAGGCGGTGCAGCGTCTTCGGGTCCCCTCGTGACCCGCACTGTGCTCGAGGAGGACCGCCTGGTGTCGAAGGTTGCCGATGTCGGGGACGTAGATGCGTGTGCCACGCAATAGGAGGCCACCGTCCTTGCGCCAAGGGGCGTCCAGCTCGCCCGCCTGCAACCGCTCCTACAGGAGAGCAGCGTTCGTGGCGGTAGCCGTGCCGCGTCGCACGTCGTCGAGGTAGGCGAAGGAGGGGTCCGTGAGAGCTGCCGCCGCCGCATCCTCAGGTATAGGGGCAGCATCCTCGGCGTCGCGGCGTGAGAGAGCGTCCACCACCGTGTTAAGTCACCTCAGCCTGTACTCAACGGCAAAATCAAAGCCGAAACGTTTACTCACCTATTGGTGCTGTGGCACCATCGATACCCTCGATCCAAAGCAAGTACTTGAGGCTAAAATGATCAGTCCGGACGATGAAGTGGCGGCCCCACAAGTACGACTGCCAATGCCGTGCGGCTTGCACCAAGCCAATCAGTTCGTGTTCATACGCGGCGAGCTTGAGGTGGCGTTGGGCGAACGGCTTGTTGAAGAAGGCCACCGGATCCCCACCTTGGTGCAGAACCGCACAAAGCCGACTGGAGGAATCACTGTCGAACACGAACTCCTTGGAGAAGTCCGCATCCGGAGCACCGGACCCATCGTGAGGGCAGCCTTGAGCGCCACGAAAGCTCCCGCGGCCTCATCATCCCAAGCAAACACGGGCATGCCATAGGAGACGCGTGAGGGGTGCAGCGATGGTGCCGAAGTCCTTGATGAATGTACGGTAGTAGCTGGCGAGGCCCAGGAAGCCGTGCAGCGCCGGCACCGATCGCGGCACCGGCCAGGCCTGCACCGCCTCCACCTTGTCGGCGTCCATGGCCACGCTGGCCGCCGAGATCATGTGGCCTAGATAGGCCACCGAAGGCATCCCAAAGGCGCATTTGGAACGCTTCAAGTGCAGCCGGTGGTCGTGTAGCGCCTTGAGGACGAGGGCCACGTGCTGCAAGTGCTCGGACCAAGAGGAGCTATAGATCAAAATATCGTAAAAAGACCAGCACAAACCTCCGAAGGAACGGCCGTAGAATGTCGTTCATTGGTGCCTCGAAGGTTGTCGGGGCGTTGGATAGCCCGAACGGCATCACCAGAAACTCATAGTGGCCCTCATGAGTGCGGAATTCCGAGAGTGTAAATATGGAGGAGTTGTAATGAGTTCGGTTTAAGTAAAAGTAAATCGGGGTTTAACCCTTCAGCTATGGTTAACAAGATCGCTTGGCTCTCGCACCCAAACCCTAGTCGCCCCACACCCCTGTCCACACGTGCGTCGCCGCACCTACGCGCCACCACCACGGCCAGGGCTAACCGCCGCCGGCCGCCACGGCCCCACACCCCTCACAGAATTCCTCTGAAAATGCTTTCAGCAGCACCTTCGACGACCTTTCCTTTGGAAACTACCACCCTGGTTCCCATGCCACAGCTGTCCAAGCAGCCTCCTTGGACACTTGGTAATGTTTTGCTCTGTTCTGCTTGCTTTGGTTCTCCTCTGTTCTGAAAGCAAAATTATTTGGCAGTTCATTCTTGTCTTGTTCTGAACGAACTGGCATCATCTCTTCGTTAATGATTTTGACTTATGGGATGTGCTTATATCATATATTCTGCCTAGACTTTTTGGCCGAATCATTATGGGAATCTCCTACCTATTTTTTTTTTTTTTTTTTTGATTTTCAATTAAATGAAAGAATGAAACGTACAAAAGGATTACAAGTCATCTATGCATATTCTGCCTAGACTAGCAAGGGGAAATGTTAAAAGTAGCACTGTATATAGCATGTGCGTTTAGTATTGCTCCATAGCCCACATTCATTTATCTATAATAAATAAAGGAAGATACGGCACAGAGCACAAACCTCACACTCCCCTAACCTGGCAAGCTAGTTCGTTAAAATTGTGTTGAAAACTGCTCGTTTGTGTCAGCTTGGAATTGTCAAAAGGTAACAATCTTTGTTTATTAGAACATAAAAGTATTGTCTGCATTTAAAAACTTCCCGAGGAGAATAACAACCAAATTAGGTGTCCATTGATGGTGTGTCTATGGCCTTGCTTGTTCAGGCTTCTAAGTTGTAATGGCTTTCGCTAGCTTCTTCAAAGCAGGGCAGATCGAAAAAGGCCATTTCTGATAAGCAAGTTTCGAAAACTCCCTATATTTATTTGAAAAGCAAGCTGCTTTCAAAAAATAAAAAATCTTATTCTTTCATTAGCTTTTCCTGTTGCAACTTCTAGCAGAAACTCAAACAAACAGGCTCATCTATGTAGGATCTTCGTGCCAAGGAGGAGGTCGTGAAGAAGAACAGTAAAGTGATCGTCGCCGCTCTCCAGCTCCATCACCTATGGCCTGATTTTAAAATGTACAAGTGGATTTAATTTGCTTCCATCCTATTGTCACACCATATATGTTCGGTAGAGTCAAATGAGGCCATGAAAAATATTCTTTCTATAAGGTGGTGTATGACATCGATGCCTTACCAAACATACAAGTCCTTCCAGTATACTTCAAAGAAAAATAACAACTTGCTCCAGAACACCAGAACTCATGGGTTGGACCTCAGTATTCTTCATCCGTTTTTCCTTGGACGGCGCAGGAGTTGATGACTAATCACAGGCCATCAAGGAAGCGTTCGAGAAATTGGCTTCATCTGAATCCTAGCATTACACAAAAAAAGTAGGCAAATTAATGTGAGGTTGGCATCAATGGGACTTTAGGTATCGAAAGTTTGAAAGGGCTCAAATGAAGGGAATAAACAAAGGCAACATTGTTTCCAGTACTTTATGTACTGAACATGGATAGCGATACTCTCCAAACTTGGACTTTATGTATTGAAACTTGTGGTTATTTTACATTAGTCAAGCAGACAATCGAAGTATGACATTGACAGTATACTTGTGATAAGGCCAGCCTGTGGAAAATCCATTCGACGAAGCTACTGCCTGCATTCTCTCCACACATCCACAAAAAAACTGAACCGAATGAGAGCCTCGAACTCGTTCTAGCTGGAGCTGGCATGCCGGATTTTCTGGTGAGCGCAGCGACAGGGGTCTTGAGCCCCGTCCTGCATAAGCTTGCTGCTCTGCTCAGCGACGAGTACAAGCGTTTCAAAGGTGTGCATGGTGAGGTTAAGTTCCTCATTCAGGAACTGGAAGCCATGCACGCGTTCCTTCTGAAGAAGTCTGAAGAGGAGAATGTTGATGTGCAAGACAAGGTGTGGATGAAGGAGGTCCGAGAGCTTTCCTATGACATCGAGGACAGCCTCGATGACTTTAGAGTCCGTGTTGATGATTACTCGACGAAACCAGATGACTTCATCGACAAATGCAAGAACCTACTGAAGAAGACCAAGGCCCGCTGTCGGATTTCCAAGGAGGTTGAAAAGCTGAAAGGCCAAGTCAAGGAGGTGAGTGAAAGGAATGCAAGATACAAACAGATTGGCGAGATTCTCATGAACACAAGCAACAAGACTGTCGATCGAAGAGCTCTTGCCATATTCGAGGATGCTTCAAGGCTTGTGGGTATCGATCAACCAAAACAAGAGGTAGTTTCATTTCTCACAAGGAAGGATGGGGGTTTTTCATCACAACAACTAAAGATAGTCTCTATTGTTGGAATTGGAGGAATTGGAAAGACAACCCTTGCATACCAAGTGTACCAAGAGCTAAAGGATCAGTACGAGTGCCGAGCTTTCTTGTCGGTGTCACGGAATCCTGACATCTTTAAGATTTTGAGAACTATTCTCAGCCAGGTGACAGGTCGACCTTTTTATACGACAGAAGCTGCGAGCATACAGCAGTTGATCATGGAAATCTGTGAATTCCTTCAGACGAAAAGGTACACCTTTTAGCATGCCACATCCATTCCGTTAAGCTATTTTAATTTCCTACTAGAAAATCTTTGGACAATATAAAAATTTTGTTGAAGGAAATGGCATTTAGTGAAGTAGTTATCATAAATGCTCTTTCTTTTCTGTTGTTTTTTATCTAGGTCATACAAGGGCCCGTCATACAAAGTATCAGTCAATTGATAAGGAGAAAATCCCTTAAATTATCACCAAGAGCATTTATAAGGAACAATTTGACAGTAGTTAGAGTTCGATAAGTATTTCTCTCTCAATATATTTGCTAACAAAAAGTCAAACTGACTTATAATTTGGAATGGAGGGAGTAAAAACATATATCCAGTTGTTGTAATAATATATATAAATCTAATGGTACAGTTTCCGTACCACCAATTTGTTGGGTCAATTAAATGTACCGAAGCTTTGATCCACTGCCAAAGTATGTTCTAAAGTTTTTTAAGTGCATTGTCACTACAAATCTATAAAGCAAGAAACTACGACTGTCAAATAGAAACCTCCTTGTTGTTACACGGTGACTTAAAAAATGTGTGATATTAAGACTCTTAGTTCTACTAGGACTTCATTTATCATTCTACTCTAATTATGACTTCTACTTGTAACTATGAGGGCTTTAGAACCAACTATGTAAATAAGGGGTAGATGCCATCGGCATCAACCAAGCCAACACAAGGGTCTCATCCAATGCTTGTAAGAAGCAATTAAGAACGCTCAAGAGGATTATGCTAGATAGTTCTATTGCACTGGATTTGCAATATGGTTCTAAATGGTCAAATATGGTTCCAAATGACAATCCTATAGAATTTGCCTCGGCAATTGCAAAAATCCTAATCTCTTGTCATGTTTGCTTCAATGTGTTGTCATCTGGGATTTTCTACGAGATTCATCTATGCTGTCCTTAATATGGTCCAAGCTATTGTACCTGCAATATCCTTTTAAAAATCTAAGGGTACATTGTTGCGCATAACTAGGGGTATGAGATCTATTATAACACAATACCTAGAATATCTATAGCTTACAACATCTCCATGGTTTTTGTAAAATAACTTGCTATTTTTATTTTCTAACAAAAAGGAAAATACCCGTAACAGGTTGGTAAAATAGCTCCTTGGAAATAAAAGTTGCCAAATATCCTCTCCAACTTGTAGTTTCTGCAGTCGAGAGGAACTCCGTATTCGCCATCTTTCTCAGGAGATCAGAGTAAATTGAACGCATGAATAAAATAAGAAAATAAAGGGTTTCATATAAAGAAATGGTTAGAGGAAAAAGAAACTAGTAAAAGTGGTTTGATGGTTAGAAATTGTTTTGGTTGCTAATATAAAATCATTTAGGAAGCTAATATCGAAAACTATTGGCAAGGGAAATGAATTGAGGCCGATATATATTTTGTTAGCTCGCTAAAACTGCATGTTGCTTTAGCAAGTTAATTATAGAAAACACATGGAGTTGCTCTTAGAGTGTATATAGACTTCATTTTGTAAATATCATATATATATAAAATACCAAAAAGATAGGTAGGGGCCTCCCCTGCTGTTTTTTTTTAAAAAAGTGTATATAGACAAATTTGGTGTAGATTTTAATTTTTTAGTGTTTGAGCTTTAATTTTACAAATTATATGTATCCTCGTAGTACATCATGATCCTCGATGTCGTGTCTTTATTCTAGAAATCCTAAATCATACCTCTCCTCCTAATACCCATTTCTGAGTACGTGAAAAGTAAAAATGGCATATCTACAAATAAAGCATACATTTTACTAGTGTGATATTATTATTGTGTTGTCTATCATTGTGGGGTATTATATTAATAATTATCTGTGGAATATTTGTGTGATCTAAAACATATCCTGGCATACTAAATAGTTTTATCAAATCATGTCGTAGGTACTTCATTGTAGTCGACGATGTATGGGATGTGGAAACATGGGAGATAACTAAGTGTGCATTGTCAAACAACAATTGTGGTAGTGTGATCATTACCACAACTTCGGATATATGATGTGGCCAAAGCATGTTGCTCATTATATTCTGATGGATGGGTTTACAAAGCAGAGGTTCTAGAAGAGCATGACTCAAAAATGTTGTTCCATAACAGAGTATTTGGTCCAGGGAATGAATGCCCAGAAAACCTAAAAAGAAGTCTCTGATAAGATATTGAAGAAGTGTGGAGGTTTACCGCTGGCCATTATTACAGTATCTGGTTTGTTAGCTGACAAAGCACGGAATGGAGTTCACTCAGTCAGAGAGTGGGATCAAGTTCAAACTTCTATTGGTCATGGACTTGAGAGAGATTCCACCGTGGAGGGAATGATGGGAATATTATCACTCAGTTACTTTGATCTTCCTTCTCATTTAAAAGCTTGCCTATTATATCTTAGTACATTCCCTGAAGATTATGAAATTTGGACATACGGTTTAGTGCAGCTCTGGGTTGCAGAGGGCTTCATTCCCGCCGAATCTACATGCACCTTGTACGAATCAGGAGAGAAGTCTTTCAATGATCTCATCAATAGAAATTTAATCCTCCCGTGGGAAATGAATGAGTGGACTGGCGAGGTGCGTAGCTGTCGTGTCCATGATACAATTCTTGACTTCATCGTGTGCAAGTCCACTGAAGACAACTTTGTTACAGTACATGGTATTCCAAGACTAGCACCTCCACCAGGAATCAAGGTTCGTCGATTGAGTCTGCAAGGTGAAATTGAAGGACAGGAGACCTTACAACCGAACCAGAACTATGCAAATGTTCGGTCAATTATTAGTTTCAGATTGCACTGTCCCTTGTTGGGTTTTAGATTCTTGCGTGTTCTAGACTTCACTGGCAGATTATTAGAAAACCATCATCTCGCAAACATTGGAGAATTGCTGCAGCTAAGGTATTTGAGCCTCAGGTATACTGGGAATGGGATAACTGAGCTCCCAAAACAGATCGGAGCACTACAGTACCTGGAAACTCTTGATATGTGGGGCTGTGACATAATCCAATTACCAACTGTTATAGTTCGACTAAAAAGACTTGTCAACCTACTCATAGGTCCTATGCGTCTAAACTGCTTTCCCCATGGAATTAAAAATTTGCAGGCATTGGAGGAGTTAAATTCAGTAAATGTTGACATAAAGACAGCATCTATTTTTTCAAAGAAATTGGCGATTTAACCAAGATGAGGCATTTGTGTATATTATTATTTTCCAATTCTAGTATTATTCACGAGGAAAGCTACGTGGATCTTCTAAAAAAGATGGTTTCTGCTTTTCAACGGCTAAATAAGCTTCAAACTTTAGATATACAGTTTCAAGATTATGGAGAAGCAGGGCATGCCATCATCTTGGATCTCCATAATCTTGAAACTGTATATCTAAAGTCCCTAATTTAAAATCAAGTCAGCTTGATTTTGGTCTCAAGCATCTCTCCGAACTTACAGAGATGGAATGTGTCATACTTGGCAGCGGATTGAGTACCTCGCGTGTAAAAGCTTCCATTCAGGAAGCACTTGACAACCACCCGAAGCGTCCAGATTTCAGAGTTGATTATGATTATGATTATGATTATGATTACTCTCCAACCAAAGACGAGTAATCACCTGAAACTTCAGGTATGGTTGGATTCTTCATCTGAAACAAAACCAGTACTCCATTGAGTTTCATCATATGAAATGATATACGACGTGTCGCTCCTTTTACTAAAACCGCCATCTGTTTGTGCAAATCTGGAGGTGATGACAAGATGAGCTTCTCAACCACGGATCACGACACCTCCCCTGGCCTTGGTCTTCGACATGGCTGGGCACGTCGTCTATTGAAAGCTCGCAAGGACGCTAGCATCTGTGGACGAGAATTGGTTCAGCGTGCACCACTTATTCCTGATTGCGGCAAGCCAACTTTATGTACAGTTTATAAGTATTTATGTGGTTATATATGCCTACCAAAGTTTTTTATGACATTATTCGTTCAGCTTTGTGTTTGTACTAATGTCACGCGTCTTATGCGGTCCATCCTTCAAATTTAATTTATAGCCCAAACTTGACAATGGTGTTGACTTGATTTTAATCATTTGGCAGGATCGCCCCATCCTCTGATGTTCTAGGGCCTCACTCACTGATGCGCTGTCAGCCTCTGTTTTTTCAGGACTCAATGATGCGCTGTCAGCCCCTAATTTTCAGGGTCCACTGTGCATCATGTATCACTCGCTGGATCAGGATCAGTAGGTGGTACACACAATTAAACGAGATTGATATAAAAAATACCATTTTTTATTGCTAATGGATAAAATGTGATATAAAGTTCATAAATACATAACCTGGCCAATAGGCCTTATGCCATGTATCAGAGTTATAAGATAACGGTTCTATGTCGTCGTGGCTCCATTCCTACAGGCAACTTGTAGTGCGGACAAACTCTAGCGTATTCCTATGTGCATTCTTATAACCTGAAGGGGTTTGAGTACATAAAGTACTCGGCAAGCCCTAACCTTGGAGGAGGGAACGTGGAAGGAAGCTTTATGTAGAAAAATTAGTGGTAAAGTTTGAGATATATGTGATTAGGTCAAGTAGTTATACTTATAGGTTAGGTCCTGGGTTAATGTATGGTTACCGAATCATAATACTCCATACCCGATCATTATAGCTGTGGAAGTCTAATTATAGTATTTCATCCTAGCATTTGCTCATTCTAAGGACATGACTATTCGAATAGATTCAAGTAAACTCTGTAGAGGTGTACAAATTTCCTCACATGATAGACACAATTCCTAACTATGTGCATTAGGCAGAAACAATTCTAACACGTGGTGTTGTAAATCCTGATAATAAGATCAACAAGTTTTTAGTTGCCTATTCTTTCATTTGAAATGATTTAGGGTCCCAAATTATGTTTGGAGTCTCATATTTTAAATTCAATTTTTTTTTTTT
Organism: Hyparrhenia diplandra; assembly: GCA_015847255.1. Lineage (NCBI taxonomy): Eukaryota > Viridiplantae > Streptophyta > Magnoliopsida > Poales > Poaceae > Hyparrhenia > Hyparrhenia diplandra. Next base: position 765,805 of record JADLZK010010699.1, on the reverse strand, counting down.
TGAAAGAACTCATATGGAGACATAAACCAAATCAAAGTTGTAGATATTGATGAGACATGTTATTTTTTTAGATAAACCAAATCAAAGTCTATTTTGACCCTCAGTTCTTGCCTTTGTCTAAATTTAGAACCTCAACTATCAAAACCTTTTAATTTTGAACCCCAGGTAGTTTTGAGTGGTTTTTAGATAGCTCTGGGGTAAAAGTTAAACTATTTTGTAGTTGGAGGCTAAAATTTGGGAAAGGCAAGAATTTTGAGAGACTAAAAATGGACTTAATCCAATTTAAAATAGAGCTTTAGGACAAATGATCGATAAAGGAATTTCAAGATTTATTATTCATGTACACAAAAAAAGGGATCTCGGTGAATTTGATACGAAATTGGATTAAGTAAAGAGTGTTTAGATAGGTTTCTAATAGTTTATGGGACTTTTTGATGAAAAGGTCTAAAATGGATTTCTGGTTGCAACTTTTTGGTGCATAGTGTCTATGAAGCTGAGAGGTGGCCCAAGGTGTCTGTTGTTTGAAATGTTTTATACTTTTATGAAAACTAGCTATTAGGCCCATTTGGATTCTTGGAATTGAATTCATTGTAATAATTTGTAGTTTAGGCACATATTTGTGATAGGGTATATAATTTCTTTAACTTTAATTAAGTTTGAAAGTACAAACATAACATGGCCTTATGAATTTGAGGGCTTATATGTGAACTTTAGAATGCTGTGGAATCTCAAAATTGAAGTCAAATAGTCTAATCAAAAATTAAGTAAATTGCAATTCCTTTAAAATGAAGGGATCCAAACGGGCCTTAAATGATTCACAATCTCTAATAGACGTTGAAAATGACTGCTAAGTCCCTGGGTATGTTTATATATATATTGCTGGCAAATAACAGCTTCACACTTGAAAGGCTCTACTGCGGCTTCCTTGGATCCACTGACTAATGTTTAGCTGCCTCAGCTAAAATTTGGTTAATGATTCAGGGCACCATTGACAGGGGTGAATAGCCGAATACAACCATGAGGTTTACTGGGTCTGGAGTCGTCACATTTGCAAGGGGGTGGACCCACCGTCGGGGTTGCCAAGGCGATTCAAGATCTGAAAGTCCAAGTCAGGAAGGTGTGGGTGAAAGCAATGCAAGATATAAGATCTGCGAGATTTTTTTTAAATCTTTTTTGTGTGATCACAAGGTCTGCGAGACTGTCATGAACACACAAGCACAATGTGACTGTAGATCTGAAATCTCTTGACGTATTTGAGAATGCTTAAGGCTCGTGACTTTGATGAACCAAAGCAAGTGGTAGTTCCATTTATGACGAAGGAAGATGGGGAATCTGTGGAAAATGATGCCGAGTATCAGCTATATAATGTTGTATATATGTGGGGTTAGCATGTGCGTGCCATTACACCTCATCTGACTAGTTACAGTTTTAATGTTTCGACACGTCTATTTTCTCGCATGGAGACCAGAGATACACAATTGCACATGTTTCCACATGAAGGAAGGATCCTATCCTAATAATGCACATGCACAAAATACAAAAAAATTAGCCACTCACATGCACGAAGTCAAAAATTAGCCACGCAAATTAATGTGCTTGTCTGGCTGGTTAACACCCAATCTCAGAATTGGCATCAAGTTTTGAGATCGTGAGAGTACAAGTACACAGCTTCAAGAAACAAAAAAGGATGTAAAGAAAATAGGAGCAGAAAGGAAAATTACAGAAGAGTTTGGATCCATAATTCAAACAGTGATGAGTTTGGAGCCAGCAGAGACACTGAGAGAGAGATAGAGAGAGAATACTGTGTTTTATGCGCGTCTGGCATGCACATTTGTGAGATCAGAGATACACATGTGCATGTGCGCCTAGCATGTGCATGAGCAACTTGGAAGACGAATACTCCCTCCGGTTTGGTATTAGAAGTCGTTTTGGACAAGGTTTGGGTCAAACATCGGGAATATAATCATCAATAACTTTTAAGTTGTTGAGTTTGTAAATGTAAAAATTATATGAGTAGATTTGTCTTAAAAAATACTTTGATAAAAGTATACATATATCACATCTCCATAAATATTTTTATAATAATAAGAGGTCAAAGTTGTTTTTTGAAGACCGTGTCGCTGTTCTAAACGAGTTCTAATACCATCCCGGAGGGAATATAATGCAAGGGAGTCTTGTACATGTATGTATCCTCATTGCAATCCACGGCATCAAGGTCGGTTTGCAGTGAATCCACCCACTATCCATACTCATTGCATTCCATGCAACCACGCAAACTAAACCAAATGGAAGCTTTCAGCTTGTTCTAGTAGCTAGTCGCTATGCCGGACTTCCTGGTGAGCGCAGCGACGGGGGCCTTGAGCCCTGTCCTGCATAAGCTTGCTGCTCTGGTCAGTGACGAGTACAAGCGTTTCAAAGGCGGGCGTGGTGAGGTCAAGTTCCTGATTCGGGAACTGGAAGCCATGCACGCGTTCCTTTTGAAGAAGTCTGAAGAGGAGAATCCTGATGTGCAAGACAAGGTGTGGATGAAGGAGGTGCGAGAGCTCTCCTACGACATCGTGGACAGCCTCGATGACTTCAGAGTTCGTGTTGATGATGACTTGGCAAAATCAGATGGCTTCATCGACAAATGCAAGAAGCTACTTGGACAAGATCAAGGCCCATCATCGGATTTCCAAGGAGTTTGAAAAGCTGAAAGGCCGAGTCAAGGAGGTGAGGGAAAGGAATGCAAGATACGAGGCAGATCAGCAATCTTGTCATGAACACAAGCAAAGTGACCGTGGATCGGAGAGCTCTTGCCATATTTGAGGAAGCTTCGAGGCTCGTGGGGATTGATCAACCAAAACAAGAGATAATTTCATTTCGACGAAGATGGTCGATGAAGATATTTCAACACAACAACCAAAGATTGTCTCTATTGTGGGAATTGGTGGAATTGGAAAGACAACAATTGCAAACAGAGTGTATGAAGAGCTGAAGGATCAGTTTCAGTGCGATTCTTCTTCTCGGTGTCACGGAATCGTGACATCTCCGGGATTTTAAGAACTATTCTCATCAAGATGACAGGTCAAGACTGTTATACGACAGACATACAACAGCTTATATATTGGAAATCAAGGATTTCCTTGAGTCAAAAAGGTACACACTGGGTGTTTTCTCTTTGCATGCAACATTTCTATCCATTCGGTTAATAAATTTATTTTAAAAAGCTTTGGCCATCGTATTTTCTTCGGTATGAAATTCGCTGCTCTCCGACCTTTGGGAAAAAAAACAGATGGTTAGAGAGATTGTAAATAATCATAAGTGTTCTTTCTTTTTTGTTGTTTTTTTCTAGGTCGATAGTCTTGAAAATGTGAATGATACACGTACACATTATCAAGGTGTGTTTGGTAGGGCTCCTCCCCAAGGGCTCCTCTAGAGGAGCCCGAGCTGTTCTCCTTTTTCCACTGAAAACAACTCCAATTAAGAGCATTTATAAGGTGCAATTATAGGGCCTCAGTCACTTGCTAAGGAGAAAACTTCTTAAATTATCACTAAGAGCATTTATAAGGTGCAATTTGATTTTTCACTTGTAATAAATTAAACTTCAATTAAGAACTCTCAATATATTTCTGAAAATTAGGAAAAAAATTACCATCTTTTTTGTAGTATAAAACTAAAACTATAGTTTGCGAACCACCGGACTGCCTAATTGTCAGGTAAAATGTACCAAAGTTTTTATTGAGAAATGTACCAAAGTTTTTATTGAGAAATACCAGTGCGTATATATTTTGGTTCTGCCTATATGTTGTAAAGATTCTTCAGTGAGTTGTCATTACAAATCGATCAAACAAGAAACTATTGCTAAGCATGTAAAGGAAAACATATGTAAATTGATAAAAAATATATAGATCCATAATTGATAAGTTTGTTAATATGTTACTCTGTCTAATAAGATTATAGCCCGTGCGAGAGCATGGGTTGATGGACCAATGTGACCAATCCAAATACAAAGTATCACCCACCTCATATGGAGAAAATCCATTAAATTATTACTAAGTTTGCAAGGTGCAGTTTACCTTGTAATAATTTGTAACTCACCTTAGAATTTCACTCGCAATATGTTGTTGATAATCAGAAAACAATTACGAGAAAAATACTATTTAGAATTACTGATATAGTACTACTCCTTCTGCACCACTATGCCTAATTGTTGTGTAAAATGTAACAAAGTTTTGATGTAGACTTACCTGTGTGCACTATAATTTTGTTGCCTAAAGTATATTTCTTAAATATTCTGCAATGAATGGAATTTTTTCTTTGATCTTGAATTGTGTTCTGCCGTACTAAATTCTTTTATCAAATCATGCCACAGGTATCTAGTTGTTGTCGATGATGTTTGGGATGTGGAAACATGGGAAACAATTAAGTGTGCATTGCCAAACAATAGTTGTGATAGTGTGATAATAACCACAACTCGGATAGATGACGTGGCCAAAGCATGTTGCTCATTATATTCTGATTGTTGGGTTTACCATACAAAGCCTCTTCGAAGACAGGACTCAAAAAGTTTGTTCCAGAACAGAATATTTGGTCCTGGGAATGAATGCCGAGAATACCTAAAAAAGTCTCTAATAAGATCTTGAAGAAATGTAGAGGTTTACCATTGGCCATTATTACAATGTCAGGTTTGTTAGCCAATAAAGCACGGAATGGAGTTCACTCAGTAACTGAATGGGATCAAGTTCAAACTTCTATTGGCCGTGGACTTGAGAGAGATTCAACTGTGGAGGGAATGATGAGAATATTATCACTCAGTTACTTTGATCTTCCTTCTCATTTAAAAGCTTGCCTATTATATCTTAGTGCACTCCCTGAAGACTATGAAATTGAGAAAGACCGTTTAGTACGGCTATGGGCTGCAGAGGGGTTCATTCCGGCCAAATCTACATGCACCTTGTATGAGTCAGGGGAGAAGTGTTTTACTGAGCTCATCAATAGAAATTTAATCCTTCCGAAGAAAGTAAGAAAATGGACTGGCGAGGTGGAGTGCTGTCGTCTTCATGATACAATTCGTGACTTCATTGTGTGCAAGGCTACTGAAGATAACTTTGTAGCAGTACATGGTATCCCAAGACTAACACCTCCACCGGAAATCAAGGTTCGTCGATTGAGTCTGCAAGGTAAAACTGAAGGAGATATCACCATACACTGGAACCAGAATTATGCAAATGTCCGGTCAATTATTAGTTTTGGATTCCCCTGTTCCTTGTTGGGTGTTAGATTCTTGCGTGTCATGGACTTCACCGACTGTCAGGGATTATTAGAGAACCGTCATCTTGCAAACATTGGAGAATTGCTTCAACTGAGGTATCTGAGCCTCAGAAAGACATCGATAACTGAGCTCCCAGAACAGATTGGAGTGCTAAAGCATTTGGAAACACTTGACATAAGGTACTGCAACATATCCCAATTACCAACATCTATAGTTCGACTTAAAGGACTTGTCAACCTACTGGGTCCTAGGAAGCTAAACAGCTTTCCCAGTGGAATTAAAAACATGCATGCATTGGAGGAGTTAAATTCAGCAATTGACATAAAAGCAGCATCTGTTTGTGTTGAAGGAATTGGCGATTTAACCAAAATGAGGCATCTGGGTATATCATTCTTTTCCAAATCTGGTATTATTGACAAGGAAAGCTACGTGGTTCTTATAAAAAAGATGGTCTCTTCTTTTCAACAGCTAAATAAGCTTCAAACTTTATACTTACGATTTGATAATTATGAACCAAGATGGGAAGCCGTCATCCTCGATGGAGATGAAATAATCCTTGAGGTGCCATGGTGCCCTGCTAGCCTAAGAAAGCTTGTTCTCAAGATGAATCCCATGTCAAGAGTGCCAAGCTGGATGAAGTCACTTGTCAACGTGGAAAAATTAGTGCTGAGCATAAAGAAATTGGACCAGGAAAGTCTATGTATTCTTGGGGATCTACCAGTTCTTGTCAGTCTAACACTGAAGATGACAAACAAACAACGACTTGTGATCAGCAACAGGTATGGATACAGAAGCTTGAGGTGTTTCAAAGTAGAAGGCATTTTATTCGGTAAGTTGGCCGGTATTCCCATGCTGACGTTTGAAGCTGGATCTATTCCAATGCTGGAACAACTCGTTATTACCCTTGATGCGGATATAACATTTTCTGGGAGCAATGGTCGTCTTGATTTTGGTCTCAAGCATCTCTCCCAACTCATGAAAGTCAAGTGTGGTATGTTCGGCACCAAACTGAATATTATGCGTCTAGAAGTTGCCATTGAGAAAGAGCTTGCCAACCACCTGAAGCTTCCACATTTTGAAAATGATCATAACCCTTCAACTGAAGGCAAGAAGAGCAACAGAGAACGACTAAGGCCGCGAAGACGCAGCCAGTCGACAGTCCACATAACACAGCCAAAGCCTCCTTCCATAGCGTCAGAACAACAAGTTCAGGAGACAGCAGACGATGTCGTCATCTGCACTTCAGGTATGGTTGGGTTCTTCATCTGAAACTGAAACAAAACCAGTACACCATACGTACATCCCAACTTTTCTCTTATTTCTCACTGAGTTCCATACATCCTGCTGCTATTACTAAAACAAATTTCCATCTTTTTATGCAAACTTGGAGGTGATGACAAGATGAGCTCCTCCACAACGGACAACAACACCGGCCAGTCGGCACCTTTCCTATTGGCCGTCGACATGGCCTTGGCCAGTCGGATACCCACGAACACCTTCCCTGGCCTTGGCCGTCGACGTGGCCGTGGACTTGTCCGGAAACGGAAAGCTCGCCAGGGCGACACCATCCGTGGACAGGAATTGGTTCAAGGTGCACCACTTATTCCTGATCGCGTCAAGGGAACTTCAGGTGTGGTTTTATATGCATTTATGCTTACCAAATAACTGATGCCTTAATATTACTAATTAGAGGCGACAATATAGTCACCACGTTAATTTCATCCGACACGTACGCTAAAAAAAAAGATAAATCATAATAAATTGCTATTACTAATTACAAGCCTCAACAGTGGTACCACGTCCATTCCCGCTCAATGTGCCAAAAATAGTAACACATTCTAAAAATTCTCACAATAATTAGAAAAATCTAATCTTTAGATTGCTAGACTCAAACCATCATCGCCGACAATAACCATTAGATCTATTGTAATTTATAAAAAAGAAATTACGCACCTCTGCCTACCAATATAAAAAAATACTCCTTCCATTCTAAATTGTAGGTCGTTCCAAAAATTCTGTAGTCCATTCTAAATATGCATCTCAAGTTTGAATAAAATTATAGTGACAATTAAAAAGATTTGTAGTATATGAAAATAAAATTAATGAAGAATCCAATGATACTAAATTAGCATCTTAAATGTTATTAACTTATCATATAAATTTGGTTGAACTTGAGATGCCTTGACTCTCCAGGATTCTTGGAATAGATTACAATTTGGGATGGAGGGAGTACATAAAGTAACCAACTAACTTTTGTATCTAAATTGCCCACCTTTGGCATTACCCAAGATAATTCAAAATAACCCTGTAAATTTGTATATAAATACCGCATATATTATTATGAAAGATAATTTAAAATACCGTCTACCGATTTTATAATCACCCATCTTTAATTTGCATCTAAAACATAATTCAAAATAACCCTACAAGTTACAACATTACATCTAAATTACCCATCTTTATCATTACGAAAGATTATTCAAAATAGCCCTCTAAATTTGTATCTAAATTACCCACATATAACATTATGAAAGAAATTTAAAATACCGTCTACCGATTTTATAATCACACATCTTTGTCATTATAAGAGATAATGCAAAGTGACCTTCTAAGTTTGTGTCGAACCCGGCTAGATTGGGCCGAACTCGACACGTGACCGGGCGTCGTGAGGGCAGCGAGACGGAGGTGGAGGGGCGACGGGCGGCGGCGGCGCTGACGGGCGGCGGTGGACGCCAGCGGCGCTGGGGCGTCGTCTTGGCGGCGGTGCAGGAGGGAGGGACGGCGCCTAGGAAAAGGAGAGGAGATTGGGGTAAATTTCTTTATTTGCTTGTTGCCCCGAAAGATTACGGACCCCTTTTTATAGCCCGGCTAGTGGGACTTGTATCGCCAAACAATTTCTCTAAAAGGTTTCCTTATAGATTGGAATATCTTTTTACAAGCATATCCTATTTATTTTCCTAATAAGGGTCTCCCTTATAGGTGGAATATCCCCTTGCACACCAAAAAGCCTAAGATAATCCTAGATAATTTCCTTCTTTATTTCTGAATTAATTGCCGAAGAATCCGCGGAAGGGAGGCGGAGGCGGGGCGGCCGCGCCGCGCTGGCCCTGGTGGCGCGCCGGCGCCCTCGAGCCTCTTGGGCCTGTCCCCGCTGGGCCCTATTTCTTGGGTCATGACATCTCCCCCCTTCTCCAACCGGCGCGTCCTCGCTACTGGATGAAAGTCCATTCGGTCACACCCGGTGGATGTCCGTTTGCACCTGCATGATGAGCTCAACTTGCGGGGATCAGCTTGTCGTGCACCGGTTCCCTGAGGATCATGTTCTCCGTGTTCGCTTTGGAGCAAATTCCGGGAGATAGTGAAGATTGCTGATGTAGCCATGGTAGATGTACCGATGGACAACACGTCCCTGGCGAGATGCCGTCTACCGACGGGCCGCGAGCAAGAGCTCCCCTCGAACTCCCACCTCAAGATGCCGATGCACCATGTCGCGAGGCGGGCTCTCCAGAACAAGAAGCGCTCATTGGGCGGAGCGTCGACGAGCGGAAGGAGGCGCCGGATGGTGATGTCGCGGCGAGTAGGAGGGGTGGCAGCCAAATTCAACATCGTACCGTACATGAAGGAGCCGACGTCGAACGGGGATGGAGATAGCTGGTGTGTGGCTCTCTCTGCGTCGTAGCTGATGTGGACGTTGTCGACGGTGAGGAAGAGGCGATCCATGCCGCCGAGGAAGACGACTGCCGTCGAGCTGGGCCGGATGGCGCCGTGGCGGATGCCGCCCAACAGGATGGTAGTTGGCGCTGCGGATGTCGGTGCGATGGTGTAGGCGTCGAGAGCAAGGAAGTTCGTCCCCGCGAACCCCCGCCTTTGAAGTAGAGTCTCCAGCAGGTCCGGTAGCAACGGAGACGAAGCTGGGAGGTAGAAGCGGCCACCGAAGAGGAGGAGGCCATCCTCGACCGTCCAGGCAGGCACAACATCACCTGTGGTGACGTCGAGGGCGATCCTACGCAGGTGCTGGTCCTCCAGTGTCCCCTGTCGCAGCTGAAAGAAGACTCCAATGGACATGTTGTAGAGGTCCAAGGCAGTCGCATGCCTCGAACGTTTCCCCGGCTAGAAGGGAGGGTCCGAACGCCGGGCGAAGATTCCTGACCTGAGCGGTCGGGACCGGGGCGCCCCACCCGCCCGTGAGAGAGGTGGTGCCCGGCGTGCGAACGCTCGGGATGGCCGTCCCGGTAGTACTGGAGCTCGTTGTTGGTGAAGTCCCACGTCACTCGTCCCAAGCTTGCCAACCAAGGCATGCCAAGGATGGCGTTGACGTCATTGCCCATGTGTAGGACGTAGGCGTCGATGTCGAAGCTGCCAGCGTCGATGCGTAGTGGTATGTCGAAGGTGGCAGCCCGACATGTCGTTGTGGCGCCGGTGCCAGTGGTGATCAACACACGCACTGGCTGAGTTCGGAGGCCTGCCGTGGTCACCACACGGGGGTCTATGTAGTTGTGCGTTGCTCCTGAGTCGACGATGATGTTGACACCTGTGCCTGAGATGATGCCGACAAGGTATAAGGAATGAGCCCCACATACCGGGGAGTCGGGGTCCCCGAAGAGGACTCTCAAGTCGGCGTTCTCCACTTTGACGTCCACCGGTGGAACGCCCTCCGGTCGTCGGTGTAGTCGTTGAAGACCGTGATGTCGAAGAGGTGCTTGCACTTGTGACCGCGCGTAAATGGCTCGTCACGGCTTGAAGCGGGCCGCCTTGCGTCGCTTTGTCATCTCCTCCGTGTGTCGGCCGTTTAAACGGCCGAGTCGGTTGTCAGCGGCTGCTCTTGGTGTGGGCGCTGGGGGCGCCATCCGGGCGGCGTTGGCGCCTTGCCCCGCCGCTGTGTTGGCTTGCCGGAGTCGTAGAGGATGGTGAGGCGTCGCTCATACTCCTCGAGAGACATGGCTGCCTCCATGTCCCTGGGATCCTGCATCTCGGCGTGCATCTTGAGCGGCTCGCCCAATCCGGCTATGTAGATGTTCACCCCCGCTGCTTGTCGTCGAGGTGTCCAATGCGCGCCACGTGCGCGCCGGGAACTGCCGTGTACTCATCCATGGTGCCTATCTTCTGAGTGATGCCAGCTTCGCCTAGCGGGTTCCGCCGTGCAGCCGGGGCGGCGTTAAGTTGATGTCTTGGGCAAAGCTTGCCCAATCATCAACATTTTCTCTGGGACAACCTCATGTACCACTGCTGTGCTCTTCCTGTGATATGATAGGAGGCGTACCAAACTTGTTCTGTAGTTGACGTACCTTGTCCCCTGAAGAATTGCTCGCAGTGGTTGATCCATGGGAGGGGATCTTCCTTGCCATCATACGTCGGGAAGGACAATTTGTGTGCGGGCGGAGCGAGGCCTGGGAAGGTGTCCACCGGGGGTGGTGGGGCGGCGCATGTGCCCCTAGGGCCGGCCCCGCCGGGCGCGGGCTTTAGCCCCGGGTAGCCTTTCATCATGTTCTCCAGAAGCGTCTTCATGGCAAGATTAGCCTCCTGCGGTTGTGCTTGACGCTGACCTCCTTCGGATCGTTGCACGATAAGATAGCAACCTGATCGGCGAGCGTGTCGAGCCTCTTGGTGAAGGCGAGAGAATTGGTTCCCCAAGTTCTTCAGCCAGCTTCTTGGTGTCGTCATCCATGGTGGTGGGTGGATCGAAGTGGTCTCCGGATACCAGTATCGAGAACCCGGCTAGATGGGCCGGGCCGACATGTTACCGGCGATCGTGGGGGCGGCGAGACGGAGGTGGAGGGGCGTCGGGCGGCGGCGGCGCGCCGGCGGCGGTGGAGGCGTGCGGCGGGCGGTGCGAGGAGGAGGGGTGGCGCGCGTGGGAAAGATTGGGATAAATTTCTTTATTTGCTTGTTTCCCTGAAAAGATTACAGACCTCTTACTTTTATAGCCCGGCTAGTGGGACTTGTATCGCAAGCAATTTCTCTAAAATGTTTCCTTATAATTGGAATACCTTTTACAAGCATATCCTATTTATTTTCCTAATAAGGGTCTCCCTTATAGATGGAATATCCCCTTGCACACCAAAAAGCCTAAAGTAATCCTAGATAATTTCCTTCTTTATTTCTGAATTAATTGCCGAAGAAGCCGCAGAAGGGAGGCGGAGGCGGCGGCGGCGGCGCAAGGCGCCTGCCCTGGTGGCGCGGCCGTGGCGCCCTCGAGCCTCTTGGGCCTGTCCCCTGGGCCCTATTTCTTGGGTCATGACAGTTTGTATCCAACTGACACATATATGTTATTAAATTAAACAAGATAATATAATATTTGGATTCTTCTTTTGAAACAAAACCGAACATCTCTATTTTTCTCTTAATTTGTCATTGAGATTGTCCCGCTCCTATTACTGAAATCGCTCTGTTTTATGCAAATTTGGAGGTGACGACAAAATGAGCTCCTCCACCATGGGCGACAACAATGTACACTTGTTGACTGCAGCACTGCCACTACCCACGGACCTCTCCTTCACCATCCACCATCACCCCGCCTCACCTGAAACTGGCCGTCGACATGGCCAGCAACGGCGCCGATCCGAAACTCGCCAGGGTGCCACCATCCGTGGACGAGGAGTGGTTCAGGGTGCACCACTTATTCCCTATCGCGTCAACGGAACATCAGGTATACATAGTTTTTAACTTTTTATGTATTTATTTATGCCAACCAAACAACTTTTCCAGAGTGCATTTTATTTTATTATTCTTTTAGCTTCGTATGTTCTTAACATGACTGCGTGCGGTCACAGAGGCCAGAAACTATTCCATTTTCTAAGAGAAAAGCTTCGTTTGTCCTAATGTGGTGTGCCGGGTCCATGTCCATGTTCTAACAGAAACTTTTTCTCAATCACGCAAAAGCTTTACGCGTCTCTGCATGAAGTAGAGAAATTGTTCAATACAATGCGCCTCAGCGCCCTAGGGGGTTCAAATGTTAAAACATGAATGCTTAGGCCCTCCCTAGTGTACAGCAAGCTATCCGATTACATTAGACAACGATACATTAGACAACGATCGACCTAGACTGCGACACCAGCTAGAGAGAGCCTATGCTCTTGCAGCCTGACGACGGCCATGCCGCTTGCGCAGGCCCACACCACTCTAGGGAGGGAACAACAACCATAGCACCTCCTCATTGGAGTCACTGCTGATCATCTCCTTGTAAACCTGCACATCTCCTTGTAAGCCTGCAGAGCCGACGCTGACTAGGCCCATACGCTTCAATATGATGTACTCACCACGCTTCGAAGCCGGGATATGAGAGATGCTCTGCGCCGGCTCCTGGAGTAGGGGAAGTAGGGCGAAGTGAAATGACCGTAGGTCGTGTCCTCTAGCATAGGCGCCGACAACAACGGTGGTGGTCACGGCTTCTTGACCATGTCAACAAAGTTGTTGAAGCGACACTGAGCTGAAGCCGAGTTCGTGGGCGACGGAGGCATGTCCTCATCCACATTACGTAGTGGCGTGTGGAGCGCATCACCCTGTACACCCAGCTGATCCACCGCACATGGCTCTGCCTGCTCGGACCAAAGCCCGGCGGCCAGTATCCCTCACCTACTGTGGGCGCGTTGGCGTCCGAGGCCCGTCGAACACCAACAATCTAGGTGAGATTGATTGGCGTCGGCGAGGTAGGGCGGGCGCGAAAGATGTCTGCTGCCTCGCCTCAACACTGGGCAAATCATCCCAAGGGTGCGTGAGCTGCGCCAGCTCTTGCGGTGCCGCGTGGGGTTGAGGCTGAGGCGTAGGCTGCACCAACTCCTGTGGACGGCGACAAAAGGTGAATCAGCCGCCACCGTAGGTAGCGCCTTGATGGACTCCAGCGAGCAGGCGACGAAGGATGAGGCGGCAAGGAGCTCCACCAGCATCGGGTTGAAGGAGATGGCCAAAACGAGGGGACCAACGCTGCGCACATCGCCTCCGCAAAGTGGGTCCACAGCGGCCTGCACGAGGGACCCAAGGGCGCCTTCGCGTCTTGGCTGGGAACATCTACAACACACGAGGTTGAGGACAGTGCTGACTACGCGACTCGTCCAGCTGAACCACCGCCACGTGGCTCCGCCTTTGCCTAGTGGTAGGCGCGGTGGTGGTCGGCAAGGCTCTGCCAAGACCAGGGTCCACCGGGCGGTGGCGAACTAAGGAATGACCACCCAAAGCACGATCGCCCCCCCCGGGCGGAGGCTCAAGGAGGCACCTTACAAAGTCGCTTGCAATCTCGCGCCAAGGTGTTGAAACTCTTTGTAGTGGAGGCATTGTGGAGGCAGCCTGCAGGTAGCAACCCAATGGGCGGTGGAGACGCGCTTGAGGCACTTCCCCTGGAGGCCCGTCGGGAGCGACCCGGGGGAGTAGCCGGTGAGCGGCTAGGGGCGTTCCCGCTGTCCCTGCTACCGCCAACCCGACTCAATGGCACCGCGATGTGGTGCCAGTTGGCCATCTACATCTGTGGCGTAAAAGCACTGAAGAGCGGACCCTCGCACGCCCAGCACCTAGGCGTTGCCCGGGCAGGATGCACCCTCCATGGGCGGGACGGGCAGGCCGTTACTGGCTCACGGCCCAGCCACCACCCGGCGACCTGCGGCGCCGCCGCCCGTGCGCCACTCTAGGAGCGTTGCCGCGTGCACCACTTGCCGTCGGCGGAGGCGCATGTTCCGTCGGCCAGCGGCGCCGTCGTAAAACGCGCCCGGCGGTAAGCGATGCACAGCTTGCGACGGGCGGCGCCTCGTCGACCGCTTTCGGCAGCTCGGTTGCGGGGTTGGAGCTAGGACTCACCGCGGCGCAATGGTACCCATCCGGACAACATCAAGGTAGGATAGCCGCGGCACCCGGTAAGTCGCGATCGAATGGAACAACCCGATTTATCCATCCAATGCATGGATTTGGAGCGACCGAGGGTTCCGCCCGGGGTAAAAAAGGCGCATCCGGCGAGCGTCGCCCCTTGCTTCTTGAGGCCTGATGAGTGCAATGGGAGGCCATCGGCACGGATTGGATGACGAGGCACGGTAGGGGGCCGGCCCGGCACGGAGGTAGCCGCGTCGCGGCCCGCGATACATCACCAGCGGTAGCCACATGCAAGGTTCGGATCAACCTCGGTGAAGGTATGCACGGCCCGGGTCAGCGGCAACTACTCGCCAGCATCCGTCTGCGTCGTCCTCCTCACTTTGTAACCAACGTCTTGTCGTCCTTTGTCCCCCTCAAGGTCCCCTCAACGAGAACCGTCGCATTGTGCTTCAGCATCTTCTCTACCAACCTTGATGAGGCCACCGACCCGAAGGGGGGGCGGTGGTGGCGGGGAGGAGAGGCGGCGCCATGGTAGCGAGGGGAAGGTGGCCGCGGTCTTGGAGTAGTCACCGGGCGGGCTGGGCGAAGCTCCCCATGGATCGATAGATCGGGGGTCCTTGGACACCGGATGTGTAGCTGGATGGGAGGGTGGAGGGCTGGGGTGGCCGGCCAGCCTTGTGCCTTGGGGAACAGGCCGCCGGCGCCGCCGCCTAGGGGAGGGGCCGGGTCGTGTGTGTATGTGTGTGTGTGTGGGTGGGGGGCGGGGGGGGGAATAAATTGGGTGGGGAGGTCCTCACCGTGAGGACCTCCTCCTATTTTACTCTAAATAGAGAGATTAGGGTATAAAATTTAATATAGAGATTAGGGAATATAGAGATTCGGGTTTAGGGTTTAATATAGAGATTAGGGTATAAGACTTAAAATAGAGATTAGGGTTTAGGGGCTTAATATAGAGATTATGGTTCAATTTAGTGTGTAGGGTTTAGGGTTTAGTGGCTTAATATACATATTAGGGTACAAAATTTAAAATAGAGATTAGGGTTCAACTCATAATATAGAGATTAGGGTTGAAAAGATTAATATAGAGATTAGGGTTCATGGTCTAATCTAAACACTTGACAATGACTTTGGCTTCAATTTTAATCATTTGCCAGGGACCGCCCCAACCTCTGAAGTTCTGGGGTCTCCACTCATTGCGGCTCAGCAACAGGAAGCATTCATGCCGCCATGCTTCACATTCAGTTCGGATCACTTCCCAATGCGGAAGCAGAACAACAGGCGATTGACTGCTACAAGCCGTCGCAGCGTGATGACCTAGCAAATGCCTTCAGCAGCGCCTTTGACGGGCTTTCTTTGCGCAACGACCACCCAGGTTCCAGTGCCACGGCTGTTGAAGCAGCCTCCTCGAACACCGGTAATGTTTTCCTCTGTTCTGCTTGCTCTTGGTCTCCTCTGTTTTGAAGGTAACAATATTTGGCAGTTCATTCTCATGTTGTCCTGAATGTACTGGCCTCATTTCTTCCTTACTGCTTTTCACTTGTGGGATGTGCCCATATTTTGACTAGTCTGGGGAAATCTTAAAACTAGCACATGTGTTTACTTTTGCACCGTAGGCCACATTCATTTATCTCTAATAAACAAAGGAAATATACTGCACAGAAAGCAATATGTACTATGTTACTGTGTGTTTTTGGAAACGAACCAAGCAGTGAGCTGCCGATTATATTAAAAAGGAGAGTTCTGGGAAGTACAACGAAACAACACAGTTCGGTTTTTGTTACTGTGTGTTAGAAACCATTGGAGAGTGGATTGTATAACCCTAACCCGGCAAGCTAGTTTGTTAAAATCTGTGTATACATATGCTCGCGCAACTTCAGATATCGTGTCCATTTCAAATTACTGCTAGACTCGAATTTGAAAATATAAATCCTTAAAGTTCTTAAAATAAGTTGAAATGTCTAGCCTTTAATTTGGTAGACTCGTATCATCATCCTCGATAATAAGCATCAGCTCCATTGTAATTTATAAAATGAAATTACTGGCCCCTACCACGCTATGGTGCATGTTCTAACAGAAACTTGACAAAGTCGTTAGCTTGCATCTTAATAATTTGGCAGGGGCTGCCCCAACAACCTCTGAGGTTCTGGGGCCTCGAATCATTGCTGCTCCTCAGCAACATGGAGCATTCGTGGCGCCGTGCTTCACATTAGGTTCTGGATCACCTCCCAACGCTGAGGACCTAGCAAATGCCTTCACCAGTTCCTTCAAGGGGCTTTCCTTGCACAACGACCACCCTGGCTCAAGTGCCACAGTTGTTGCAGCAGCCTCCTCGGACACCGGTAATGTTTTCCTTGCTCTCTGTCTCCTCTGTTTTGAAAGTAAATTATTTTGCAGTTCATTCTTCACCAACAGGAGACATTCTCCCTTGCTGCTTTTGACTTACGGGATGTGCTTATGTATTCCGCATAGCCCACGTTCATTTATCTCTAATAAATAAAGGAAAATATTGAGTCACCAAAAGCTGCCTGGCCAATGGTCTGTATCCCAAAAGAGGGAGGTCTGTGTGTTTTAAACCTTTCCACTCAAAATGAGTGTCTTATGCTCAAGCATCTGCATAAATTCTATAACAGGGCTTCTATCCCTTGGGTTAAGCTTGTCTGGGACAAATATTATCTTGATGGGAAATTACCATAACTTTTCTCTTATTTTCTCATTGAGTTTCATTGCCTTAAATGATACCACTTGTGCCAATCCTTTTTTTCGAAACCGGGCGTTGCCCGTAATGCATTAAGAGAAGCTGGAAAATTAAGTTACATCCTAGTCGAAACCCCTGGCGAGATACCAGTTGGTGGACTAGGCGACACACAAACAAATGGCACCGGCTAGAACGGTGGAGCCTTAAAATTGTACTTGGAAGAAACCTATTTTCGCGACTCACTTTTGCCAAACCTATTAGCTTTATTTTTTTTTTTTCATACTACTTGTACCCTTGACAGAAACTTGTCAATGCCATTAGCTTGAATTTTTTTTACAAGAGTTACCTTGAATTTTAATCATTTGTCAGGGCCTGCCCCAATCTCTGATGTTCTGGGGCCTCAACACATTGCTGCTCCTCAGCAACATGCAACAGTTGCGCCATTCTTCACATTCAGTTCTGGATCACCACCCATCCCTGAAGCGGAACAACAGACAATGGACAGTTATGAGCCGTTGCAACATGACGACCAAGTGAATGCCTTCAGCGGCACCTTCAACGGCCTTTCCTTGCATGATGACCACCCTGGTTCCAGTGCCACATCTGTTGAAGCAACCTCGTCAGGCGCTGGTAATGTTTTCCTCTGTTCTGCTTGCTATGCTCTGGGTCTCCTCTCTTTTGAATAGTGAATACCGATATTTGCAGTGCACTCTCCTGTTGTTGTGAATGTATGGCCGCATTTCTTTCTTACTGCATTTGTTTGAATTATGGGTATATTATTTACTATGCATTTGTTGGAATTATGGCACATGTTTAATTTTGCACCGTAACCCACATTTAACTCCAATAAAGGAAGATACTGATACTGAATACTCCCCTGGCATAGGAATAAATATGCAACTATGCTATAGTCTGTTGTAAGCAATAGCAAGCTAGTTGTTAACATCTGTGTATAAAGCTGCTGGTTTGGTTCAGGCTTTCAGCTTCAAATTATAGGAGTTACAATACAAAATGCTAAGCTAAAACTAAAGGGGATTCAATTAGCGAGTTCTGGGTAACCACAATCTTTGTTTATTATTAGAACAGAAAAATATTGTGGGCGTGCCTGTTCGAGCTTCTGATTGCTTTCGCAAAATTTCCAATGCAGTGGACCAACTGAAAAAAGAACTTTCTGAGAAGCAAGTTCGAAAAGTTGCATATATTTACTTTAAAAAATAAAAAGCGGCATTTAAAAATATTTTCCTGAAAAGATAACTTCATACCTTGGTAGCTTTTCTGATAATTAAAAGCTAGTCTACTGGCAGAAACTCAAACAATCATGCTCTATGTAGGATCTTCATCATGCAAAGGGAGGAGGAGGTCGTCAGGAACCACAGTGAAGTGATCAATAACCTCGTCACTCTCCAGCTCCATCATCACCTCGATCATGCATGTAGTACTTTACAGTGGTCGGCGTCTGCCAAGTGCCAATTCTCGGTGGCTGCCACTTATTCACTTAGTACCTACGCGTTGTCTCTTCATTTCGTCAGTAAAATTTGTTAATCCCTATGGTGAAATTTGGTCTGAATACTATGAGTTTGTATTGTTATTTGGATATATTCATTCATTTTTGAATGTTGAGACAGCCACATTTGTGTTCCTTATTAATAATAATCTAAAAAACCAAGTCATTGGAGGCTGTGACATTGATCATCCACTTGTACAAGTATGTGGACTTCGTTTTGCTCTTCGACCGTGCTTTCTACTTTCTATAGTTGGGACTCGGGATAATGCGACTTGGGCCAATCAGATTTTGTTGCGAATCCTGCATGTGTGGCTTCACCAGTGCCCTGTGCTCGGCTTAGTCACTTGTTCATCTGTTATGTCGAATGCATTACATGTAGAAAGGGCGGCGTCATGGGCGGGCTGCACGTGGGGAGGGAATAGAGAGGGTAGGGGCACGGGGCAGGATAAGGGCACCAAGGGCACGGGGCAGTCATTTTCCCTTCACCTACCACGCCCGGCCAGCTGAGGTGCGGTGGTGTGCCATGCCTCACCTAATGTAGTAAAATGTATCGTTTTTCCCTAAGCCGCTAAAACTGTAACGCCAATCCTAAAGCTGCTATTTGAGGATTGGCCAGCCTTAATGGTGGCAAAAAGTTAAATTCCCCTATCAATGACTCTTCTCGACAAAGCACGTCATTGATAATGAATGTGACGTGTGTTGTATAGGCGTGTAACAAATCACCGGGACATCAAGTAGAGTTTCCAGGCCCATGTATTTTAGCAACGAGCACACAACACAACCTAAGCCTAATAATCCTCCTTAGGCCCACGTTTCTAGATAAAACGCGTCACTTTCCTTAGCAGTGACGCATCTAGATAAAACGCGTCACTTTCCTTAGCAGTGACGCGTCTTGTTCACCCGCGTCACCGATATGGTCATATATTTGTTACGCGCCAGAGCAATACACATTACAAATTATATCAGTGACTGCAAGGGTAACTGATATATCGCTATTAGTGACGCATCTTGTCCGTAGATCATGGGCAACAACTAATCAGTGAACCAACGTCACTGATATTATTTTAGTGACGTGCTTTGTTTCTGAGTCCACTAATTGAGGTGTCACCGACTTGCTTTTCTGGCACAGTGTCCCTTGGGAGGCCTCGTTGTGGAGTGGGACACTCAAGATGGAGTAGACACCGTAGACAAAAAAGCAGCCGTGCACATACATACCCACATGGCCACATATTGTGCGGCGGAAAGTCTATCGCTGACAGTTTATCCACGGGTCATCCCAGGTGGTAACCGTCACAGGATGTCTTTCATGATGGTTTCGGTATTTTTCGTGTCGGAACTGGCCATCACAGAAACAAATTTCTAGGGTAGTGCATTGTGCGGGCAGCCCCTGTTCACAGGGCAGCATCGACGCTCGTGGCCCGACTACCATGGTCAAGAGCCTACAGTTGGCGCCGAGCGCGTAAGGGTGGAGACATGAGCGTGGCTTGCAGCCGAGCGGATCGGACCTTCGTAGCCACGAAATAGCTCTCCTGATTCCTTAAGTGTGGTGAGTTTGCGATAGCTAGATCAAGCCTGTTCTGCAACAATTTCTTTGCGGAAAATTAAATGATATGCACGGTAGCCGGCCGGGTTTCTTATCTGGACTGGAGACTTGAGAGGAGCTGACGAAGCAGCTACACTTTTGGGCTCTGGCGTCCCGAAGCTTTACCACCCTCCCAACAGGCGCCATCCAGGGAAGTTTTGAGAGTGCGGCACACAACACGTTGATTCGGTTCTTTTATACTTCCTTCAAAATGCAAGAATTCTATAGCAATTTTACAGAAAGAACCAGTTCAATTTCAAAAATAAAAAAGAAAAGAATTTATTCCATTCCAAAGGAAAAATTATCTAACTATAGTGCTTACCGGTGTATACTTTGCCGACATCTGTTGGACAACTTGCTTTGAGCTTGTATTCTACACATCCACATTTAGAGTGCTGCATTGGTGCTGCGCACTGCACATTTTTATTTCGATTCTTGCCAACACATGTGCTGATTGTAATCCTTACCAACACATTGGGCAACATCTGTTGGACAGCTTTTGTGTAAATAAAATCTCAAAATGCTCTGTTGGACGGAGAATAAAGCTGTAATCTTTCCTACTGCTTTCCCAACGACGACTTGTGTCTTCTTCGCCAACCCCGTCTTCTTCCCGCGTGAGACACTGAGAGCTGAGACATCTCTCAAAACAATCTCCTAAACTTAATCTATGTTTCCAAATCCATGGCGAGCTAGAGCCTAATAAGGCTGGCATGTGGACCATCCGTTTCACAGTTTAATCTATGTTTCCAAATCCATGGCGAGCTAGAGCTTGTATTCTAAACTTAATCTATGTTTCCAAATCCATGGCGAGCTAGAGCCTAAGAATAAGAACTACTCATCCCGGAATATTTAAAATATTCCACAATTTAAGCTCAAAGAAAAATATTCCACTTGACATACGGGGCTGCATGATGATATCCCAGTTACCAAGAGCTATAGTTCGACTAAATAGACTTGTCAGCCTACTGATGGGTCCTTGGAAGCTAAACTGCTTTCCCAGTGGATTTAGAAACATGAAGGCATTGGAGGAGTTACATTCAGTAGTAATTGACATAACAGCAGCATCTGTTTGTGTTGAACAAATTGGCGATGTAACCGAAATGAGGCATCTGAGTATATTTTTTCATTGCTATTCTGGTATAGACAAGAAAAGCTACGTGGATCTTGTAAAAAGATGGTTTCTTCTTTTCAACAGCTAAATAAGCTTCAAACTTCAGACGTACATCTTGATGATTATAGAGATGCAGTGAATGACGTCATCTCCAATGAAGATGACATCATCCTTCAGCAGCCGTGGGGATCTGATAGCCTAAGAAAGCTTGTTTTCAATATGAGACACATGTCAAGGGTGCCAAGCTGGATGAAGTCACTTGTCAACATTGAAGAATTAGAGCTGAGAATAAAGAAATTGGATGAGGAAAGTCTTTGTATTCTCGGTGACCTACCGGTTCTTGTCCATCTAAGACGAGAGAGAAAATGCTGAAGGCGTACCCTCGACAGGCAAACAACGAGTTTTGATCCGCAACAGCCATGGATACAGAAGCTTGAGGCATTTCAGAGTAACTGCCAATTCATTGGGGCGGTGCCTTTGCCCGACTATCCCCATGGTGACGTTTGAAGCTGAGTCCGTACCAGAGCTGGAAGAACTGCATGTTGGCCTTGATGCAGATTTAACAATTTCTTTGAGTAATTGTCGTACTCTTGATTTTGGTCTCATGCATCTTTCCCAACTCACGAAGGTCGTGTGTTTCATGTTCGGCACCCAACTGAATATTTGGCGTGTAGAAGTTGCCATTGAGAAAGAGCTTGCCAACCACCCGAAGCTTCCACGTTTTGTAAAACATTATTTCCCTTTAACCGAAGGAGGCGAGTACGCAGAATACAGCACGCCAAATATTTGCAAGCCTCCCTCCATAGCTGAATTGTCAGACCAACAAGTCCTCTGCACTTCAGGTATGGTTCGATTCTTCATCTGAACTGACATCGATCTTCATCACCTTAAAATCGCTCCTATTGCTAATAAAATCGCCATCTGTTTATGCAAATTTGCAGGTGATGACAAGACGATCTCCTCCACCACGGACGACAACACCAGCGCCGGCCCCCCACGGACCTCTCCTTCACCATCCACCATCATGGCGCCTCCCCTGAACCTGGCGGTCCACATGATGTTCTGGTGCCTCGACTCATTACTGCTCCTCAGCAACATGACGACTTAGCAAATCACTTCAGCAGCGCCTTCGACGGGCTTTCCTTGCGCGACGATCACCCTGGATCTAGTGCCATGGCCGTCGAAGCAGCCTCCTCGGACACCGGTAATGTATTCCTCTGTTCTGCTTGCTCTGGGTTGACTCTGTGTTGGAGTCAATTATTATTATTTTTTTGATAAAATGGAAGTAAATTATTTGGCGCTGAACTAGTCTGGGGAAATCGAAAAAAAAAACGTTCTGAGAAGCAAGTTTAGAGTTGCCTAAAATTTTTTTAAAAAAGCAAGTGGCTTCCAAAATATTTCCCTCAATAGCTGACTTCATTTGTTGGTACCTTTTCTGATTATTAAGCAATGTCCTGACAGAAACTTGACAATGCCGTTTGCTTGATCTTTTTTTTAGGAAAAGCTTGATTTTTTTTTTTTTTTGACAAGAGTTAGCTTGAATTGTAATCCATCTGTCAGGTGCTGCCCCAACCTCTGATGTTCTGGGGCCTCAACACATTGCTGCTCCTCAGCAACATGCAACAGTTGCGCCATTCTTCACATTCAGTTCTGGATCACCACCCATCCCTGAAGCTGAACAACAGACAATGGACAGTTATGAGCCGTCGCAACATGACGACCAAGTAAATGCCTTCAGCAGCACCTTCAATGGCCTTTCCTTGCACGATGACCACCCTGGTTCCAGTGCCACATCTGCTGAAGCAGCTTCGTTGGGCACCGGTAATGTTTTTCCTCTGTTCTGCTTGCTCTGCTCTGGGTCTCCTCTCTTTTGAAAAGTTAATACCAATATTTGCAGTGCACTCTCCTGTTGTTGTGAATGTACTGGCCACATTTCTTTCTAAGTGCATTTGTTTGAATTATAGGTATATATATTATATATGATGCATTTGTTCGAATTATGGCATGCTTTTACTTTTGCACCATAACCAAAATTTAACTCTAATAAAGGAAGATACTGCACAGAACACAAAACCTCACTCCCCTGGCATAGGAATAAATATGACAATATGCTACAGTCTGTTGAAGCAATAACAAGCTAGTTGTTAAAATCTGTTTACAAAGCTGCTGGCTTGTTTCAGCCTTTCAGCTTCGAATTATATATAAAAGGTACAGCCCAAAATGCTAAGCTAAAACAAAGAGGGGATTCAATTGGAGAGATCTGGGTACCCACAGTCTTTGTTTATTAGACCAGAAAAATATTGTGTGCATCTGCTTGTTTGAGCTTCTGATGGCTTTCGCAAAATTTCCAAAGCAGTGGACAAATCGATAAAAGAACTTTCTCAGAAGAAAGTTCCAAAAGTTAACTATATTTATTTGAAGAAAGCAAGGGCATTGAAAAATATTTTCCTCAAAAGTGGACTTCATTCCTTGGTAGTTTTTCTGTTAACTAAGCTAGTCTTCTGGCAGAAACTCAAACAATCATGCTCTATGTAGGATCTTCATCATGCAAAGGAGTAGGTCGTCAGGAACAACAGTGAAGTGATCAATAAACTCGTCTCTCTCAGTTCCATCATCCCCTCGATCATGCATGAAATTTGATATGGTCAGCGTCTGCCAAGTACCAAATCTCAGCAGCCACTTATTCACTTATTACCTACATATGCGTTGTCTCTTCGTTTCTTTAGTAAACTTTGTTAATCCTTATGGTGAAATTTTGTCTAAATACTATGAGTCTGTATTGTTTGGATATATTCATTCATTTTTGAATGCTGAGACTGGCATATTTGTGTTCCTTATTAGTAATAATCTAAAAACCAAGTCATTGGAGGCTGTGACATTGATCATCCACTCGTACAAGTATGTGGACTTCTCTTTGAACTTCGACAATGCTTTCTACTTTCTATAGTTGGGACTCGGGACAATGTAAGTTGGAACATTCAGATTTTGTGAATCTGGCATGTGTGGCTTCACCAGTGCCCTGTGTGCTCGGCTTGGTCCACAGTACATAGACAAAGGCACTTGTTCATCCGTTTTTTTTTCTGTTTTGCGAATGTGCATGTTCATCTGTTATGTCGAATGCATTACATGTAGAAAGGGCGAGCATCATGGTCCGGGCCGCGCATGGTGAGGGAATAGAGAGGGCCGGGCCACAGGGGCAGGATAGGGGTGCCAAGGGCAGGGGCGGTCATTTTCATTCACCTACCACGCTGGGCAGCTGAGGTGGCGTGCGACGCCACCAAATGTGGTAAAAATGTTTCGTTTTTCTCTTTGCCACTAAAACTGTAGCCCCAATCCTAAAGCTGCTATTCAAGGAGTGGTCAACCATAATGATGGTAAAAAGTTAAATTCCCCATGAGTTTAGGATGCCGCAATGTGTTTACGATGCAGTGATACATGGGCTTGTTGAGGAGGATTATAGGGCTTAGGTTGTGTTGTGTGCTTGCAGCTATAATACATGGGCCTGGAAGCTCTACTTGATAACCGGTGTAACTTAGTCCATGTGATTCATTACGCATCTATACAACATGCGTCACAAGTCTAGACAAAACACGTCACTTTCCTTAGCAGTGACATGTCTTGTTTAGCTGCGTCACTGATACGGCCATATATCTGTGACGCGCCTGAGCATACGCATCACATCTGATATGTTGTTATTAGTGATGCGTCTTGTTCGTAGAGCATGGCGTCAACTAATCAGTGACGTTTCTTGTTAAACCGCGTCACTGATATTCTTTTTAGTGACATTCTTTGCGTTCGAGTCCAATAATCGAGGCGTGACTGATAGGCTTTTCTAGCATTTTGTCCGTAGTGGATGGTCTTCCCTTGGATGGCCCAGATGTTGAGCGGTCACTACCGGAATTTGGATGTTTGACTAGTGTTTTTGTCTTTGCCGAGTGCTAACTAAAAACACATGGCAAAAAAAAAAAAAAAAAAAAACACTCGGCAAAAAGACTGCTTTGCGGTACCAAAAGCACTCGGCAAATAGGGTCTTTGCCGAGTTTCTTTTTTGGCACTTTCGACAAAGCAATTTTTAAATTAGTTTTTGAGTCCCTAAACGAGTTCGAATGAAAGAGTTTTAACTACAAATATTAATTACTTCTCAAGTTCTATAAAATTTATTTTGGTGATTTGTTCTTTGACATAAGTGTTAGTAACATTGTTCACAAAACCTACATTTCTCATATATCTTCTTATAGTTTCCCATAACTAGAACAAAGATTATAAGATTTACAAACACTAACAATTTTTCAAATGAATAAATGACCAAAGTAACTTTGTAAATCTCAAAAATATTTGAACCTTTGTAGAAGAAAACTTTTTGATTTGAATTCATCATTATGCAAAACAAGGTCTGAATCTCCAAATTTGAAATTTGAATTTTTCAAATGACCTCAGATGGAAAAACTTCCTACATGAAAATTGTAAATCTCAAAAAGTTATGAAACTTTGTAGTTAACAACTTTTTATTTGAATTTGTATAGGGCCTAAGAAACAAATTTGAAAACAACTTCATCAAGTGTAAAAAATGCAGACAGTGTCTTTACCGAGTGCCTTTTTTAGCATTTGCGATTGCTGCCCAAAAACATGTGTGCCTTTTTTAGCATTTGCGAATGCTGCCCAAAAATGCGAACAATACTTTTCAATTATTTTTAGGTTTTTTCGTATTTTCATTTTGCCGAGTGCTTTTTTTTGCACTTCGGCACGGGACTTTAGCCGATAATTTTTTTCGGTGAGTGTGGCACCACAAAGGAGTTGTTTCTAGTAGTCGGCGGGGATGAAAACGGATTAGATACGAACGGATATCGTTGATACCATATTTGTTTTCATATTTCTGCTCGAATTCGGATTCAAACACGAATAGTTATTGGATACATATACAAATATGGATTTTCTCGGTTATAGATATGAATAATGAGTATCGAATACGGTATGACTTGAATTCGAAATTGTCGAGTACAAATATCTTTCCATATATTGAGTAAAAGCAACATATATATATCAAATATGTTCCTAAACCATTAAACCACTCTATGAGTCTATAATCCATCTTGATTTTTTAACAAATAAATGTGTTGATGAAATTTGTTTGACCTCAACCCAGAACTGCTAGGCCAGGAGTTTTGCCTATGTGTTGCACCTCCTTCACAACTCCACTCTAGCCTCCTCGTGCCCAATGCCGCCACACGTGCACACACAATTGCCACCCAGAGTGGAGCGTGCAAAGTTAGCTATAAAATGAAAGGCAGCACAATGGTACTTCAGTTGTCTATGGCCTAGACTGCTACAAACGGATAGTATCCAGGCGGATATATCCGTTTTTATCCGGATTCTGTATCCACGGATAATTGACGATATATATATTTATATTTGATATCCGTGTAAAGTATCTGTTTAAATATCCCTATCCGGGAAAAAATTTGGATCGCATAATTATCCATTTAAGTGTTTATAATTTGTTCGGTTGAACGCACAGTCCTATAAATATCCATAACATTTTCATCTAGTGGGGTGACACTGAGCAGACCCTCGTAGACGGGGGAAAAAAAAAAAACTAGCCCGTACTGGATATGCACTAAGGCAGCTGGACCTTCGTAGCCGCTAAATAGTACTTCTGATACTTTAGTTATTTTCGAGGGCTCCATGCACATAAACATGGAAATTTTCCGTAGGCAAGCTCGCTTATTTTGAAAGAAATGTCCGCTGAGGTTCTAGTCTATCTTAGCCAATAAAAAATTCATGCTGATATTTTACGTCGACCCTAGGCATCATCAGTCACCAAAAGTTAAATCCCACAACATGCGTGTTCACTAGTCAGGCAAATAAACAATCAGCAGGAGCATATAGTGGTGACTTTGTGATCAAGCATTCAAGCTCGTTCTGCAACAATTTCTTTGCCGGAAAATTAAATGATATGAGCTCAGCGAATTTTCAGTTATCGAACGAATCCCACCACTGGACAGCGGACGCAATGAGAGTCCCTGACGCCCTCTTCCCTGCTCCCGCTACGCCGCCGCCCTCCTTCGTCGCCGGTGATCTGCTCCGGTGATCTTCTCCTCATCGACTCTAGCCCATGGATCTCAACAAGGCCGGACTCTCGAATCTGTCCTTTGACCTCGGCATCAAGTTCTCTACTGTGGTTTTCGACAACTTTGGCTGTTCGGTAAGTCTACAGGAATCCCCCTCCCAACATGTTTTTCATTTGGTGATTAGCTTTGGAAGATCTGCCATATGTTTGAATGAAGATTCAGTTAGCATCTTGCTTCAATCTTGTTTGGGAGGGGAAGCTAAAAATTACAATGTCAAACACTTATCGGGTTGGATGTTCAAGTTTAGTGTCTCTTGTAAAGCAGTTGGTCTTTTGGTATACAAAGCTAAATCTTTTTCTTGCAAAGATTTCTCTGCTTTTTTCCATCTTTGGGGTAATGGAGAACCCAATTGGATTAGAGACTATAATGCTTGGTGCCTAGAACAAGAAAAAAGAATGGACCTTGATAGGTTCAAATGGAAAACCGGCCAAGAGCTTTGCTGATGTTGTTAAATCTACAAAACCTCCTAGTGTTCTCAAGAGGTTGAAATATCCCACCTAAATTATTCTGATTTCTTTTCAAATTCCTCTCATCAACTTCCCAAATCAAGCATCTTCAGAGGCTGCCCAAAATCGTCCTGATCATTCTCGTCCCAATCGGCAAAGATCTCAGGAGGGAAAGCGTGTTCTTCGCTGGATAATTAAGGATAGTAACAATCAGGTGGAAAACAAGGAAAAAACCGCCATTCGAGCTGTTGGGACTTGTTAAACATGTTTCAAATTCGAATACTTGGGCCAAAAGAACGGTTGTGATGGATTCGGGGCCCGGATCGAATAGAGTTAACAAATGAGCCCAACGTCTATAGCCCGTAGAACGTCAACACGCCTGATCTGAATCAGGTCGATGCGTGGAAATGTCTTGGGCTGGGCCATACAAGGAAATATTGTTCTGGGCAAGTACGATGCAATTCATGCTACAATTACGGTCACGTTGCCAAATCTTGCCAACGCAAATCTCGCCTTAAACGGCGTTATCAGATAGTTTCCCGTCAGAAAGTCGAAGGGTCTCGAGACGTGTCTATAAATGGAACAACACCAACCAAAGTGCTCTTCTTGGCGACTCCGTCTCTTCCCCACCACCCCTCCACCGCCAAAAGAAGTTCTTTGTTCAAAACCCCTCGACGAGCTCCTCGTCGTCCTCGCCAATGGCGAACCGGGAGGTCGACCCATGCCACTTCGTCCCCAAGGGCTTCGCCCTAGTGGAGCGAGCTCCGGGGCCGTATCGCCGTCAAGAGATCTTCATCATTGGGTGCCACTCCGGACTCCATGAGGACCTCGCCATCGTTAAGACCACCCCAAGCGTCCACAAGGAAGATTTCTCCCTTACGGGCTGAAGCTCTCTGCGAGTTCTTCCTCGGGCACAACGTCCACATTCTTGAGGAACTACCATGCCCTCTAGGCGATGCCTATGTCAGAGTTGCCTCTCCTATGGCTAGGGAACCTTTCCTAGGACCGATCTTTCCTCTAGGACCGTACAATATGTATCTGATCAAGCATGATAAGGCTGAGAATGCTCGTACCTTTGAGTTAGATCGTGAAGCTTGGGTTATGCTAGTGGGCATAATGATGATCTGAAAACTGATGCTATCATTGCTAAAGCTGTCTCTGGTTTTAGTAATATGATTGACAGGTTTGGTATTGGAGACCCTGCCAAAGTTGTGGTTTAGGTTTACCTCAATGATGATGCCAAGATCCCAGATTCAGTGAAGATAAATGCAGGAATCCCTCCCCAAGGTTAGTCATGGACATCTCCTTGCTATGTTCTGAAGAAGACAGGTATCCTCCCTCCTCAGGATGAAGAAGCCTTTGTCACCATGGGGCCTCTCAACCCAGTTCTACCATCTCCACCTCGTTGGATCAACCTGGATCAACCCATGCACCCAGCAAACCCAGCTCCAATACTCAGAATGGTCAAGGCTGAGGTATGCATGCCCCTGTGGTTGGTTCTGATCGTTGGGCAATGCAGGTTGCACCCCTGGAGGAAACTAGCTTGGACCTGAATTTGATGTCTGACAATGCTGCTACTGATACCCTTGATGTTGTGCTAAATGTCTCTCTGCTGTTACTAAAAGCAATGCTGATTTAGTCACTTCGACACTAATGTCACCGGTAATGAATATGGTAACAGGGATGTTTGTCATGCTTGCACCTGCTATTAATCCTTCGCAGAATTGAAATTGGTTCTAACTCGTCACGAAGCCAAGCTACCTTGCCAAGGCAACTAGCTCCCACTCAAGGATGAAGTCGATGGTCTTTGGCCCCTCACTGCCCAAGGACCCCATGGTCACAGTGACTCCATCCCTGCTTAAGGAGAAGGTACCTCTCTCTAAATCACCTGTTCCATATGCCATCCTAAGTAATATGAACTGTTTTCTCTCTGAATCTGATTTTGTTATCCCTAGCTATTTTGATGATAGGAGGCTCCTAATCAGACTTTGTTGGATGTTTAATCCACAGTTTGGTGATCAGGCTTTGGACAACCTGAGTTTAACCTATCTGGAGAATGAGGAGGAAAGGATGGATGAAGACATGGAGGAGGACAACCTGAGTTTAACCTATCTCGGAGAATGAGGAGGAAAGGATGGATGAAGACATGGAGGAAGACAGTGATCGGGACAAGCGATCGACATCAACATGGACATTAGTGACAAGTGAGAAGACCGAGTCGAGAACTGAGCTTGAGATCTTGGTCAACACTCGACAATTTCAAGACCCCCACCAAGAAGAAGGCAGTCAATGTCAAGGAGCAGCTAAAGATGACTTCTGCGCAGCGTAGCAAGAGACTTGTCGAGAAAGAGCAAGGGATACAAGATGACCAGTAGTTCAAAGAAGCTCTTTGAGGCAAGTCCAAGCAGTCAGAGCACTGGGAAGAAAAAGAAGAAAACCTCTACAAGAAAGGCCAAGACCCCAGGCAAGCTGACCAAGACTGGAGCTGTTGAAGCAGAAGAGATCATGCCCCTTGCAATGATCCCTCCCTCTGGAACCCCAACTGCACCCTACCTGACCAAGGAAGTCGTGGAAGGCATTGGAGAGGGCTTCCTCTAGATGTAGCTGCTTGTTTGTCGCCGCTTTGCTCTTCTTGCTGCTGATGATATCGATGATTAGTTACATCTTTATGCTTAGGGTTGCACTGGTCCTGTTGACAGTGCCTTTATCTTTTGTTAAACTCTTAAGTCCTCGTATCCAGAGCATGTTCTGGTTAAATAATCTGTCTTCTTTGTAATGGGTGCTATGCCACTTTGGTTGGAACAACCTTGGATGCTTAAGTTGTGGGTTCATCATAATATATATTTGCTTTTTGAGTTACCTCTTGATTTTCTTTTTAGCTTTTCTTTGGATATAAAACCTGTCTACTTTGGTAATCATCGAACAATCTGAGCGATGACAGTCCTCTATGTTTTCTTTGGAAAGTTCTTTTTATCAAAAGAGACAAATCTGCCCGACTAATCTTCTATGTCGAGATGATAGTAAATCCTTTAGATACTCGTTTACTACCTAGTAACTGGTTTACTATGGCCTTTCTAATGCCACTCCTTTTGGTTCTTTATGGATAGCAACATCAACAGAAGAAATATCAAGATACTTTTTTGGAATATAAGAGGTATTAACTCCCAAGACAAGTGGGATGTTGTACGTGACAAAATTCAGGAGAGTGCTGTCACATTCTTAGTTTACAGGAAACAAAAAGAGAGAGCTTTGACTCTTTCTACTTAAAAAAATTCTGCCCAAGGTCCATAGACAAATTCACTTTCTTCCCTTCAGTGGGAGCCTCAGGAGGTCTCCTAACAGTTTGGAACAACAGTCTTCTAGAAGGTGACATAATTCGGATAAACTCTTATGCCATCTCTGTAAACTTCACCTCCGGGATAGATAACAACTCTTTTTGTGTGACCAACATTTATGGTCCTTCACAATCACCATTGAAACATGCCTTCATTACTTGGTTGATGAATTTTGATACATCCAACTTTGATGACTGGATTCTAGGTGGAGATTTCAATCTAATAAGAAGCCCACAAAACATAAACAAAGCAGGAGGTGACATTACAGAAATGAACATGTTCAACGAATTAATATCAGATTTAGATCTCTCAGAAATTCCTTTTAGTGGAAGATCATTCACTTGGAGCAATATGCAGCAGGATCCTCTCCTTATCAAATTAGACTAGGTCTTGACTTCCCCAAGTTGGATAACCTCTTTTCCTGCAACATCTGTACAACCTTTGGAAAAACCAATTTCAGATCACATTCCCTATGTTGTACATATTGGCACTTCCATCCCAAAATCAAACATCTTTAGGTTTGAAAATTTTTGGTTGGATCATCCTAGATCATGGAAACTTTAGAGCAAGGCCGGAATAATTCCCCCATTATGCAAATCCTGCAAAAACACTTGTCATCGAAGTTAAAGCATATCGAGCAGGGCTGAGAAAATGGAGTAAAACCTATCCAACCTTAGCAAACTCATCCATAATTGCAAATGGGTTATTTTACTTTTGGATGGTCTAGAAGAACAGAGACCCTTATCTAGGGGGAGTCGACTTTCAATCTAGTCAAGCAACACCTGGACACCCTTCTAGAATCAAAAAGAAATTATTGGAGACAGAGAAATACTGTTAGATGGGTAAAGTTTGGTGATGAAAACACTCATTTTTTTCATCGATGGCCACAATTTCACACAAGAGAAATTTCATTGTCACCCTCCAAGACAAAGAATGGGATGCAAATTGCAGATCATGAACAGAAAGCCAACCTGCTATGGAGTGCTTTCAAAGATAGGATGGGAGTGTGTGATTACAATGACCTAAGTTATGATTTATCCAACCTTCTAATTGCTTCAGACCTATCCAATCTAGACTCTGATTTCAGTGACGAGGAAATAGAATCGCTGATCAAGGATCTGCCAAATAATCATGCACCTGGACCTGATAGTTTCAATGACACTTTTATTAAAAAATATTGGAATCTTATCAAAACAGACTATAGAAGGCCCTTCCAGGAATTTTGTCCAAACAATTGTGACTTGACAAGTATTAACTCATCCCTGATCTGCTTGATCCCTAAAAAGGATAACCCTGAATATGTAAGTGATTACAGGCCCATTTCACTGAAAAATTATTCATTGAAATGTATCACTAAGATCTTGTCAACAAGGCTACAATCTGTCATTTGTGACATCATACATGCCAATCAATATGGTTTCATCAGAGGAAGGATTATCTAGGATTGCCTAGCATGGGCCTTCCAATTCTTGCATTTCTGTCATAACTCCAAGAAAGAAGTGATCCTCGTGAAATTGGACTTTGAGAAGGCCTTTGACAAAATAGAACAACAATTCATCCTCGAGGTGCTCAAACACAAATGTTTCTCTAACAAATGGATAAACTGGGTCAAAAACATTTTTTCCATTGGTAGTTCATCAGTGATACTTAATGGCATCCCTGGAAAAAGCTTCAAATGCTTAAGAGGGGTAAGACAAGGGGATCCTCTATCACCACTACTTTTTTGTCCTATGAGCTGACCTACTGCAAACACTAATCAACAAAGCCTGGAGGGATGGTTTGATTAATCATCCTCTTTGCAATAATTTTCAAGGGGACTTTCCTATAATTCGATATGCTGATGACACTCTTTTAGTATTGCCCTCGATACTACATCATTACAGAATGTCAAAGATATCCTTAAGTGTTTCTCAGATTGTTCAGGGCCTACTGGGTCAATTTTGGTAAATCCAATATGATCCAAATAAACATGATGATAATAGAGCACAAGAGTTGGCTGCAGTTTTGGGATGCCAAGTTGGTAGTATGCCTTTCACATACTTAGGCCTTCCTTTGGGAACAACTAAACCATCAGTAAGTGACCTTACTCTTTTAATTACTAGAATGGAGAAAAGGCTAACATGCATCAGCAAACTCCTCTCCTATAATGGCATACTCATCCCGGTAAACTCAGTCTTCTCCTCCCTCCCTACTTTTTACATGTGCTCTTTAAAATTTCCTCCTCAAGTGATAAAACAGGTGGATCATTATAGAAAAAACTGCCTTTGGAGTAAAGGAGATGCTTGACAAAAGGGGTAGGTGCTTGGTAGCTTGGGAAGAAGCCCGCAAATCCAAGGATGAAGCAGGACTTGGAATCATTGATATAGAGAGGCAAAATGATGCCCTCCTCATGAAACATCTTGATAAATTCTATAATAAAGCTGATATCCCCCCTGGGTGAGCTTGACATGGAGTAAACTTTACTCAAGTGGAGAAAATCCACCTCATGCCAGGAATCCTAGTGGATCCTTTTGGTGGAAAGACATTCTAAAACTCTTTGAGAAATTCAAAGGCTTGGCAAACTGTAGTCCAAGAAAAGGTGACTCAGCTCTCTTTTGGGTTGACATCTGGGTAGATCAACCCCTACAATAGAGATTTCCACAGCTCTTCTCCTTCACAAGAAAACCCAAATGTTGCATCAGATTTTTCCTAAGTTAGAGTTTTGAAAGAATCTTCAGTCCAACCCTATCCTCAATTGCTAGACAACAACTACAAGAATTGAACTCCATTATTGAAAACTTGGATCTTGACGAAGAGAGAAATGATGCATGGACTTATGTATGTGGAAATAATATTTTCACCAGCAAGAAAGCTTACAAGGCCATGTCTGATAGTAATCAAACATCACCCCCTGTTTCACCGTAAAAAATCGCTAAGGGCGGATCTCTCTGTGTTTCGTGGGTTGTACTACTTAGTACTATTAAGCACGGGCGTGCCAGTATACATTCGTATACAAATAAAGTAAATGTGCAACAAAATACACAAGAGACAAAAGTTCAGGGAAATATCACTTTATTATTCATGAGAGAATTACAAAGTACAATTTCCCACTTTAAAATATATTTGCGCCGAGCCTCATCCGACAATCGTGTGATTGCGTGGCTTCTGTTCATGGGGCCTCGAGAGGCCTCCACTAATTACATCCGGCATTGGCCGCGAATACCTCCGATTAAGCTATGCTGATGGTCATTGTCGTCGTCTCTGAATAAAAGAGAGTTATCTCCCAAATATATGCATAAGCACAAATGAATGAAATGGTGAAGTGCTAGAGCCTCGTCGGCCTCTAGCAAAAGGTATCCGGCCTTGTCGTGCGGATCCCATAATGAAGTCAAGTGTTCGGCCTCGTCGATCACGAACAATGATTCCGGCCTCGTCGGTCGCGGAAAAGAAACGTCCCAACCTCATCGGTATCTGGGGAAGAAAATGACTTCATATGATCACCGGCCTTGACGGTGCGGAAAGGTGGTTGATGACTGTGAGACTTGTGCTCATGAGATACTTAGGAAATTGCTCTTTCATGAACTTATGAGATCATTGGCGTGACAGCTCGCCAATTTGCATACTGCGCGTGTTAACTCGAGCGCTTCGACATGACTTAGCATGTTTGTGGACGTTGTACAAATTTCGGGCTTGCCGGAGCCTGTGGCTTGCTTGGGCTAAGAAGTCAATATTGGGCCATCACAAATGGGTCAAACAACAATACTGAACTAGCATGACTTGTGCATATTTTCTTTGGTCACGTACAAAACTTGCATGTATGCATGGTACTGAGCGCTTAGCTTCTTTGCCGTATACGTGTACATGGGCTGCTACCGAGGAGCCCATCGGCAGATGGATCGTTGTTCGGCAAGAGCACATGCTCGTCGGGCTAACTCTGCTGGTTTTGCACTTTCACATACGAATCGCATGATGTATCACGTAATCTTGCTTTCTTGCCGTATATATGTATATGTATATATACTCTCTTGTTTACACTTTAATGTACACCCGTGATGTTCCTGCGCTAACAAGGCCCAGCTTGCAAACACTCGAAACGGTGATGCTGGGCCACGACGTTCCAGTCGCCGCCGCGGTGGAGATGTCGCTGTGCTGTGCTGCTCGATCCGCCGACCCGGCCATGCTCAGTTCGACGTTCCGGCCATCGCCGGCTGCTGCACCCATCCCTTGCCAAGGCAGTGCCGCTAGAACTTGCTGGGTCGCCGTGTGTACTGCTGGCATAGATCCTGATCCGGCTGCTGCCGATCACGGCCTCCATCAATCTGTCATGCCGCTGATGCGCCACATGCATGGCCATTATCACGCTGATCAGGGCGGTCCCTGCTAGGCTGCCGGCATCTGATCGACACCACTGCTGAGATGGTCGCCGGCGCCGTCGTCGTCAGGGCTCACTGGGTCATCGCCAGGCTGCACTGTCCCCGCTGTCGTCGCTCCGGCGCCGCTCCGGCCATCGCCGGGCTTGCTGCTGCCATGTCGGGCCATTGCCGGGTCGTCGTTTCTGCCGATGTCGGGCCATTGACGGGATGAACTGCTGATCTGCTGCCGCTGTTGCTTCGGCGTCGTTCCGGCCATCACCGGACTTGTTGCTGCCACGCCGGGCCATCGAGTGCCGTGTTTGCCGAGACCATGGATCATCAGGCCAATGCAGGAATGTTGTGCATGTACACGTCTGCATGTTCTTCACCGGCCGGGCTGTCGTCTCTTTTTCTTGTTGTTGCACGTACTGATCCTGCCGCTTGCCGATCTTGCCATTTGCCGTTGTGTTCTCGCCGGGATGCCATCGCCGTGCCTTGAAGTACCGCCATCATCGTATCTTCTTCTCTGGTGTGCTGGTCATCGATCCGGGACGTCGTCACCGCGCCGCAGATTGCCACATGACGGTACATGTAACCTACAACTATGCAAAAGAGAGATAAGATGAAAACAAAAATAAGTAAAGGATCTCACCCTCGAAGTGGGCAGCCATGGATGTCGAGGATGCCGGAGTTGATGTCGGCGTGGTCGCTGTGAAGGACGGCGAGGTTGATGGTGTCGCTGCCGCGCTTGCCGGTGATGTGCGTGTGCTTGCTGTAGAGGACGACGAGGTTGATGGCGCCGCTGCCGCGCTTGCCGGTGACGATGTAGATGTTCTGTAGGCGTTCAACTTGCCGGCGATGATGCAGACCTCGCCGGAGAGGATGAAGAGCTTGACGAGGAGGAGGTCGACGACGTCGTTGCTGTACTTGCCGACGATGTGGGTGCAGCGACGGCGTGTGGGTAATTAGCAGGGCGGTGGCGTGATGTGGTGGAGTGGTGGTGCGTGTGTACAGGCTGACGGTGGTGTGTGAAGATGGAATGCGTGTAGCAGCTAGCCTGGCGGCGGCATATTGAAATTTTGGAGTCTGGCCGACCTCCTCGAGATGGAAGGAGTACTCTCCTTTTATAGGCAGGAGCTAGGGCAGCACAGGGTTGAGGCGGTTCCCAGGATGCGCCGCCATCAATCCGTTGTGGAGGAGCGTCGCGCGGCCGAGACTCGACGTGCAGGCGATCGCGTTCAAATTTTGAATGCATGCCTTGCTTCCGAGCGGCAAGGGCCAGGCGCCGGGCGCTCCTTTCAAATCTCGAATCAACCTTATCATCGGCGATGCTTATCACTTCACCATTTGTTACGGCACTCATCTGATACGTAGCCAGTTCGCTGACTACACTACAGGAATCCGCTTCTTTGCCGAGTGCAAAAATATTTGCCGAGAGCAAAACGTTGGGCACTCGGCAAAGAGCCTATTTGCCGAGTGCCAAATAAAAACTCGCAAAGAAAAACACTCGGGCAAAGATCTTTTTGCCGAGTGTCAAATAAAAAACACTTTCGGCAAAGAATTCTTTGCCGAGTGCCAAAAAAATAGGCACTCGGCAAAGAGCTCTTTGCCGAGTGCCTTTTGTTAGCACTCGGCAAAGCATGTTTTCAAATCAGTTTTTGAGGCCCTAAACGAGCTTAAATAAAAGTTTTCAACTACAAAGTTTCGTAACTTCTCAAGCTCTACAAAGTTTATTTTGGTCATTTCTTCATTTGACAAAGCATCAATAACGTTGTTCACAAAGCTTACATCTCTTTCATATCCTTTCATAGTTTCCTACAACTAGAAGAGAGATTAATAAGATTTTACGAACAATGTTACTAACATTTTGTCAAATAAATAAATGACCAAAGTAAACTTTGTAAGTCTCCAAAAGATATGAATCTTTATAGTACAAAACTTTTTGATTTCAATTCATCTTATCATGCAAAATTAGGTCTAAAGCGCTCTCAAATTTAAAATTCGAATTTTTTCAAATGACCTCGATGGAAAAACTTCCTAAATGAAAAGTGTAGATCTCAAAAGTTATGAAACTTTGTAGTTGACAACTTTTTTATTTAAGCTCGTTTGGGAACTCAAAAAACTGGTTTGAAAAACCTGTTTGCCGAGTGTTTTTTTACACTCGCAAAGAGGCTCTTTGCCGAGTGTCTTTTTAGGCACTCGCAAATCCTGTTTTCAAACCAGTTTTTGAGGACCTAAACGATTTTAAATCAAAAGTTATCAACTACAAAGTTTGACAACTTTTCAAGGTCTACAATTTTTATTTAGGAAGTTTTTACATCCGAGGTCGTTTTGAAAAATTCGAATTTCCGATTTAGTATAATATATGAGGAGCTAATACGGAATTTAGACATAAGTGACAACAGTAGTGCAAAGGTAAGGTAAGGCAGACACACGAGGGAGAGGTTGTGGGTTCGAATCCCACTTGCCGCAAAGTGTGAAAAAGTGTCGAAAAAAAACTTGGAAAAAGACCATGGTTGAGAGCAAGTGGTAGTTGGTCGGTGGCGGCCTCCAATTTTTTTTTTTTTTTTTGCTATTTTTAGGTTTTTTCGATTTTTATCTTTGCAGAGTGTTTTTCTTTGCCTAGTGTTTTCTCGCACTCGGCGAAGAATGCTTTGCCAAGTATTTCTTTGCCGAGTGCACTTTGCTGAGTGCGGCAAGCACTCAGCAAAGCGCGGGATTCCTGACCCAGCTGAATATAACAAGCGTGTAGACGTGACTCCGCCGTCCAGCTGGAGACCGCGCTGATTGCCGAGGACCTAATGTTGTGGCCTACTGGCCCATGTACAATAAACGGAACCTTCTAGAATGCTTCTCGGGCTCTCGATCGGCCCAAGTACGTGTACATGCATGGGTTGACAATGATGATACGTGCATGCGTAGAGCTGTTAGCTTTCAGGCTGGGAAGCTAGCAAGCTTGCATGGGCCATGCATAAGCTATCTCATCGGGGGCCCATAATTATGATTAGTGATTGCTAATGGCCGGTGTTAATCTCAGCCCAAATAGTCTTCACGTGCCTTTACATGCTGGTGCAAACCGGGTAAAACAAAATCCATAGCGATTGTGCCTTTGTACACGTATACACCGAGCAATGTGCTTATAATTAGCAATACGCTAATTATTTTATTCAAGAGTTGATCATCATGGGCTTGGTGCTCTCGGCAAGCCACACATGTGCCGCTTGGATATGGGTCATATACAGTTCGGTCAAAAGAATATAGGCCATATACACATAAGCCAATATTGTCGTTGATTAGCCTTGTACTCAACAGATGTTTATTAGACAATTGGTACATATTTGATGACCAAATATTTATAGCCCATATTTCATAGGCATCATGTCACTGCCCAACTATTTTATATAGTCATCGTCTGACTCATATCAAATGGGCTATTTAATATTACAATATGCCAAAATCTCATCTTACAACCCCTTTTCAAATGGCTCTGGAAAGGAAGCAATCCTGGAAATCAAAAGTTTAAACACAAGGAATCTGTTAAAGAGGAAGAATATGCACCTACCAAGCTACAGCTGTTGTCTCTGCAATTTGGATTTAGAAGAATCATATTTCCATCTTTTCTTTCAGTGCCAGTTCAGCAAGGATTGCTGGGACTCTCTCAACATTCATTGGGATACTTCCAAAACCCTTTTGATATATTCATGAAAGCCAAGCAGGATTTCAATAATTATTTATCCAGAGAGATAGTCATTTGTGCCACTTGGTCAATATGGAAAACTAGAAACAGAATCATATTTGACAATGGTCGGAATGAATTTCAAGAATGGAAAAGGATCTTTCTTGAAGAGTTTGGCCTGATTTGCATCAAAGCCAAAGCATCAAAATCAGCTGATTTAGAATCCTGGAGAATTAGCTATGTGTAACTTTGTATTTTCTCTTTTTTTTGGGCTTAATTGCCTTGTAACTGTAACCTTTGTTACCCTACTTTCATTTAATTAAAAAAAAAAAAGGTCAAGGCCTCCCCGACCGTTCGGTCAAAAAAAAAAAATTAAATGATATGCATGGTAGCCGGCCGGGATTCTTATATGGACTGGAGACTTGAGAGGAGCTGACCAAGCGGCTACGCTTTGGCTCCTCGATGGCGTCCCGAAGCTTACTGCCTTCCAACAGACGCCATCCAAGGAGGTTTTCAGACTGCTGCACACTACACGTTGATTCGGTTCTTGAACCCTTCCTTTGAAATGCAAGAATTTTATAGCAATTTTACAGAAAGAATCAGTTCACTTTCAAAAAAACTAAAACTTGAAGGTTATTCCATTCCAAAGGAAAAAAAAGTGTCTAACTATAGTGCTTACTGGTATACTTTGCCGACATCTATTGGACAAGTTGTATTCTCCCACGCAGCCGCTCCAAGTCTCCCACTGAACCCAACAAAAGCTTGCTTTGAGCTTGTATTTTACACGTCCACATTGAGAGTGCTGCAATGGTGCTGCGCACTGCACATTTTTTATTTCGATTCTAAGAAAAGTGTCGACTGTAATGCTTTCCAGCACATTGGGCGACATCTGTTGGCACACTTTTGTATAAATAAAAACTCAAAATGCTCTGTTGGAGGGAGAATAAAGCTGTAATCATTCCTAC
This sequence comes from Hyparrhenia diplandra, assembly GCA_015847255.1. Lineage (NCBI taxonomy): Eukaryota > Viridiplantae > Streptophyta > Magnoliopsida > Poales > Poaceae > Hyparrhenia > Hyparrhenia diplandra. The sequence continues at coordinate 725,985 of JADLZK010010699.1, read as the reverse complement.
TGCTTTCCCCACGACGAAAGCAAGGGTTCATCAAAAATGAGAGGCTGAAAGTTGAGACATCGTCTCTCCAAAACCAATCTTCTAAACTTAATTTCTGTTTCCATATCCATGGCGACCTAGAGCATAATAAGGCTGGCCTGTGGAGAATCCATTTCACAGAGCTACTGCCTGAATCCCATCCACGCAGCCACTCCAACTGAACCCAACAAAAGCTTTGAGCTTGTGTTTTCTACTAGCAGCCATGCCGGAATTCCTGGTGAGCGCAGCGACGGGGGCCTTGGGCCCTGTCCTAAATAAGCTTGCTGCTCTGCTCGGCGACGAGTACAAGCGTTTCAAAGGCGTGCGTGGTGAGGTCAAGTTCCTCATTCAGGAACTGGAAGCCATGCACGCGTTCCTTGAGAAGAAGTCTGAAGAGGAGAATCCTGATGTGCAAGACAAGGTGTGGATGAAGGAGGTGCGAGAGCTTTCCTATGACATCGAGGACAGTCTCGATGACTTTAGAGTCCGTGTTGATGATGACTTGGTAAAACCAGACGGCTTCATCAATAAATGCAAGAATCTACTCGACAAGACCAAGGCCCGCCGTCGGATTGCCAAGGAGATTGAAAAGTTGAAAGGCCAAGTCAAGGAGGTGAGTGAAAGGAATGCAAGATACAAGCAGATTAGCAATACTGTTATGAACACAAGCAAAGTGACAGTGGATCCAAGAGCTCTTGCCGTATTTGAGGATGCTTCGAGGCTCGTGGGGATTGGTCAACCAAAACAAGAAATAATTTCATTTTTGAAGACGGTGAATGGAGATATTTCATCACACCAACCAAAGATTGTCTCTATTGTGGGAATTGGTGGAATTGGAAAGACAACTCTTGCAAACAGAGTGTATGAAGAGCTCAACAGTCAGTTCGAAAGTGCCGAGTTTGCTTTGTCGGTGTCACGGAATCCTGACATCTTTGGGATTTTGAGAACTATTCTCATCAAGGTGACAGGTCGAGATTGTTATATGACAGACATACAACAGCTCATCATGGAAATCAAGGATTTCCTTCGACAAAAAGGTACACAATGGTATTTTCTTTCCGCATGCACCATTTTTATCCATTTGGTTAAGAAATTTATTTTAATAAACTTTGGCCATCATATTTTCTTCTCGTATGAAATTGGCTGCTCTCCTGCCTTTGAAAAACTAGATGGTTTGAGAGATAGTTGAATTATCATAAATGCTCTTCCTTTGTTGTTGTTGTTTTATCTAGGTCTCATAGTCTTGAAATGTGCGTGGTACACATACGAAGAATCGTGGTGTGTTTGGTAGGGCTCATCCCCAAGGGCTCCTCTAGAGGAGACGGAGCTGGTTCTCACTTTTTCCATTAAAAACGACTCCAAACGGCTCCTCTTGCTAAAGTGTTTGATATCAAACAGGGTCTTAGACACTTACTAAGAGCATTTACAAGGGCTGCCTAATAAATCAAAGTTCAATTAATAACTCTCAATATATTTCTGAAAATTAGGAAAGAAATTACCATCATTTTGTAGTATAAACCTAACACTACAGTTTCCGCACCAAAGGGCTGCCTAATTGTTGGGACAAATGTACGAAATTTTTATTGAGAAATACCAGTGCGTTTATTTTTTTTCTGCCTATATGTTGTAAAGATTCTTCAGTGAGTTGTCGTTACAAATCTGTAAAATAAGAAACTTGTTATGAAATATTAATGTGGATGTCCATAACCCCTATACCATAAGAGCTATAACCTTCTACTTTAGTAATTGTGTAATTCTCCTAGCATCAATTCTTGTAATTCCATGTCATATGTATGGCTATATATAGGAGAGCATATATATTTGAAAGAGGACAAGTGAAAAGAGAACCACACATTCCTTCCTCTCTATTTGTTCTTCACATTATTACATATATATTCTTGATAGTAAAACTAGTTATTATATAACAAAACTATTGCCAATCATGTTAAGGGAAAAATATGGAAAATGACAATATATATATACATACTATATCTTATAAGATTATAACCCATGCGAGAGCATGGGTTGATGGACCAATCTCGACCAATGGAAATACAAAGTATCACTCACTTGATAAGGAGAAAATTCATTAAATTATTACTAAGTTTGTGAGGTGCGATTTGCCTTGTAATAATTTGTAATTCATCTTAGAATTTCACTTGCAATATGTTGTTAATGTAACACCCGGTTTTAAGAACAAAACCAAGTATACACCATATGTGAGCCCCGAAAGTCAAATCTCACATATAGCTACAAAAGAAGGGTAGTATCAAATCAACAATGCTTAAAATATAACGAACATAATATAAAGAACATAACCTCAGCTAGCGGACAGCGGAAAACACTCCGATCCTCCGGGTGTAGACTCCACGTGGAACGACGACCGACCGGTTGATCACAAGCCTAAACTTCACCCGAGGTGTGGGGAATAGCAAGAGTGAGTCCATGTCGAACTCCGCAAGAATAGCAAGGCAATATCTTACCCTAAACCCATGATCATTATAACATAAATAATGAATAGCATAAAACAATAACTATGAACAATTTAACAAACACAAGTCATCATCCTTAATGTAAAGGTTCCAGGGCCGCCCGTGACCTTGGGCAAGGCTAGTATACCAGTTTTTCAAACTCTGCGCAGAGGTGTACACTTTCACTACGAGTCGTGATTCCCAAATGCAAGGGTTTGCAAGGCCCAAGCACCGAAAACCACTAAGAAGCTCCCCAAAGGTTCGTCTAAACAAGTTGGGGCAGCTAAGTCGTCGGACATAGAACCCACCCTTCCTATGTGGCACATAACTCTCAGCCTATACTCACATATTAACGGGATAGGGGGCATACTATATCCAATTCGGCAATTCCTCCAAGTTGCTAGAAAAATGATCTCTAGGGAACTAATGTCAGAGCCATATAACCCCCATAGCTGTATCAGAATACCCGGATCTCTGTCACGCACAAATCCCCATGTTGCCAAACAATTCACATTTAAAGTTCAGTGCATAAACATTAAGCAAGTTATAAGATCATGGTTTAAGCTAGCATATCCCAAAACTATACTTGCCTTTTATGTTGCTCCAACTTTCTCATTGTTGCTTCCGATCATCATCTTCCACTCTTCAACACTCACAAGCGGTCCTCGTTCTACTTGTAGCAAGCACCACACATACAAGCAGGCAAAAAGAATGAACTAAGAACAATACACCAAACATCGCAAAAAGCTTTAAAACAGCAAGCTAAAGGAAAACTTCGTTGCTACCGACAAGAGAACACAAGAAACACCGATAACGGAGCTATCGATAAAAGAAACCACTACCGATGATTTTATATTATGGAAGGAAATAAAAGTCTACATGCTTTATTTATTTTAATTAAGAAAACCATGTGAATAGAATTAATTCAGATTGTTCACATCATATTTGAATTCAAAATCGAGTTGGATCTAGCCACATTTTACTTATAAACATGCCATATAAGTTAATCAAGTTAAAGCATATCTTTGCAAAATAATAGTATACATGAAGGCAACTAAAAGATGTATGCATATGTAACGTGTTTGAACTAAACAAATTATTATTTGTAAACACATTTATAGTAGCATTTAATCATATTAACATTTTATATATAAATCACCGAGATATAAAACCTATATTGCTTTTAATTAGAAAGCTATTAAATAATTATTAAGCATATTGCATTTAAACAAATAAATTCACAAATGAGTGACATGAAAAACATCAGAACTACAGCGTAGAGCGCGACGATACGAAGTTAACGCAACTGGAAAGACTCAATTTGGACTTGAGACGACGAAACGACGGAGATTATAAGATGGGTAGTAAAACTGTAATTACTTCCGAATGACAAACTTCTTAATATCTTCATCTTTTTACCTTGGCTTGTTGTACGTAGAAAAGAACCAACGCGGCCATGGCTGCTGCCATTCTTCACGAGAGAGATGGGTATTATACCATTTGGCCGGGCTGCAAAATTTGCGACATCGAGAGCGAAGCGAACCGGCTTCAACTAGCGATTGATAGATCAGGCGGCAGATGAAGCTGGCTTCTTAACCGTCTCGGGCAGGGGCAGCATGGCCATAGTGACCAGGAAAGGCAACTGCAGAAGGGCAGGATGAATCACGTAGGGAAACAAATAGCATACATGGCTTGTGGCTTGATGTTGGCGGTAGATGAGATAGGGACCAAGACACGATAGAGATGCTTACCAAAGGGTAGCTGCGGATGGCGTTGACAGGCCTGCTCTCCAGAGATGCATTCAGCAACATGGCGCAGAAGATTAAAGGCACCAACAGTTGAGATATGAGGACCTGATGATGGAGAGTCCAGCTAGGTGAAAGACAACCTGAACCTTCATGCAAAGTCCACGTACTGCGTGGTCCTCTCGTCGGCGGATCGGCTTGCAAACAAAAGATTGATGCGGCGGCTGCGGCCGATCGGCGGCATGGCTCAGGTTTCCTTTGTGCGATCAGCAACAAGAACCGGGATCGACGATGTAGCTGTTTGCTTGCGAGTACTGGCAAGGCAGAAACAAATTTCACGGACTGTGACCACGTATGGAACTTATGAGCAAGGCAAGAGCAGATAGAGGTTCTATAGATATGCTCACCATCAGTAGGCGAAGAACAACGCTGTGCTTCACGTATGACTCCACCGCCCTCCTGGCAGTGTGGATCGGTATATCCAAGCTCTGGCGAGATCTCGATTGAGCCGGCTCCAAGCTTCAGCGAGATCCAAAGTGGGTGGTGGAAAACTAGCTAGGCCTCGACGGGGAACAGTGACGACCTTGGCTCAGGGAGCTCGGAACAGGCCGGTCAGGAAACAATGAAGCAGCAGACAGCATCAATGGTGACGGCGAGCAGTCTTGCGTTCTCGGCGAGATCGGAAGACAAACAGCAGGGCATGCTAGGGCTTACGGCGGCGTGGGTGTGTTGGATCAGATAGGGCTTGGCGCTGCACGTTTTTGTGCAGGGATCATGCATGTATATGTATATATAATATACATACATAGTTATAGATCGAAACGACATCAAGATGGCATGAAGAGATTGATGTGGCTTCCTTTGTAGGCCACGAGAAGGATTTTTGCGGCGGCCATCGTTATTATTATAGAAATAATAAACCAAGGCTTACCTGGGACCAGGCAACCAGACCAAGGAGAGCAACAGGCCGACGGACAGCTGGGCTGAAATGAGAGAAAGGAAGAGAGAAACAAAAGAAATTCGTTTTCTTTTTAATTGAAACAGATTTTCGAAAGGAAATTTTATATCAAAATTTAAATCATTTATTTAATTTAATGTTTCTATTCACAACCCAAAATCAGAAATTTTGGGGTGTGACAGTTAATAATTAGAAACAATTACGAGAGAAATATTTTTGGAATAATTGATATAGTACTACTACTTCTGCACTTATCTGCCTGCTCTATAATTTTGTTGTCTAAAGTTTAGTTCTTAAATATTCTGCAATGAGTGGAATATTTTTCTTTGAGCTTAAATTCTGTTCTGCCGTACTAAACTGTTTTATCAAATCATGCCATAGGTATCTAGTTGTTGTCGACGATGTATGGGATGTGAAAACATGGCAAACAATTAAGTGTGCATTTCCAAACAATAGTTGTGGTAGTGTGATAATAACTACAACTCGGATACATGATGTGGCCAGAGCATGTTGTTCATCATATCCTGATGGTTGGGTTTACCAACCAAAGCCTCTCAAGAACATGACTCAAAAGGTTGTTCCGAATAGAATATTTGGTCCTAGGAATGAATGCCCGAATACCTAAAAGAAGTCTCGAATAAGATCTTGAAGAAATGTGGAGGTTTACCATTGGCCATCATTACAATATCCGGTTTGTTATGTAACAAAGCACGGAATGGAGTTCACTCAGTCACCGAAAGGGATCATGTTCAAACTTCTATTGGTCGTGGACTTGAGAGAGATTCGACCGTGGAGGGAATGATGGGAATATTATCACTCAGTAATTTTGATCTTCCTTCTCATTTAAAAACTTGCCTATTATATCTTAGTGCATTCCCTGAAGATTATGAAATCGAGAAAAACTGTTTAGTACGGCTATGGGTTGCAGAGGGGTTCATTCCTGCCGAATCTACATGCACCTTGTATGAGTCAGGGAGAAGTGTTTTACTGAGCTTATCAATAGAAATTTAATCCTTCTGAAGAAAATATATGACTGGACTGGCGAGGTGGACATCTGTCGTCTCCATGATACAATTCTTGAATTCATCGTGTGCAAGTCCACTGAAGAGAACTTTATAACAATACATGGTATCTCAGGACCGACACCTCCACCAGGAATCAAGATTCGTCGATTGAGTCTGCAAGGCAAAACTGATGGAGAGGTGATGACACACTCGAACCAAAATTATGGAAATGTCCGATCAATTATTAATTTTGGATTCCCCTGTTCCTTGTTGGGTCTTAGATTCTTGTGTGTCCTGGACTTGACGGCCTGTCAGAGATCATTAAATAACCATCATCTTGTAAACATTGGAGAATTACTCCAGCTGAGGTATTTGAGCCTCAGGAAGACATTTATAACTGAGCTCCCAGAACAGATCGGATTGCTACAGTATTTGGAAACACTTGACATAAGGGACTGTTACATATCACAATTACCAACAGGTATAGTTCGACTAAAAAGACTTGTCAACCTACTGACGCTATTCTACTTGCCTGGTGGTATTAACACCTTGCAGGCATTGGAGGAGTTAAAGTTAGCAGAAGTTTACATGAACTCAGCATCTGTTTGTGTTGAAGAAATTGGCGATTTAACCAAAATGAGGCATCTGGGAATATCATTCTTTTCCAATTCTGGTGTTATTGTTGACAAGGAAAGTTACGTGGATCTTATAAAAAGGATGGTTTATTCTTTTCAACAGCTAAATAAGCTTCAAACTTTAGTCTTACGATTTGATAATTTTGATATTTATGGATCAGGTCCTTCCAAAAAAAAAGTAATTATGGACCAGGATATGATTACGTCATCCTCGATGGAGATGACGTGATGCTTGAGGTGCCGTGGTGCTCTGTTAGCCTAAGAAAGCTTCGTCTCAGGATGAATCCCATGTCAAGGGTGCCAAGCTGGATGAAATCACTTGTCAACATCGAAGAATTAGATCTGAGAATAAAGAAATTGGATGACGGAAGTCTTTGTATTCTCGGTGACCTACCAGTTCTTGTCAATCTAACACTGCAGATAGTAAACAATGTTGAAGGCATACTCTCGGCAGACAAACAACGAGTTCTGATCAGCAACAGGTATGGATACAGAAGCTTGAGGCATTTCTTTGTAGATTCAATGGGTGTCGATAGGATTTGGATACCCATGCTGACGTTTGAAGCTGGATCCATGCCAAAGCTGGAAGATCTCCATGTTCAGTTTAATGCAGACATAACAATTTCTGTGAGCAGTGGCCTTGATTTTGGTCTCAAGCATCTCTCCCAACTCACCAAGGTCAAGTGTGATATAGTCGGCACCAATCTGAATACCTGGCGAGTACAAAAGGCTATTGAGAAAGAGCTTGTCAACCACCCGAAGCTCCCACGTTTTGAAAACCATCATCACCCTTCAACTGAAGCCGAGAGGAGCAACAGAGAACGCCTAAGGCCGCGAAGACGAAGCCAGTGGACAGTTCACACAACACAATCAAAGCCTCCTTCCATAGCTGAAACTGACGATTTGTCAGAACAAGTTGTTCAGGAGCCAGCAGATGATGTTATCATCTGCACTTCAGGTATGGTTGGGTTCTTCATCTGAACTGAAACAAAACCAGTACTCCATGCATCCCAAGTTTTCTCTTATTTCTCATCGAGTTTCATCACCTTAAATGATACCATCGGCACCTTGCGAATAAAATCGCCATCTGTTTATGCAAATTTGCAGGTGATGATGTCAAGAGACTCAAGACGACCTCCTTCACCACGGATGGCAACACCTGCCAGTCGTTGACTGCATCATTGGCCCTACCCACGGACCTCTCCTTCACCATCGGCACCTCCCCTGATATTGGCCGTCAACATTGTCAGCAACGGTTCCAACCGAAATTTCGCCAGGGCGCTACCATTCCTGATGGCATCAAGGGAGCTTCAGGTATGGTTTTATATGCATTTACGCCTACCAAACAACTGTCTCAGGGTGCGTTTAATGTGATTGTTCCTTCAGCTTTGTATGTTCTAAACTTGGCTGTGTGCACTCCCATAGGCCGCAAACAGTTCCATTCTCTAAAGAGAAGCTTTGTATGTTTTAATCTCTTAGACTCTTACACGGTCCATATTCTAACAGAAACTTGACAATGCTGTTGGCTAAATTTAAATCATTTGGCAGGGTCTGCCCCAGAAACCTCTGCAGTTGTCGGGCCTCGACTCATTGCTGCTCCTCAGCTACAGGCCACATTAGTGCCACCGTGCTTCACATTCAGTTCTGGAGCACCATACAATGCTGAAGTTGAACAAAGGGCAATGGACAGTTACAAGCTGTCAGAAGATGTCGACGGCCTAGCAAATGGCTTCACCAATGCGTTCAATGGGCTTTCCTTGTGCGATGATCACCCTGGTTCCAGTGTCACAGCTGTCGAAGTAACCTGCTCGGACACTGGTAAATTAGTTAGCAGTTCATTTCTTCCTTACTGCTTTTGATTTCTGAAATCTGATTATATTATGTATTCCGGCGAGACTAGTAAGGGAAATGTTAAAATTAGCAGTGTATTATACACTGGTAGTCCACATTCATTTATCTCTAATCTAATATACTGGACCGAAATCAAACCTCACACTCCCCTGTCATAGGGATAAATATGTACTGTACTATAGTGTGTTATACACTAGTCCATTAACATGTGTTCTCACACGGGCTAGTATCTTAGGATATATAAGCATAAGTTTTGTTTAAGGACTAACAAAATTATCTATATTTTGTATAATTTTTTTGTTCATTTTGGAAGCCTATATTTAGTTCTGGATAAACTTATTAATTACTAATATACATGTATATATATTTTTCATCAATACTGCTAGTTCCCTAACTTAAAAAATTATTGATCTATATATTTTTCATCCGTATCCAATACTTTTTCTACTTTTTTTTTAGATAAAGGAAATGAATCCAGCTTCATCTATCCGTAGATAGAATCGAGACCAATTATTACAGAGTTTGAAACATAAAAAAAAATGTCTGCTAGAAACAACTTCCAGCCACCCTCAATGCAAACGAACCAAGGAAATAAAAGTTTTTGACTAAACAAATCCAACATGTCTCGCGTGACAGCCACCCACGTGAGCCGAAGAACTCTAAAGTCGACACTTCTAGGTGACGTCTTTGCAGATATTAAACGATCTTGAAGATCTTCATTCCGCTGCAAACTTGCCCACTATCGCAGCCAATGGGTCCCTCGGAAAAGTACCGCAAAAGAGATTTTGGTTTGCATTTGTCAAAAACTACCTCATTCCTTGTTAACCAAATTGCCCATATAAGTGCCGATCTTTGCTTTGTTAATAACAATGTATTGTACTTTTTGTTCCCCTTTTTTAGACCAAACAATGAACAAATCTCTTATATTTAAAGGGGGTGATATTCCAAAAAGTAAATGTACGAGAGCGCCACAAAAATTTGGCATAGAAACAATCAAAAAATAAGTGTTGAATAGTCTCTGGAAAATGACAGAGAGAACATTGTTTATCACCATTCCAATTTCTCCTAGCCAGATTATCCTTGGTTAAAATAACACCTTTTTTTGATATACCACATAAAAATTTTTATTTTCATTGGTAATTTTGTCTTCCAAATATCCCGTGATACTCGACCCCATTGTTAATTAAAGCATCATACATAGACTTGACTGTAAATAAACCTGAGGCCTTTAAATCCCAAACAAAGACATCTCGTTCCCGTGTTAAGTTAATTTGTTGTAAGGATGAAACAATGCGGTGCCAATTTGATAAGTTAACCCCCACTAGATTTCTTCTAAAAGAAATATTTAGTACAGAGGAACTTAGTATGTTAGCAATCGTATCTTGTTTTCTCCTTACAATATTAAACAAGCCCGGAATTTGTCTTTGAGCGGTTTATTACCCAGCCAAGTATCAATCCAGAAACGTGTTTGTGACCCATCCTTAACCTTAAAATGACCCAACTTAAAGAAGCTATCTTTAACATTCATTAAACTTTTCCAAAAGTGCGAGTCTGTAGGTTTCTTCTCACACTCCCTAATGTTTTATTTTTAATATACTTATTTCTCAATAGCTCTTGCCAAAGCCCATCTTCGTTTAACAATTTAAAAAGCCACTTACTGAGCAAACATTTGTTTTGGATTTCTAGGTTTTGAATTCCTAGTCCACCCTGTTCTTTAGGTTGACGTATAATCTCCCATTTGACTAATCTGTACTTTCTCTTGTGTTGGTCATTTTGCCAAAAAAACGAGACCTGAAGGATTCAATTTTCTCTAAAACCCCTTTTGGCACTTCAAAAAAGACATCATAAACATCGGTAAACTGGAAAGCACCGAATTTATGAGAACTAACCGCCCCTACAGTCGGCGGTTTACCTTTCCAACTACTAAGTCTCTTCTCAATTCTCTCTTCTATAATTTTCCAGGTCCTTATTAGACAATTTCTTAAAGTGCATAGGCAGACCTAAGTATCTAAAAGGATAATTGCCAATGGCGCACCCAAATAATTTCGAATAAAATTCCTCAAAGTTCTTGGCCTGTCCAAAACAAAAGATCTCACTCTTGTGAAAATTTATTTTTAAGCCGGATAGTTGTTCAAAAGTGCTTAATAACAGCTTCATGTTAACAGCCTTTTCAACATCATGGCTCATAAAAATGATTGTATCATCCGCATACTTGAAGAATGGATAGTCCATCCCCGCATCAAATGCGGTATAACCCCTTCTACTTGTCCTGCCTCTTTAGCCCTCGCAATTAGTATAGCCAACATGTCAACTACTATATTAAATAGTATTGGAGACATGGGGTCACCTTGCCTAAGGCCTTTTCTAGTTCGGAAATATTGGCCAAGTTGGTCATTAATCTTAATATTAACATTACCCCCGAGTAAAATTTTTTATCCGAGTCACACCATTTTTGAGAGAAGCCCTTCATTCTTAGGGTGCATTGTAAGAAATTCCAGTTAACTTTATCATAGGCTTTCTCAAAGTCAATTTTAAAAATCACACCATCTAGTTTCTTGGTGTGCATTTCATGAATCGTCTCATGTAAGATGACGGCCCCTTCCATGATGTTTCTACCCGGTAGAAAGGCGGTCAGGTTGGTCTAATAAGTTTTTGAGCAATGGAAGATAATCGATTTGTTGCCACTTTAGTAAAGATTTTAAAAGATACATTCAACAAAACGAGATAGGTCTATATTGTTGAACAACTCTTGCATCTTTTTTCTTGGGTAGCGGGATTATATTACCAAAGTTAAGGCGATTAAGATGTAAAGTTCCATGATGAAAATCGTTGAACATTGCCATCAAATCCTCCTTAATTAGATCCCAAAAAACTTGATAAAACTCCGGAGGGAACCCATCCGGCCTAGGTGCTTTATTATGCTCCATCCGGAAAATTGCCGCTCTAACTTCTTCTTGAGTGAAAGGCTCGATTAAGGCATCATTTTCCGCATCGACACTTGAGGGATGTCGGCCGTCTGAGATTCGTCTAAGGAAATTGACGATTCATCAGAAGGACCAAAAAGATTTTTATAATAACTAGTGATATGCTCTTTAAGATGAGCATCACCAGTTATAATATTATTCCCATCCTCCAGTTGAAAGATACGAGTTTTCCTATGCCTACCATTGGCTAAAAGATGATAATACTTTGTATTTGCGTCACCTTCTAATAAGTGTTTCACCTTAGCCCTTTGGTACCACTTGAGTTCCTCTTCTCTAAGAAGTTCACCCACCTTTCACTTAAAACATGTTTAAGGTCTCTCTCAGCTTCAGTTAGCATGGTGAGTTCCGCTTTTTTGTCTAGCTCCTCTAATTTATTTAGTAAGTTTGCCTTTTCTTTTTGTATATCCCACTAATATGTTTTGCCCAAACCTCTTAGATATTGGCGAGTTTTCTAACTTTTGCACGCTAACGCTCAATAGGTGACCCTATAGCTACCGTGTTTTGCCATACTTGAGACACCATCTCACAAAAACCGTCCCTCAACAACCATCCTAATTCAAATTTGAACTGAGGCTGATAAGTTGTGGACACACTGTTGGTAGATAGTAGCAAAGGAGTATGGTCCGAGATCTCTCTAGAGAGGGCAAAAACAGTAGTATTAGGGTATTGAGACTCAAAGTCGGTGCAGGTTAGAACTCTGTCTAATTTTTCAAAAGTTTGATTTGGCAAATTATTAGCCCGGGTAAAATTCCTACCGACAAATCTAATTCTCTAAGATTAAGGGTGTCAATTACAAAGATTAAACAAGAACGGCCATCTATCACTATAATTATCATTATTCTTCTCTTGGTCTTCGAATAATGTTAAAATCACCACCTATAACGATAGGTATGGATTCTTTTGAACATACTCGTACCATTTCGACAAGAAATTAGATTTTTGATCTTCTGTCTTTGGGCCATAGACTGAAATTAAATTAAACTTAAAATCAATTTCCTTATGCCGTAACAAAATCGAATAAAAAAATCTCCCTCCTCAATTTGACCAACATCAAAAGTTTGTAAGTGAACTCCTAGTAACATGCCACCAGATCTACCCCGTGGAGCTAAACAATGCCAAGTAAAGTCTCTACCGGCACAAATGGTAGTTAGAGTCTTTTGTGGAAAGTCAGCTCTACCAGTTTACGATAAGGCGATAAAATCTAGGTTTTTTTCTTTTGTTAGGTCAGCAAGAAATCTATACTTTTTGGTATCCATAAAAACCGTTACAATTCGAGAAAAATTCCTTTCATTGTTAACAACTTTTTTTTTTTTTTTTTTTTTTACTTAACTTGGGGCGCCTCTTTTTAGCTGTCGATGATAAAGGAGTTTGTGCAATCAACGAATCACAACTCCCATCACCTAGCCCCTCCATGATTTCGGACCAAATAAGATTTAAAGATTCTAAGTCAACATTATCCTCAGTAGAACAATCGGTTAGGACATCCTGAACATCCATTTTTTTATTTTTTAAGCGCCTTAGCACTAAGAGCCATTCTATTAAATTCCAAATCTTTTAAACGTTTAATAGAGCTAAAACAATCTTTATCTGTTTTACCTAAAACCACACCTACAGCATTTGCTGAATCTAAAAAGGAAGAAACATCTCTATTAAAAAAAGAATGGGAATTTTGAGATGTACCTTTATCGTTGACCAGCTCCAAATTATTCTTCGCCTTGAGCTTGGCTGCCTTCTCAATAGAATCCTGATCTGCTATAGCAGCGTTCCTCTTGCTAGATCTCGGAGGTGAGACTGTCTCACGAGGTAACTTACTACGACATTCCCGGAATCATTCGGAAGGGGTAACATAACAGCTTTCCATTCTCCGGTTCCGCTTGTGACACCACAGCTCTAGGCTTTTCGGTAGCTGCGTAATTTTTGATTGCTCTAAGCCCGGGGACAGTGTCGCACCAGGCTGAATGGCCGACTGCCCTGGTGCCTTCTCCCCACTCACGCTACCACCATGTGGAGCTTCACCTATATTCCCATCAATGTCCATAATTTCTTCTAAATTCCCACCATTTTCTTTGTCATTTTTTTCTTTATCCCCATTGGGATCATCATTCTTTGGATCACCCTCTTTGGTAGAGTCCATGTCAATTAATTGAGGCTCACCATCAAGGATCTCCCCTCCACCGCAAACTGTAGCTCGTAAACATAGTCTCCAATCACTACATCCACAAATTCGGAATTAGTGATGGATCCAAAGACTTGCTACCTTCATCCTTGCCCTTCCAAAGATTTTTAGTAAAAATGGTGTCTACAGATCTAGGCACCCCCAAGATTGTCCCAATAGCCCAAATAATCGGGAATTGTTTGAACTCATGGGGTAAACCTCGAACTGTACCCAAACTTTCGGGATCTCTCTTTTATACACTTCATTGTCCACTCCTTTTCAAATCTGATTTTTCCTTCAACTTCTCGGCGTCCATTGGACCCCGTCGACACTTGTCTCCGATAAGTCAGCTGAAGGAAAATTAACAATGAAAGCACCGATCCCCTCGTTGTCCGTATGTCCCACTTGTGGTTCTTACCGGGGCGAAGTCTTTCTAGTTCCACCGCCAACCGGTTGACGAAAGAGAACCTTCAAGAACACGTACCACAGCCCTAGTTTCTTGTAAATTATCCTTTGGGTTTTCAACCTTTGGAATAAAATAAAATCCGAGACCCTCTACAAAGATAACCACAAGGAATAGCACTTGTATTAGTTTTTTTTTGTATGGGCACAACTTGAATGATCCCCAAAACAAATTTCACAACACAAAACTATGGTGCATTCATGAATTGTGTGACCTTTAGTATAACAACGATAATAGTAAGGCTTTCCTTTATTTTTCTTTGCCCCTTGCACAGTGATTCTAGGATGTCGGTGGATTTACCTACCATCGCAGGGGTTTTACGTACCTTTCCGTGTCTTTGCATCAAGATGCATAGCTTCACCTTTGCTGCATCTGTTGGGTGTTCGCTCCAGCACTTCCTCCAGTCATCACTGCTTTTCCCTTGGAGCTGCTCGCCACCGAAGCACCCACCGTAGTACACGGTGCATACCGGCGGCCCGGATGGCCACAAAGCACCGCCACGCATCCAAACGCCCGGCGGGCCCTGCATGGCCACAAAGCAGCCCCACCAAAGCCGACCTGGCGTCCCGAGTGAGTTGCCCCTCCATGCGGGGGTGCGCCCGCCACAAAGACCGCTCCCGCCTGCAGATCAACATGCACCACCCCCCCAGGCTGAGGAGCAGCAGCAGCGGGACCATTGCCACCAGAAAGACCATTGCCGGCACCCAAGTGTCCGCCACCGGCAGCCAAGGCAATTGATCGGCCATGGGCGACGCCATGCCGGCCGATGACCCCGGCCGGCTGGTGAGCACCACCAACGTTGCTTTGCACCGGCCCCTGATGAAGGATGTGCCCCATGCCCGGGGCTTGGGCCGCAGCGTTATGGAACACCGGAGCCGTGCCCTGGCGTGAGCAGCGGACCATGCCCGGGCGTAAGCTGCGTTGCCGGCGCCCCCACGTGAGGAGCAAAGCCGGGTTGGATGCCGACTCGTCTCCCCGGAAAGCCGCCGCGCTTTGCATGTGGTACCCACCGCGATCACCTCCCGCCCGTAGCCGAACCGACCACCATGGGCACGACGACCTCGACCGGGGGCATGATACCCGCGGCCCGGATCATTGTATCCGACATAGGGGCATAACCATAGGCGCCATGACCTCCTCTTCCACCGCCAAAGCCGTAACCTCGGCCTCGCCCTCGGCGGCCCAAACCGCGACCACCTCTTCCACCAAACCCGGGATCAAACCCGGGAACAAACCCTGGATTAAAGCCTTGTCCTCCTCTCGCCACCACCTGCGACCACCAAAACCTCCCCCTGCAGCCCCCCTTGCGCCGCCATGGACCTTCTAGCGACCTCGACGAACAGAGGTTTAGTAGGAAGTGGCGGCTGGACTGGTGACCGTTTGATCGGTCTAGGTTTTTTGGTGGTACCAGTCGATGGAAAAGAGAGCAAAGACCCTTCGTGGGCCTGAAAATCAGTCCCCCGACCGAGTCGGACCTTGGGCTGCATAAGCGATGTTGGCCCCCGTTTACACGTCTCCTCAACCGATTGGCGAACGACCGAATAGGTCGTACTCGCTTCACGTCGAAGTGGCGGAAAAACCGCATCTAACTCACCCTTCTTTAAACTTTCAAAAAATTCGAATCAGATTTAAGTTCCGAGATTTTAGGTTTGGGAATCGAGACTGGCTCCGTCTCCCGGCCAGCCAACGACGTCGGAGAGCAAAGAGGAAGCTTTTGGTTTCTCCTGTTACTCACATGGAAGGATGCCGCTGTGATGCAGTCGCCCAAAGTCCTCCGAGGAGAAATCCGATGCGGCGGCAGCGGCCCTTGCCGTGGAGCTACGGGGTTTAACTTTCGACGCACCAATGTCTCCACAATCGATCGTGGCAGCCTTGCATCATCAGAGTTAAGAATATTACCTTGAAGAACCTCCTCCGCTTTGAGCAGCTGATCCACCGAGAAACCAGCGGTCACTGCGTCGTTGACGAACTCCGGTTGGAGATGGCCTCATCGGACTCGTCGTCCGACGACTCGTCACCTTGGTTTGCCCGAACTTGGACCGGAATCCCATACCTGAAGTACTAGCATGAACCGGCTTTGGCCTCGACAGACGTCCACCATCATCTCCACGAATGACGACAACGCTTGCCGTCCCTCCCTGCAGCGACGTTCCTCCTTTGCCGACTCAAACTGCTCCACCGGCGTCCCTGATTTGGGGTAGAGTGTACTCGCCGTCGAAGGTGCGAGAGTGAATCGTCTACCCCTCCTCATCGGTCTTCCACCGGCCTCGCCGAGACACCGCAGGGGTGCACAAGGGAGACTCCGTCAAGTTAGACTCATCCGCGGCGACCACGGAATAGTCGCCGTGGTTGTGTCCTCATCGACGAGTTTCACCTCCTAACCCCTGACCCGCAACCTTTACCGCCGCCCGAACACTGGTCACCACTTCTTGCACCGTCGAACAAACCCACGGCATGACGAACGGAAAGGATTGTCGACGAAAAATCAACTTCGCCGCCATGCCGCCCGCCGTCATGCATGAGCCAGTGGTCTCGCCACTAGGGGGTTGCACCTGGACCGCCGTAACCAGTCTTGCCGAGCCTCCCGCGGCCGGGTGCCGCCGCGCGCGTCACTCAGCCGGAACGCCGTCCTTCAGTGGTCGCCAGCGATCGCCACACTCAAGCTCGAAAAAAACGGATCCGTGGTTGTTTTGGCTGCTGTGATTATATATGTGCAACAGGTATACATCCGTGGTTGTTTTGGCTGCTGTGATCCAATACTTTTTCTACTTGCATGATAATTTTGTATATCTTGAACATGCATTTAGTTAGAATCTTAGCTTAAAAGACGGTAGCTCCTGTTTCATCCCAAATCTTATGAGGTCACAAATCTACATTTTATTAACATGCCTTACATCCCAAATCATATTAGTTTTACATATTTTTTTTATCCTCAAGTTAAACTAAAACTCTTACATAAACTTGACAATACCGTTGGCTTAATTTTTAATCATTTGGCAGCACCCTCTGATGTCCTGGTGCCTCCACTCATTGCTGCTCCTCAGCAACAGGAGGCAATCATCCCGCCATGCTTCACATTCAGTTCTGGATCACTTCCCCATGCGGAAGCGGAACAACAGGCGATGGTTTGTTACAAGCCATCACAACGTGATGACCTAGCAAATACCTTCAGCAGAGCTGGTAAACGTTTTCCTCTGTTCTGCTTGCTCTGGGTCTCCTCTGTTTTGAAAGTAAAAAAAAAAAAAAATTGACAGTTCATTCTCATGCTATCCTGAATGTATTTGAATCATTTCTTCCTTGCTGCTCTTAAGTTAAAACTAGCATGTGTTTTCCCAAAAAACGCCAAGGGGCCAGCGTTCATTGTCCACGCTGGCATGTCCACATCAGTTGCTGGTGCCTGTGTGGCCACGTGTGTACCTTTGGACACAAAAAAGTATAGTTTTGTACCCATATATGAAATAGCCAATAGTTTAAGTTTACCCAAGGAAATATACAGGACAGAAAGCAAACCACCCTCGACGGAAAGCAAACCACACACTCCCCGGGCATAGGGATAAATAAATATGTACGGAGTACTATGTTACAGTGTGTTAAAAACCATTGGAGAGTGGATTGTATAACCCTAACCCGGCAATCTAGTTTGTTAAAATCTCTGTAGAAATATGCTCGCAGATTCGAATCATCATCGTCAATAATAAGCATCAGCTCCATTCAATTTTAAAATGAAATTACCACTATGGTCCATGTTCTAAACAGAATCTTGACAAAGTTGTTGGCCTAAAGTTTAATCATTTGGCAGTACATTCAACGGCCTTTCCTTGCACGACCTCTGCTGTTTTGGGGCCTCGACACATTGCTGCTCCTCAGCGACAGGAGGCGTTCGTGCTGCCGTGCTTCACACTCGGTTCTGGATCACCTCTCAACGCCGAGGACCTAGTAAAAGCCTTCAGCAGTACATTCAACGGGCTTTCCTTGTGCGACGACCACCCTGGTTCTAATGCCACAGCTGTTGAAGCATCCTCCTCAGACACCGGTAATGTTTTCCTCTGTTCTGGTTGCTCTCTGTCTCCTCTGCTTAGAAAGTACGTTATTTTGCAGTTCATTCTGCACTTACTCCGAATGTACCGGCCACATTTCTCCCTTGCTGCTTTTGGCTTACGGGATGTGCTTATATATTCTGCATAGCCCACGTTCATTTCTCTCTAATAAATAAAGGAAAATAACCACCAAAAGTTGCCTGAACAATGGGCTGTATCCCAAGAGAGGAGGGAGGTCTGGGTGTTTTCAACCTTTCCACTCAAAATGAGTATCTTATGCTCAAGCATCTGCATAAATTCTATAACATGGCTTCTATCCCTTGGGTTCAACTTGTTTGGAAGAAATATTATCTCATTGAGCTTCATCGCCTTAAATAATACATCAATACCACTTGTGCCGTGCTAGCTTTATTTATTTATTTTTTTTTTTTTTTTTTTTTTGACACCACTTGTGCCCCTACAGAAACTTGACAATGCCCTTAACTTGATTTTTTTTAATCACCTGTCAGGACCTGCCCCAACCTCCGATGTTCTGGGGCCTCAACATATTGCTGCTCCTCAGCAACATGCATTAGTTGTGCCATGCTTCACATTCAGTTCAGGATCACCACCCATCGCTGAAGCTGAACAACAGGCAGTGGACAGTTATGAGCCGTCGCAACATGACGACCAAGTAAATCCCTTCAGCAGCACCTTCAGCGGCCTTTCCTTGCACAATGACCACCCTGGTTCCAGTGCCACATCAGCCTCGTCAGGCGCTGGTAATGTTTGCCTCTGTTCTGCTTGCTATGCTCTGGGTCTCCTCTCTTTTGAAAAGTTAATACCAATATTTGCAGTGCACTCTCCTCTCGTTGTGAGTATACTGGCCACATTTCTAGAATTATGGGTATATTATATAGGAAGATACTGATACATAACACAAACCTCACTCCCCTGGCATAGGTATAAATATGCCACTATGCTACAATCTGTTGGAAGCAATAGAAAGCTAGTCGTTAAAATCTGTACACAAAGCTGCTGGTTTGTTTCAGGCTTTCAGCTTCGAATTATAAAAGGTACAATCCAAAATGCTAAGCTAAAACAAAGAGGGGATTCAATTGGAAATATCTGGGTACCCACAGTCTTTGTGTATTTGAACAGAAAAATTTCCAAAGCAGTGGACAAATCGGAAAAAAAGAACTTTCTGAGCAGCAAGTTCCAAAAGTTGCAAGTGGACTTCAAACGGCATTTCATGCTCTATGTAGGATCTTCATCAGGAAAAGGCAATAGCAATAGCAAGCTAGTTGTTAAAATCTCTATATTTATTTGGAAAAGGCAAACGGCATTCAAATATATTTTCCTCACAAGTGGACTTCATTCCTTGGTAGTTTTTCTGTAAATTAAGCTAGTCTTCTGGCACAAACTCAAACAATCATGCTTTATCTAGGATCTTCATCAGGAAAAGGAGGCGGTCGTCAGGAACAACAGTGAAGTGAGCAATAACCACGTCGCTCTCCAGCTCCATCATCACCTCGATCATGCATGTAGCTAGTACTTGGTCTACACGTCTGCCAAACCTTGCTACCACTTATTCACTTATGACCTAAACGTTGTCTCTTTGTTTCCTCAGTAAACTTTGTTAATCCTTATTATGAAATTTGGTCTAAATAGTAGTAGCATTTACTTTCCGCAAATTTACATTCCAAAATGTAAAGGAGCTGCACTCTTTTTCCACTCAGGGGAGACCCTTCACAGGGTGAGTGGTTTTTTAACGAGGCAGTTTCTATTGTAAATTCTCATATCAATATAAATGAGAAAGTAGTTTTCCCCACATTCTCTGTTTACAAAGCTGAAGAGCGAAACATGCTCCTACATCGACATCAATGAAAATCTATACACAGGTGCAATTTTTTTAAATATAAAATTACTCTCTCCGTAATGGTATTAGAAATCGTTTAGAACATGATTGTGCATACCAAAGAGTCATTAATTAGGGGTAATTTTTCCCTGTATATCCCAATTAAATGTCATTGCGGTATGCTCTAAGTGCAAAGAAAGCTAGTGTTAGATTGGCTAGCCCAATTTGCTAGGCGCTTGTACCAATGCGGTGCAAGTTCGATCCCCTACGGCCTCATTATTTTTTTGCTGGTTTTGGTGCATTTACGTAATGGTAGGAACGTCCAAACAGCCAGCGATGGCGCTAGACGACTTCTAATCTGTTGTTGCTGGTTTTGGTGCATTTACGTAAGGGTAGGAACGTCCAAACAGCCAGCGATGGCGCTAGACGACTTCTAATCTGTTGTGGCCAACAGGGCGGAGGGCGACTTGTATTCCCACGAAGGAGGGAGTACTACCTACAATCCAATACAAAAAAGATATAATAATAATAAATAAATAAAGAGAAGAAGAGAAAAAGTTTTTTGCTCCCACTTTGCAAAAAGGAAGGACACGATGTTTTCAAACTCTCTAAGGAGAAATTTAAACTTCAAATCGAAGTTTTCGCTCCCACTTTGCAAAAAGGAAGGGCACGACGTTTTCAAATTCTCTAAGAAAAAATTAAACTTTAAATCGAAATTTTTAAACCCACTTCACAAAAAGGAAGGGGACAATGTTTTCAAATTCTCTAAGGAGAAATTTAAACATCAAATCGAAGTTTTTGCTCCCACTTTGCAAAAAATGAAGGGGGCAACATTTTCAAATTCTCTAAGGTGAAATTTAAATTTCAAATTGAAGTTATCGCTCCCACTTTGGGGAAAAAAGAAGGGGTGACATTTTCAAATTCTCTAAGGAGAAATCTAAATTTCAAATAGAAGTTTTTGCTCCCACTTCGCAAAAAAAGGAAGGGGACGACATTTTCAAATTCTCTAAGGAGAAATTTAAACTTCAAATCGAAGTTTTTTCCCCACTTCGCAAAAAAAAAGAAAGGGTACGGCGTTTTCAAATTCTCTAATGAGAAATTTAAACTTCAAATCAAAGTTTTCGCAACAATTTCACAAAACAAGAATTACAAAGCAATAGAACTTGAGCAAAATCAAAATTTGTTCATACACTCATCACAAACTTACAATACAATTACATATTTTTTACAGAATTCATACATATAAAACAAAATACAAACTCATAAGAAAAAAAAAGTGATCTTCACAAGCAACACTAGTTGCAACTTCGTCTAATATATCCTTTACAACCCCATCAATTGTTTCATCGCCTTCGGGCTCTCAAAAGTTCTTCCAAAAGAAAGCTAGGTGATGCACTTGAACAAGATGACTAAAAAAATATCAAAAGTTAGCATCCAAAACAAACTTGAAGATAATTAACCGGACTACTTAAACAAATCTTTTTCATACCTGCCCAAAATTGCTAAAGTCAACAACATGAGGCATCTTATAACCGGTATGAGAATTCTGTTCGTTTCAACTTCAAATCTCTTCGCAACAAAAGAATCAAAAGAAGATTCACCGATAGCTTCGCAATAATCCAAATACTTGCAAGTTTCAAACACAAAGTAGTCTTTTTCCATCATAAGTGGCAATGAAGTTATCACATCTTGCGCGGCTTCGCACAAGGAACCTGCGTAAGATGTATCACCATTAAAACATTGTATTTAGCTTACACAAACTCAACATTTACAACCTCACCATTCTCTAAAACTAAAAAACTAAAACTAAACTAAATATCCTGGTCACGAAAAATCGCCATCTTTGCCCGCCTTGGTGACGATCTTTGGTAGTCGTAACGATCGTCGTTGTCGTTGACGGAGTCGGTGCCACTCGCCAAAACGCCAACATCTTGTTGTCTTCAACGGTCCTTGCCAGGTGCGTCTCGCCTAGACGTGCTGAAACGATGGCCGTCACCTTGCTGAATGTGCGCTCCGATGGTCCGCGGTGTAGATAGTTACGTGTTGATGGATCTCCAAACCCAAGAGGGTGGTTGTCGTTACACCGGCGGGTTGGATGTCCTTCAAAGGCTCCTCTTTGTTGAAGAGCTTGGCCACCAACTTGGCGGCAATCTCGAGCACACCTAAGAATTGGCCTAGGTAGCCTGCTCCTTTAGGTACCTATGTTCTACTTGCTCCAACACGTGCATGGTGGCGATCTCCATCATGGTCATCGTTATCTCCTTTTTTTTGCACTAGATCTCCTTGGTCGGGATCAATTCTTTTGCATGCTCGTGAGGCGAGTGTTGAACATCGGTGAGCTTCATGGTGAGAAAGTTGATCTTGGAAACGCGATGTCCTTGGAGTCCTGGACGAAGAGCTTCCGATATTTGTTGTTTTCTCGGATACTAGATGTGAAGGTGTTGCCGAGAGTTGGACGGCAACAAGTTGGCAGCGGTGGTTAGGGGTTTCAGCGGGGCGGCGTGGGCGGCGGCGCGAGGGTCGCAGGAGCAGCGATGATGGCTAGGGCTCGAGGCATGAGAGCGAGAGAGCAAATGAGAATAGGAGGTTTCACCCTTTCTATTATTTGAGTTGATTGATTAAATCTCCCTTGTATTTATAATTCTCATGGGACTTGACTCCTGACCAAATTAGGAGATCCTTATTGGATTCAGATTCTTCTCTCTATCTTAACAAACTCAACTTTCTATCTAAACTAACTCTTTCCTAAACCAAGACTCCCTATGTCAACTCGTAGCGATGACAGTGGGGAGGCGGTGGCAGCCGTGAACGTCCTCCCTAGTGTGCTAGGGCATGCGCGCCCGCCTCCCACCCCCACCCGCTTCATGGGCCCAAGCTATAGGGCCCATGTTGGGAGTACGATAGATTAACATGTACTATGGTACAGTCTGTTAGAAGCCATTGCAGAGTGGATTGCAATAACCCTAGCATGGCAAGCCAGTTTGTTAAAATCTGTGTACAAAGCTGCTTGTTTATTTTATTTTGGAACTGTAAAATTGTACAACCCATAATTCTAAGCTAAAACAAATATGGCTTTAATTAGAGTGTTATGCATACACAATATCTTTTTTTATTAGAACAGAAAAATATTGTGTCCACCATTTGAAAACATCTAGAGGATATTCCGTTATTCTCCTTTATTAGACGTGGAGGCCAATTTTGTAGATACCAAGGAATCTCACACTCGCGCCGTTACTGAAAACTGTTTCACGATTTTGCTACAACACTTCATCGTTCCCAAAAAATACAATTAGCAACAATGTTAAAACTTTTTTCGAAAGCGTCCATATTGGACGTGCTTCATTAAGAGAAAAGAGTTGGGTTAGGTTACATCCGTAATCGTTGTTTGGCGAGATGCCATCGAGCGTCATGGCGGGCACACAGACACAAATAGCCGGCTGACACGGCGCAGCTACAGAGTTGTACTAAACCTGGGAAACTAATGTGCGACTAAGGAAACAAAGCTAGGGTCAGGTACTCCTAACCGACGGGCATCAGCAGCGGCTGCAGCACACGGTAGCCAGCCGCACACCACTCCTCTGCTTGCTCCTTGATCCTCGTTAGCAGCTGCAATGGCGTGACCGAGACGTTGTCGAAGGTACGACGGTTACGTTCCTTCCAGACTTCCCAGGTAGAGAGAAGGACCTCTCCCCCCAGAGCGAAGGTTGCCTCATCGACTGGTGGTTAAACTCGTCGGCAAAGGGTACGGCGTATGTGGACTTCGCTTTTGCTCTTCGAAAGTGTTCCTTCTACATCCTACAGTTGGGACTTGGGACAAGGCAACATGGGCCATTCAGGTTTTGTGAATCCTGCATGTGTGGCTTCACCAGTGCCCTGTGCTCGGCTTGGTCCACAGTACAAAGGCGCTTGTTCATCCATTATAATGCATTACATGTAGAAAGGGTGAGTGTCGTGGGCCGGGCCGAACGTGGGGAGGCGCTGGCCGGGCAGGAAAAGGGCGCCAAGCTAGGGTAGGGATTCTCCCTTCACCTAACACGCTGGCCAGCTGAGATACGGTGGTGTGCCACACCACCAAATGTGGTAAAAATGTATTTTTTTTTTGTCTCTCTGAGCTGCTAAAACTGTAGCGCCAAACCTAGAGCTGCTATTCAAGGAGTGGCCAACCATAATGATGGTAAAAAGTTAAATTCCCCGTGAGTTTAGGATGCCGCAATGTGTTTAGAATGCAGTGATACATGGGCCTTAGGAGGATTAAATGTGTTGAGGATGTAGGGATACATGTGCTTGAGGAGAGGATTATTGGGCTTAGGTTGTGTTGTGTGCTCACTGCATCATATGTTGGGATTAGTCCCACATCGGTAATCAATGGAGGGGGAGCACAACATATAGGATGGGGCAGTTCTCACCTATCGGGGCTAGTCTTTTGGGTAGAGTTAGGCCCAAGCCTTTATATGTGTTGCTCCGTTAAACCTGAATGCTAGGTCCGTTTTGCTTGTGATACAAACCACGGGCGCTACAACAAACTAGGAAAACCCTCCCAATGCGGGAGAGTAAAAACCACGGGCGCTAGCCAAAAACACTTCTCACTATATCAAGAGTCGCGTTACAAACGCCGCCTTCATCTTTAAACGTGCCTTGATAGTTGACAGCCCAATATGAATTTGGAACATATTCCAACATCCTATACACATTGATTATCAATGACTCTACTTGATAAGCGGTGTAACTTAGTCCTGTCGAGAAGAGTCACGATATGTCTTCGTATCGCTGGCGCCGCCTAGACAAAAACACGTCACTTTCCTTAGCAGTGACACATCTTGTTCACCTGCGTTACTGATACGGCCATATATCTGTGACGCGTGCCTGAGCAATACACGTCACAGATTATATCAGTGAATGCAAGGGTAACTGTGATGTTTCTATTAGTGACACGTCTTGTTCGTAGAGTATCTTGTTCGTAGAGTATGGGTAACAACAAATCAGTGACGCATCTCGTTATCCCACGTCACTGACATTTTTTAGTGACACGCTTTGTTTGTTAGTCCACTGATCGAGGTGTCAGTGACAGGCTTTTCAAGCGCAGTGTCCGTAGTGGCCAGTATTCCCTTGGACGGCCTAGGTGTGGAGTGGTGACACTCAAGCTAGAGCAGACGAAAAAAATCTACTGGATGCACCAAGCAGCCATGCATACATACCCACATGGCCACATTGTGTGGTGGCCCTTGTTCACACAGGAGGGCAGCATCCGACACTCGTGGCCCGATCGATTATCACCGTCAAGAGCCTGCAGTTGGAGCCGAGTGGATAAGCCTGGAGTCTGGAGACATGAGCTGGTGGCAGATTACGATGTATATAAACACCGACACCAAGTATCAGTTGACACCGTATCCACCCAATTTTTTTTGCGTGTAGACATGAGCTGGTGCCAAACCTTTGCGTCTTGCAACCGAGCTTTAATTATCATTGCTGGCCAAGTCGGAATGGCCCCAACGCGCGCAGGCCGCCTAACGACCTTTGCGTCGCGGACCGAGGCTGCTGGACCGACCGGACCCTCGTAGCCGCGAAACAACAGTTCTGATTCTTTAGTTTTTGCGAGGGTTCCATGTCGTGCAGGCATATATGCGCATAAACATGGAAATTTCCGTAGGCAAGAATTTTATAGCAATTTTACAGAGAATCAGTTCACTTTCAAAAAAAAAAAAAAAAAAAACTTGAAGGTTATTCCATTCCAAAGGAAAAAGTGTCTAACTATAGTGCTTACTGGTATACTTTGGCGACATCTGTTGGACAACTTGTATTCTCCACGTAGCCACTCCAAGTCGCCCACTGAACCCAACAAAAGCTTGCGTTGAGCTTGTACTGTACACTTCTACATTGAGAGATGCTGCAATGGTGCTGCGCACGGCACATTTTTTATTTCGATTCTAAGAAAAGTGTCTTTTTTATTTCGATTCAAAGAAAACTGTCTGACTGTAATGCTTACCAGCACATTGGGCGACATCTGTTGGCACACTTTTTGTATATATAAATAAAAGCTCACAATGCTCTGTTGGAGGGAGAATAAAGCTGTAATCTTCCATCGAGGTTTAGGAGATTTCCCTTCCAACGTGGGATGCGGTTGGTGACAGTGTCTATCAGATACTGCATGCTCATCTCTTCTTCTCTCAACTTGTAAATGGACCGAGGCACCGCGGCCGAGGTATTTGCACGGGAAGTCGATTTTGGCAACCTGACACGACATTGTTTGAGAGACCAAGTCGGGCTGTTCCTGCGAACAACCAAACCAGTGTACCAACGCACTTTTCCAAATTGGTGTATAGGCCAGACGCTGTTGCAAAAATTTTAAGCTCCATTTTCAGTGCTGACAGATCCTGAAGTAGCAGGGCGACGAACAGCATTAAGTCATAGTCATCAGCATAGATGGGAAAGTATAGGATAATCAGGCCAGACTTTGAGCCTGCATGCGCCATTGAGTTAGCTTTGAGAGTGCGCTGCACTGCTGGCGCACTGCACATTTTTTATTTCAATCCTTAGAAAAGTGTCTGATTATAATGCTTACCAGCACATTGGGCGACTTCTGTTGGACAAGTTTTGTATAAATAAATAAAATTAAGCTCAGAATGCTTTGTTGGAGGGGGAATAAAGCTTCCTTCTTTCCTATACTTTCATTCCAAAGGAGACATTATCTAATTATAATGCTTACCGGTATACTTTGCCGACATCTGATGGACAACTTTGTTAATTAGTGCAATATATATGTATATAAACTCAAAATGCTCTGTGGAACCCAAGGAGAATAAAGCAGTCTTCGTTGCTATCACTTTCCCCACGACCTGTGTCTTCTTCATCAACACCTTCTTCCCGTTTCACAGACCTACTTCCTGCATCCCATCCACGCTGCTACTTAAACTGAACCCAACAAAAGCTTTGAGCTTGTGTTTTCTATGCCGGACTTCCTGGTGAGCGCAGCGACGTGGGCCTTGGGCCCTGTCCTAAATAAGCTTGCTGGTCTGCTCAGCGATGAGTACAAAGCGTTTCAAAGGCGTGCGTGGTGAGGTCAAGTTCCTCATTTGGGAACTGGAAGCCATGCACACGTTCCTTTTGAAGAAGTCTGAAGAGGAGAATCCTGGTGTGCAAGACAAGGTGTGGATGAAGGACGTGCGAGAGCTTTCCTACGACATCGAGGACAGCCTCGATGACTTCAGAGTCTGTGTTCATGATGACTCGGCAAAACCAGATGGCTTCATCGACAAATGCAAGAATCTACTGTCCAAGACCAAAGACCGGCGTCAGATTGCCAAGGCGATTCAAGATCTGAAACTCCAAGTCAAGGAGGTGAGTGAAAGGAATGCAAGATACAAGCAGATCAACAATACTGTCATGAACGCAAGCAATGTGACTGTGGATCCGAGAGCCCGATTCCGATCGGAACTCAACGTTCACGTTTGTCTCAAATTCAAAAGCCATGCGATCCTTTTTCTGTGGCACTGGAACAGCAATACCATAGAGCCTTTCCTTTTTCCATGGCAATGGAACAACGCCATGCATCCTCTCCTTTTTCTGTGGCAGCGGAGCAGCAACATAATGCATCCTTTGTTCAGCGCCATGCGGAATCCGAAATCTCAGTAGGGACGGTGGGGCACATTGCAGCCCAACATAGGCCCTGTCTGTTGAACGGACCCGACGTGGATTGTGCCAAAAAGGAAAATTAGAGGATCACTTTGATCCGGCTCTTGCGCTTTCTGTTCCGGCCGCAGGGAAGGGTAGGCCATCTTGGGCCTATCGTGACCTCTGTGGATCGAGGCCAGAGAGCCCTAGCACAAGGAGGAAAGCCAACACCGATCGGTACTCGTACGAAAGTGCGTACTAGAAAACTTGCAGCGCGTTTCATCCACGCATCCTACGACCTTGACTCTATCAACGCAACAACCCTAGCAGCCAAGCCATCGATGATCCGCCCATCCTACGCGCAAGTTGTCCGTGCGGGCATGGCGACGGGTCCGGGCGGTACTGGAGGTGGCGCTGGAGGAAGGGGCTATGGCCGTGGGGCTGGGAACTCAGCAGGCGGTGGAGGAGCGGGGCATGGTGATCGTCATGGATTCGGTGGCGTCCACGGTAGGCAGGAGTTGACTGATGCAGCTCCCTTTCCCGGGCCTCGTTTCAATCCTAACCTTGGGGCATATCCAAGTTATGTCCCTGGGTGGGATTATGAACACGGACAGCGAGGGCGTGCTGGTGGAGGATATGATCGTGAATGGAACAGAAGATTTCGTGGGCGGAATCCGCATCGCCCACAAAAACGTTCTCACTTTCATGGTCCTCCTCAGCAGCGGCAAGGTATGCACCAGGCGCTAACACAGCAGCAGGTTACTCAACAAGGTCAGGCTCCTCAGCAACATGTGCCGTCACAGCCGCAGGTGTTGCAGCAGCTTGTTCCGAAAGCTCCGGTGCACCAACCAGCACATGTGTCTCAAACTCCCCCAGTGACGTGTTCACAGACTTCGGTGCTACTGGAAACTAAAGGGAGTCAGCAGCATACCATGGGTCAGCAGCAGCGGTCAGGATTAGAAACAGGTACAGGGACTCATTCATGTGGCAATGTTGTATCCCAGGTTTTTCAGGGCTCGTCCTCGGCAGGCGGACCAGCTGATGCAAAGATGGAACATGCAATTTTAGAATCAGCAACCGTGGGTTCAGTAAGTGATTCTCAGAAAACAGCCACAACAAAAATTTGCAGAAGATGTGGTGTAAAAGGGCACTTGGGTTTTGAGTGTACAGCCTCAGTATATTGTGATATTTGCAGGAGCTCTGATCATGCCATGACTCGTTGCCCACTTACAAAACAGCCGAAACCAGTAGTCCAAGTAATTGGTCAAGCAGATGATATTCTGACAGCCTTCTACATCCCCCATGTTCCAATTCAGCCAACCAAGAGAGACTCAAAGATGGCCCTAATTTCCACTTCTGGTAAAAATTTGACAGAAAAGGAGATCACTGCCTTCTTGCGTGTTATGGTGTCTGATACTTTTGCTTGGGATGTCAAGAGGCTTAGTGACTCTAAGTTCAAAGTGCTTTTTCCTTCAAAGGGAGACTTGTCAAAGTTGACACAGTTCAATGCAAATCTGAAAGAAGGTGGAACTCTTGAGTTTCAGGAGTTCAAGGAAGATGAGGAATATTTTGGGCATGCTTTACCTACTATATGGATGAGAGTACTAAATCTTCCCACAATTTTGAGGGAGTATTCGGTTTTATGGGCTTTGGGATCACTCTTTGGAGTTACTCAAGATGTGGATATGGTGACTACTAGAGCTAACAACTTTGGGCGGTTTGCAGTGGCAGTTCTTGAGCCAGAGGCAATTCCGACAAAACTAGATGTCATCATTGGAAACCGGTACTTCCAGTTACGTTTTGAAGTTGAGCCTTTTTTACCAAACATTGGGTTGCAGGGTATCTGGAAAAATAAGAACAATGGTAATGGTGAGAATGGAAAGGAGGCACCTAAGAAAAATGATAAGGGGGATGCACAGAATAGCTCAGGTACAAGCGAACCAAAGTCAGATGACTCCACCATATTTGGAAAGGACACACATGCTGCTAGTTCAGAGGCAAATATGGAGATTTTCTTGAAGGAGGTTGATAATTCATTACGTGATAACAATAACTTGAGTGATGAGGCACTTGGTTTTATGGGACTTAAAAAAGGACATCCAGTGGAGGTGCGTGTGGCAGCTTATGGGTCTATTTTGTCAACGCCGGTTGCAGGTGATGTTCAGAGAGGTAAAGAGAAGAGCCAGCAAAAACAATTTTTAGCAGAGACACAGACAGCGGCAAGTGTGGGAGAGGTTTTTTTCTGAAGGTCACAGCCAGCAGATTTCTTTAGGTGGGGCTGCACAGCCTCATGAGACAGCAGATGGCTTGGTGGTGATGGATGACCAACAAATAGGGGTCAATTTTGAGGCCATGGTCAATGCTGGAGTGTCAGCAGATGGTGAACCAAGTAACATCCTGGGTAGTATGGTGGCGATGGCTGTTTTGTCTGATGGAGAGCTTACTCCAGTGCGGCGCAGCAAGAGGAATGCGGACGTAGCTGATGTACCCTCTATGGAGAAGGCAGAGAAAAGGGTCGCCATCAAGAACCTAGAGGTTTCTCCAGGTAATGAAAATATTGTTTTTAATTCTATATCCTCTTTTCCTAGTGATCATATTAAGAAAAAATTGCAAGCCGTAGGAATCAGTTTAGGTGATGAAGTAAATTTAATTGATGAGTCTGTAGCTCTTTTAAAGGATGTAGAAAATGGAAGATTGAATGCCTGTCATGTTGCTAATACACTAGATAAGGAACCAGAATCAGATGAGGTTGAGATCGATTCTGATACTGCCACCATCAGTCGACTCTGTGGCGACTTGACGGAGGTGGTGATGGACGATAACATTGCGGACCTTGATGATGTACTTGTTGATGTACCCATCAAGGTGGCAGAGGTTAGAAAGGCAAAGAAATTGGTTAAAAAAGGGTAACCAATAAAAAGAAATTGTTCCATTGAAGGGGATCTTTTTTGGAATTGTAGGGGTCTCACGCGACCTTGCTAAGCATAATTTCTTACATGATTTGGCTCATGACAAGAGACTTGATTTCATAGCATTATCGAAACCAACAGAAATAGTTTCTCAACTTAGTGTCTTGAAAATTTACGTGCGGGAGCGATTTCGTTTGGCATTGGCGATGTCCTCGGGGGTATGTGCGGGGGATGCTAATGGGTATAAATCAAGATTGCTTTGAGATAGAAAATATCATCGATGGGGATTATTTTATAAAATTTTTGTTAAGAAATAAGGTAGATGGTTTTCGATGGGCCCTTTTGTCAGGTCTACGGTGCAGCACGGGAAGAGCACAAAAGAAAATTTTTTATCGAGTTAGTTAATGCGTGCTTGCACTAGTTGTGGGGATCTACCTTTTGTAGTAGGGGAGATTTCAACATAATTAGGAATCCATCCGAAAAAAACAATTCAAGATATAATGATAAGTGGCCATTCCTCTTCAATGCAATTATTGAAACTTTGAATCTAAGGGAGATAGAGATGTCGGTAGAAAGTTTACTTGGGCTAATTATCTTTGAAATTCCAACCTATGAGAGGTTAGATCGTATCTTGGTGACAACCGAGTGGGAACAAAAATTTCTACTTGTCCAAGCCCTCACCCGTGAGATCTCAGATCATACACCACTTTTACTTGATGGAGGGGAATCATCTCACAAAGGCAACACTAGGAACTTTAAATTTGAGCTAGGGTGGCTAATGAGGGATGGTTTTTTTTTTTGATCCAGTTAAGGAGGTGTGGGAGTCTCGAGAATAGGGGTAGGACACCCTTGGAACGTTGGCAATCCAAAATTAGAAGACTACGGCGATTCCTTAGAGGTTGGGCTCAAAATTTAGTCTCCCAAAAGAAGAAACATAAATTAGACTTACTAGAAAAAATAGACGCCATTGACAGAAAGGCTGAGACAAATTTATTATCATCTCAAGAAGTAGAGCTTAGTCATCATCTTAAAGGGCAACTAACTAGATTGCTAAGAGAGGAGTTGATTTATTGGCTCCAACGATCGAAAAGCAACGAAGTTATTGCAAGGGGATGATAATACTAAGTATTTCCATTTGTTGGCCAATGGGAGACATAGAAAAACAAAAATTACTCAACTTGAACAAGAAGAAGGAATTGTTGTTGGGGAGGCAAATTTGAAAAATTATATAACCAATTACTACAAACGCCCTATTTGGACCACATTTACAGAATTCTTTCTCCTTTGGACAAGAATTTGAGGCATGATATACCTCAAGTGTCGTCGGAGGAGAATGAAGTATTAGTTGCTCCATTTAGCGAGGAGGAGGTTAAATTGGCAATCTTTGATATGGAACATAATAAGACACACGGGTCCGACGGATTTCTTGCGAGAATTTTATCAATTCTTTTGGATGTGGTCAAGCGGGGATCGATGAGCCTATTTTATGAATTTCATATGGGGAGATTGCCTATTCATAGCTTAAATTTTGGGGTAATTACACTACTCCCCAAGATCACGAAGCAACTTCGAATTCAACAGTATAGGCCAATTTGTCTCTTAAATGTGTCATTCAAGGTCTTTACAAAGGTGTTAAATAATAGAATTTTGAAAGTGGCCGATAAAGTGATAGGACCAACTTTCAGGCGGCCTTTATCCCTGAGAGATACATAATGGAAGGTGTTGTTGTACTACACCTAAACAATACATGAGATGCATAGGAAGAAAAAAGATGGAGTGATCCTGTAACACCCGTGTTTTTGCATCATTTTAAAATTCACTAAAAATTCAAACTTTTCAATTACAACTAAAACTTGATTTATTTTACGCTAAACCAAAACCCCATTTTTGAAAACCACGCATTCAAAACTCTCACCATCTAGAAAATTAGGTTTTTCTTGTTGTTGCTTGCGAACTTTATGGTGACCAAAGGTGCAAGGTAAGCCCTAGATTTTATTTATGGAAGTGTAATATTGCATGAGAAATGATTTATGAATTTCTCTGGGAATCAAATACCAAAAACCCATGTGTACCAAATATATGTATTAATATTTTATGAGCACAATAAATAACTATTCTCGACTATGATAGTCATGGGAACCTAAATGTGCTCATACAAATATTTATAATATATATATATATATTACACATGAAATAATACTCTCAGGAAACGTGTGTACACCTATATGTTTCTAATACTATTAAATAAATATTCTCAAGATGAAGGTCATGAGAATATTCATGTAATTGTATGAATATTTATAACATAAACATATATGTGTGACACACATAAAGTTGAGAGAAGAAAAAGGAGAGAAATGAAAGAAAGGGAAATAGAGAAGAGAAAAAGAGAAGGAATTAGAAAGCAGCTACTGGGCTCAATTCCTTCCCCTCTTCCCTTCCCTGGCCTAGCACCGGCCCCTTTCCCTCCCTTCTCTCTTTTCCCGCTCGAGCAGGCCGGCCCACCGCAGCGCAAGCCCACGCGGAAGCCGAGCCCAGCTGCGCCCCTTCTCTCCCTCTCACCGACACGCGGACCCCGCCCCGTCGTCTTCCTTCGTCCCCGTCCTGGAGACGAAGACTGCGACACAGCGCCGCCCGAGCACCCTGCTGCCCCGCGCGTACGAACGCACCAGTGCCGACGACCCGCGCACAGCAACCGCACGGGCTCCCGACGCACACGACGACACGCACAGGGGAGCGGCGTCAACGCGCACAGCGTAACTGGCGACCATGCCAGCTCGCCGCCGCCGCAAGAGGATGACCGCCAGCGCCATGCCAGCCTGCCGTCGCCTTGGACCGCATGACGGCGTGGACGCGAGCACAGTGAGGGAGGCGGACTGTTTCTCTGAGCTGTCACATCGATGCCGAGCCAGCCCACCGCGTCACCACCATGCCAACAGGGGCGCACCGCCGCTTGCCGGCCACCGCCGCCGCAACGCGACACCCCAACTGCCAGCCCTAGCCAGCTAGCCGCACGGCGCCATGGACGACGAGACGAGCGACGGAACTGCACGAAGGTCCGCAAGCACAGCACGAGCTGCCGGAAAAGATCTCGGGGCGGAGAAAGTATCGTGCCGACGATGAGCACCCGCGGCGCGCCTATAAATAGGACCCGTCGGCCCTCAATCTCACTCGAGCCACCTCTCCCGAGCTCTGCCACGGTGTGGAACACGCGATGCTCGCTGTGGTTCCCCCTCTTCCTTCCCCACCGGTGGGAATTCGGAGTTACCCCCAAACCTTGCTCCGCCGCCGCCGCTGGATAGGTCAAGACACTCCGGCCGATTTCGTCGCTGCAAGACCCAACCAGTGAGTCCCCTGAGTCGCTCGTCCACTCTCCTTTCAATCACCCTCCTTTTCCCTTGCTTTAGCAGTGTCCGGAGGCCTTCCCGAGCACCGCCGTCGTCAGGCGCCGCTAGACACGCCGCCGCCGTGGGAGGAGTTCCACACGGCCCCCTTAACCCGCACCACTACGTTCGGGAGGACGAGGGGGATCGAACGGGCCCCACGCGGCGAGGTTTTGACCAGAGACGGTGAATCCGGCGTGAGCTCCGGTGAAGCGCCGCCGCGGGACTCGGCGGGACGGGAACCGTCAACGCCGACGAGGATACAGTGACGACGTCACGACCGGGGCCAACCGGAAGGCGACACGTCGCCCTTCCGTTCCGTCCCGTTCCCCGCCGTCATGACTTCATTGACACACGTGGCGCTTACATGGCGTCCACCGTGGCGTCCACCTGGACCCACGTGGCACCCACGTGTATGGAGGCCTTGCTGTGTACACTTTGTAAATTGCTACAGCTACCCGGCTATTGTACACAGAGTTATAAAAGTATGCCTTCCCGTGTCAGAAAAATTCCCTGAAAATTTGTAAATTCATTATTTGAATTATAGAATTTTATCATGTAATTAATTCCAATTTTATTACATGATAAAATTATATTATAATATTACCCTAATGATTTAATTAGGGATTAATATTATAAAATCCATATCTCATGCATACTAACTCCGTTTCGCGTGAAAGCGACTTCCATAATTCATCTAAAATCTAGCTCTATGCATCTAACCCATTGCCACCATAATGTTCTATGTTAAACTTTACATGTTATAGTTCAAGCTAGGATTTATCGCGGACATAAAGTAGTTACGACGACCCGATTAGGAGCTTCCGTCCGGTGAAGCTAGAGACGTTCGACGCCGTGCCGATTCGTAAGAACCTCCCGAGCAAGTCCTTACCCCTAATCATGACCTTAATATGATGATATAATGACGATAATGATGATGATGATAATTGGATTAGTAAATAGTGGTATGGCCTGGGATAACGTAGCTATGGAGCTAAGCGGGATGACGTAATCATCCACGTTATCTACGTTCATACGTTGGGAATCAAGAGAAACATGAGAATGCCTAATGAACCCTAACCAACAACAGAGGTGACTAGTGGTAGTCCGGTAGAGCCTAAATACCATGTCGAATCGCCATGAGGGGTTTCTGCGGAGAGATACTCGCCTCCCTAAGGACCGGTTCATAGACCTTCTACCTAGTGTAATATTACGCATGCAGCCACACACCGATGCGGGACGGCTTGATTTCACACCCCCGTTGGGTTGAGGTATAATCTGGAGCCAAGGTGGCCTGAGTAGGCGAACGACCGATTGGGAGCGGAGACATGGGGAGAGTGGCCCCATGGTCCTTGGCCGCGGATCTTTGAGTGATCTTCCATGTAAGTGTTTGGGCGCGGTGGGCGCAATGCTAGAGGCACATATTGATGATTTATGATTGAGTGTGGTGTTGTGATTATAGGTTGGGTAATAAGGTATTACACAGTAAAGCCGCGGGTGATTTGGTATCACCATATTGTCTAGGGTGATGCGTCACCCTTAGGGTGATGTGTTATCCTTCCAACCCCTGAGAAGTCGTGGTGAGGATTATACCGATGTACCTAGGAGGCATCCAAGCGGGTACGGGATCTCGTTAGGCCTGTCGAACCATGGGCCATGGGTAGACAACGCCTATCGTGTGGGGAAATTTATACACCTCTGCAGAGTTAATTGAATCTATTCGAATAGCCATGTCCTTGGAATGGGCAAGTGCTAGGCCCGAATATCTATGATTAGATATACACTTTGATGATGGCTAACTTTGTGGTGTCATGACAAAGGCCGATGATGACAAGAGATAACCCGGGAACTAGCGGGGGCGGCGTTTTAGAGACTTCGCTAGGGCCCAACCCTAAATAAGTACAACCCCCGGTTGGGACTTGCTGAGTACGTTTGTACTCACCCCTCTATTTTTTACAGATATCGGCACATGTGAAGGTAAGATCGACGATAAGGTAGAAGATCAGCGTATCGTAGGAGTTCGTAAGGTGTTCGCTTAGGAGAAGGACGTTGAAGCCCAGATTTCATCCGTGCACAAGTCTACCCGTGGAGTGCGGGCGTGTCATAGTTAATCCACCGCTTCTCGGTTGGCCAACTCGATATTGTAACCCGGCTTGGTGACCCCCGCCGCCACCCCTTTGTAAGCCCCTATCTATCCTATATCTCTACACTTCGGTTATTTATTACGTTTACCATTTCACATTACTAATAGACGTGTTTGTGGCGTGATCCGGCGCAAACACGTGTGATTAACGACCCATGAAAAGTGGGGCGTGACGCAGTGGTATCGAGCGAGCTTGTCCATAGGATGAACTTTGGGTTAGCGAGAATTTTAACTCCACATAAGGATAACTACTTTTAAACTTGTTGCTACGAGTTAAGCCTTACTACGATGGTTCTATGTTGCGGAATCGATGACAACATCGAAACTCTTGCGAAAGAATGGACTAGTAAGGATAATCTCAATCGGACTTTGAAACAAGGAAAGTTTCCACAACTTCCCTCAGAGATGCTAAAGTGCTTAGGATACCTTGGCCTTCCTCGATATTAAAATCAATAGTTTCATGAAGACCTAGTATCGAAGTACTTAATGAACTTGTATATTCCCAAAAGCTCCTAACAGGAAGGATGCAAGCGCTAGCCAGCAGACAACTGGAAATGCCAAAGTCGTCCGAGTACCTAAGTGGGTGCTGGTGTAATGTGCAAGTCTAGCATCGGATAAGGCATAGTCCAGGCAACGAAATAAGTTGAGTAGCAAAATCCTTTTGCAAGCTTGTTGTGCAAGCGATGTCTTAGCATTAGTAGCTATGCATTCGCTCACAGTCATAGATGCCTAGGCTTCAATGCCTTTAGTAGGTGCAAAGTCATGCAATAACCATCATGTCAGTCACTATGTGTGATGCTACCATGTATCATCTAGGTGATTGTCCCGTGATGAGAACTATTGACGCGCTTGTTTGTTTAGTATAGTGCTTGTTTCTTCTCAACCCTAAAGGAAATTCCTCCATTATTACTACCCATATGATTAACGGAAGGAAAATTCCGATAGGATCAGTGAACGTACTGAAGATCCCCTTAAGTCACGAGTAATAAGATGAGTTTCAGTATAAACTTAGTTCACCGTGACAAACTTTTCATACGTTTCACACGGGTAAGTTTGTGTGTTTCTCTAGACACCCGTGTTACGGGATACCCCAAAATCAATCCCTATCTAAAATGCTTGCTTCCCTCTAATCCTTAGCTAGGTAGACTCTATCGTACCTTGTGCTTTTCCCTCCCAACCCCTTTCAGTCAAACTAGATTAGGAACTAACCTTTGTAGGAATGTCATGACAACAAGTGAACTCCACGATTGTAGCCGTTGAACCGCATCGGTGTTCTCCCCTACATTTGTCACACGCAGATGCCTCGGTGTTACTATGACCGACGACCGTGCAACATTGCCGACATCTTTGTCACCTCAATGCCGAAAGTCAGCGATCTGCTGTTACTTTGACCCGAACCATGACCGTCGGCGGTCGAGGCGACACGCCACATTTCGGTGGCAACCCGATTACCCGATAATACAAGCCCGAGGCGAAGATCGGCAACACAAGCGAAGATAATCGGTGAATGAGGGCGGGCATCAAGCCCATAAAAGATAGTTATGCCCGGCGAACCGATGCCCCGAAGCCTCTGAAATACCGGAAAAGCAGATATGCGACAATAGAGAAGACACCGCGTTTTCCACTATAAAGAATCCACCGCCAAGACCACACAAATTCCATGACCATGACACTATTACAAGGTCAATGGATACGAGAGACTCACTCCCATTCCTTCCACCACACACCACAACCACAATACCAGTGACCAAGCTTCTCCCAGAAGCCATCACCCTCGACCCATTATAAAAAGAGCACCACCATCGCTCTCATCATCATCCCACCCCAACCATTCCACTGCAAGCCTCCATCTTTCACCCTCTGCCATCACGCTCTTTACCAACCACTCACCAAGAACCCCCACCAAACATCGCCAAGATGGCCGGCACATGGGTTAGCAGTTAGTGCATCAACACCCTTGGATTTCCCCAACTTCTCTACCACACCGCACGTAACCTTGGCATCCGAGAACTCCCGGAGTATGAGGGTAGCGTCTGAAGAGCGGCACTCATCGCCGCGGTCACCGGTCTACATCGCCAAGAGCCAAGACTACCCCGCCCTCACCGACGACTGGAGTGTGACCACTATTGGTTTCCCGACACCTACCAAGCTGTCGCGCACAAGGCACTCCACCGCCTTTGCCAGATCTATAGAGAGCCCATCGCCCGCACCCCTATGAGGCACCTGCCACCAGAAGGCAAGAATAACCCTGCCTGGATTGCTCGCTTGGAAAGCGTGCAAGGTCCGCAAGGCAGCCCTCGCATCAAGCACCTGCTATCCTACCCGCTCGCCCTTGACGAGCAAGCGACCGCCAAGACACCGCCATAAGAAGCTTGATTCGCCGAGCGAACGAGCGGAATGCTACGTTCGACTCCTCCGCACACGCCCACGCCAAAGAGCAAGTCGCCACGGCATTCAGCGAGAGGCTACACTTGCCGAGACCCCGGCGTTGTTGCCATCCAAGAGCGACACGTCCGAACCGAGGGACACCACCATCGCCCTCCAATCAAGATGCGTAAGACACGCCACGGCACGGCGAACACCGCCACCACCGAAGGGAGGTTCGCCAACCCCTTCACCAGAAGAAGAACGGACTCCACCAGCCACCATCACCGGCCCGAAGACCGACGGGAAGGACCGTCCCCCCCCACTTTCGGTCGAGCACCACCGAGAGAAGAAGCCCCACCGAGCGAAGAGCCAAATACCGGACCCGCGACCGAAGCCACCATGACCGTCTTTGTAGAACCACCACTCCCAAGGGAGGTGTAACCGTAGAGTATTCGCTCTACTGTTGTACTCCCCTTGAAATAATCAAGATCATTGTGCTTGATCCACGATCCAAATGCGAGCATCGACGAAGAAAAATCGACGGGTGCCAAAACACAAAAAGCCACAAAGCAAATAATAAGCGAAAATTTTCTAAGTGGGGTAGTGCTATATACACGAAAGAAAAGAAAAACACAAACGGGCAAAGGCAAGAAGAAGAGAGAGCAAGATGGGCGAGAACAAGAAGAAACAGAGGAAAAAAATGGAAATGGGCTAAGATGATGTAATAAAGAACAGCAGAAAACTTAGGGTTCCAAACAAGAAATGGAATCCCAAGTTCACGATGACTGTTACCCAGAAGAATCCAGACAATGAGATACAATTGTAGAAGACCGCGAAGGAACAAGCCAGAAGACAGGCACTAGAAGACCTCGAGAAGACACCAAAGGACCAAGGACACTTGAGGAATCGGTCCTCTAAGTGGGGTAGCCGCTACTGAAGACTCGAAGACTACGAAGACAAATACAAGACCAAGAAGATGGGGTAAAAGCAAAGAGTAAGCACCAACGGCCAGAAGGCATGCCCTCCACGGTATCATGTTGCCCTAGTAATAGAGTAGCACGATATAAACGTAGAGGTTCGGAAGCGACAACACCGTAAGCAATGGCAAGTTTTCCCTCTCTCTCCATCTCTATCCCTTAGTCCTCGGATTAGGACCTTCTCTCTGTAGACTTGGAATCTCGGGGACGAGATTCATCTAAGTGGGGTAGATTTGTAACACCCGTGTTTTTGCATCATTTTAAAATTCACTAAAAATTCAAACTTTTCGAATTACAACTAAAACTTGATTTATTTTCCGCTAAACCAAAACCCTATTTTCGAAAACCCCTGCATTCAAAACTCTCACCATCTAGAAAATTAGGTTTTTCTTGTTGTTGCTTGCCGAACTTTATGGTGACCAAAGGTGCAAGGTAAGCCCTAGATTTTATTTATGGAAGTATAATATTGCATGAGAAATGATTTATGAATTTCTCTCGGGAATCAAATACCGAAAACCCATGTGTACCAAATATATGTATTAATATTTTATGAGCACAATAAATAACTATTCTCGACTATGATAGTCATGGGAACCTAAATGTGCTCATACAAATATTTATAATATATATATATATATATATATATTACACATGAAATAATACTCTCTCGAAACGTGTGTACACCTATATGTTTCTAATACTATTAAATAAATATTCTCAAGACGAAGGTCATGAGAATATTCATGTAATTGTATGAATATTTATA
This sequence comes from Hyparrhenia diplandra, assembly GCA_015847255.1. NCBI lineage: Eukaryota > Viridiplantae > Streptophyta > Magnoliopsida > Poales > Poaceae > Hyparrhenia > Hyparrhenia diplandra. Next base: position 685,674 of record JADLZK010010699.1, on the reverse strand, counting down.
ACATAAACATATATGTGTGACACACATAAAGTTGAGAGAAGAAAAAGGAGAGAAATGAAAGAAAGGGAAATAGAGAAGAGAAAAAGAGAAGGAATTAGAAAGTAGCTACCGGGCTCAATTATTCCTTCCCCTCTTCCATTCCCTAGCCCAAAGACCGCCCCCTTCCCTCCCTTCTCTCTTTCCCGCTCGAGCAAGCGGCCCCACCGCAGCGCAAGCCCACGCGGAAGCCGAGCCAATTGCCCCTTCTCTCCCTCTCACAGACACACGGACCCCGCCCCGTCGTCTTCCTTCGTCCCCCGCCCTGAGACGAAGATCGCGATTTCTGGCGCCGCCGAGCACCACCCGCTACCCAGCGAGTCTGGCGCAACGCCCGGCGACCTACGCGCATAGCAACCGCCGCGGGCTCCCCGACGCGACGCGGCGACACGCCGCGAGGAGCGGCGTCAAACGCGCCTGGCGTAATCGGCGACCATGCCCGGCTCGCCGCCCGCCGCAAGAGGGCGACCGCCCGGCGCCATGCCGGCCGCCATCGCCTTGGCCGCCGCAGCGGCGTGGGCGCGAAACACGGTGAGAGCGGACTGTTTCTCGAGGAAGCCGTCACATCGATGCGAGCCAGCCCACCGCGTCACCACCATGCCAACGAGCGCGCACCGCCGCCGGCCACCCGCCCGCCTGCGCGACACACCAGCCGCCCGCCCTAGCCCACTAACCGCCGGGCGCCATGGACGGCAGACGGCGGCGGGCGCACGAAGGTCCGCAAGCACGGCCACCGAATGCCGGAAAAGATCTCGGGCGGAGAAAGTATCGTCCGTTCCCGCCGTCATGACTTCATTGACACCGCGTGGGCGCTACGTGGCGTCCACCGTGGCGTCCACTCCGGACCGCGTGGCACACCTGTATGGAAGAGGTCTTGTTTGTGTACACTTTGTAAATTGCTTCAAACTACCCTGCTATTGTACGAGTTATAAAAGTATGTCTTCCGTGTCGAAAAAAATTCCCGAAAAATTTGTAAATTCATTATTTGAATTATAGAATTTTATCATGTAATTAATTCCAATTTTATTACATGATAAAATTATATTATAATATTACCCTAATGATTTAATTAGGGATTAATATTATAAAATCCATATCTCATGCATACTAACTCCGTTTTATGAAAGCGACTTCCATAATTCATCTAAAAATCTAGCTCTATGCATCTAACCCATTGCCACCATAATGTTCTATGTTAAGCTTTACATGTTATAGTTCAAGCTAGGGTTTATCGCCGGACATAAAGTAGTTCACGACGACCCGATTAGGAGCTTCCCGTCCGTGAAGCTAGAGACGCGTTCGACGCCGTGCCGATTCGTAAGAACCTCCCTGCAAGTCCTTACCCCCTAATCATGACCTTAATATGATGATATAATGACGATAATGATGATGATGATAATTGGATTAGTAAATAGTGGTATGAGCCGGATAACGTAGCTATGGAGCTATGCTTGGGATGACGTAATCATCCACGTTATCTACGCTCATACGTTGGGAATCAAGAGAAACATGAGAATGCCTAATGAACCCTAACCAACAACGGGGGTGAGTAGTGGTAGTCCGGTAGAGCCTAAATACCACGTCGGGGAATCGCCGCGAGGGGTTTCACGGGAGAGATACTCGCCTCCCCCAAGGACCGGTTCATAAACCTTCTACCTAGTGTAATATTACGCATGCGACCACACGCCGATATGGGGCGGCTTGATTTCACACCCGTTGGGTTGAGGTATAATCTGGAGCCAAGGTGGCGGGAGTAGGCGAACGGCCGATTGGGGAGCGCATATGGGGAGAGTGGCCCCATGGTTCGGGTTGGCGTGGATGCCGAAAGTGATCTTCCACGTAAGTGTTTGGGCACGAGTGGCACGGTGCTAGAGGCACATATTGATGATTTATGATTGAGTGTGGTGTTGATAAAGATAGGTTGGGTAATAAGGTATTACACAGAAAAGTCATGCAGTGATTTGGTATCACCATATTGTCTAGGGTGATGCATCACCCTTAGGGTGATGTGTTATCCTTCCAACCCCTGAGAAGTCGTGGTGAGGATTATACCGATATACCTAGGAGGCATCCAAGCGGGTACGGGATCTCGTTAGGCCTGTCGAACCAATGGCCATGGGTAGACAACGCCTATTGTGTGGGGAAATTTGTACACCTCTCAGAGTTAATTGAATCTATTCGAATAGCCACGTCCTTGGAATGGGCAAGTGCTAGACCTGAATATCTATGATTAGATATACACTTTGATGATGGCTAACCTGTGGTGTCATGACAGCAGTGATGATAAGAGATAACCCGGGAACTAGCGGGAGCAGTTTTAGAGACTCTGCTAGGGCCCAACCCTAAATAATTACAACCCCCTGGTTGGGACTTGCTGAGTACGTTTGTACTCACCCCTCTATTTTTACAGATATCGGCACATGTGAAGGTAAGATCGACGTTAAGGTAGAAGATCAACGTATCGTAGGAGTTCGTAAGGTGTTCGCTTAGGAGAAGGCGTTGATGCCCGTGATTTCATCCTTGCACAAGTGCACTTTTGGAGTACAGGCGGTGTCATAGTTAATCCACCGCTTCTCGGTTGGCCAACTCGATATTGTAACCCGGCTTGGTGACCCTAAATCGCCACCGTAAGCCCCTATCTATCCTATATCTCTACTACTCGGTTATTTATTCTGTTTACCATTTCACATTTACTAATAGGCGTGTTTGTGGCATGATCCCGGCGCAAACACGTGTGATTAACGACCCATTAAAAGTGGGGCGTGACAGATCCTAAAGTTAGATTTTGAAAAGGCATATGATAATCTTAAGTGGCCTTTCATACAACAAGTCCTTAGAATGAAAGGATTCTCACCCGGTTTGGTGTGAATGGATTTCAAAAGTCATGTCTAGAGGAAGTGTTGCGAAGAAAGGTCAATGATAATTTAGGCCACTATTTCCAAACAAGAAAGGGGGTGCGCCGAGGGGATCCACTATCTCCAATATTGTTTAATATAGTGGTTGATATGTTGGCAATTCTCATTTCTCGCGAGCAAAAGAAGGACAAATTCATGGAGTGGTCCCGCATTTGATTGATGAAGGACTCTCAGGTCCTTCAATATGCGGATGACACCTTTGTTATCTTTATGGATAATGATTTAGAGAGGGCCAAAAACATGAAGCTCTTGCTTTGTGCTTTTGAGCAACTTTTGGGACTCAAAATCAATTTCCATAAAAGTGAATTGTTCTATGGAGAAAGCTAATGCTCATCAAGCGGAGTACACAAAAATTTTTGGGTGTAATGTAGGATCATTTCCTTTTAGATATCTAGGAATTCCTATGCATCACCGGAAATTAATGAATAAGGATTGGAAACATGTGGAAGAAAGATTTGAAAAGAAGCCGAGTGGTTGGAGAAGTAAGATGCTCTCGGTGGGAGGGAGGCTTCTTTTAATTAATTCGGTTCGAAAGTAGTCTTCCTATGTTTATGATGTCTTTCTTTGAGATACCTAAAGGAGTATTGAAAAGATTAGATTATTTTCGATCTCGGTTTTTCCGCAAAAGTGATGAACATAAAAAAAAATATAGATTGACGAAATGGGAGATAGTATGTACACCAAAAGATCGGGGAGGATTGGGAGTCTTAAATGCGGGTATGCATAATAGGTGCCTACTAAGCAAATGGCTTTTCAATCGATAAATGGAGATGGGGTATGGCAACAGTTGCTTAAAACAAATACTTAAGGGATAAAACTCGACTCAAGTCCAACACATGCCCTGGGACTCTCGGTTTTTGGGCTGGCCTTATGAAGGTCAAGGATGAGTTCATGTCTATGGGTAGATTTGATCTAGGTGACGGATCCCAGTGCGTTTTTGGGAGGATTCATGGATAACACCACAACCTCTAAAAACAATCTTTCCGGCACTATATAACATAGTCGAAAAAAAAGTGCTTCGTTAGGGTCGATCTTGTCTACGATACCGTTAAATGTAGCATTCGGGAGATCTTTGATGGGAGTTAATTTACAGGCATGGCACAATGTGGTGGCCATGATTGCGTATGTACAATTAAATAACCAAAGGGACCGGTTTGTGTGGGGGCTGCATCGTAACAGCTTTGTTTTCGCTAATTCCATGTACGAAGCAGCATTAAATGTACAGGCATTACCGTACAATACCTTAATTTGGAAACTTAAACTACCTCTCAAGATTAAAGTCTTTATGTGGTACTTGTACAAGGGAGTAATTTTAACTAAGGATAATTTAGCTAGGAGACAAAGGGCAAGGGAGATCGAAGTGTTGTTTTTGTTCTTTCAATGAGACCATACAACATTTACTCTTTGACTGTCATTATGCTAAATTTGTATGGAGAATCATTTATATTTCATTCAACCTAGAACCCCAAGTGTACACAATTTTGTTTACAGGTTGGTTGGAAGGGTTAAATGGAAAAATGAAATCTCAAATTCTTGTGGGTGCAAGTGCTATCTTTGGGCACTTTGGTTAACACGTAATGATGTTGTGTTTGATAAGGCCACAACACCGTCTTATTTACTGAGGTTATCTTCAAGGGGATGTATTGGACCAGTCTTGGACCTTACTTGAAGGAGGAGGATCGCCAGTTCATGAAGGCGGGTTGTAGAATTATTGAGACAACCGCAATGGAGGTGTTCGCAAGATATGGCTGGAGATTTAGCAATAAATTTCTCTTTAGTTTGTTCCTTTTCAAATTGTTTTTGTCTTGAGGGCCCAAATCTTTGCATTTGAGATTCTTTAGAGTTGTTTTGGTTGCTTGTAATAATGAACAGCCATATGCATTAGTCGATGCATAAGCTGGGATATTAATATATTCCCCTTTCTAAAAAAAAATATTTGAGGATGCTTCAAGGCTCGTGGGGATTGATCAACCAAAACAAGAGATAATTTCATTTCTGAAGATGGAGGATGGAGATATTTCATCACAACATCCGAAGATAGTCCCTATCGTGGGAATTGGAGGAATAGGAAAGACAACCCTTGCAAATAGAGTGTACGAAGAGCTAAAGGATCAGTTCCAGTACCGAGCTTTCTTGTCAGTGTCACGGAATCCTAACATCTTTAGGATTTTGAGAACTATTCTCAGCGAGCTGACAGGAAAACCTTATTATAAAACAGAAACAGGGAGCATACAACAGCTGATCAAGGAAATCAGTGATTTCCTTCGGACAAAAAGGTACACACAGGTGTTTCTTTCCACATGCAAAATTTTTATCTGTTCGGTTAAGAAACCTATTTTAATAAGCTTTGGCGATCATGCTTTTCTTCTTGTAAGAAATAGTTAAATTGTCATAAATGCTCTTTCTTGCTGTTGTTTTATCTGATAGTCTTCAAAATGTGCATAGTACACATACAAAGTATCAGTCACTTGCTAAGGAGAAAATTTCTTGAACTATTTCTAAGGGCATTTATAAGCACAATTGGATTTTTCACTAGTAATAATTTTGAGTTCAATTAAGGATTTCTCTTTCAATATATTTCTAAAAATAGAAACGAAATTGCAATCTTCTTGCAATATAATAAATCTAATACTATAGTTTCGCACCACTAAGCCTAATTGTTAGGTCAAATTTACCAAAGTTATCTTCACAAATACCAGTGCGTATTAGTTCTTTTTCTACCTAAGTTTGTTCCAAAGCTACTTCATTGAGGTGTCATTACAAACCTATAAGGTCCCTTTGGCACACAGAAATTATTTCAATTTTACAAGAAAAACACAAAAAAGCCCGCTTTCCAAGGGGGCTAAAAGTATAAAAGAATGAACTATTGTCAAATAGGGGTACAAAATTCTGCCACCTCCTTGAGTTAGAATAGATGCACTAGAATAGCTTAGAGCATATTTATCTAGATATATTTTTAATGCAAATGATATGAGTTCTGCGTATCCGTGTGTTATATTTACAAGAAGTCATATCTACAAAAATTTCATTAGGTTTTAATTTCTAAGTTTGGGGCTTTAGTTTTACAAATCCTAGTTTACATGTATCATCTTAGTACATCAGGATCTTCAGTTGTGTCTTTGTTCTAGAAATCCTAAATCATACCTCTCCACCTAATAACATTTCTGAATGTGTGAAAAACAAATGACATATCTACAAGTAGGCTTACAATGCTTACACGTTCCAAGGGTATAAGGTTATTATTTAAAGAATAGAGTTTTGTACACTCAGGTTGTCTATCATTTTTTTTTTTTGAGATTAAGAGTACAACGTAGACGCCAACTCACACGCACACTCACCACCTATGAACACATATACACAAACCCTACCCCTATGAGCACCTTTGAAGGACTGAGCCGACAGATCTTGAAGTTCATGAAGTCACCACATGCGTCTTGCCGTTGACGGGGACATCGACTACCACTTAATGCATACTCCCTCCGTTCCATTGAGTTTGTGACCACGGATTACGTGCCATCTTGTTCAATGATTCGTCTTATTCAAATTTTTTTGCATAAATAAAATTATTTTGTTATGATTTATTTTATCAATAAAGATACTTAAATATTGAATAATTTATTTTATTATTTGCATAAATATTTTGAGTAAGACGGATGGTCAAACATGAAATTCAAAAAGTCAAAAACATCAAACTCCATGGGACAAAGGGAGTAGCACCCGAAAAAAATCCTAGAATAAATTCAGAAAAATGCATGCACCATTGCCAAGTCGAGGACTTAAACCACGATGGGAAGGTTCCACCACAAGGAACCTAACTAGCTAATCTATGATCAGTTCATAGTTTGTCTATCATTTTAGGGTATTAATTATCCGTGGATTATTTGTTTGAGCTTAATAGTGTATCCCGGAATACTAAATTCAGGTTGTCTACCATTTTAGGGTATTAATTATCCGTAGAATATTTATTTGAGCTAAAATTGATTCCTTCCATACTAAATAGCTTTATCAAATCATTTTGTAGGTACTTCATTGTAATCGATGATGTATGGGATGTGGAAACATGGGACACCATTAAGTATGCATTGTCAAAGCAATAGTCGTGGTATTTTGCTAATAACCACAACTTCGGATACATGATGTGGCCAAATCATCTTGCTCATTATTTTTTGATGGTTGGGTTTACCAACGAAGCCTCTTGAAAAACATGACTCAAAAAGATTGTTCCGAACAGAATATTTGGGCGGGAATGAATGCCCGAATACCTAAAAGAAGTCTCGATAAGATCTTGAAGAAATGTGGGGGTTTACCATTGGCTATTATTACAATATCCGGTTTTGTTAGCTAACAAAGCATTGAACGGAGTTCACTCGATCCACGAGTGGGATCAAGTTCAAACTTCTATTGGTCGTGGACTTGAGAGAGATTCGGTGTGGAGGGAATGATGGGAATATTATCACTCGATTTACTATGATCTTCCTTCTCATTTAAAAGCTTGCCTATTATATCTTAGTACATTTCAAGATTATGAAATTGAGAAAGACCGTGTAGTACGCGGCTATGGGTTGCAGAAGGGTTCATTCCTTCAGAATCTTCATGCACCTTGTATGAATCGGGAGAGAAGTCTTTTAATGAGCTCATCAATAGAAATTTGATCCTTCGAGAGAAAATAAATAAGTGGATTTGGAGAGGTGGGCGGTTTGTCGCCTCCATGATATAATTCTTGACTTCATCGTGTGCAAGTCCATTGAAGACAACTTTGTAATAGTACATGATATCTCAAGAACACCTCCACCAGGAATCCAGGTTCGTCGTCGATGGATTGTGCAACGTAAAACTGATGGAGAGGTGGTCATACACTCGAACCAAAATGATATCCCAAGACTAACACCTGCACCAGGAATCAAAGTTCGTCGATTGAGTCTGCAAGGTGAAACCAATGGAGAGGAGATCATACATGTTGGGACACGGATCCCTGCGGCCTAGGCGGAGTTGGCGCCGACGGAAGAGAGCACGCGGAGGTCTATACTAACGCGAGTCCCATGTTGTGATTCTTGCGAGGGCGAGATCGGCGGCTCCTCGGACCTCCGCCCGGCGGGAAGGGGTGGAGACATCGATCCGGCCCGGCGGGCTCATATCACCGATAGCTCCGCAGGTTCTGCGGGCGCCGAGAAGGCGAGATCACTACCTTCACCGGGCCCCGGACGGTGACGGAGGGTGACCAGGCCCGGACCCTCGTTGGAACAGCCGGGCGCGGACCTGGCGGAGAGATCTCCCGGCCACAAGCCACAAGCCGGCAATTAGAACACTAGGGAGTTGGAGGCAAAGGCAACATTGTGAGAGTACATGATGAGCCCGCGTGTTGTGTGCGTTCAAGGGAATATGCCTGGAATATTGGAGGGCAAACTTGTAATCTCCGGGTTCCCGGGCATCAGTAATACTATAAATAGGAGGAGTCCTCCCTCATGAAAGAGGTTGGTGAATAACATTTATGGACCATAATTGCTATTAGCCACTTGATACCACCCCAACTTGACCTCCGCTTCCCCTGGGGCACCGGCCCGGCGGAGGTCCCTTCTCGTGTTGAGATTGCCAAGTCCAACATTGGCGCCCACCGTGGGGCCTTACAAATAAACCATGGCTCCACAAAAAAGGAAGAGCACTACCGTCAAAGCAAAAGCCTCGGCCCAAGAACACCCGCCCAAAGCGTAACACGAGGGAGTTCCTACGCGACGGGCGGGGGAAAGATCCTCCGCTTGACGGGGAACGACAAGAAGAGGAAGTGGCGGCGAGACGTAGAGGCAGTAGAGCCCGAAGAAGGGGCCCCCAATCGGATGCAAGAACTGCTCCAGCCTACGTGCCTCACTCCAAAAACTACGACGGGGAAGGGGGAAAAGCGGCCGCCGCTTACGTGGAGGTCCTCAAAGCACAAAGAAGCTTCCGCCAAAGGGCGGAGATCGGGCGGCCAGGATAACACTTCTCGCAGCGAGATACAGAGTATGCGGTTTGTTGGCCAACCGCCCGACCCAACCACCACTAGCTATCCCTCCATCCCCATATCAAGCCACATGGCGACAGTAACCGAGCCGGGAGCTCACCCAACCCATTGCTCATCCATGATGTCCCACAGGACCGAAGACCCTTCGATCCCAAATCCCCATTATCAGAAGGAATACAGCGGACACCATGGCCAACCAGATACAGACCCACCCAGCTCCCAAGATTCAATGGAAAAACAGATCCACACCAATTTATAATGAGCTATGAGGTAGCAAAAGAGCCTCGGCGGTGGCAATGACGCAGTACTAGCAAAGGCCTTCATAATTGCTTTGCCCGAAGAGACGCCCTTAGCTTGGTATTCCATGCTAAAACCTAGCACCATATACTCATGGGAAAACCTCCGCGACAAGACATTGGAAAACTTCAAGGGGCTTGGTCGTGCGATCCCTCACCTCCATGGACCTATTCCAAAGGCAAGCGAGGCCACAATGAGCCACTCAAGGATTACTTCGAGGTTTACGCAACTCAAGGCGAAAGCCCCCGACGTCCCCGATCAAGTGGCGATAGATGCAGCCATCAGAGGGCTCCGCCTAGGACCATTCGCCGGAGAACTGGCAAGAAACAAACCGAGAACAATGCAGGAGCTATGTGAGCAGTTCGAAATCTGGATCCGATCGGATGAAGACTTCCGAAAGAGGCTGGAGGAGCAAAATATGGACAGGCAGCAAGCCAAGAGCAACAAGAAAAACCAACATTCGGAGCCCCCACAACAGCAGCCTAAGCAAGTTCAAGGGCAACAGATACTAACAATGAATCGGGCAAATGAGCCTAACCAACAACGCAACACTCCGGGAGCAAGGCCACCGGACAATCAGAAACCATATCAAGAGAAGGGACCCCAGAAAAATTGGAACAGAAAGCCGAGAAAATAGTTCTGCGCCATTCATGGTGAAGAAAAAGGTCACTACACAAGAGATTGCCCAGTAATCCACCAAGAGAGAGACAAAGTACTCAAGGGACCAACTAGCCAGCCCACCACCAACCATCCTCCGCAACAAACAAGGGAGATTAACAACGCTTATACCTACACCTACACTCGGCCGGAGCCTCCCTTAAGCTCGGGGCCGATCAACGGTGTGCCCAACATACCCCTCCGCGCTAGCCAACAACTACTATCCCAGCTTCCTGCCAGCATGGAGACCTTCGCCCCCACCACCAGTGCAGAACCATTCATCTGAGTCAAGTATATCCTACTCGAACCCAAGAGCAAAGACCTAACCTACGTCGAAATAGGACAACCACAGAATATACAACCAGTCAACCAGATCTCAAACCAAAGTCCACCGCCACCCCCACTAGGTGCTCCCATGAAAAACGAGCCAAACCTGGAAAATCAATACAATCCCCACACCTCACTGCCATCTATTGGAACCATAATGCCAATAGCGGGAGGATCATCAATGGAGTCGAAACCAAAAAAGCGAAGAAAAGACCACCTCCGCTTGGTCAACAATGTAGCAGTCCAGCCTACAGTCAAATTCGGAGAATGGTCGAAGACACCCATCACTTTCTCAGAAGCAGATCTCAAATTGGAAAGTTTCCCACATGTCGACGCCTTGGTAATAGAGACAAACGTAGCAACATGGGAAATGAAGAGGGTACTTGTGGATACAGGGAAGCTCCAGCGGACATCATCTTCGCCAATGCTTTCGACAAGATGAACTTCAACAGAAACCAGCTACACCCATCAGACTCGCCACTCATAGGATTCGGAGGAAGACAAGTACAGGCACTGGGAAAGATAACTCTGCCAGTATCCTTCGCAAATGAAAAAAGCGCCAGAACAGAGTACATAACCTTCGACATAGTTGACGTCTATTCCCCATACAACGCAATATTCGGCAGAGGATTCACAAACAAATTCAGTGCCGCCATACACATGGGATATTTATGCATGAAAATCCCAGCACTCCACGGAATCATCACCGTATATGGGAGCCAAAAAGAAGCCAGGAACATAGAGAAGGCCATATACCGAGCACACAGAAACGTCAATTCAGTAGAAAGGGAAAGGTGGACCACCCTCGGTAAGGACAACGACAAGGCGAAGAAGTCTCCGCCTGAAAAGCAGCACTATCTGTAAACCCACCCTCCGCGAAATATAAGCGGAGGCTCGACGTTCCTTTACATTCTTGCAAGTTGCAGTAGAATTTACAGTTTCGCCAAACAAGGTCTCGTACTCTTTTCCTCACGGGGGAACTCTAAGCGGAGGTGAGGTTTTTAATGAGGTGAAACCAATGAAAAGTCCTCTACAATATAAAGAGGAAACTTCCCCAATACGAGAAAAAACAATGAAGTCGAAAGTGACAAGCAACGCAGCCCGCAATTCGACAAAAATAGGGAAAAGGCTGGCGGGCGAGGACATCCCGCGGCGGAACGCGGAGGTCCCTAACCTAGAGATGACCTCCAAGGACCAATGGAAAGGTCCCATAAACCCTCGAAAAAATCCCTACCCAAGGAGTAGGCATCGAGGTGGCACAACAGTATGTGTCAAAAACAAAAAGCTGGAAAAAGACCTGTTTAATTCAGGCACCAGCAACACCTCCGCCAACAAAGGCAAAAAGGAGGGTGAACATAAAATCATCAATATATTTTTGACAAATTCAATATATTCCGTTTACAATTCATACAAGCGCTCGACATTTTATTATCGAAGATATAAACATCTTCGCATAAGATGGTACAATGGTAACAAAAGTCAAAGCTCAAAAATAGAGAATATAAACCGTCCAAACAACAAAGCTAGGCAAATGACACATGCCGTGCGTCGATAGAAGTCACCACCAGTCTACACGACTGTTTTCGTGCAAATAACGTACCATCTGCGCCAGTAAAAGTTTCACCAATAGGCAACGGGATGAGCTCCGCCAAAGATCGACGCCTTGTCTCATGGAACCAATAGCCTCGCCATGCACACCGATGACAGCGGAAAAGCTCCGCCAATAAAGCAAAGGCTAGACCTGAAGCCGTCCGAGTGAAACAAATATCAGGGCAAAAAGACTCCAACTCCAACCAAATCACCACCATCATCGCTTTGGCACATCGCCAAGAACTAATAGCACAGTGGCCAAATTTAGCACCCCCGCGTCTGTTTTAGCTAGCACTTCCAGCTAGCGGATAGGAGTGAGCCCAAACCCACAACCTAGACCATCAAATACGAACCCTCACATGGTATGACTAATCTGGACACTAAGCCACCACTAGACCGACCCATCAAGCCTGAGACAACTAAGAAGGGGGAGAAAACAACAAGTTATATACTAACCCAGTCCACCTAACACACCAACCAAAGGACGAAACCAATAAGTCTTAAATTACAAAAACCCTATAAAAAGATGACCAACCCTTAAGCCCCCCCCCCCCACATCCCAAAAGAAAAATCAAACAAGATTGGAAACACCAAATGAGTGCGGACGTCAACCTCCGCCTCCACAACCACGAGCAAAAAGAAACCGCATAAGAAATCGTAATGATCCCAGCACTTGGACAATCTCAGGGGGGAGACCGCGTAAGAATTCGTAACATTCCCCGAGATTCAAAGTCCTATAAAGTATCCAAATGCGAGATCCTTGACGAAGACCCGTGAAAACGGTGTCAAACAACGCTTCCCACATGGGTAGCGGAGATCCAACGCAAGGCAACGCTCATCCTCGCGAGTACTTCGCGGCGAAAGGGAGCGAAGTGGCGCCGCAAACAAGTGACTACCCTACGCTTGTCAAATACACAAGTGAAAGAATAAACCTTGTAAACAAATCAAGCAATCGAAAATAATACAACGAGCATCGCTTTATTAGCAAAGGAGATATCATTACAAAATTGTGCTCTAACAAACAAAGCCTAGTTATATCCTAGCGGAGGTCCCTCCCAAGCCACATCGGTGATAAAGGACATTCGAGCATCTCCTAGGTCAAACAGAACATATTCATACATGTCATCCACGCTAGGGGTGGTGAAGGTCCCCTTCCAAAATAGTCAGAGACCTCCGTCAACATAAACACCACCCCGATAAAAGCACAAAGGATCCACATCCTCTTGTGAGACACCTCAACAGGAACCCGCACAGGAAATCATCGATTCAAATAAAACATTAGATTTCAACTTAACAACACTACACTACTTTTTACAAGCGGAGCCACAAATCCACGCAAAAGACCTAGCAACTACAAAGCTAGAAAAGAAAATTCCTAATCTCCTACACCTCCGCATCATCCACATCCTCGGCGTCAATAGATGGCCTTCCGTGCGCGTCAAGGGCTGGTGGCGGAGGTGTTCCTCTAGGGGTACTGTCGGGCCCTCCATCACGATCGGCGGGAATGTCCACTGAAACACCAACCTGCGCGAGAAAGAGCAGTTAGAATTAACGAGCAAGAGAACCGAAAAGCAAGGAACCCAAACAACGAAAACCAAAATCACCCGGATAAGAGAACGAGCAAGTGAGGCAGCCTCTGCACGACCATGGACCGCCCAGAATTTCTTCATGAACGAGCCCACGAACCTCAAGGCCCAGCTTCCAAGCTCCACCAAGCGCGATGGGTCATGTGTCTCCTTCACGCGAAGTCGAGCAACATCACCACACCTCTCACTGAAAAGGATGCGAGTGACACTTGTCGCAGCAGTCCGGGCTCCAAAGTCGGAGATACCCCGCAGCAAACTTGGAAGCTTGGCAATATTCCTCGCCATCCACGCCAAAGACGCCCGCTTCCACCATCATCGAGGGAAACGGGGTAACCACCGCACCAAAAGACGTGACGGCCTCTGCATATGCATGAGAAACAGAGGTAGTGACGCATAAATCCCGCCCAAGCGCCTGCCGCTCAAGCGCAAGGGCACATGACGAGGTAAGGCTGGCATTGTGTTGACGGTCGTTACTGCATATATTTTGACCACCAAAGTACACTAAAACGTCAAACATTCCATGTTAAATCATAGCAAAGTATTATTTACATGACGAGTTCCACGAGTTTTGGTGTCTCCAGCTATTTTGCGGGATTTCTAAATTTATCATCAAAAGAAAGTATCTCCAATGACAAAACAAAGTACACCATTGCGAAGGTCTTGTCGCTACCGATCAAAATAGGGACAAATACATGGAATCAAGTGAGAACGTGCCAAACTTCATAGGAAGCGCACTTTGGAAAATACATTTATCAAACAAGTGCAATACAAGAGGGGCCAAGCCTAGAACGAGATGGACCAAAGCACCCCTAAACTATGGATCTACGCCAGCCCACAAGCCCACGGAAGAAGGGCGGTGGCCGATCGGGGCCAAGCCCGGTCCGGCCGGACCGGCCACTCCGGCGGGCCGGCGATCCCGCCAAATCGAACCGTCCTTCTTACGGGCGGTTGCATGCCGCCATGCACATGATGAATCCAGGGGGGTGCTTTGTGCAAATATTATATTGAAACCGCCCTAGGAGGTCGGTTTTGTACCTTCCATGTGGGGATGGACATCTTCCAAAGAGCCCCCTCTCCTCTACCTATAAAAGGAGGCTCTCTCCCTCTCATTCAATACACCACCAAGGAGCAACACCACTATTTCAAGATGTAACATTGTAGTATTAGTTAGTTGGGAGTTAGGGAGAGATGCTCAAGTTACGAGGAGTCCTCGGAGGATCGGTATAATCTTGTATCGCTCTTTTGTAAGACTCTTGCACTTTTAATATATTTATCTTCTCTTATTACTGAATTATTATTTGTGGTTATCTACGTTTACCTTAGTGATTAATTAGAGTATGGTTAAGTGTGATAGTTATACTTTGGCATGGGATCTCCGTTCTACCGAAGGTTCTAGTTTTCACGTGAGACTAGTTTCGTAATCCCTAGCGTAGACGTGGTGTCTAGGCTAGAGGTTACTTGAGATTGCGCCCAACCTTACGGATAGTTGTGGTAGCCCCGAGGTGACTCCGACCAGGCCTTTGTATTCCACCACGTGCTAGGTTGGTGTTTTTCAGAGAGCTTTTGGCGGCTTTCCCCGATTACCCCTTTCCCAGTCTTTTCGAGAATCGGAAGGGTCGTTGCTCAGAAGTGCCTTGGTGTGATTGATATGCTTAACCCTCTGCTTAGTTAATCCCTTTTGGTTTGCTCTAGAAAAGAACCATAGTAATGGAGAAGTAAATAGGAGTCTTGAACTCTCCCGTTGTTCTCCCAAAACAGCTTGTCTACTCAAGTTAGCTTTTATTATGTTCTCCTCGTGTGTGTCATTTACCAAAACTCCTATCCCATCTTTTGACCCCACTTTAGTTAGTTGGTTTACTAATTAGCGGATACATGATGGTTAGCTATCAACTTCTTTAACCATTGTTTCCCTGAGGATAAATACGATACCTAGGAATACTCTTGGGTGAAAGCTACAACGGTATCCGTACGCTTGCGGTTATACCTATGTTAGCGTTAACAAACGCCAACAAGCTTTCTGATGCCATTGCCGGGGAAGTAATCGATGTAAAGATTTTGATGTTTATCTTGATATCTGTTAATCTAGTTTACCACTAGCTTTTGTGGGTATAAAAAAAAAGAGTATCATTACAAGCCCGGGCTGCCTGACCATTCTTGCATAACCAAACCATCACCCTGCCATCGCATAGATTGGAATATATATGTGCACACTAACTCTATGCAGATGGAGAGAAGTTGTCGTCAAAAGGAAACAAGACGATCACATACGACGGAACGACTACATCACATCACTCACAATTCAATCATAAATTGTGAGAGGTGAGTTGATCAAGGTATGAGAACCAACCCAAAAACATTTGTTTTCTTTCACAAATTCATTTTCACCATTGCATTTTTGCTTGATTCATTATCTAGTGCTTTCATTGGGTGGCTCCTAGTCTTTGAGCTATATTCGGGCGCCATGCCAAGTCTAGGTAGATAACAATTTTATTGTTGTCTATCTATTCGATGCTCCTAGTCTAGCTTCAGTAGTAGTCGGATGTTAAACGGTACCATCTCGACATCATATGTTGGCTTCGCCAATCTGTGTGATGATTTAAACTTGATGGTCAATGCTACGAGCAAAAGCTAAAGCCTAGATTGCATGCATATCGCCCATTTAACATGTTCTTTTAAAACCATGGCATGTTTTGTTTAGCTCATTCATCCACCCCGTTGCATTGTCCTGCATATGAAAACAAAATGGTTCTCTATACTCATCATTCAATGTTCGAACACTTGTTTGAATCAATCTCATGATTATCATTTTCATGCTACCCCTTCTATGTTGATATGCTATGGTTTGGAAGTGTTGGTCATTCGCGATGATCATGTTTAAAGTAGGCTTTTCAAATTAAGCATGGTGCTTAGGTTGATTAGCCTACTTGAATCAAATTGGACATGGAGTCCGGTCGATTTTTGAACCAAAACTATTTGGCATAGACCTCGGTTGTACATCCGGACTAACCCCTACAGAATTTATCAAAATCCATGTGGGTAAGTCCTTGAGATGGATTCATAATGTAAACAATGTTCATTCGGTAAACTTTGAATGAACCTTGATCACACACACACAAAAAAAAAAAATCAAACATATGCTCGCCAAGCCAAAGCCATACGAAGATCCGAATGGCGTGGCGACAACAAGAAGTGCAATCATCCTTATCCATCTCCGGGATAAGATGATGCAAATTCAAGCTAAAATTCCATGGAGAAGTCTTGCTCAACGGACTCAAAACGGTGAGCCCTTTGCCAAAGGTAAATCGGTATTTATCTCATATTTGATTTCCAAACAACTTTTTTAATTTGACATCTCGCATGTTTAGTTTCAACAAAAATATCTTTTGCATAAAAAAATATTTTTGCATAAAAATTGTTTCATGCATCAATTTTGTTTAAAAAACATATATACATACTTTATATAATAAATAATAAAATTTGGTTCAGAAAATAAACTTGTTTTAACTTAGACTTTATTTAGAATAAAGAAATAATGTTCCCCGTCTCTCACAACAAAAAAAAAAATCTTGGTGCTAGACAAAGTTCCCTTCGAGTATTCGTTGCCACTAATAATTACGGGGAAGAAGGATGAACGATGTCTAAAGTCATGGGTGCAGCAATAAACGTCAAGAAGATGCTTCAACATTCACACTTGATTTTTTGTGTCAACCGACTTAAAAATCCAAGTGTGGGGGGAACCCGACCCTACTTTGCCACCTCTCGGGCACACCGGTTTGCACTCCATTTTTTCTCACCCATGTCTTGCTCCTATAAGTTTGATTATGTCAAAACAAAATGCCATTCATGTTAATCAAACTTTGAAACAAAATCTTGCCAAACCGTGAAGTTAACTTCATAAAGATTGGCCGGTATAAACTTTATTCCTAGTTCATATACTCGTTGCTTGTGGATATATCTTTATTAGGAAAACATGTCAAATAAGTTGTTGTGGAGTGAGATATGGTAAGACTAAAGAAATCCTATCTATTCTATGCAAGCTCTTGGAGGTTTCTGTTTGAACAAAACATAAAATCAATAGTCATACTTCTCCTCATTGGTGAAAATTCCTACCGGGGCCAAATATCATGATATAATTTGAAAACCTTCCACATATGCTACTTGTCTTTGTATTGAGCTTTGTCAACCTTTGTTGACCCGTGTTGAGGAATTTATCATGCTCCCAAGATCAAGATCACGTACACTCCACCAAACAAATGCACTATTCCTACACTTTGGGAGTAGGCGCAATAACATGCCTTTCATTAGGTCCACCCAAAAATGTTCTACTCCTACACCGGGAGTGAACAAAAATATGCTTTTTAGGATCCATCAAAATAAATGCTCTAAATCCTTGATGATATCTCTCTCAAAAAAATTTTGCTACAGAAAGAGGCTGAGGCTATCGAGAAAAAAAAAGAGATAAGAAAAAAAAAAGAGAGAAAGGAATAAAGAAAAAAAAGAAGTAGAAAAAAAAAGAGATAAGAGAAAGATGAGAATAATGATAGCCCATGTTATCACAAATTTTTTCCAAGTCTCAAGAAAGAGAGATATGTTTTTAAAGAGCATTGTAGAATTAGGTTAGCTACCAAATATTTCACCTAGATTCACACATGCACGTCTTGACCTAAGAGTATGACAATTTTCTCTGTGGATCCATTGTTTGACATAGCAATATATGCATTGCAAGTATGCCTTACTCTTTCCCTACCCGAGCTACACATAAGCCTTTTACAAGTAGGAAAGCAAGGCAATGCATCCATGCCTTGGTAAGGATACAAACACCATTGAGCGAATTGAGAGTACCATTTGAGGAGAAGTTTGAGCTATGTTTTCATTTGCAAAAAAAAAAAAAAAAAATTATAAAACTCCAAGTATGCTTCATAGTTGGGTAGTGATGCACAGGTGTCTATGCCGTTCCACTCCTCAACCACTCAAGGCGACACGGTAGACACTTCAACTATCCATAGGTATGAGGAATGACATGGAATAATTTTTTATCCTAGCATCATATCTTTTTGAAGTCATTCTTCATAGTTACATATAACTTTGCTCGAGGGCGAGCAAAGAACAAGTGTGGGGGAGCTTGTTGACGGTCGTTCTTGCATATATTTTGACCGCCAAAGTACACTAAAACGTCAAACATTCCATGTTAAATCATAGCAAAGTATTATTTACATGACGAGTTCCACGAGTTTTGGTGTCTCCGGCTATTTTGCGGGATTTCTCAATTTATCATCAAAAGAAAGTATCTCCAATGACAAAACAAAGTATACCATTGCGAAGGTCTCATCGCGCCGATCAAAATAGGGACAAATACATGGAATCAAGTGAGAACGTGCCAAACTTCATAGGAAGCGCACTTTGGAAAATACGTTTATCAAACAAGTGCAATACAAGAGGGCCAAGCCTGAACGAGATGGACCAAAGCACCCCTAAACTATGGATCTACGCCACCCACAAGCCCACTAGAAGAAGGCGGTGGCCGATCGGGGCGTGCCCCGGGCCCCGCCGGACCGGCCACTCCGGCCGGACCGGGCGATCCCGCCAAATCGAACCGTCCTTCTTACGGGCGGTTGCATGCCGCCATGCACATGATGAATCCAGGGGTGCTTTGTGCAAATATTATATTGAAACCACCCTAGGAGGTCGGTTTTGTACCTTCCATGTGGGGATGGACATCTTCCAAAGAGCCCCCTCTCCTCTACCTATAAAAGGAGGCTCTCTCCCTCTCATTCAATACACCACCATGGAGCAACTCCACTATTTCAAGATGTAACATTGTAGTATTAGTTAGTTGGGAGTTAGGGAGAGATGCTCAAGTTCTGGAGGAGTCCTCGGAGGATCGGTATAATCTTGTATCGCTCTTTTGTAAGACTCTTGCACTTTTAATATATTTATTTTCTCTTTTTACTGAATTATTATTTGTGGTTATCTAAGTTTACCTTAGTGATTAATTAGAGTATGGTTAAGTGTGATAGTTATACTTCAGCATGGGGGATCTCCGTTCTACCGAAGGTTCTAGTTTTCATGTGAGACTAGTTTCGTAATCGCTAGCGTAGACGTGGTGTCTAGGCTAGAGGTTACCTGAGATTGCGCCCAACCTTACGGATAGTTGTGGTAGCCCCGGAGGTGATAGCTCCGACCAGGCCTTTGTATTCCACCACGTGCTAGGTTGGTGTTTTCGTAGAGCTTTTGGCGGCTTTCCCCGATTACCCCTTTCCCAGTCTTTTCGAGAATCGGAAGGGTCGTTGCGCCGAAGTGCCTTGGTGTGATTGTTATGCTTAACCCTCTGCTTAGTTAATCCCTTTTGGTTTGCTCTAGAAAAGAACCATAGTAATGGAGAAGTAAATAGGAGTCTTGAACTCTCCCGTTGTTCTCCCAGCTTAGCTTGTCTACTCTGCTATCTTTTATTATGTTCTCCTGTGTGTGTCATTTACCAAAACTCCTATCCCATCTTTGACCCCCACTTTAGTTAGTTGGTTTACTAATTAGCAGATACATTATGGTTAGCTATCAACTTCTTTAACCATTGCTTCCCTGAGGATAAATACGATACCTAGAAATACTCTTGGGTGAAAGCTACAACGGTATCCGTGCGCTTGCGGTTATACCTATGTTAGCGTTAACAAACGCCAACACATTAGCCTCCTCGAAGCTTCGCCTCGGCTTCACGAAGAGTCCTCTCGGCCATCTCCGCTCGGGCGACCAACGCATCATGCGCCTCCTTGGCCGTAGCAGCTTCCTTTTGTCGGAGCTCCTGCCCATCGGATACTAGCTTCTCCAAGGAAGTCTTCTCCTCAGCCCAGGCGGAGACTTTCGCCTTTAAATCCATCGGGATTTTGTCACGCGCCACAAGTTCTTGATGAACCTTAGCACGAACACACTCAAGACTAGTGGTCATCTAAAAACGCATGGTTAGACCTTCGCCCGACAAACAAAAGAAGGAAAAACGACACATAATGAAAATATCTTTGCACCGAAACGCTACGGTCTATTGCCTTGTTGAAGACCTCATAAACGTCCCCTTCGAAAAATATTCAAGAACAGTATCTAATCGAAAAGCTAGGCAAGCTTCCAAGTAAATCAAAACAAACCAAACAAGTTAAAAAACTTACTCAGGTCACCTTCAGCAGCAACCTAGGGACAGTTCAACCCAAGCCCAAGAACGCTCTGCCACCAGCTATAACACCAAACTATAAGCCTCCGAGAAAAGCAAACTTAAGCCAATAAACATAAATCAACGAAAGCAAACCTCCGTCAACAACGCGAGTAGAGGCAGCCCCGGTGCGGAGCACTTCCAACATCTCCGCGACCTTCGCAGCCCTCGCACCAGAACTTTCCACCTCGGTGCCCCGGCCTTAGACGCCTCATGCACGGCGCTGAGCTCGCATCTGAATATAGCTGAGACTCACACCAGCGGAGGTACGAATGAATCTTCGAGGGGCGAACTAACAGCCACCCCTCGCACCGCCACCTCCATAGGCAACTTCAGGCGTAGGCCGACTCGGCCGGTGCTCCCGGTGGTGCGCTGAACCGTGGAGCCGTCACTAGAACAAGGTAAATCAGCCATGACATCGGCCATGGCCTTAGATACCTCCGGTGACGCCTTACCACCAAAAACATGCCGATTGGCTTCAACGGCCAGGGGAGAAACCGGGTCCGATATCATCGCCAAACTAGACCAGCCATAGCCGGCCAAATCCATCGCGCCGCCAGAAGACCCAGCGGCGGAACCTCCGTCACCACCGGCCTCGGCTCGGCAACGGTTGTCGAGCCGGAACCCCCGCACAACCTGTTTCCGACCCCGCTTAAGAGCCAATTCATTCTTCCTTTTGGCCTCCTCCTTGGCCATTGCGGCGATCGCAGTTCGCGGATTGCCGAGCGGAGGTTCCTTCCTCCGCCTTGAGCTTCTTCGACCTTCCGCGGGTCGTCGGAGGGGTTTTCCGCTTCGAACAAAGCGGAGGAACAACAACAGCAGCCTTCGCTAACCGTGGCCTCTTCCTTTCCACGCTTGGCAATGTCGGCAAGAACACGCCCGGGAACCCTATGCGGGCCGTACGTGACCCCCATCTCCTCGAAGACACGGTTCAATCGAGGCATGTTCCCCGCCTGTGACCTTCAGGCAAGAAACTCCCTAATACCAATAGGACCCAAAATCGCTTGGGCGTCCATCTCAACACCCATCACAAAGGCGTCTGCACTAACACCCTTAGGAAGCTGACGTCCAAGACGAGGGCACGGGACCATCTCCGACCCGCCAAACACGGGGAGATTAATTCTTTCCACAGGAAACTCCGCATTCCTCCTGGCAAGCGGAGAATATCCTGCAGCACAGTATTCTTCAACAATATCGCGACCACCAGAATATCGGCAAGCCAGCAAAAAAGCTTCGCGACACTTCGTCCTCTTCTCCGACACCTTGCCACTCGGACCCGGTCTTGACACGACATCCACCAGAATAAAAAGCGAGACGCGAAGGGGTAGCGAACCTCCTCAACCCCATTGACGTTCGCGTAGAACTAGCGGACCGAGCATAAAACTAAAACTCCATCCAACCCGGATCCCACTTGTTCTTCTCGCAAACGAGAGCTCCGTCCTCTCTCAAGCCCGATGGCGTGGGTTGAAAGTGCAACAACCATACTTGCAACTTCTTCTCGCTGCCGTCCGCCATCTTACGGGCCTTCGGTTGCTTGTGCAGCTCATAAAGCTCCACAAAACTGTTAATCTCGGCCGCACCATAAGACTCAAAAGCCCACACAAACTTCGCAACCACTAAAAACGCGTGAGGCGTAAGCTGGTGAATCTGAACCTTGAAAGATTCCAACACAGCACGAAGAAAAGCCATATAAGGAAGGCGGAGGCCACAGGTAAAGAAATCCTTGAAGACAACACCCCACCGATCTTGGGGTTCGGGGGCCGGGGCACTGATTCCTTCCCGGGCGGTGCAACCTCATAAGTTGCGGAGATGACCCTTCCGGGCGGAGCTCATCAATCATCACACAGGTCATCCCGGTCGACCCCAGTTCATAAGTGGCATCGGTTACATCGCGGGCCATTAGATCTCCGACAGAGACCTCAACAACAGAAAGAGTATCCTCCAAGTCTTGAGCACGGGCAAATTCAAGCATACAATCCTCGTAAAGACAATCAAACCGACAGAACAATACGAGAGAAGCTTCATGTATGGCCCGTAAAGCTCGTGGTGCGGGGAAGCGACCCCTTACGCTAAACAACCCGAAACGCGCGCAAGCATATAACAAGCAAAAGCAACTAAGCTAGCGAAGCAACCCGAAACGCGCAAGCATATAACAAGCAAAAGCAACTAAGCTAGCGAAGCCACGCGAGAGCAAGGAATGCGAAAGAAAGAACGTGGGGGGAAAGCGAAAAGCGACAGCTAGGGTACCCTCCGCTTTGGGGAGCGCCTTTATAGCCGCGCAAGCGCCGCATGTTGGTATAAATTAACGCACACAGAAAAATCCGCAAGCGCACGGATACCGATGTAGCTTTCACCTGGGAGTATTCCAAGGTATCGATTTCACGGGGAACGTGAAGTGCACTAATCAAGATAATAAGTTGTCCAAAGATAACTATGGGTTTGCGGGGAGAGAGAGAAAGTTTCTAAGGCTTCTCTAATAGATCTAGGAATCAAAGATACTTCAAGATTTATTTATTATGGGACATCGTAACACTAGCCACGTAATGGGATGAAAAGGGGCTAGGAAGCTCCGACTACGGTCCTACAAACACCAATCCGAACGTGGTGGAATACGTCGGCCGTCGTGGCTGTCACCACCAGGGCTACCACAAACTATCCGTGGGATTGGGTGCAATTCAGTGTAACCACTAGACTAAGCACCACGCCTAATCTAATAATTACTACTCTAGCGTTATAAGGACTAGAGCACTTGATGCAAGCGGGAATCTAATAAATAAAGTAGAAGTTAATATTGAATGAAAGTAAATAGAGAGCTTAGAATTAATAAATGAAGAACCTGGAGATTCGTTGAAGACGAACTAGTAGCTGCAAGATTACAATGTTGATGAAGATCCGACAAGTCCGGCTCTTCAACTCTCTCCTCTTCTCTCTCCTTGATCTAGTTACAACTAGATGAACTAGTTGAACTAGATGAACTAGATGAACTAGACAACTAGAGGGATCTCTTTTCTAATTGAAACCCTAACTTTTGCTCTGTAGAATACTAATGAAAGATAATGAGAGAGATAAGCCCTGGGGCTGCTTATATAGTCCTTGACGATGAACGATAGCCCTTGGATCAAACCGACCTTGGCAACGGTGTAGATACAACCTCAAAGTCGGTTACAAACCGACATAAAAAGATGAACGTAATTGGGCAAAATTGCCTGGCGGCCGACACAAAATTGCACGGCGGCCGCCAGGTAATTGCCTCCTCTCAACCTCTCGTCTTTTACGGTGTCCTCTGGTATCTTCTAGAATGTTTTAGTCCACTTTTCGGGTTGAGTTGCTTCACGGTTAAGTCTGGTCTTCATATGCCTTGTATATTCTGGAACTTTCTCCTTTATTCTCTGCAAATATCTATCAAGTTCCTGGAAAGTCACAGAATACCAAAACTCGTGGAATTATGTCAGTAAAACCCCTAGACTTATGTTGATATTAATTTTATGCCCTTATTTCATGTTTAGTTGACTATTAATTTTATGCTATAACAGGTGTGAACAGCGACCCATCGCATCCCAAAAGGAAACATCACGACCAACGGGCAAAAACGGTCGCCTCGGCCTCGGGAAGGGCGCCTTTCGAACGTTACGACCCGACGCTTCAAATTCTCCACCGCGAAGGTCCCTCGTGTAACCGTCCCGGGGGGTGGAGGAACCCTAAACAACTCCGCCAATGCCGCAAACTGTTGAGAGCGAAGGCACGTCTCCGCGTGTGACCTTCCGCCCTCGGGGGGGACTGTTGGGACACGGATCCCTGCGGCCTAGGCAGAGTTGGCGCCGACGGCATAGAGCACGTGGAGGTCTATACCGACGCGAGTCCCCATGTTGTGATTCTTGCAGGCGAGATCAGCGGCTCCCGGACCTCCGCCAACAGGAAGGGTGGAGACATCGATCCCGGCCTAGCGGAGCTCCTTATCACCGATAGCTCCGCAAGTTGCGGCGCCAGAAGGCGGAGATCACTACCTTCACCGGGCCCCGGACGAGTGACGGAGGGTGACCGAAGGCCAGGACCCTCGTTGGAACGCGGCGCGGACCTGGCGGAGATCTCCCAAATGGGGCCACAAGGCGACGAATCGAACACTAGGGAGTTGGAGGCGGTGCAGCATTGTGAGAGTACATGATGAGCCCGCGTGTTGTGTGCGTTCAAGGGAATATGCCTGGAATATTGGAGGGCAAACTTGTAATCTCTGGTTCCCAGGCATCTGTAATACTATAAATAGGGAGGAGTCCTCCCTCATGAAAGAGGTTGGTGAATAACATTTATGGACCATAATTGCTATTAGCCACTTGATACCACCCCAACTTGACCTCCGCTTCCCCGGGGCACCGCCTGGGCGGAGGTCCCTTCTCGTGTTGAGATTGCCAAGTCCAACAATACACTCGAGCCATAATTATGCAAATGTCTGATCAATTATTAGTTTTGGATTCACATGTTCCGTGTTGGGTCTTAGATTCTTGTGTGTCCGGACTTCACAAACTGTCCTCAGAGAAAGAAATCAATAGAAAGATATCTTCTTCCAAACATTGGAGAATTACTCCAGCTGAGGTATTTGAGCCTCAGGGGTACATCGATAGATTATCTCAGAGAAGAGATCGGAGCGCTACAGTATTTGGAAACACTTGACATAAGGGGGTGTAACCACGTATTATTCCATTTACCAAGAGCTATAGTTCGACTAAAAAGACTTGTCAACCTACTGTGTCCTTTGAGGAAAAATTGCTTTCCCAGTGGAATTAAAAACTTGCAGGCATTGCAGCAGTTAAATTCAGCAATTGAGATGGAGAAAGCATCTGTTTGTGTTGAAGAAATTGGCCATTTAACCGAAATGAGGCATCTGGATATATTTTTCCTTACAGATTTTGGTATTATTGAAAAGGAAAGCTACATGGATCTTATAAAAAAGATGGTTTCTTCTTTTAAACAGCTAAATAAGCTTCAAACTTTAAAAGTACGACTTCATAAACATAGAGAACCATGGGATGTCATCTCGGATGGAGATGACGTCATCCTTGAGACGCCGTTGTGCTCTGCTAGCCTAAGAAAGCTTGTTCTCGACATGTCCAAGGGTGCCAAGCTGGATGAAGTCACTTATCAACCTCAAACAATTAGTGCTGAGAATAAAGAAATTGGATCAGGAGAGTCTTTGTATTCTTGGTGACCTACCAGTTCTTGTCGATCTAGCACTGGAGGTAGGAGACGACATTGAAGACATACCCTTGACAGACAAGAAACGACTTCTGATTCGCAACGGGCATGGATACATAAGCTTGAGGCATTTCAGAGTAGACTCGACATACAAATACGTAAGCAGCCCCAGTATCCCCATGCTGATGTTTGAAGCTGGGTCCATGCCAGAGCTGGAAGAACTCCATATTCACTTGGATGCAGATTTAACAATTTCCGTGAGTAATGGTCGTCTTGATTTTGGTCTCAAGCATCTCTCCAAGCTCACAGAGGTCAACTGTGTTATATGGGGCACCAAACTGAATATTTTGTGTGTACAAAATGCCATTAAGAAAGCACTAGCCAACCACCCAAAGCTTCCACGTTTTGATAGCCATGATCACCCTTCAACTGAAGGTGAGAGCAGCAAGAGAGAACTCCTAAGGCTGCGAAGACGCCGCCAGTCGACAGTTCACACAACACGGTCAAAGCCTCCTACCACAGCTGACTTGTCCGAACAACAAGTTGTCCAGCAGAAGATGTCGCCATCTGCACTTCAGGTATGGGTGGATTCTTCATCTGAAACTGAAACAAAACAAGTACTCCATGCATCCCAAGTTTTCTCTTAATTCTCATTGAGTTTCATCACCTTAAATGATACAACTTGTTGCACCTATTGCTAATAAAATTGCCATATGTTTATGCAAATTCGCAGGTGATGACAAGACGATCTCCTCCACCACGGACGACAACGCTGGCGCCGGCCAGTCGTTGACTGCAGCACTGGCACTCCCCACGGACCTCTCCTTCACCATCCACCATCAACGCGCCTCCCCTGAAACTGGCCGTCGACATGGCCAGCAACAGCGCCAACCAAGAGCTCGCCAGGGCGCCACCAGCCATGGACGAGAATTGGTTCAGGGTGTGCCACTTATTCCTGATCGCATCAAGGGAACCTCAGGTATGGTTTTCGGTGCATTTTTTTATGCCTACCAAACAAACTGTTCCAGGGCGCTTATCATGTTATTATTCCTTCAGCTTCAAAATTCTAGCAAAAACTTGACAATGCCGTCGAATTGATTTTAATCGTTTGGCAGGGGCCTCTGATGTTCTGGGGCCTCGACTCATTACTACTCCTTACCAACAGGAGGCATTCAAGCCAACGTGCTTCACATTCAGTTCCAGATCACCACCCAACGCTGAATCTGAACAACAGGCAATGGACTGTTACAAGCCGTCACAACATAATGATCAAGCAAATGTCTTCAGCAGCGCCTTCAAAGGGCTTTCCTTGCGCAATGACCACCCTGGTAATGGTTTCCGCCTTCAAAGGTCTCGTGTCTCTTTTGGAACGTTAATTGTTTGGCAGTGCATTCTCCTCTGTTCTGAATGTACTGGCCATATTTCATCCTTTTCTGCTTTGCGCCTACTTTATTATAACTGGTCCATTAACATGTGTTCTCGCACAGGCTAGTATCTTAGGATATATAAGGATTAGTTTTGTTTAAGCACTAACAAAAAAGTACCTATATTTTGTATCCTTTTTGTTTTGGTTCATTTTCAACAATAGGTGTAATAGGTACTCAGTAGCCTATATTCAGTTCTGGATAAACTTACATTTTCATCAATACTGATAGCTCCTTAACTTTAAAATTATTGAGCTATATATCTTTCATCCATATCCATTATTTCTTTTCTATTTGCACGATAATATCTTGAACATGCATTTATTTCGAATCTTAGCTTCAACTATGGTAGCTCCTGTTGCATCCCAAATATTATGACGTCACAAATCTACATTTTGATTTTCAAATATTAGTCTTATTGGTTTTACATTATTATTATCCTCAAGTTAAATGAGAACTCTTATGATTACTATATCATTTATTAACATGCCTTTACATAAACATGACAATGCCGTTGGCTTAAATTTTAATCATTTGGTAGCACCCTCCGGTATTTTTACATAAACACTCATTGCTACTCCTCAGCAAAAGGAGTCAATCGTGCCACCGTGCTTCACATTCAGTTCTGGATCACTTCCCAATGCGGAAGCGGAACAACAGGCGATTGTCTGTTACAAGCCGTCACAACGTGATGACCTAGCAAATGCCTTCAACAGCGCCTTCGACGGCCTTTCCTTGTGCAGTGACCACCCTGGTTCCAGTGCCACGGCTGTTAATCCTCGAACACCGGTAATGTATTCCTCTGTTCTGCTTGCTCTGGGTGGGTTTCCTCTGTTTTGAAAGTAAAAATATTTGGCAGTTCATTCCCATGTTGTCCTGAATGTACTGGCCTCATTTCTTCCAAAGTAGCACTGTATTATATATTCCGCCTAGACTAGTCTGGGGAAATACTAAAGTAGCACTGTATGTATATAGCATGCGTTTACGTTTGCACCGTAGCCCATATTCATTTATCTCTAATAAATTAAGGAAATATACTGGACAGAAAGCAAACCATACACTCCCATGGCATAGGGATAAATATTTACTATGCTACAGTGTGTTAGAAACCATTGGAGAGTGGATTGTATAACCCTAACCCGGCAAGCTAGTTTGTTAAAATCTGTGTACAAATCTGCTCAGCGCAACTTCAGATATTGTGTCCATTTGAAAATGCTATGCTAAAACAAATAGGGAATTAGAGAGTTTGCATATATAAACAATCTTCTTTTATTAGAACAGAAAAATATTGTGTCCATTTGAAAACTTCCAGAGGAGAAAAGCATCCAAATTAAGCATTGATCCCTTGATGCTGTCCATATATGGCCCTGCTTGTTCGGGCTTCCAAATTCGAATGGTTTTTGCACAACTTCCAAAGCAATGGGCAAATCGAAAAAGAACCTTTCTCTGCATCAAGTTTAAAAAGTTGGCTATTTTTTTGAAAAAAGCAAGCGGCTTCAAAAATATTTTCCTCAAAATACCTTTTCTGATATAATAAAGAAATGTTCTAAGTTCTGACAGAAACTTGGCAATGCCGTTAGTTTTTTTAAAAAAAACAACATTTAGCTTGAATTTTGATCATCTGTCAGGTGCTGCCCCAACCTCTGATGTTCTGGGGCCTCTACACATCATTGCTCCTCAGCAACACGAATTAGCTGCGCCATGCTTCACGTTCAGTTATGGATCACCACCCATCGCTGAAGCTGAACAACAGGCGATAGACAGTTATGAGCCGTCGCAACATGACGACCTAGCAAATGCTTTCAGCAGTGCCTTCAGTGGCCTTTCCTTGCACAATGACCACCCTGGTTCCAGTGGACACCGGTAACGCTTTCCATCTGCTCCACTTGCTCTTGATCTCCTCTGTTTTGAAATGTTAATATTTGCAGTGCATTCTCCTCCTCCTGTTCTGACTGTACTAGTCTGTTAGAAGCAATTGGAGAGTGGATTGCAACAACCCTAACCTGGCAAGCTAGTCTGTTAAAATCTATGCAGAAATAAAACTGCTTGTTTGTTTTAGCTTGGAATTGTAAAAGAGGTAACAATCAAAAGTTCTAAAACAAATAAAGCTGCTCGTTTTTATAACCAGTGGAGTTCGTTTCTTTCAGCTTGGAATTATGAAGAAGTAATAACCCAAAATCTGAAGCTAAAAGGCATTAGGTTTTATGGGTTTCAGCATACTGAATCTTTGTTTATTAGAATAGAAAACATTGTGTGCTTTTGAAAACTTTAAGAGGGAATAACAACCCAATTAAGTATTGATCCATTGATGGTGTGTATGGACCTTCTTATTCGGGCTTCTAAGTTGTAATGGCTTTCTGACACCACCTTCAAAGCAGTGGGAAAATCGATCGAAAACGGCCATTTATGAGAAGCAAGTTTTGAAAGTTGAAATATTTATTTTTTGCGATGAAGTTTCCATATTTATTTGAAAAAGCAAAGCTGCTTTCAAAAAATATTTGCCTCCTTTGATGAGCTTTTCCTCTTACAATTTCTGGCAGAATCTAACAAATGGGCTCTATGCAGGACCTTCGTGCCAAGGAGGAGGGCGTCAAGAAGAACAGTAAAGTGATCGATAACCTCGTCGCTCTCCTGCTCCATCGCCTCGACCACGTACTTGCAGCGGTCAGCGTCGGGCACATGCCAACTTCTGCTGGCACTCACAGTAGAACACACTACAACCTTCGAGCAGTCTTCTTCTATATATAGCACTACTACGGGATTGATTTTGGGAGGTGTTCATTTTGATTTTGGCGGGCATTTCAAAAACCGCCACGGAAAATAGGTGGCCCAGCAGCCCCGGCCGGAGGAAACCGCCACGGTTAATCGATTAACCGTGACGGTCTTTGTCAAATAACCGCCCGCGGTTAATCCCTATTAACCGTGGCGGTTTAATAACAATGCCCGCCACAGAAAAAGGCTGGGCTATAAAAACAGCCCCAACCTTCTTCTTCCCCACGGGATTTCTCTATTTTTTTAGGGTTTTGCTCTTGGATTTATTGAAGTTTGGCACCGCAAGGGTAATTCTCCTCTTTCTCTCCCTCTCTCTCCATCTTTCTCTCCCTCTCTCCCTCTCTCTCTCCCTCTCTTTGCATATGCATGATCCTCCCTCTTTTTGAGATCTAATTGAATGTGGTGTGTGCTCTCTCTCTCCCCCCCTCTCTCCCCCCCCCTCTCCCTCCCCTTATTATCTCTCTCCCTCTCTTTTGAGATCTAGTTTGGTGTCTCTCTCTCTCTCCCTATATCTCCCTCTCTCCCTCTCTCTCCCCCTCTCCCCCCTCTCCCTCCCCTTATCTCTCTCCCCCTATCTCTCCCTCTCTTTTTGAGATCTAGTTTGGTCTCTCTCTCTCTCTCTCCTATATCTCTCTCCCTCTCTCTCTCTCCCCCCTCTCTCTCCCCCCCCTCCCTCCCTTATCTCTCTCCCTCTCCCCTTCTTTCTCCCCCCTCTCTCTCCCTCTCATTTGAGTGTACGTGCTCTCTTTCCCTCTCTCTCTCTCTCTCGTATTCCTCTTTTGCACTTAGTTAACCCTCTCTAATCATTGATACCTTGATCTCTAATCATCGATCGCTCTCTTTGCTCTGGTTTAATTAATTTGAGCAGGCCGTATCATGGCGCCCGAACAGGGATTCGATGTACGGGCCGAGGATAAGTTTGGATTTCGTTGATGATGTGCGAAAAGAAGTTTATGCCCGTCGCGCGTTGAAGCATCGAATCGGTCGGGGGTTCGGAAGAAATGGTGTGCCCGTGCTATCAGTGCAAGCATATGTTCTTACACAAGGATGATGTCGTGACGGAGCACTTGCTACGTTTGGTTTCATCGTGGGGCCGAGGTACACCGTGTGGAAGTATCATGGGGAAAAGAAACCGAGTGTCGCGGCCGGTTCATCTGGAGGACCCTCGTCGACTGCAACGACGGAAACAACGGTGGTGGATGAAGGACGAGAACAAGTTCCACCATCAGATGGAGAAGCGGGTTGATAATCGTGATTACATCACCGTAAATGAACTGCTTGAAGACATGCCAGAAGACAATGCGGGTGGAGATGATGGTGAACAGTCAGTAGTTGATGACATGTTGCCCGTGGATGCTGACCTTTTTGAGGATATTACTAACCTCAAAGATGAAGATGACGTGTTGTTTGGCAATCCAAGATGGCTCGAGAATTTTAGACAGATGAAGCAGGCGGCAATTGACCCTCTCTACAAAGATGACGACAAATGTCCGAAGCATTGCACGGTGCTACGTTTTAACTTAACGATGTTGATCTTTGAAGGCTCGCCATGGGTGGTCGAACCACGAGCTTCAATGACTGTTACGGGTCCTCGGTGACACTGTTTTACCCGAGGGGAATAAGGTGCCCGCCAATACCTATCGGGCGAAGAAGTTGATTTGTCTTGTGGCGATGAAGCTTAGGAAGTTTCATGCATGCCCTAACCATTGTATTCTATACCGGGGTAACTATGCGGACTTGCACAAATCAAGTCGCGATCGCGGCGTGAGTCGTTACAAGAGAAATGCTGGCTATCGTGCCACCGATGAGGAGGGACCGTCGAGAGGGCCCAAGAAGCAGAAGACGGGCAAGAAGAAGCAGATGCCACCTCCCGAGGACGAGGAAGAAGATTATGAGGTATATGTAGCATTACTCGTTTGCTCGTCCATATCGAATAGTCTCATTATATTCTAACCATTTTAAATTTTACATATATCATGCATGCGGTCTTGGAAGCAGCCTAGGCACCAACCTCGTGGTTTCTATGCACTGTAAGTTCATTCAAAGACGATGACGTGTACCGTACTATCTGGCGCGAGCTGAAGAAGAGAACCACGCTAGAATATTGGACGAAAGGCTTGAATGACCTTACGTTCAAGAAACTGGTTGGCGCCATCTGTAGGGCCGTCCATCGAAGGCGTTGTGCTACCTATCGGCCGCTTCTTCTCGACCACGAGGCGACCTTGCCGAAAAAGCGAGCTTGTGGGAACTACGGACCGGAGAAATAAGTTAGACATGACCGACTATAGGTGGGATGGCCCTTCTTTCGATTAGATGTCGACTTGTAAATACTTTGTAACCTAAACTTGATTGATCAATCGATCGTTCGATCGAGTTTGTAAAACCCGATGGTCACTTTTAAACTCTAAGTGCTTAATTGAATGTCCATGTTAATTGAATGTCGAATTGTGATGCATGTTCAAGATTTATGTCAATATTCTCTTATTTTATTATTTAATATGTGGTTTAAATCATAATTTATAATTTTATAATATTTTCGAATTATTTTTTATTAATCCTTAATTAATTAATCGTGGCGGGCATTTAACAAAAACCGTATAAAGATGACCGCCATGGTTAATCTATTAACCGTGGTGGTTTTTGTTAAATAACCGCCACGGTTAATCGATTTTATGCGTGGCGGACATTTGCCGCCACGGTTAATCGAACGATTAACCGTGACCCTAGCTACGTGGCGGTTTCAATGCCCGCCACGCAAAATAAAAAAAAAAAACCGCCACGAAGTTCAATTCTGTACTAGTGTAGCATAAATAAACATCGTTTATGTTTACGTGAATCCCACCAGATGAGTTGTGGGATGCAAAATATTCATTTCAGCATCCATTGCAGTCCGTCACTGTTTTTATTATTGAAAAATGGTGTCTTTACCTTGGTGTAATAAACTTAGAATTAAGGGGCATGGTGATTATCCTTCAATTAGGTGTTTTAATAATAACGATTATATGGTGGAAGCTTTCTTAATTCATTTTTATATGGTGAAAACAATTATGTGTATGTTAGAGTTGATCTCAGCGTAATCAAAACTGACTGAGTCTTCAGGAGCCTAAGAGCACTCACAATGTAGACTCCATCATAGAGTCTAAGACCATTTATTATCTCGGGTGTTGTGGACTTGGAGTCTAAATAAGACTTGGAGTCTTGGTTTTTCCATAAATACACTTTGCCACATCAGCGTCACATCATCAAAATGCAATAAATATGAAGGTAATAAATAAGCTAAGATTCTATCCTAGAGTCTGCACTATGAGTGCCCTAACAACTCTCACTAATCTAGGCCCACAATAAGTAGGCATGATTAGGAACTAATGGAGTCACCTCTGTGATTAGCGTGATTGTAATTAGTCCTAATTAATGTAAGACCTACCAATCAAGTTGAGTTTCGGGAGGAGTGGTGCAAAAAGACATGAAACCAACAACTACTTATAGAGGGTGATTGGTTGCCCCTACCACCATGAGCCGGGATGAAGAGGGTATCTGGCCGGTTTGATGCACGCCCAAACCATTCACTCGCTTGTGTTTGGTTGCCAAAAATGATTTGGTACAGGATGATAGCCAGTCTGTTTGGTTGCCCGCATGGACCATTTTGATGAATGAACTCATACATGATCATGTGTTTGGTTTGCCGCCGCGGCAAAGTGGCAGCACCTAGGTATGGGTTTTGGTGAGGTTACCGGCTCGGCATCGCGTCGGGGAGCCGGGGCACCGCGTAGGGGGCGGTGGTGCACCGCGTTGGGAAGGCTGGCCGGCGCCGTGTCGGGGAGGGGGGCGCGTGGAGGCCAGCCCGGCGCCGCGCGTCGAGGAAGCCTATGTCGGGGAAGCTGCGTGTGGCGGTCGGGAGGGTCGGGCGCCGCGTGTCGGGAGGCTACAGAAATGGGGAGGGCTGAGGCCGGCCCGAGCGCCGGGGAAGCGGTGGCGCGCGTTGGAGGGCGCGTCGGGAGAGGCGATTGCCACACGTGGCGTGGTGGAGGCCGGGGCGGCCCGGGCCCGCCGGTGGAGACGACGGGGAGGCAACCGATGGCGGGAGGTTCAGCCGAGGCTGCCGCGCGATTCGTGGATCCGGAGGGAGGGGGGAAGGGGCAGCTGGACTCCTCACGGCGAGGGAACTCCATCGAGGCTGGCTCCCGCCGCACGGACGCCGGCGTACGGGGGCTGCTTGTCCACCTCGCCTCCACAGCCTTCCGCCACCGCACGGAGAGGTGGTAACCTTATCCTCGTGCCTGCATCAAGAAGGATGGCGCTGTGTTCCGCGAGATCAGCACGACGCATGGGAAGCTCGATTTGGGCTTCCCATTTGCCTGCATCAAAACTGCCTCAATGAACAAGACGATGCAAGGAAATGGTGCGAGTTGGGCAACCAAACGACCGCTCCCTGCACCACACCGTCCCCCGATGGCCCTTTGCACCATCTGGTGCGGGCAACCAATCACCCCCCATACTAAATGGTGGTGTTCCCCTCTTTCTCACTGACGCTGACTCCAGAAGGCCACCAATAATGACATGCCTGCCTCACAACCAAGCTTGTAATGACTTCATCTCTACCTATTAAGGATGTTTGTATGCATGATTTTGAAGTTATTATGATGTATTGATGTATCGAATCTTGTGAGAAATGCGATGGCAATTACAATACTTTGATGTCTATTTTGAGAAGGAAAACAGGAGGGGTTTGCACCCCTACTGTGCTTTTATTGAATAAACATAAAGTACAGAGTTCTTACAAAGTTTCCTCAAGAAATAAAAAAGAAAACAAAGAAAATTAAATAAATTACACAAAGGCTTCTATCCATTGCTGAATCCGTGGAGAATAGGAAGGCTTGGCCTGTAGAAACGACCCAAGAAAGCTCAGTCTTGAAGATCTCCTTGCATCGACGGAGTGAAGGTGCAATTCCTCTGAAAATTTGATCATTGCGGAGCATCGGATAGCCCAGCACATAGAGACAATAATTTCCATGAAGAAAGGAAGATGGAGCTGTGTCAAGTTTCAAAAATATAAGCAACAGATAGGTGTCCTGGCAACTGGAGTGATGTCTATTGCATTATAATACTGCCAGATGTGGTATTGAGTCGTAGCGACACTCAAAAAATTTAGTGTTTTTTTTTTTAGATAACGGAATTACATTCCGGCCTCTATGGTAACGCACACAGCCAAAGCCTCTGCGTGACCACACACAGCCAAACTTATTACAGAATCTAAGAAAAAAAAAAAAACTTTAGTACATGAAGATATGTGTACTAAAGATCAAACGGCATCCATAGCGTCGAAGAATTGAGATCCATGGACACCCCACCTCATCGCACCCGACGAGAAGGCAAAGTGACGTCGCCTTCCAAAACTTCCCCACTGCAGCTGGCAATAGATATGTTGCCGACTCTGTGATATCGGGTCGTCAGGTGCATCGCGACTCCGAATGGTCGCCATTGGAGAAGCATGTCCCAGCGAAAGAGAGGTCGTTGCTCACTATTAGAATGTGTGAGCAACAGCCGTCGTCATCGTGTCGGCGAAGATGAGAAGTCACCACTAGATCTGCGACCCCATCCTCTCCTCTTCGACCTCCACCTTGGGCACCCCCACCAGCAGCTTATCTTGCGGCGTGAGGTGCTGCCGGCCCATTGGATATGCCGGGCGGCGTGAGGTCCCAAAGCGGATCGATCACGAGATGACGGTTTGGGGAAGAACGGGCGCTTGGGATTCGGCCGTCCTCCTCTTGAATTTCGGCCGGGCTGCACCGGGGCCGGGGATCGCACCACCACCCGTCACGGAATTCGCGGTGGGGGGAGTCAGCGTGCACCCGCCTGGAATTATGGCGGCGGCGCGCCGCGGAAATCCCCGGCCGGGTAAGTGCACGCCCGGCCCCAGGAAGTCGCAGAAGCGCAGACCCTCGCCGAGATAGTCGAGGTCGGGCGCTACGCCTACCACCACCGCCGAGCCGGGAACAACGATGACGGCGGGCAGCCAAACCCACGACGACGGGCGGGCAGCAGCTGCCGATCGGGCAGCCACAATCCGGATCGCGCTGCCCCCAAACAGGGGCACCACGACGATGGCGGGCAGCCAATCCCACGACGACGACGGGCAGTTGCTGCCGACGGGGCAGCTTTCACACTGAAATCGCGTTCCCGAACACCAGGCCGTAGCGCCTCGGGCCATTGGTGGTTGTAGGAGCCCACCGCCGCCGCCATACAACACACGCATAATGTTGATGGAAACGGCGGGGGGCGCTGCCGCCATCGAGCACGGAACGCCGAGCGTGGACTCGCCACGCCGCCGCCTGCTGTCGTCCTCGCCCTCCCGCCGCCCATTGTTGCCGTGCTTCAAGCCCAAAGCCCGGCCGCCGATGCGAAGCAACCGCCGTAGACGCACGCAATGGGACCAAACCTGACCGTGTCACCACGGATCTGAGGGAGAACGACCCTGCCGCCGCCATCCTAGCCCCCGCGGACTTTTCCGGCGGGCGTGCTCGATGGCGGCGAGTCGGGAGAGGGGGGAGAGGGCGAGTTGGTGGCGGCGCTAGGGTAAACGCCCTCCGTCGGTGGTTACTCAAAAATTTAGTGTAGCACTGACCCGACAGTGATATCATGAGTGTCACTGCCAAGATGAAGCATGAACCAACGGTTGTATCACGAGCATCAGTATCAAATCGGGCTATACTTTGGACCAGCAGTTGCACTTATGATATCACTGGAGTGCATGCATCAACTCGACAGTGATACTCTCATGATATTATTATGAGTTGGTGTTTTGACCCAACAGTGATACTGAACCGAATTGGAAACAGACGGTTGTTAAATGATGCAGGTTAGGCTTCGTGTTATGTGTTGTACGTGTAGTGTGTTGTTTAGGAAGTGGATCATGTAATCTGTTGTTTTCAAAAATACTTGCCGCGCCGGGGCTTTTCCCAACATATATACATGAAGCCGTGAGCCTGAGAATCCATCATGTTATCCTATTCGTGACATGGTAGTCGGAGCGACTCGATTCTACGCTTACACAGTGATGGCTTCCTCTTCCTTTCTGGCCCTGT
This sequence comes from Hyparrhenia diplandra, assembly GCA_015847255.1. NCBI lineage: Eukaryota > Viridiplantae > Streptophyta > Magnoliopsida > Poales > Poaceae > Hyparrhenia > Hyparrhenia diplandra. The sequence continues at coordinate 648,611 of JADLZK010010699.1, read as the reverse complement.
TGCTCACTCGATCGGCTATCCACCGACCGAGAAGCTCTGACGCAACAAGCACGAGATGTGGAAGGCTCAGGAAAACCGGCAAATAACAGAAGAGATCACTCGGCGCACAGTTGGCCATACATACGGCTCCAACGGTGGCGCGTGGTGCGGGGCTGTTTTTATAGGCAGTGGTAGGTGGAATGAGTGGCCACCGTGTGCCGTGGTAGGTGGCAGCAGTGCCATATCACTGTCAGTTGTAAAGTGCAACCGACAGTGGTTAACTATAGATATAATGGTGGTGCAGGGTGAAATTTTCCCAGGTCATTTGAACTCGGCACCACTCATTCCCCACTAGCGCCGAAAGAACACCAGCCTCGCCGATATATATAGGATGGCGCGGGGTAAAATTTTTACCAACTCATTTAAACCCCATGCCATTCGTTCCCCACCGGCGTCGCCAATGGAGCACTAGCGCCCGCCACAACGCTGTCCGTCGCCTCCTGCATTCTCTTCTTCATCTCCAACGTTCGTGCATCCCCAGGCATCCCGCGCCAGCGAAATCGAGGCTTGTTGGTGTTCTACCACTCTACGTTCCACCACTCTGTCATCCCCAACATCGTGTCATCCTCCCCAACACCGCGCTACCATCCTGCACTCCTCTACGGTGAGAACTAATTATCCATTTAGCTGTTCGAGTTTTTATGCCAATGAGAACGAGAACTAATTTACCGTTGTCCTATCCTCGCCTCGCCCACTTGGTCTTCCTGCACGCTGACGGAGGACTGCCGCCACCCCACACCATCATCCGTAGCCTCACGATGTCCTCTTCTTCAACGCCTGACGCCGTACCTATCGCGACCTCGTCCTCCTCGAATTTGCTGAAGCAACGCCCCATCCACGCCCTCGTCTTCCTTTTTGATACATGCATCTTGCACCACCGAGACAAAAAAAAGCGCGGGACCGTACATAAGCTTGGTTAGTGCGTCGGTCACTTCCCATGAGGTGTTCGTTGAAATGCCCGTTATGATAACTACAACCTGTTATTCTCTTTTATATTTAGATTTTGCTTTTAAATAATTCAGTATTCTTACTAGCAAATGTTTTTGGTCTACCCTGAACAAATTAGCTTAAAACATCATGGTCACTTACAACATTATTGAAGACATACTAGTGCTCGAAGTGTGATTGGAATGAGATAGATGTTGAAATTCGGTTTGGATATTTGAACATAGTCTTCAATTCCGTTTTTGATTATCATCCTAATTTGGTTACATATATAGGAAACCATGGTGTGGTAAATGCGTCTGCGTTGGTCATGTGTCGGGGATCTATCAAACCTGGGAAGATTGGTCTGCTTAAGTCAATGACTACCCTGGTAATTGTTATTAAAATACAACACCGAAGGTCAAGTTTCAGGGCCCACTATGGTGCAAACTATGGCCTTCAGCCGGCCCTAGAGATTAAAGAGAAGCCCACCTCCTATAGATATGAAGATTACGAGAATTGCTGCTTGGTCTTGGAGATATTTCATGCTTTTTTTATGTCTATGCTTATTGTTTTTCTTATTTAGAAATTCATGTAGGCTAAGTTTAAGTAGAACATTAGGTAAAGTTTGTTGTATGTAACCATTAAACCCTGTAATGTTTTGTTAATTTTAATGTATGATGCATTTAAGGTTTGTCAAAAACTGAATTTTATGAATAGATTTAAAATTAAATAAATTTTAAAACAAAAAGACGGTTAGAATGGGCCTGACAATTAGTGACAAACAAACCGGTAGTGTTACTATACCATACACTATCGGTTTGAATTCAAAATGTCATCGCTAACCCAAACAACACTGGCGGCTGCATTAATAAGCCGACAATGTTAACAGAAATAACACTGTCCGATTTCCAATAAACCAACAGTAAACAGTAGACCAACAGTAACACCGTCGGATTAACCAAGCTCTATTGATATGTGAACCAAACAGGCCGTACCATACGTTCTTTCTTCCTCGAAATATGATTAATTAATAAGAATTTTTTCATATTATTGACTGACACACCTGTTTGGTCGATTATATATTTTACACAGTGGACACCATACCATTGAATAGCACGAGGTCGCATCGTAGAAAGCATCCTGGCTAGCATCGGGGAAAGATAGAGAGATAAATATATGAAAGCATCCTAGCTAGTAGGTAGCTGGTGCGCCCCCTGCCGTGAGTCAGAATGTGAAAACCGCTAAAAAGATGGGAATTTGAAAATATATGGATGCATTTTGTACCGAGGCATCGGGGAAAGACACAGAGAGATAGAAAAAGAGGGAGTACTGTGTTTTATGCGCGGCTAGCATGCGCATTTGCATGTGCTTGCCATTTGCTCGCATAGAGATTAGAGATGCAGTACATCGGGGAAAGACACAGAGAGATAGAAAAGAGAGGCATGCCATTTGACTTGGAACCGAAGAGCAAGGGAATCTTGTGCTGTATCTAGAGTGGAGAGAAGTGTGTTGGCTTAAGGTCGGCTTGCAGAGAATCCATCCTACTTACCCTACTACCTGCGTCCTCACTGCAACCATCCAACCACGCAAACTAAACTGAATGGAAGCTTTGAGCTTGTTCCAGTAGCTAGTCGCTATGCCGGACTTCCTGGTGAGTGCAGCGACGGGGGCCTTGAGCCCTGTCCTGGGTAAGCTTGCAGCTCTACTTACCGACGAGTACAAGCGTTTCAAAGGCGTGCGTGGTGAGGTCAAGTTCCTCATTCGGGAACTGGAAGCCATGCACGCCTTCCTACTGAAAAATCTGAGGAGGAGAATCCTGATCCACAAGACAAGGCTTGGATGAAGGAGGTGAGGGAGCTCTCCTACGACATCGAGGACAGCCTCGATGACTTCAGAGTCCGTGTTGATGATGACTTGGCAAAACCAGATGGCTTCATCGACAAATGCAAGAATCAACTGGACAAGACCAAAGCCCGCCGTCGGATTGCCAAGGCGATTCAAGATCTGAAACTCCAAGTCAAGGAGGTGAGTGAAAGGAATGCAAGATACAGGCAGATCAGCAATACTGACATCAACACAAGCAAAGTGACCGTGGATCCGAGGGCTCTTGCTATATTTGAGGATGCATCAAGGCTTGTGGGGATTGATCAACCAAAACAAGAGATAATTTCATTTCTGAAGAAGGGGATGGAGATATTTTATCACAACAACCGAAGATTGTCTCTATTGTGGGAATTGGTGGAATTGGAAAGACAACCCTTGCAAACCGAAAGTGTACCAAGAGCTGAAGGATCAGTTCCAAAGTGTCGGGCTTTCTTGTCGGTGTCACGAGAATCCTGACATGGTTAAGATTTTGAGAACTATTCTTAGCCAGGTGACAGGTCAACGTTATTGTGAGACAGAAGCAGGCAGCATACAGCAGCTGGTCATGGAAATCTGTGAATTCCTTCAGACAAAAAGGTACACACGGGTGTATTCTTTCAGCATGCAACATTTTTATACATTCGGTTAAGGGTTGTTTGGATGTTTTTTTTAAGGGGAAACAGGGGTTGTTTGGATGTTAATTAGGAGAACTAAATGAACTAATCACAAAACTAATTACACTTGTTTAATGTAACACCATATTGTTAAATCATGGACTAATTAGGCTTAATAGATACATCTTGGAAATAAATTAGCCTGCATCTATGTAAATGTTTTATAATTAGTCTATGTTTAATAATCCTAATTAGTATGAAACATTGATGTGACAGGGACAAAAATTTAGTGCATGTAAGCAAACACCTCTGAAACCTATTTAAATTTCCTTCTAGGAAAACTTTGGCTGTTTATTTATTTTTCTATAAGAAATTGGTTGCTCTCATGCAGCTGAAAGAAAAAGATGGTTAGATCATAAATACTCTTTCTTTGTTATTGCTTTATCTAGGTCAATAGTACACATACAAAGTAGCCGGCACTTGCTAAGGACAAAATTTCTTAAATTATCACTAAGAGCATTTACACAATTTGATTTTTCACTTGTAATAAATTAGAGTTCAATTAATAATTTTTCTCTCATTATATTTCTAAAAATTATAAAAAAATACCACATTTTTCGCTAAGATCATAAATCCTAGTTTAGATGTATCCTAATAGTACATCACGATCTTTTGTCGTGTCTTTGTTCTAGAATTCCTAATCATACCACTCCTCCTAATACCATCTCTGAGTGTGTGAAAATAAATGACATAGCTACAATAGGCTTACAAAACACTTACTCATGGACCTTAGATCCATGACGATAGTGTCTTCTCCGGTGAGGTTATACCCCTCTACCGCAGGCTTAGTTCTAGGGTAGCAGCCCTAGGCGCTTGAGAGACATTGAGAGGGAGAGGAGATTAGAGATAACTGATTCTTGCTTAATTCCTCCAATGTGCGGTACAGGGTAATATATGGCCCTTGGCCAACAACCGAGTCCTAGACTTAAGGACTTAATTTAGAAAGTAACTAATCAAATATCTATCTTCCTAATTTAGCCACTGGTGCCGGCTCGCCCAGCTCAACCGCTGGCTCGCCATGCATGCCACATACAGCCCTTCCTTCGCCATGCGCGCTTGCAGCCCTTCCTTCTAACTTTCCTTCTCAGCCACTCAAAGCGCACACCACCATGCCCATGACATCTCTCCCTCCTTCGAAGCAGCGCGCCCATGAGCTGCCATAGACCGAACTGACACGACTTAAGGTTAAGCCTTTTACATCTTGGCTCACCTCGGTTATTAAAGACTAGAGTGTGAAGTAAATTTGAAAATAAAATATAAAAATAAATGTAGGCGACAACTCTGTCCTCCCTGATCCCAAGGAAAGACGCCTACAACTAACGCCACGTGGGCTGAAAAAGAGGAGGGTGTAGCTGCCGGCGAGTCTGTTGGGCGCTGAGCAGATGAGACGACCGCTGCAGTTCTTGGCACAGATGGAACCGCCATTGATGCCTGGCTGGCTGTATTGCCATGGTCGTTGCGGGGAGACACCATACCTGAAACTCTGCAGGAAGGAGACGAGGGGCGGGCTTGTGTGGTCAAACCTGGCTGGCTGTGATTTGCCATTGCGCCGTCGTGAATGCCATGCGCACGCGTCTGCACCTTGCGCCGGACAAGAAAACCTCGCACCGCTGCTTGTAGAAGCGCACGCTGCTTGCTCCTCGGATGCTTTTTGCCGCACGAAGAACATGCGCTTGGCGGCGTGCTAGGAGTCCCCGTCTTTGCTGCACTGGATGCGTGCAAACGCCCGTTGTTATGCGATCCATTCTCTCGATCTGATCGGTGAGTTGGCGGAGCTTTGCCATCATGGAATCGAGCAACTTCGGAGGTGCGATGATGCCCATCGATGTCGTGGGAGTGGGTTGTGGGGGCGATTCGAAGTGTAGGCACAAAGACTTGGTGAAGTGGTGCCACTTATTTGGGGTGCCCTCCTCCCCGACTTGGAGGAACCAGTGCGCGCTCCGCCTTCAAGATGGCGAAGCCATCCACACCTTTTCTTCCACCATGATGCGCTCCCGACGGAAGTACGATTCAAAGCGGCGGTTGATGAAGTTGTGAGGGTCGATTTACCATCGTAGCGAGGAAAATCCACCTTCGGAACGCGGCGGACGATCGTTGTGGCGCAGGTAATCGAGGGGGTGATTGGCGGCGGTGGATGGTGGTGATGGTGAGCGAGAGCGAATAGGCAAGGATCGCCGGACTCGTGATACCAGGTTGTCATGGACCTTGGATCCATGACGATAGTGTCTTCTCCGGTGAGGTTATACCCCTCTACCGCAGGCTTAGTTCTAGGGTAGCAGCCCTAGGCGAAGAAGACATTGAGAGGGAGAGGAGATTAGAGATAACTGATTCTTGCTTAATTCCTCCAATGTGCGGTACAGGGTAATATATGGCCCTTGGCCAACAACCGAGTCCTAGACTTAAGGACTTAATTTAGAAAGTAACTAATCAAATATCTATCTTCCTAATTTAGCCACGGTGCCGGCTCGCCCGGCTCAACCGCTGGCTCGCCATGCGCGCTTGCAGCCCTTCCTTCGCCATGCGCGCTTTGATACCATGTTGTCATGGACCTTGGATCCATGGCGATAGTGTCTTCTCCGGTGAGGTTATACCCCTCTACCGCGGGCTTAGTTCTAGGGTAGCAGCCCTAGGCGAAGACATTGAGAGGGAGGCGAGATTAGAGATAACTGATTCTTGCTTAATTCCTCCAATGTGCGGTACAGGGTAATATATGGCCCTTGGCCAACAACCGAGTCCTAGACTTAAGGACTTAATTTAGAAAGTAACTAATCAAATATCTATCTTCCTAATTTAGCCATCGGTGCCGGCTCGCCCAGCTCAACCGCTGGCTCGCCATGCGCATTATGCAGCCCATCCTTCGCCATGCGCACTTGCAGCCCTTCCTTCTTACTTTCCTTCTCAGCCACTCAAAGCGCACACCACCATGCCCATGACATCCACAAACTAGAGTAAAAGGTTATCATATTTTTTAAAGAATCGAGTTTCATAAATTCTGGTTGTCTATCACTTTGTTGTATTAATTATCCTTGGAATATTTGTTTGAAATAGAAAAAGTATTTTTCTCCATACTAAATAGCTTTATCAAATCCTGTTGTAGGTACATCATTGTAGTTGACGATGTATGGGATGTGGAAACATGGGACACAATTAAGTATGCATTGTCAAGCAATTGTTGTGGAAGTGTTATAATAACCACAACTTCGGATACATGATGTGGCCAAAGCATGTCTCTTATTATATCCTGGTGGTGGTTGGGTTTATGAACCAAAGCCTCTTGAACAACAAGACTCAAAATGTTTGTTCCAGAACCGAGTATTTGATACCGGGAATAACTGCCCAGAAAACCTAAAAAGAAGTCTCGGATAAGATCTTGAAGAAGTGTGGAGGTTTACCATTGGCCATTATTACAATATCTGGCTTGTTAGCTAACAAAGCTCGGAATGGAGTTCAGTCAGTCACAGAGTGGGAAAAAGTTCAAACTTCTATTGGCCAAGGACTTGAGAGAAACGATATTGTGGAGGGAATGATGGCAGTATTATCGCTCAGCTACTTTGATCTTCCTTCCCATTTAAAGGCTTGTCTATTATATCTTAGTACATTTCCTGAAGATTATGAAATTGAGAAAGGCCGTTTAGTACGGCTATGGGTTGCAGAGGGGTTCATTCCTGCCGAATCTACATGCACCTTGTATGAGTCAGGGGAGAAGTCTTTTACTGAGCTCATCAATAGAAATTTAATCCTTCCGAAGAAAATAAGTGACTGGAATAGCGAGGTTTACAGCTGTTGTCTCCATGACACAATTCTTGATTTTATCGTGTGCAAGTCCACTGAAGACAACTTTGTAACAGTACATGGTATCCCAAGACTAACACCTGCACCAGGAATCAAGGTTCGTCGATTGAGTCTGCAAAGTAAAATTGATGGAGATGTGACTGTACACTCGAACCAAGATTATGCAAATGTCCGATCACTTATTAGTTTTGGATTCCCCTGTTCCTTGTTGGGTCTTAGATTCTTGTGTGTCCTGGACATCAAGGGCAAATTTTTTAGAAAACCATCATCTTGCAAACATTGGAGAATTACTTCTGCTGAGGTATTTGAGGCTCAGGGTTACATCCATAAGTGAGCTCCCAGAGCAGATCGGAAAGCTGCAGTATTTGGAAACACTTGACATAAGGTACGACAACATCTTCCAATTACTGACAGCTATAGTTCGACTAAAAAGACTTGTCAACCTACTGATCGGTCCTATTAAATATGGATTGACAATTGCTACGGTATTCCTAAATGATTGTGGACCGTCCATTTTTTCGATCCAACGGTCACGATCATCTATTACCTCCTAGGAGGTAATAGTATTTATTTAATTTTTATTTTATAAAATTGGTTAAATAAGGAAAGTTTTGAATATAAAAAGTCTTTTTTTATTTTGTTCATGCATGCGTAATCTAAAAATGATATGGTAACTTTTTATATATATTTTATATATACTTGATTTATTCTCATTACCTTATAATTTTGCGTGTGGCTTAATTAGCGTGTCTACGTGGTCGTGCGTGTGGTTAGCGGGTTAGGCGTACCTGATGTGTCATACACGTTAGCGTGTGTGTGTTTGGGCATACGAGTACCTGGTGTGTCTACCTGGTGTGTGTAGATGCTCAAAAAAATGTGTACCTGATGTGTCATGCACGTTAGTGTGTGGTTGGGTATAGGAGTACATGGTGTGTCCAACATGTAGTACACCTGGTGTGTAGATGCTAAAAAACGTGTACCTGGTGATCACTGGTGCGTCCATGCATGTTGCATGCATCTGTGTGTCGTTATTAGGTGTACAGCTGTTCACGGCTGGCTAGTGCGCAGGGATGGCCGGATGGGCAGCGCGCGAAGGTCGGCATCCCGGGCTTCTCTCCGTGTGATTTGCCGTGATTTGTTGAATCGGCATGCGGATACCCTTCCATTAGCTTCTCTCCCGTGTGATTTGCCGTGATTTGTTGAATCGGCATGCGGATACCCTTCCATTAATAGGGAAGCGGTGCTTTTATTTGTGTTTTCTTGAATTTATTAATTTAATTAGTAATTCATAAAATGGTAAAAACCAATGGTTCAGATCGATTTGAGATATTACATCCTAAGAGGTAAAAGGTGTACCTGAGCATTGCCCATATATGGCGCCTCCTGGGATCGTTGATTTCCGCTGACTGCTCCTCGTGTTCGATCTATGTCGCCATCAATCTCCTCACTGCACGTGCCATATGCCCAACGTTGTTCTGCTTCAGAGAAGAAATGAATGGTAGTCATCAGATAACAGTGATGAATTCTAAATGTCAGAACCGAGCACCAAACGTACAATTAACACAATTATTGTCACAACCAAGTTAAATGCGATTAGTACATGATTATATTTGTTATTACATACTTCTAGGGGAAAAGGAAAAATATTAACCAGCAGAATCTAGCTTCTGACATCAAGTGATACTGATAGGTTCTGACATCCTGCGCTACGATCTCATCAGCACTCAAATAAATCAACTTTTTCAGTATTCTTGAGTCAGTTTTTTTTTTATGATTTTCTAAAATTGATAGAAAAAAGGAAATCATTATTCATGACATGGAATTTGTCAAATTATTTTTCCAACGTATTTACTATTTGGTCCTGTAAATATTGATATTCCTTCTTATAATGAAGTTGGGTTAAATTTATGAATGTGTAATAATTGAGTACTTCAACTGATATTAAACTGCCACATCGACTATGTTGTACATGAGGCTGCTAGCCAGGCAGCAATGCACGCTTTATGCCCCCGCGACGTCCGCGGTTAGCTAATCACCCTTTTTCCCGCACAAACAGTTCCAGAGCTTTGGCTAGACTGAATGAGCAAATCGACGAAAGGCCGCTAGTTGGGCCTTGGTACATGAATGAAAATTTCTAAAACGGCTGCAAGGTGAGAAACCATACGAGATCAAAGAGCCCAGATGGCCCAACTAACCGTCCGTCCGTGCGTGGCTCAACAACAATTTGATACGATCTGATTTTCGAAATTTTCAAAAAATGGGATAAGGTTGACAGCGTGGATGAATTGATTCAAAACTTTTTTGAAAGCTTAAGATCATTTGTGTGAAAATGTGAGCGCGTTGGATTTTCTAATCACGGCGTAGGAATGCATTGTCAAAATGCCGATTCCTTTTAACAATAAAACAAAAGGTTCAGAAAAGTATATTGATCTCATTTGAAAAATTTATTCTAAGTAAACAACGATATGGTGTCTCAAACTGTTCAAAAACCGACATACATAGTTCATGCATAGTAAATAGCCGCAGCCACAGGGCTGCAAAGAAGTACAACTGAGCAAGCTTGAATCTTCCATACAAAACCGTTCAGATATGAGCATGTTTGGAAACCTCGATCGAGAACCTTTCCGGCGTACATACTCTCCCTCTCCAAAGTCCCAACGACGACGATGGAGGCGATGCCTTCATCAGTCGCAAGTCGGACGTACACTGATCGACCACTGCAAGTACATGATTGATCCAAGTGATGGAACTGGAGGGCGAAGAGGTTATTGATCACTTTGCTGTTCTAGACGACGTCCTCCTTGGCACAAGGATCCTACGTATGGGCCTGTTTGCTTGAGTTCCTGCCACAAGTTGTAAGAAGCTAGCTTGTCAGAAACGTCGAAAGAAATCTTCTTTTTTATGAAATTTATTTTGAAAGACTATTGCTTTTCAAAGTAATATATAGGTAACTTTTGAAACTTGCTTCTCAGAGAGTGTCTTTCTCCGATTTCTCCACTCCTTCGAGTTGTGCAAAAGCCATTGTACAAATTCAATGCCTCAATTCTGTTCTAGACTTCTAGTATAAACAAAAAATGTTTTAGCTTAGGATTCTGGGTTGTACTTGCTTTCTTTACAATTCTATAAGCTGAAACAAAAGGGCAGCTTTATTTCCACACAGACTTTTAACAAAACTAGATTGCCAGGTTAGGGTTATTAATTACAATCGACTCTCCATTAGCTTGTAACAGACTGTAGCAAAGTACATATGCCAGGGAGTGAGGTTTGCTTTATGTAGTAGTTAGCAAAATAGATTTGGGCTACGGTGCAAAAGTAAACACATGCTACATATATACAGTGCTAGTTTTAAGATTTCTGCCCCTTACTAGTCTAGGCAGAATATATAGTAGTAAGCACATCCCACAAGTCAAAAGCAGTGTCCGAGGAAGCTCAGAGCATTCAGAACAAGAGGAGGCTCAGAGCAAGTGGAACAGAGGAAAACATTACCAGTGTCCGAGGAAGCTGATTCGACAGCCGTGGCACTGGGACCAGGGTGCGTCGAAGGCGTGGCTGAAGGCATTTGCTGCATCGTTATGTTGGGACGACTTGTTTGCCTATTGTTCAGGTTCAGCGTTGGACATGATTTGGAACTGAATGTGAAGCATGGCGGCACGAATGCTCCCTGTTGCTGAGGAGCAGCAATGAGTGGAGGCCCCAGAACACCAGAGGGTGCTGGGGCAGCCCCTGCAAATGATTAAAGTTTAAGTGTCCTGGTCCTGGTGCAAGCTGAACTAACCATATATTTATGCCATTATAAGAACAAGAGGGTATCCTATGACCTATAATATTTTGAAAAAAAATATATAAATAAAAATTCAGAATAAATGATATGTGGTGCAATAAGAGCTACCATAGTTTAAGCAGAAGTGTCAAGTAAACAAAAATATATTGATATAGATGAAAAAAAATTTAGACCAGTAGTTTGTAAAAAAAAAACCATGGACATGGATGAAAAACATATACAGATCAGTTATTTATAAGTTTATCATAACAGATAGAGACTCGAGTATTTGTTATATGGATTGTATGGACTAGGGCTAGTGAACTAACAAATAGTTGAGGTTTGGACTAGTTATTTGTCCGCTTGGTTGGAGTTTCATGGACTAAACTTTAGCCAACTAGTTGTAAGTCCACGTCGGATCCAAATGGACCCGCATTGTCTAAAAGAGAGGAGACCCATTGTCATGTACGGCCGCCCCTACTTTAGGCAACGGCGTGCCCGAACGCGCTGAGCGCGCCCAGGAGGTTCCAGCTGCCGGACCGGTGGCCAAGGATGGAAACTAGAATTGGATTCGTTGGATAGTTTGTTTGCATGCCTAGAACTTAGGAGCAATTGGCTCCATGCAGTTGGGCCAGGACGCCATATATTCCTGTAATCGGACCCTTGAAGAATTAAGCAAGATCATTATCCTAATCTCCCTCTCTCTCTCAACTAAGCCTAAGGATGAGGGGCATAACCTCGCCGGAGAAGATGACGGACCGTGGCTACGACCTCCGTCGCTGCGGGCTACCTACCCTAGACACCAAGGCCCTTGACAACCTGGTATCACAGTCACGCCGATCCTCTTCATCTGCCGCCCGCCTGGTCCACGCCGCCGCCGCATGTTCTTCTGCCCGTGCCGCGCTCGGCTCCCCACCATCCCCTCCCTCGGCCGCATCCTCCAGTTCACCCATGCCCGAACCATCCAACGCCAAGATCACCAAGATGATCGAGAACCTCACCGACTCCATTGCAACCCTGAAGTCACGAGGTGCCCGGCTGAAAAGCGACAAGGAGAAGTCGTCGTCGGGGCATGGGCGGCGCCCCCCGCGGTCGGCACCAAATTCTAGAAGATCGACTTTTCGCGGTTCGACGGCAAGACCGATCCCTTGATCTTCGTCAATCGCTGCGAATCCTACTTCCACCAACAAGGGCACTCCACCGAATCCTACTTCGGAGGAGAAGGTCTAGATGGCCTCGTACCATCTGGAGGGCGTGGCCCGGCTACGGTATATCCGGCCGGGGAGGACAAGGGCACTCTTATTTGGAGCCGCTTCAAAAGATCTTACGCACTGCGCTTTGGACCGCCTCTCCGCTCCACACCCACTGTTCCGGCTCGCCGAGTGCCGGCGCACGGGCACCATTGAGGAGTACGGAACCGTTTCCAAGCGCTGCTGCCCGCGCCCCGGTCCATTTGGAGGGAAGTGCGGTAGCGTCCGCTCTTCACGGGCGGGCTCCTTCGCCACTCAGCGTGGTGCGCATCCACAATCCACGATCGCTTGCGGCGGCAATGAGTTTGGCAAGCCAGGTGGAGTTGATGGAGCTCGACAAGGCCTCTCCGGTCCCCGCCCAGGGGCCGCACCGCGTGGTCGGCTACCCACTCTAGCGCCGCGTCAATTGCGGCGCACCCCAGCCCTGGCACTCCCAGCGCCACCACTAGCGGATCACGGCGGCTGGGGGCAGCCCCGGCTTCCGGGGCGGCGATGGCGCTTGTCCCGGAAGAAACAGGCCAAGCGGCGCCGTCGGGGACTCTGCTTTAATTGCAATGAGAAATATTGCGTGGCCACAACCGGTTTTGCGGGCGCATCTTCTTCATTGATGGCGTGGAGATCGAGGGGCGCCCGGCGATGCGCTCGAGGGGACGGAGCCGATGCCAAGGCCCTATGCTTCTCGCTACAGGCCCTCGCGGGGGGTTCCCATGGCCGACACCATGCAGGTCGCCGTCGTGCTCGGTGTCGTCTCCGTGGTCGCCCTCCTCGACTCCGGCAGCACCCATAACTTCATCTCGGGCGGCGGCACGCGCGCAGGACTGCCGCTCCACCGGCGTCGCTTCTCACCGCCATGGTCGCCAACGTGGGCGGGTCACCTGCGTCGGTGTCATCCGTGACGCCCCCCTCACTGTCGATGGCACCCCGTTCCCGGCCGACCTCTTCGTCATGCCGTTGGCCGGGTACGACGTCGTCCTTGGCACGCGGTGACTAGGCGCGCTAGGGCCCATCGTGTGGGACCTAGGCAGCCGGCGCATGACATTCCAGCACAAAGGGCACTCCATCTGTTGGTCCGGCGTGCCCACGTTCGGTCCGGCCACCGCCGGCGCCAGCGGCGGTGAGCCTCTCCTCGATGCGTTCTGGACTCGCCGGGGCCATCTTCCCGAGCCCATCGGCCTGCCACGAAAGCGCAACCCGACCACCGCATCACCATCAGCGGCGTGCAGCGGTGGCGATCGGCCGTACCCGTGCTCGGCCCACAAAGATGGCTTGGAACGCCCGGTGTGCCGCCATGATGGAGCAGGGGATCGTCCGCCGCAGCTATTCGCCCGTTCTCATCGTTGGTCCACCTCATCAAAAGCCCGACGGGTCCTGGCGCTTCTACGTCGACTACCACGCCCTGAACGCCCTCACGGTGAAGGACACCTTCCCCATCCCTGTGGTCGACGAGTCACTGGACGAGCTCCACGGTGCGCGATACTTCTCAAGTTGGACCTACATTCCGGGTACCACCAAGTGCGCATGTGGCTGGGCGACTTGCACAAGGCGACATTCCGCCGCGCTTGTGGGGCTATACGAGTTCCTGGTGATGGCGTTCGGACTCTGCAACGCGCCGGCGACATTCCAGGCGCTCATGAACGACGTCCTCCGCCCCTTCCTTTGCCCTTTCGTCCTTGTCTTTTTTGATGATGTTCTGATATACAACAAGACATGGGCGGATCACCTTCGTACCTCCAGCGCGTGTGCTCGGCGAGTTGCGTCGCCACCACCTCTTCATCAAGCGCATAAAGTGTGCGTTCGGTGCCCCGTCCGTCGCCTACCTCGGCCACGTGATCTCGGTGGCGGGCGTGGCCATGGACCCGACCAAGGTGCAGGCCATCGGCGATTGGCCGGCTCATCGCTCGGTCCGAGTGGTGCCGGCTTCCTCGGCTTGGTGGGCTACTACTACAAATTTGTGCACAACTTCACAGCACGGTGGCGGCTCTATTGACGGTGCTCCTCAAAGAAAACGGCCGCTGGGATGGCGGGGGTGGCTGCGAGGTTCGTACCCTCAAGGCCGCGGTCACCTCGGCCGGTGTTGGCCATGCCGGAACTTCGCGAAGCGTTCGTCATCGAGTGTGACGCTTCGTGACATGGGTTTGGCGCCGTGCTCGTCTAGGAGGGCCACCGGTGGTGTTCTTCAATAGACCCATCGCTCCCCACCATCGCACTCTCGCGGCCTACTAAGCGCGAGCTCATTGGCCTCGTCCGGCGGTGCGGCATTGGAGGCCGTATCTACGGGGCCAGCGTTCATCATCAAGGCCCGATCATTACAGACTTGAAATACTTGCTTTCGACCAGGCGCCTGCGCCCGCGATCCCGCAGCATCACTAGGTCGGCGAGCTTTGGGGTGCAATGAACATCGTGGCGAATCGCGCTCTCTCGCCATGACACGGAGGATGCGAGTTGCTGGCCATCTCGGTGCCGGCCGATTTCATCGATTAAACCGTCACGCCCGAGGCCACGGACCCGCCTTGGTGGCTGTTCATGATGAGATCTGCGGGCACGCGCGCTACTCCGTGGGCGGTGACGGGCGACATGGTCACCTTTGATGGGCGCCTCTACATCCCCTCTGCCTCTCCACTATTGCGAGAGATCTTGGCTTTGTACCGATGGCGAACACGAGGGTGTTCACCGCACACTCCACCGGCTACGCCGTGACTTCCACTTCCCCAACATAATGCGCTGGTGTAGGACTTCGTGCGGTGTGCGTGACACTGTTAGCGGTACAAGTCGAACATTTTCATCCGGCCCGGGCTAGCTGCGGCCACTGCCGGTTCCCTCCATCGTCTAGGCGGACATTGGCCTCGACCGTGGAGGCTCTCCCTCACGTGCCGCGGCAAGGCGGTGACCCTCTCCATCGTCGACCGCTTCAGCAAAATCGCCACTTCATCCTGTTGACACCCAAAAATGGCATAGGCTAAACCACCGCAAAATTCCAGACTTAGCCATATTTTGGAGGTCAAGTCACCGCAAATTTCCGCACTTAGCCAAATTCTCGAGGAGGATCGAAAAAGGCTTTTCTCGAATGTGACCGACTCACTCAGCGGCGTCGGTCCAGCGTCCGTCAGTCGCGCGTCGGCCGGGGGCGGAACAGGCCGGATTCGGGACATCGACCGGACGCCGTCGCGTCCGGTCGTGCAGCGTCCGATCACACCCGCGTCGGTCGTCGTCGCGCTGGCCGAGTCGGCTGCGAACCTCTGGACGGATTGACGCGGGCCGGGCGTCCGGTCGGGGACTCGACCAAATCCGGTCAGCCCCCGACGCGGCTCCGTGTCCGTCTGAGATCGAACCGATTTGTTTCCAATCGTGTTTTGGTCGGTTTTTGGTACTTGGAAACGTCCAGGGACGGTTTCCTAAAGGGATAAGACCACCCCCTCTATATAATAAAGAGGTTTATGGCGATTTGATCCCATCTACATCCAATCGACAACCAATCTATCTCCTGTCCCGTTTGTAGGTCATCTTCTTCCCTCAACCTCTCTACGTTGTTGTTCGGCGGCTCTCCGCGTTCTTCGTCGGGTTCTAGGTGGCCATGCTGGTCCTAGAGCACCCCTCGCGTCGTCCTCCCGACGGGTCTTCCCGGAGGTGCGTTCGAGGTTCTTCCAGCCGTCACCCGAGCTCCACGCGCCCCCACCGATCCCTAGATCGGTTTGGGCTGCCACGCCGCGGTGCTCGCTGCTTCAAGGTCAATCACGGCCTTCGTGGGCGTCCAAGGCCCTCCCGGTGTGTTGGTGTGAAGCCCTAGTTTCGCGTCAACACACTTTTTGGCGACTCCGCTGGGGAAAGCAAGACGTCAATTGCGTTTTGAAAACCCCAACATCATGCCTGCCAATAGCAAGAGCGGTGGCGTTTCAATCACTGAGATATCTGATGACAACGTCATCCACCCCTCTTCCGTTGATGAGCTTCCCGACGAGTTGAAAGCCAAGATGCAACAGGTGATGGAAGCTGCTCAACGTGGCGTTCTGAGAGTTGTGCCGTAGGTCGTGGCGACAAGGTGGAGTTGTGCAGGCCTGTCACCGTCGGTCTTCCCCGTCAATGCATCTACTCCGAAGTTGAGGTAACAGATGAATCGTCCTAAATTTGATGATTCTTATCCTCAACACGCTGATTATGTTGTTATGCTTGAGGGCCATAAGAAAGAAGTAGATTCAACTATGACTAATATTGCACACATGCTTATGGCTAGATTTGATAAATTAGAAGGTAGAGTGCTTAAAATGATGAAATTGATGATGAGCAAGTATGAGTATGGCATGCCTCCTAATTTTTATGAGAATCAAGCATGGTACACCTCTTACAAATAGTGGAAAATCGTCCCAATCGGCTCCTCCCGAAAACCGATAAAGCCGGTTCTTCCACTACTAAGGAAACATTAATAATAAGCAAATGGTTTCGTTTGCCGATGTACAAGATCGTAATCGGCAAACAATTAATAGAACAATAAATGCTAGGAATTCGGGGGGCAACGCCGTGTTACCCAACCCACCGAAATCCCCTAGTCGAATTCCTATTATGGGCGATGAAACTTCCGCCCCAGATCCTCCCTCTGCCGATATGAATGATGCATTTAATCGGCTAAAGGAAGATTTAAATAAGTCTTTGCAGGAAAGCCTCGGTGTCCAATTAAAAACCTCAAGGGGCACCTACAACAAACCGTACCCTCCACATTTTGACTTCTTGAAAAATCCACCAGGTTGGAAGGTACCTGATTTTCAGAAATTTAGTGGCAATGATAATAAATCTACCATGGAACATGTTAGTATGTTTTTAGCTCAGTTGGGTGAAGGGGCTGCTCAAGATTACATGAAGTGTCGTAATTTCCCTTTGTCACTTACATCGGGTATTGCTTTTTCATGGTTTACATCTTTGCCATCATCTACTATCGGTTCTTGGGCTATTTTAGAGGAAAAGTTTCATGCTCACTTTTATGATGGAGTCCAGAAACTAGATTATCACATTTGACATCGGTTAGGCAAGGTCGTAGTGAGTCGGCTTGAGTTCATTAGGCGTTGTAAAGAAATTAAGAACCGATGCTTTCATTTGATGATTTCTGAACGTGACTTAGTTGATATATGCTTTAATGGTTTGCATTCTAAGATTAGAGATAAGCTTGAGCATATTCAATTTACTACTTTGCCTCATTTAATTGAGAAAGCTATTGCTTTGTTGAGTCACGTTTAAATTCTCAAGATCATGATTATAAGTCTCGTCGTTCCAACGTGCATCATGTGGACGATTATTCTTCGTCCGACGATGAGACTAAAGAGGTATTGGCTGCTGAAATTAGGTGGCCGAGAGGAAAACAAACAAGTAACTTGCCCTTCTCTCAAGCCGATTAATAGGAATCGAATGAGGAAATAAAGTTTACTTTTGATACATCTAAATGTGACCGAATATTCGATGAATTATTGAAAATCGGGTACATTAAGATTAAATATGTTATGCCTTCTCAGAGATGTGTTGAAGAAGCGGGCTTTTGCAAATATCATGAATCTTACTCTCATGCAACTAACGATTGTCATGCTTTCCGTCGGCAGTACAATCGGCTCTTAATGAGGGCGATTAAGTCTTACCGACATGCAGCTAGACAAGAATCCTTTTCCATGCATGTGGTTGAAGCTAAGAAGCCCGAAGCCAAGACACTTGAAGTCAAGGCTCCTGCCATCTTGATCCGTCCCCGAGCAAGCTTCTACAACTCAAGGCAAGAACGTGATCATTGGTGAGCCTCGCCCCGCACCGAATGTTCCTAAGAATTCGGGATGGCAAGTGTTGGTTAACCAAACTAAAGAAGGCAAGACGAAGCTTACCATTGTGGCTAGCTCGGCGCAAGCATTATGGCGTCAAGCGTGGCTAGATGGTCGCGGCGGCGCAGACAAGACCCGGCTAGGCCGATTGAAGCAATCGGCCAAGATGATCAAGCCCCGGCGCTAACTAAGCCGGTTGAACCGACTACTTTAGTCGGGTCTGCCAGCTCACGAGGGTTCTAGCTCCCTTGTTTCCGGTGTGCATACGATAAAACATTCGTTCCACAAAAACGGAGATTGGAGTTTGGAAGACCAATGAGTCAAAGGTCAAGAAGCATATCAAGCCATTATGTGAATTTGATAGACTTTTGGCAAAATACAAGAAGGAAAAGGCCGATTCCAAGAATCGGCCAGAAAAAGAGAGTCTACGCCTCCCAAGCGTGATGAAGGGAGAAATAAGCAAGTGGCTATGACTCCTACAAATGTTTCTTCTTCTTCGCAGGTTGCGCATCCAAAGATGACTCGTTGGGGGTCACCACTATCACAAGTGGCGTCACCACCTCAATGGGGACCGAAGGGAGTGTTTGTTCCCTATCCTTCGGGTCCTATGAAGGAAAGAGGCGCCACGAACATGGCTAAGCCTACCGTCTTTAGCCGATTGGGTCCACAATCGAGCTCTAGCGGTGAAGAAGAAGAAGGAGGTGCCTACATCCCGAGAGCTCACTTCCGAACAAAAGGGAAGGCGCCTATGCGGCGAGGTTTATGTTCCCAAGAAGATCGAAGTTGTTGAGAAGCCTCTCCAGTTTCTACTCCTCGCCTTACGTCATTATCGGTTCAATGACGACGCTCTGTTGTTGATGTCAACAAACCGATTGTGATTGAGGAACAAGAGTCTCCCAAGGGTGATCAAGATCAAACCATGGAGGAGGTTGCCGAAGCTCAAGATAAGAGGCAAAAGTTTGTGGATCCTCGTCTCCCCGCAGCCCAAGTGGTGCCCGGTTGACATTAATAAGACACGTAAAAAGGAAGCTTCAGCGAGCAAGACAAAAGATGCTCAAGCGCTTGGCTGCTGCTCAAGGTGAAGGGCCAATCTTGCCGAAGATTGTGCAAGAGATTAAGAGCAAGGAGGCCGAGATGATTCTTTGCTTTGCCAAGAGGATGTCTCAACCGATTGCTAAATCGGTTGAGTCGGTTAATGATTCGGGAGCAAAAATGCCCAAGCCTCGTGGAAGAGGTGCCCGAACCAAAGGTCGATCTCTTGACACTTCTAGCGGATGGGGCAGCCAAGCTAAATGAGCAAGGTGGTAATTCAACCAAAGCGGTTGAGGGGGCTGTTATTGCCCAAACTTGATTTACCGACTTCGAGTTGGTTGAACCGAATTCTCTTGTTTCGATGAGCTGCGGGTGCTCCTGAAGATTTTGCTGCCACCGTCGCCGCCTTGGTTGGCATTGAGGTGCCAGTTGAGGATGAAGAGTTGGTGGATTATGAGCCTTCACCGCCACGCGCTGAGATGAACACCATCTTTCTCTCTGCCGATTATTATGTGATCGGGCAGGGAGATGATGAGGTAGCTACTGCAGAGTTTGCGTTTGGGGTGCAGGATGCTATCTTCAAGAAGCCTGCCGTGCCCGACACCTCAAGCCATTGCATGAGCCGGACATATCAATGGGAAACCAGTCCGGAAGATGCTAGTGGATAGTGGTGCAATTGTCAATCTTTTGCCCTATTCATTATTCAAGAAGCTTGGTGGCAAAGAGGAGGAGCTGATCCAAACCAACATGACCATCACCGGCGTAGGAGGAGGTGCACCAATTCCTTCAAAGGGGATCGCCAACGTCGAATTAACCGTTGGTAGCAAGACCATGGCTACAGCTTTCTTCATCGCCGACGTGGAAGGTAGCTATGATCTTATCCTTGGTCGTGATTGGATTCATGCCAATCCTTGTGTTCCTTCTAGTTTGCACCAATTCCTCATCCAATGGGTGGGAGATGCCATAGAGATTGTTCATGCGGATAATACGGTTGAGATTTCCACAACCGATGCTTCGCTTGAGAGTGCTGGGTTTGCTTGTCTTTCGGGTAGAGACTTATCCAACTATCGATTACATTAGCTATGATGAGCGTGGATTTGTGCTCAGAACATTGAAGCCGACGGATAATCGGCTCAATATTATATTGTAAACATTGTTTCTCAATGGAAGACAAACTTCAATGGTTAAAGCATAGACTTGAGCATTATCGGACTGAAAAGACCGATTCTTGTGAAGCTATCGATGACTTTGATGAGCTCAATAAGTTGGGCCAAGGTTTCACGTCGGCCGACCCTTTGGAACAAGTTGACATTGGGGATGGTTCAGTGCCAAGGCCGACATTTGTAAACCAAAACTTGGATGCCGATTATAAAGCTAAATTAATCGCGCTTCTCAAGGAATATGTTGATTGTTTTGCATGGGACTATCTGAGAGATGCCCGGGTTAAGCCGTAATCTTGTTGAGCATCGGCTTCCTATCAAGAAGGGATTCAAACCTTACAAGCAACCGCCAAGACGCTTCAATTCGCCATCAATGACCGAATCAAGGAGGAGATTGATCGGTTGCTTAAGGCAGATTTTATCCGTCCATGCGGGTATGCGGAGTGGGTCTCTAACATAGTGCCGAGAGAAGAAGGACACCGAAAAATTAGAGTGTGCATTGATTTCAGAGATTTAAATAGAGCCACTCCCAAAGATGAGTATCCCATGCCTATTGCCGACATGTTAATCAATGATGCTTCGGGACATAAGGTTATTAGCTTTCTTGATGGTAATGCTGGATATAATCAAATATTTATGGCTGAAGAAGATACTTCCAAGACTGCTTTTATTTGTCCCGGATTTGTTGGTTTGTTTGAATGGATCGTTATGACTTTTGGCCTCAAGAATGCAGGCGCCACCTATCAACGTGCTATGAATCTTATCTTTCATGATCTCATTGGTGTGATTATGGAGGTGTATATTGATGATGTGGTGATCAAATCGGCTTCACATGATCCTCATTTAGCCGATTTGCGTCTTGCTTTTGAAAGGATGCGCCATTATGGTTTGAAGATGAATCCACTCAAATGTGCCTTTGGAGTGTCGGCTGGAAAGTTTCTTGGTTTCATTATTCATGATAAAGGCATAGAGATTGATCCCAAGAGGATAGAGAAGATCAAGGCAGTTCAAGCACCTCAATGTAAAAAGGATTTGCAAAAATTCTTAGGTAAAGTGAACTACTTGAGAAGATTTATTGCTAACTTGTCCGGGAAAATTATTCCTTTCACCCCCATACTTAAGTTGAAGAATGAAGCTGATTTTGCCTGGGGGGCAAGCCAACAATATGCATTTGATAAGATAAAGGAATATTTGTCTTCACCACCTGTTCTTCGCGCACCTAGAAGGGGTGTACCTTTCCGATTGTATATCGCTGCCGAAGAGAAGGTGATTGGGGCTGTTTCTTACTCAAGAAGATGAAGGGAAGGAGTATGTTGTTGCCTATCTTGGTCGCCGTCTTCTTGATCCCGAGACAAGGTATGCCCATATTGAGAAGTTATGCTTATCACTATATTTTGCTTGTTCCAAAATGAGACATTATCTTTTGTCAAGCACATGTGTGGTAGCATGCCAGGCCGATGTAATCAAACATATGTTGTTTCGGCCAATCCTTTCTGGAAGGGTGGGCAAATGGGCATACGCTTTAATTGAATATGACTTGACTTTTGAACCATTGAGAATTTTAAAGGGTCAAGTTCTTGCTGATTTTATTGTTGAGCATGGTATTAATCTTGATTGTGAGGTGAATTATGTTACTTCTACCCCATGGCGGTTATATTTTGATGGATCGGTTTGCAAAGATGGTGCCGGAGTTGGAATTATTCTTGTTAATTCTTATGGTACTGAATTTCCTATGTCAAGCCGACTGGAGTTTCCATGTACTAACAACCAAACCGAATATGAAGCTCTCTTATTCGGGTTGATTATGTTAGAAGCTATTGGGGTTGAACATGTTGAAGCATTTGGTGATTCATTACTTGTGGTGCAACAAGTTTACGGTGAATGTCAATGTTTAGATGGATCACTTCGTGCTAGCCTTGATTTGTGCCTTGATTTAATTGGTAAATTTACCGAATTTAAGATTCGGCATATTCCAAGAGAAGAAAATCATAAGGCCAATTTTTATGCTCAACTTGCTTCCGGTTACATCAAGGAAGAAGATCAATTGCATGTGAATTATGTGCAAAGAGCAAACTTGCTTGCTCAAGGTGCATCGAGCTTTGAGGTAAGAGATGGTTATTTCCACTTACAACATTTGCCGATGCATGAAAATTTGCTTGTTTCAGATTCTAGTAAAAATTCGGTTCAACCAAAATTAATTGGACAAACCGATGTTACTAATGATTTGGGACAAAGAATGTAAAATTCTTTTAAATCGGTCTATTTCTGTTTTGGACAATGGTAGCACCGATTTAGAAGATTGAGAACTCCTCTCTTGTCTTTTTTGCGGGATCCTAGTGCTAAAGTTGACAAGAATATTCGGCGGCTTGCTTTCAAGTATACATTGCATAATGGTGAGCTTTATAGGAGGATTTGCCGAAGACTTGTTGCTAAAGTGTCTAGGGGCTGATCAAGCACAGTAGCAATGGGGAAGTTCATGAAGGCATTTGTGGGGCGCATCAATCGGCTCCAAAGATGAAGTGGTTATTGAGACGGGCTGGTTTCTATTGGCCTACTATGATGGCCGATTGCTTTCGTTACTACAAAGGTTGTGAAGAGTGTCGACGGTTTGGGAATATTCAGCTAGTGCCGGGCTGCTATGCTTCATCCTATAATCAAACCGTGGCCTTTCCGTGGTTGGGGCTTGGATTTCATTTGACAGATTCATCCTCCATCTTCGAAGGGGCATAAGTTCATCTTGGTTGCTACCGACTACTTCACTAAATGGTCGGAAGCAGTTCCATTGAAGAACATGACACACAAGGAGGTAATTGAGTTCATCACGCAGAGCATATTATTCATAGATTCGGCATTCCTCAAACATTAACTACGGATCAAGGGACGTCATTTATGGCTAAAGAAGTGAAGGATTTTGCGAATCATATAAGATTAAGATGCTCAATTCATCTCCATATTATGCTCAAGCCAATGGTCGAGGCGTAATCAACTAACAAAACTTTGATCAAGCTTATTAAGAAGAAAATAATAGAACATCCAAGAAGGTGGCATGAGGTCTTGTCGAGAAGCTTTATGGGCTCATCGCATATCAAGGCATGGTGCAACTAAAGTCACTCCTTATGAGTTGGTGTATGGCCAAGAGTCGGTGTTACCCGTTGAGGTAAATTTGGATGCATATAGATTTGCTAAACAAAATGACTTATCTCCTACTATGTATCATGATTTGATGATGGACAACATCGACGAGGTAACCGACAAGAGAATACAAGCTCTAAAGGAAATTGAGAAAGACAAAGCCCGTGTTGCAAGAACTTACAACAAGAAAGTCAAGAGCAAATCGTTCCAAATCGGTGATTTAGTTTGGCAAACTATATTACCGATAGGGTCGAAGAGCAATCAATTTGGCAAGTGGTCACCTAATTGGAAAGGTCCTTTTAAGGTGGTCAAAGTGATATTTGGAAACTCCTATGTGCTTGAGTCAACGAGTGATGGAAAACGCCAAGATAAGGCGATTAACGGGAGGTATTTGAAAAAGTATTTCCCTAGTGTTTGGCAAGAGGCTTAGTGCTCTCAAACAATGGCCGATGCATGCATCGCCCTTAGAATAAAAATGGCCGATACATAGTATCGCCCTTAGCCAACGGACAACCGATACGATGGGCATTCGTGTTGTTTGGTTTTTTCTTGTTTTGTTTTCAGGTTCGTGCACCTCTCACCGAAAAAAGGGGGCATGTGTTGACACCCAAAAATGGCATAGGCTAAACCACTTTGCAAAATTCGGACTTAGCCATATTTTGGAGGTCCAAGTCACCGCAAATTTCCGGACTTAGCCAAATTCTCGAGGAGGATCGAAAAGGGCTTTTCTCGGAATGTGACCGGACTCACTTGTCCGGTCCAGGTCGTCCGGCCGGCCACGTCCGGCCGGCCGGGCTGGAACAGGCGGATTCGGGACATCGACCGGACGCGCCCGTGCATCCGGTCTGCCGCGTCCGGTCACGCACACCCATGGTCGGTCGCGGCGGCCGAGTCAGCTGCGAACCTCTCTGCCGGACGCATTGACCGGAGCGTCCGGTCAGGGCTCGACCAGCGTCCGGTCAGCCCGACGCGGCTCCGTGTCCGTACGAGATCCGAACCGATTTGTTTCCAATCGTGTTTTGGTCGGTTTTTGGTACTTGGAAACGTCCAAGGACGGTTTCCTAAAGGGATAAGACCACCCCCCTCTATATAATAAAGAGGTTTATGGCCGATTTGATCCCATCTACATCCAATCGACAACCAATCTATCTCATGTCCCGTTTGTAGGTCATCTTCTTCCCTCAACCTCTCTACGTTGCTGTTCGGCGGCGAACTCCGCGTTCTTCGTCGGCGTTCTAGGCGGCCACGCTGGTCCTAGAGCACCCCTCGTGTCGTCCTCCCGACGGTCTTCCCGGAGGTGCGTTCGGAAGGTTCTTCCAGCCGTCACCGAGCTCCACACGCCCCCACCGATCCCTAGATCGGTTTGGGCTGCCACGCTGCGGTGCTCGCTGCTTCAAGGTCAATCACGGCCTTCATGGGCGTCCAAGGCCCTCCCGGTGTGTTGGTGTGAAGCCCTAGTTTCGCGTCAACAATCCCCCTGGCGCATCCATACACTGTCGAGTCCGTGGCCCAGGCCTTTTCACAGACATCGTCATGCTGCATGGGGTGGCGCAGTCCATCGTCTCCGACCAGGACCCGATGTTCACGCCCTCGTTCTGGAGCGAGTTGGTGCGTCTCATGGGGACTAAGCTGCACATGTCCTCTGCGTTCCACCCGCAGATGGATGGCCAGATGGAGGCGACCAACTGTGTCATTGTTATGTATCTGCGCTGCTTCACTGGGGATCGCCCTCGTCAGTGGCTGCGTTGGCTCCCGTGGGTGGAGTATATCTACAACACGGCTTACCAGTCCTCCCTTCGCGACACGCTGTTCTGGGTGGTCTATGGCCGTGAGCCCCCCTCTATCCGCTCGTACGAGCCAGGCAACACACGGGTCACGGTGGTGGCCCAGGAAATGGAGGTGCGGGAGGCCTTCCTCGCGGACGTTTGCTACCATCTCGAGAAGGCGTTGTCCGTCTAGAAGCACCACTACGACAAGACGCACAGGCTTGTGACCTACCAGGTCAGCGACTGGGCTCTTCTCCGACTATGTCAGAGGGCCGCTGCATCCATGCCACGCATAACTGCTGGGAACCTCTAGCCCCTCTATGTTGGCCCCAACCGCGTCACCGAGCTGATCAATGAGGTGGCTGTGCGCTTGGAGCTTCCATCGGGCGCTCGTCTTCATGATGTGTTCCACATTAGCGTGCTGAAGAAGTTTGTGGGCGCGCCACCAGCGTCGCCTCCGGTGCTGCGGTCGATCCTCGACGGTGCGGTGGTGCCTGAACCAGCCTGGGTGGTGCGGGCTCGCCTATCACGCGGTGTCCGCCAGGTGCTCGTCCAGTGGCGTGGCGAGCTGGCCGAGTCAGCGACATTGGAGGACTTCGACGACTTCCGCGCTCGGTACTTTTCGGACTTCCAGCTCGAGGACGAGTTGGTCTTCCAGGAGGGGAGAGATGTCATGTACGGCCGCCCCTACTTCAGGCAACGGCGTGCCCGCGACATGCGGGGTTCCAGCCGCCAGCCCCAGTGGCTAAGGATGGAAACTAGAATTGGATTAGTTGGATAGTTTGTTTGCATGCCTAGAATTTAGGAGCAATTGGCTCCATGCGGTTGGGCCAGGAGGCCATATATTCCTGTAATCAGACCCTTGAAGAATTAAGCAAGATCATTATCCTAATCTCCCTCTCTCTCTCAATTAAGCCTGCGGCTGAGGGGCATAACCTCGTCGGAGAAGACGACAGACCGCGGCTACGACCTCCGTAGCCGATGGCCACCTACCCTAGACACCAAGGCCCTTGACACCCACCAGTCCCCAAGAACAAGCAGAATAGCGAAAACATTACCGGTGTCCGAGGAAGATACTTCTACAGCTGTGGCACTGGAACCAGCTGGGTGATCGTCGCACAAGGAAAGCCCATTGAAGGCACTAGTGAAGGCATTTGCGAGGTCGTCATGTTGTGGCGGCTCATTACAGTCCATTGCCTGTCGTTCAGCTTCAGCATTTGGAGGTGATCCAGAACTGAATGTGAAGCACAGCGGCACGAATGCCTCATGTTGCTGAGGAGCAGCAATGAGTGGAGGCCCCAGAATATCAGAGGGTGCTGATGGGGAAGCCCCTGCAAAATGATTAAAACATAGAGCCAAGTTTAGAACACACAAATCTCAAGGAATAATAAAATAAAACGCACCATGGAATAGTTGTTTGGTAGACATAAATAAATATAAACTGTACTGTACGTGTACCTGATGTTCCCTTGACGCGATCAGGAATATGTAGTGCACTCTGAACCAATTCTCGTCCACGGATGGTGGCGCCCTGGTGAGCTTTCGATTGGCGCCGTCGCTGGCCATGCCGACAGCCAAGGTCAGGGAGGCGCCGTGATGGTGGATGGTGAAGGAGAGGTCCGTGGGTAGTGGCAGTGCTGCAGTTGAAGGGAAATGGTCTTTTCTGAAATATGGAAGCTTCGGGTGGTTGTCAAGTTCTTTTTGAATGGCAGCTTCTACACGCAAGATACTCAGTTTGGTGCCGAACATATCACACGTGACCTTCGTGAGTTGAGAGAGATGCTTGAGACCAAAATCAAGACGACCATTACTCACAGAAATTGTTATGTCTGCATCAAAGAGAATATGGAGTTCTTCCAGCTTTGGCATGGTTCCAGCTTCAAACGTCAGCATGGGGATATGGGAGCGCCACCTACCCATACCCATTGAATTGGTGTCTACCCAGAAATGCCTCAAGCTTGTGTATCCATGCCTGTTGCTGACCACAAGTCGTTGTTTGTCTTTCGAGAGTATGCCTTCAAGGTTGTTTACTATCTCCAGTGTTAGATCAACAAGAACTGGTAGCTCACCAAGAATACAAAGACTTTCCTGATCCAATTTCTTTATTCTCAGCACTAATTTTTCGAGGTTGACAAGTGACTTTATCCAGCTTGGCACCCTTGACATGGTACTCATCTTGAAAACAAGCTTTCTTAGGCTATCAGAGCACCACGGCACCTCAATGACGACGTCATCTCCATTAAATCTGACGGCATGCCCTGCTTCTCCATAATTATTAAATTGTATGTCTAAAGTTTGAAGCTTATTTAGCCATTGAAGAGAAGAAACCATCTTTTTTATATGATCCACATAGCTTTCCTTGCCAATAATACCAGAATTTGAAAAGAATACAATACCCAGATACCTCATTTTTTGGTTAAATGGCCAATTTCTTCAGCACAAATAGCTGCTGCCGTTATGTCAATTGCTACTGAATTTAACTCTTCCAATGCTCGCATGTTTTTAATTCCACCGGGAAATAAGCAAGTTCGCGCCCCAGGACCCATCAGTAGGTTGACAAGTCTTTTTAGTCGAACTATGGATCTTGGTAATTGGGTTATAGCGCAGCTTCGTATGTCAAGTGTTTCCAAATACTGTAGCGCTCCGATCTGTTCTGGAAGCTCAGTTATCGCTGTCCCTCTGAGGCGCAAATACCTCAGCTGGAGTAATTCTCCAATGTTCGCAATATGACGGTTTTCTAGTGATCTGCCTTCGAAGTCCAGGACACGCAAGAATCTAAGACCCAACAAGGAACAGGGGAATCCAAAACTGATAATTGACCGGACATTTGCATAGTTCCGGTTCAAGTTTAAGCTCTCATCTTCGTTAGTTTCACCTTGCAGACTCAATCGACGAACCTTGATTCCTGGTGGAGGTGCTAGTCTTGGAATACCATGTACTGTAACAAAGTTGTCTTCGGTGGACTTGCACACGATGAAGTCAAGAATTGTATCATGGAGACGACAGCTGTCCACCACGCCAGTCCAGTCACTTATTTTCTCCGGAAGGATTAAACTTCTATTGATGAGCTCACTAAAAGACTTCTCTCCCGATTCATACGAGGTGCATGTAGGTTCGGCAGGAATGAACCCCTCTGCAACCCATAGATGTACTAAATGACCTTTCTCAATTTTGTAATCTTCAGGGAATGTACTAAGATATAATAGGCAAGCTTTTAAATGAGAAGGAAGATCAAAGTAACTGAGTGATAATATTCCCATCATTCCCTCCACAGTTGAGTCTCTCTCAAGTCCACGACCAATAGAAGTTTGAACTTGATCCCACTCTGTTAGTGAGTGAACTCCGTTCCGTGCTTTGTTAGCTAACAAACCAGATATTGTAATAATGGCTAACGGTAAACCTCCACATTTCTTCAAGATCTTATCAGAGACTTCTTTTAGGTATTCTGGGCATTCATTCCCGGGACCAAATATTCTGTTCTGGAACAACCTTTTTGAGTCATGTTTTTTAAGAGGCTTTGGTTGGTAAACCCAACCTTCAGGATATAAGGAGCAACATGCTTTGGCCACGTCATGTATCCGAGTTGTGGTTATTATCACACTACCACAACTATTGTTTGGCAATGCACACTTAATGATTTCCCATGTTTTCGCATCCCATACATCGTCGACAACAACTAGATACCTGTGGCATGAGTTGATAAAACAATTTAGTATACAGAACACAATTTAAGCTCAAAGAAAAATATTCCACTCATCGCAGAATATTTTTTTTATGTAAACAGGAGGGGGATCCCTACTGTGCTTTTATTGATACAAAAAGAGGTTTACAAAAACAGCTCATGAAACAAAGGAGGTAAAGAAAGTTGAAAAGATTACACAAAGTGCTCTAACCATTGAGTAAACAAAACTTTTCTTGAAGGCTTAGCTCTGAGCATAGCTTGAGCTAATTCGTGCTAGTGAACTATACTTTAGGTACCAAAATAATAGTGCACACAAGTAAGTCTGCATCAAAACTTTGTTACATTGTACACAGGAATTAGGCATAGTGGTGCAGAAGGAGTAGTACTATATTAGTAGTTTTAAAAGTATTTTATCGTAATTGTTTTCTAACTACTAACAACATATTGCTAGTGAAATTCTAAGATGAATTGCAAATTATTACAAGGCAAACTGCACCTAACAAACTTAGTAATAATTTAATGGATTTTCTCCTTATCAGGTGTGTGTTACGTTGTATTTGCATTGGTCACATTGGTCCATCAACTCATGCTCTCGCACGGGCTATAATCTTATAAGACACTGGTCCATCAAATTATTACAAGGCAAACTGCACCAAAACACACCATTACTTTGTACGTGTACTATGCATATTTTCAAGACTATCAGACCTAGATAAAACAATAACAAAGAAAAGAACATTTATGATAATTTAACTCTCTCTAACCATCTGTTTTTTCAGTGGCAGGAGAGCTGCCAATTTCATACAGAAGAAAATATGATTGACAAAGCTTACTAAAATAAATTTCTTAACCGAATGGATAAAAATATTGCATGCAGAAAGAAAACACCGGTGTGTACCTTCTTGTCAAAAGGAAATCCTTGATTTCCATGATGAGCTGTTGTATGTCTGTCATATAATAATCTTGACCTGTCACCTTGATGAGAATAGTTCTCAAAATCCCAAAGATGTCAGGATTCCGTGACACCGACAAGAAAACTTCGGCACTCGAACTGACCCTTCAGCTCTTCGTACACTCTGTTTGCAAGAGTTGTCTTTCCAATTCCACCAATTCCCACAATAGAGACAATCTTCGGTTGTTGGGATGAAATATCATCATCCTCCGTCTTCAGAAATGAAATTATCTCTTGTTTTGGTTGATCAATCCCCACGAGCCTTGAAGCATCCTCAAATATGGCAAGAGCTCTTGGATCCACGGTCACTTTGCTTGTGTTCATGGCAGTGCTGCAGATCTTGTACCTCGCATTCCTTTCACTCACTTCCTTGACTTGGCCTTTTAGCTTTTCAATCTCCTTGGCAATCCGACGGCGGGCCTTGGTCTTGTCCAGTAGATTCTTGCATTTGTCGATGAAGCCATCTGGTTTTGCCGATTCATCATTGACACGGACTCTGAAGTCATCGAGGCTGTCCTCGATGTCATAGGAGAGCTCCCGCACCTCCTTCATCCACACCTTGTCTTGGGCATCAGGATTCTCCTCCTCAGACTTCTTCAATAGGAACGCATGCATGGCTTCCAGTTCTTGAATGAGAAACTTGACCTCACCACGCACGCCTTTGAAACGCTTGTACTCGTCGCCGAGCATAGCAGCAAGCTTATGCAGGACCGGGCTCAAGGCCCCCGTCGCTGCGCTCACCAGGAAATCTGGCATGGCTCAAAGCTTTTGTTGGGTTCAGTTGGAGTGGTTGTGTGGATGGGAATGGGAGGAGGCAGTAGCCCTGTGAAACGGATTTCCCACAGGTCGGCCTTATTATGCTCTAGCTCGCCATGGATTTGGAAACAGAGAGGGATGGTTTTGGGAGAGAGATGTCTCAACTCTCAGTCTCTCAAGGTAGGAACGACGAAGGTGCCTGGGTCATCGTGGGAAAGTAGTAGGAAAATAGACCTCCCTGTGTCCAACTGAGCATTTTTATTTATAAATATAGTTGTCCAAGATGTCGCCCAATGTGCAGGTAAGCATTATAATCAAGCAGTTTCAAGAATCACAGATTGTCCATTAGCGACAATAACAACAGTAAAACTAGCATCATGAAAATCAACTTGCAACATCATCAAATGCAGAATAGTCTCCTTTTTCGTGACAAAAATAACTAACGTGTAACATAATTGGCCAAATAAATGAGTCAGTTGGATATTTTATCCATTATCTAAAAAAATAAATGAGTCAGTCAATAATAAACTTAAACCATATTTTGGAGACGAAAGAACACAAGCGGCTAAGTAGGGCATCTCTGATATTTATTCATGCAAATGAAATGAGAAGGAATAGCCAAACAGAAGACACACAACTAGAATATGGTCCAAAGCTTTCAACTGCCACGGCATTTTTTTTGTCAACACTGCAAGCTGCTTATTACTTCCTTTCAAGTTTTATTATACCTGACTACGTATATGGTCCAAAAGCATTCAACTGCCACGGCATTTTTCCCCATGAATCACGCAGGCAAACAAACAATCACGCAGGACGAAGACCAGAACCTCTATAACGTGTTATGTTTTTTTATATATATATATAAGCCGTCCAAGGAAAAAAGAAGGACGAAGAATAGCGAGAGTCCAACCAATGGGTTCTGGTCTGCTGGAACAACTTGTTATCTTACTATTACTAATTGGAGGCTCCAATGGAGGCTCCACGTTAATTCTAACCAGATGCGCTAAAATACTATTACTAATTGGAGGCTCCAACGGAGGCTCCACGTTAATTCTCACCAGATGCGCTAAAAAAAAAAAGATAAGTGCTAGAAATTACCACATTAATCAGAAACATCTAACCGTTAAATCTATAGGTTCTGAAGATTTGTAACCATTAGATCTATTTTATATATTCTATAGAAAATTACCCACTCTGCCATTCTATTTATAGATAAAATAACAAAAGAAAACGGAAAAATAATAAATAATACATACCACGGTCCCATAGCTTCCGAGCCCTAATCTGGCATGCCTAATCTGCCGTGCCTACCTCCCCTAATCGGGCATGGCGGCGCCTGGCTTCTTCACCACCGAATAAGGCACCCCTACGGCATTGTTCAATGGAGATGAGAGCCAGCACCGGCTCATATACATCGGGACTAGGACCAGGAGCCACGAGAATGACGGCTTGCTGGACCAGGAGCAAGGGCGATGGCTTGCTGGACCAGGAGCCGCGAGAATCACAATCAGGATTGGACAAGGAGCAATGGCGATCAAGGTCGATGGCTTGCTGTAGGTGTCAGCCTGCCGGGCGTGCCAGTTACAACCTGATATGAGCGGGTGACACATACACCTGGTACGCTCCGGCCCGCCGGTGCCAGACGTGCCCGTGATGTGAAGTCGTGGAGGATAGTAGGTAGGACGTCTGCGTGGCCGTTGGACGCGCGCGAGGACTCAAAGCCGCTGATCATCACTGGGCGGAGGCGCGCGGTGTACCAAGCGTGTATGGATCCATGTTGATACATGCATCTTCCTCATCGACATGTATATATGCAAATTGACCATACTCAGCAAGCGAGCAAGGAGGCCTGCCTCCGTACTCAGCAAGTATGTGCAAGATGGACGGCCGTGCGGGTCAGATGCGAAGATGCAGGCTGCCGGTGCCATGACGTTTGGCATCCACGATATCTACAACGATGTTGGCACATACACGTACTGGCCATACTTGCAGACTAAAGGTATAGTCATCTTGCTAGATCCCATAATGACAGTTTGATTTCTCTCCTAAGATGTACTAAATTTTGCCATCCCATAATTATAAATTAATTTATTTTCTTCTTCGTGTACTTAATACTGCTTAAAACTTTAAGAGAAAATAGATCAGGGAAAGAATTGTGAAAATGAAGCTAGAGTCTTACTTTCAACACAAAAAGTATTGATATAATCCATATTGGCCATAACTTACTTTAATACAGGCTGCCGGTGCCATGACGTTTGGCATTCACGATATCTACAACGATGTTGGCACGTACACGTACTGGCCATACTTGCGGACTAAAGGTATAGTCATCTTGCCAGATCCCATAATGACAGTTTGATTTCTCTCCTAAGATGTACTAAATTTGGTCATCCCATAATTATAAATTAATTTATTTTCTTCTCCGTGTACTTAATACTACTTAAAACTTTAAGAGAAAATAGATCAGGGAAAGAATTGTGAAAAATGAAGCTAGAGTCTTACTTTCAACACAAAAGTATCGATATAAATCCATATTGGCCATAACTTACTTTAATATAATTTCATTAGTACTTCAAGTTTATATCATAATGATGCTAAAAAAATAGGGGACCATGATCCATGCAGTTATAAATAAAGCCTACATGGAAAAACACAAACCTCCACAATTATAAAAAGATAACTAACTAATTCCATAATATTCATTTTTATAAATTACCATAACCCTGAAGTTTGGATTCAAATTAACCATGTCAAGCATTATGAAAGACAAATAATGCAATACTGCCTTTGTCTAAGAAATAATGTAACTATGGAAAGCGTACTGGTTAAACCGACTCAAGTTTGATCAAATTTATAATAAATACTATTAACATTTATGTCTCTAAATAATTTTTTATGAAAATATATTAACTAATCTAATGGTTTTTGTTTTTTTCTCATTGGTATAGTACCTTTTCATATAATTTTGTTCAACGCTTAAACACTTTGACTTCTCAAAGCGTGAAGATTACATATTTTTGTGGACTCATGGAGTATATAGCTATATAATTTGTACCTAAATTGTCTATCTCGACGGTTACAAAAAAAAAATCTCACGTCTATAATTAAGAAATGCTAATATATGCAATTATGAAACATAATTCAACATCCATATAATAAGCACAATATTTGCACAAAGCTGAGCAAGAACCGTGGGGCAAAGCCCCCGGCAACTTCAATTAAACATTAGAAACAAGGAGTTAGGCAAGAGAGAAAGAGAATTAAACTCACTAACTAACCGAAGCTAACAAAATGCACAAAGCTATTTGAAATACACATTTTTGTCAATATTAAGTTGAAACCATGCACAAAGCTACACTGCGTGGACCAAGGAAATTAAACATCTATACATGAGGGTAATATTTTTATAATGTTATCAAGCTGGAAAAAATATTGTTAGCAATTCATATAGTAATGATACGCTTGACTTTAAGTTATATAAATACTCATGATAATAAATTTTGTAAGTTGTTATTCATGAAAAAGGTTTAAAAAATTTGAATGGAACATTATGTAATATAAATATCAGTAATTTAATTCCAAGGACAATTTGTTTAATAAAAATATTAATACAATATAATAAATTCAACATCATGAGTACCATGGTGTGTATGGTGAAACAATTGTTTATGACATCATAAGAACTACGAGGATAGATAGCCAAGGACATGGAATTATTTAAATAAAATAAAAAATTAAATAATAGATAGAATAATTAAGCATTGGAATTTTGAAGCTAACACCTGATCAAAAGTTGAAAGTTAAAATATAGATTTTTATTATATCACATAAAGTGATAAGAGTTTAGTTATTTCAAGTTTATGTTTCAACTAGACACATATCGTGCTAGAAAAAAAAAGATTAATCTAAAAATTATTACTCATGAGACCAGTAGAAATAAAAAAAACTTGGACATTAAAATTCTTTCAAAAAACCGAAAACATTCAGATTTGGTAAACTATAATCACCATTGTAAATGATAGTTGTTGTATCTAAGCAATTATTAAGTTATTTGTTTTGGAAAAACATCAAAATTATATTAGAGATAAACAAGGTGTTTGTAATTAAAAAACCGATGGATATGTGTATGAGAAGTACCTAAAAACCAATAATTGATAGATTATCAAAACTGAAGATAGACTTATATACCTATTATATAGCTATTATTTTTGAACGTTAGTGAAGAAATTGGTATTTGTAACATAAGAAAAATTTATTAGTTAGTGTCTTCTAAGATTCTAACCCGTGCGAGGAAACACGGGTTGATGGACTAGTGTTTCTTTAATTGAAAGTATTTGCCATATATATTGGAAGGACTTGTATGTTTGGTATGGCATCGATGTCATACACCTTATAATAAGAATATGTTTCACGGCATCATTTGACTCTTATACCAAACATATATATAAGGTGAGGCAACAGGATGTCACTTGTACATTTTAAAATCGTAGGTGCATCGTGAAGACATATCAAATGGAAAACAAAATCTTTTTTTTTTTTTTGAAGGATTCAGTGTGGGAAAACCCCCACCTAATCTTTTTTTCATTGAGTAAATAAAGTTAAGATTGCATTGCACGAGGTGTGCTACAAGGAAAATTTTAAAGCTTTCAAAGCTCAAACTAAAAAAATGCAAATTAGGGAATATTCTCCAACCACAATTTTAAAGGACCAACAAGGCTATGCTTGGCTTTGATACAAATCAAATCCATCTGAGTTCTGAAGTGTCGACTCCAATTTGCATATGTGCATTGCTTGTTTTCAAAAATGAGATAATTCCTCATATTCCAAATAGACCAGCAAGCAGTAATCATGATCTCTCAAAGAAAGTGAAATCTCATGTTTGGTTTTGGAAATTGATGACACCTTGTTTTGCTAATCCTTTGCTCTAAGTGTGCTTAAGAGATAGGATTGCATGGATGATGTGGAGCAACATGATCATGGACATGGACGATGATGATGGACATGGTGGATCATCAAGCTCACGTGTTGAATTTGAAAGGTCCCGAGATCAAGGCAAAGGTATAACTTGATAGGGTTTGCTTTTCGGCGATCAAGACACTACGAGAGAGTGTGATCACTTTTAGGATAGATAGCCGACTATCAAGAGGGAATGCCACGGCTAATCCAATGAGAAAGTGCCTCTAGGTTCATATTGACTTGCATATGCATTTAGAATCTAGTGCACTAACTTCGCCTTTGAAACTGTTTGTGAAATTGCTAACACACTTGCACATGGAGATGTACACGTGGTGGTGTTGGCACATTTGCAAAGGCGGCGTGGGTTTGCGGGGTTGAGTTGGATTTGGGATTCGCGCTTTTGAGAAAATGAGATGCCTATTTTCTATTGCGTCGGATGCATTTTGTCGGAAAGTTCTTGCTAACCCTCGTGCTCGAGTTGGTACACTTGTTGGGTGGCAAGTTGGAGCAAAGGCGACAACGAACAACGATCTTTGCGGAAGAAAATCAAGACTGGACGTTGTAGGGGCGGCCGGAGCGTCCGGCGGCGAGTCCCGGTCGATTCTAAAAGGTCCGAATTGGTCGATTTGCCGACCGGCGCGTCCGATCATCGACCGAAGCCGCGACCGGACGCCGGGTCCAGGTCGTGCGGGCTCGTTGTCGGTTCTGACCATAACCCGACCGGACGCATGCTGGTAGCGTCCGATCACCGACCGGCGCGTCTGGTCAACCTGATCGGTGCGTCCGGCCGACGCGCAGAAAGTGTGGTTTTGAACCCAACGGCTCTTTTTTTGAGTGGGCTCTATATATACTTGGCTGGCCGGTTCTTTGAGCTCTCTCTTGCACATTTGAACATTCTAACACACTTGTGAGCCAAAGAAACTCCCCTCCGCTCATCTCTCTTGCCTAACTTCGATCTTTGGTGAGATTGAGTGAGATTCCAAGAGCATTTGCTTGTTGCTTGCATCTAGAGGCACTTGATCGTTGGAGGAGCTGCGGGATTCTTGTTATCTTGGGAATTTGCTTGGTTCCCTAGCGGCTTGGAGTTCGTGGAGGTGTTGAGCTCGATTGGAGCTTGTTCGAGGCCACACCGGTGGACTTGTGAGGGGTTGAGCCTCACCCCGCAGGGATATTCGCGAAAGGCAACATAGTGGATTGCTCGTGGCTTGTGGATCCCCTTTTGTGAGTGATTTGTTGATCTCCCTCCGAGGGATTTGACACCGGCCATTAAGCTTGCAAATCATCAAGTGGGTGTATCGCCACAACGAGGAGTAGCGTGTCGGCAAACACGTGAACCTCGGTAAAAATCATCGTGTCAATTGTCTTGTGCTCGTTGGAGATTTCATATTGATCACGATGATTGGCTTCCACCTCTACACGTCGACGTTGGTATATCGATCACACCCTCTCTAGCATTTACTCTTGTTTTCTATGTCTAGCTTGTGTAGTAGTAGTTGTTCGAGCTAGTGTTCTTCCTCTAGTTTGTGTAGTTTCACCACCTAGGATTGACATAGCTAGCTAGATTGATTGACTAGTGATCATAGACCTATTTAGTGGTTGTTTGCATAGGGGGCTTGCATAGATAATCTTGTAGCACCGCTTTGTTACGCTATGCCATTTTAAATACTAACCGGTTGCTCAAGTGTTCTTGAAGGAAATTTTAATAGGCTATTCACCTCGCCATTAGGACCCTTCAAAAAGTACCCCCAAAATCGATTCTGGCTTGAATCATCATGTCCAAAGGTGGAAGAGAACGATCCCAATGCCTTATCAAAGCAATATCTTACTTAGCCATTTGGTGAGAACAAGTTTGTTGCTCAAGTCATTGCATGGGGTGGGGAGCCATTGTGGATGAAGGCTATGTGCCAGGCAGCGGTTCAGTTGCGACTATTTAACCTCCCGGGATCGCTGCACCCGGAGCCAACGACGTTGCCCCTGCTGGCGGTAGGGTTGGGTTGCGCGTCCTCAGGTTGCCCCAGGCTCCGATAACGGAGGTCCCGGCAACAATTCCATCACCGAGGTGTGGGGATTCCTTGTTCTGGGTCTTTCGAGGCACAATGGTGAGCCTGATGGAAAGTGATGTGATAGGGTCCCCATGAACGACGCCAAATGTGGGAGGTTTGATCTGCCTCCTACCATTGCTACGGAAAGCGCATAGGAAGCTGAATGCACATTAATTCATCTATCGAAACAATAATGTCCCTACATATTTATAGGCAATACCCATGGCCTTAAGAGGAAATTACGGTTGCCCCCGGACATGCTAGGGGTCTTTTTACACCAGTGCGGGGGCATCATGGTCATTTGACCCCTCGCCTCCAACCACTCTTATATTGCCATTGGGAGCCCCGCGTGAGGGGACCAAGATTCTCCGTCTTCCTTCAAATGGAGAATGAATTGACGTCATGAGGGTCGCCTCCCAACCGGCAACGCCTCTGTGTGGTGTGCGGTGCTTTGTCGTGCGGAAAAAGAGAGAGACAAGGTACCCCCTGAGCCCTCACCGTAAGGCAGTGTGGGCAAGCTCATGAAGGCGCCCTAAATCCCGTGTTCGAGAAGGCGACACCGGCGCTTGAACCCTTGGCTAGGGTCCTCGTTGGCAGCAAGGTGCACCTGCGCTAGCTTGGCGGCGTTGTGGGGCCTAGCGAGGGTCCTGCCCAAACCAAGGCCAGGGTGAGGCCAGCGTGGGGTGCCATGTAAAGGGCATTCCCCAACATCTAGAATATGACTCACCAAATAAAATTAGTCAATCAATCCATATCTATAACTCTTATAAAGCTAAATTCCACTATATGGTTTCTCTCAGCTGTAAGGTGTCCACATCATTCCCCACTAGGATATACTTTATTTTCGGAGAAGAAACAACACAAGCGGCTGAGTGGGGGCATCTCTATGTAGACGCACACAGCTCTCGTGGGACGGCACAAGCTGCTAGCTGCGTATCACCTTCCTTTTAAGTTTTCTTATCCCAGCCTACATATACGTGTCCAAAAGCTTTCAACTGCCACAACATTTTTTTTTCTGAATCACGCACGGAAACAGACAACCATGTTCTATTGTCAAAAAAGGAACCGCAGGACGATTTGAAGACCAGAACCTCTTTTTTTTAGATAATGGATAATACAATCCGGCCTCTACATCCGTGAATGTACACAACCACTTATTACAAAGTTCGAAAAGCAAAAAAAGCAATGACTTCAAAAAAGACCAGAACCTCCATAGCAGGGTCCACATTATTTTTTGATATAAAGCCGTCCAAGGAAAAAAGAAGGGCAAAGAATAGCGAGGCTCCAACAACCAACGAGTTCTGGTCTTCTGGAACAGGTTGTTATTTTTCTTTAAAGTATATTTGGCATATATTGGAACGAATTGTATGTTTGCTATGGCATCGATGTCATACACCTTATAGCAAGAATATGGTTCATAGCATATTTGACTCTTAACAAACATATAAGGCTTCATTTGGCAAATCCTGTATGAAATACACATGTTAATTGGTGCACCCATGGATTTGTTGAATCCCTGCCTCTCACCCAATCCACGCCTGATTTAGAACCATGTATGAACTGGCGATAGCTAATCCCACTCCATGTCCATGTGCAATGCAAGGCTGTGTACCCAGGCGCAAGCATGGAGCACACCATTCCTCCGTTCTACTTGCATCTTCCAGGACATTGGTGGAGATATTTCTCTCCCTTGTGGGTTGGCATTGTTCACCCCAAACCCCCTCCAATACAAGTACAGCCCCAAAAAATACAATTTTGGACCAAGCGACAAGCGTGGGAGTCCGTCCACTAGTATGGGCTACATGTTAGATTAATAGGGCTTAGCCGATTAGTTAACTAGCAATTAATCAAGGAAACTCCAAAGGCCCACACATTTATGGTAAGTGGAGTGGGATTAGTATCACATGGTACACTCACTGAGAGAGTGCTTAACTTAAATAGTGGATTAGTTGGTGCTCTCTCTGTGAGGAGTGAGAGGGAACATGGGAAGCCGCGCGCCGCCGCCGCCGCCGGTCCGGGCCGCCGACCGCGACCGCGACAAGGACGACAGCGTCGCGCTGGCCCCCTTGGCCTTGGCCGTCCCAACGGCTACATGGCCCGAACAACGGTCGCAAAGGGCATAAGGGTAAACATTCCTGCTTGCGGTGTGCGCCCTAGCCGAGGGCTAAAGGGTAACTGTACATGTGCAGTGTGCGCCCTAGCCGAGGGCAAGAGGGTAAAAGCACCTGTGCGATGTTTGCCCTAGCTGGCACTATAAATAAGATAGTCTCCCCTGTCATCCCTATCTAGTAGCCGCCACCCTTCTCTGTCCACTGTTCTTGAGCTTGAGCTGAAGTCTCTGCATCTCCGGCCTGAGCTCCCTACGCGCCACGAGGGACCTCCGGCGAGCGCCCTCGAACTCGTCCGTCAAGCGCATTCTCACGGGTAGGCGGGCGATCAAGTTTTGGGGGAGCGCCCTCAAGCGCGACTGCTCCTTCCCCGTGACCGATGGCTCCTACGACGAAGCGCCGCCACCAACGCCAACGTTCTGCTGCAACCGGATCTGGTGATGTGCAAGCCGCGGGCACCGGCAGCCTACGTGGATGAGCCGACCAATTTATAAGAAATCAAGTATAATTCGCAATCACCGAAGCAATTGCGGTCTACACTTGAGTCCATATAAACCCGGTATTCCGAAAATCTCAGAGTGATTTCAAACTCATCAACAACACAACAGGATCGTTGAGCTTGGTAGTAAAATCCGCAGGTATTTCAAACCAAATTCGATATATTAAACATCAGAGTGCGAAGTATAATTTATTACAAACTCAGGGTTCAAGTGCGAAGCGATGGTTTGCGAAAACCAAATAGTCTTTTTAACGAAAACAAATATAAGATAGTGCCGGTAGATAGTCATCCCTCAGTAGCAATGAGATAGGGATATAGAATTGCCTTGCCCTCGGCCTTACTCTTCATCAACAGGAAATGCACAAGTCTTACAATAACCATGGTAAATATGATCACCTGCAACAATGGGAATAAAACCCTGAGTACAAAATACTCAGCTAGACTTACCCGTCCAAAATAAAATAAAAGACTCCAAGGATCATGCTAGGCTTTATCTGGGGTTTAGCTGACTCACATTAATTTCGTAAATAAAGTTGTTTAGTGAGCCTACTCATACTACTTGTACTTTTCCAAGTTAACGGGGTACTTAATTAACTACATAACATAGATCCTGTATAGTCAAGATTAAACATTGCTCGAGAGAATAAATAACAAAGATAAGTAACTTGATCGAAATTATATCGGCTGCAACATGATAATAACATATATTTTATTAATTAGACTACATTGCCGTGGACGCAACCCGGGTTCTCACTAACCAGAGAGATGGCGATTCGAATCGATTTGCAAACCAGTGGGCGAATACCCCGACACACACCAAGTCTACTTTGTAAAGGCAGACCCGATTACTCCCAAGACGTTACGGGGCGTAAAAGTCTCGGTCTTGCCGGCTACCCCCTCCTTCTCGGGTGCCAAGTGAGCGCATAACGAGGACGACGCCATCGCGTGCGCATCTTCTTGCACCCAATAAAAATCCCCATCCACCAACGCCAAAGGAGGAGCGATAAAGCGAGCATGGCCGGCCCCTAACATTCTTGCGAGCCGTGGCTCACGACCCGGCGAGCCTACTAAATGCCGAGTGTAATGCTTCAACTTCCGACCACATTCCGACAAAGTATGAGTCCTTAATCGATCGGATGGAAAGACCACAAGTTCCATCCAATCTAACATGTTTTATTAGGCAGGTTCTCGGCCAGGCTCGACAATCACCCATGTGATTGTTCACAACATAACCTCAAGTGACCACAATCACCGTCTCACTGCAAACATGGTACCGAGCATTAACCTAGACCTCTATATAGGATAGGGCAACTTTCAACAAGGATCATAATGCATCAACGGTTTCAACCATTCCCTAAACTTAATGCATAAAACACATAAAGGACTCAAGTCAAGTTAATTGGAAGAATTAGGAAAGGGCAGAATGCTCCGGGGCTTGCCTCGCGAGAAACGTCGAACGTGCTCCGGACACTCGCCTGGCTTGGCTCGTCTGTCGGTCCTTCTCCTCCGGTGACTCCTCCGGACTGCACTCCCGATGGAATGGCTCCCCGGCTCCTTGATCAGTTCCTCCGAACTTCCCCGATCCCGAGATGATGCATATGATGGAGAAAAGAAATAATTACAATTACATGAATAACAACTTGCATAAAGTAAGATACGTATGATGGATGGATGCTTCATGATGCAAGCTATTAATAAGTGTATATCTCTTCCGTAGAAACCTAATTAATTCTACACAAGAAACATTAACAACCTACGATGTCGACACCCTAACTTGCTAACTACAGAAAAATGACAGCCCGTCATGCTGTTACTAAAACAGTCACACAGGGGAGTTCTACAACTCCAAATTCAGTGAACTAGGACTCTATGGAAAGCTAACAAAATTTTCTACAAAACATTCCACATTGTCCAGAGCTGAATCTGAACCTATCAGCCTCGAAATTGGGAAAAACAGAGGATCTGTTTTCAGCCCAAACATCACATACAACCTCCTTAATTCACAAACTACTCATGCAAATTATCTCAAACTTTACCAGCAAGTAAATCAAGTAATTATCTACCAAATAAACCTACTGGACATGTCAAAAGATAATCTAAAGCACATAAAATAACATGCCCTAGCAAACACTACACTTGCACCCTATAATTAAATAAAATGCTAGAACAAGAAAATGCCAAAACTACTAAGCTGATCAAACCAAGCTTACTAACAGATCATATTAATGCTAGGAACACATAATAAAAAATACTAACACACATTATCTTCGTATAAACATATATTTCTAGCCTATTTTCCATGCATCATAAATATGATAAATATAGAACTACTTCAGAAAATTCTACTAAAATTACCAGAGCATCTTACTGACATATAACAGCTACCATAAAAATTTCATGGCAAGATCATGCATACACTGCTTTACACAAAAATGACAAGTTTACCCTAAACCTAGGCATGAAAATACTTTGTACTATGAAAAGTGTCAGACAACAGATTTCTGAGTATGAAAGGCTCCTAAAACCTATCAAACACAAACATACCAAGTTTCACATCCAAAACCCTACTATTTATTTTTCTATGAATTTCTAAAGATCACATAGCAATTAACACATAAATAGAAAATCACATTTCTTCTACAGAACATACTATGCATGATATTTTTTCTAGACTCTACTCACAAAAACAAGCACTTTTTGTACAGAAAGCATATTTTTATCTTGTACCAATTAAAAGATATGATTTTCCTCAATTTCCATGCATTTCAAGCCATAAATAAAACTCTATATAAAAGTTCTCAGAAAATAGGATTTCATATTTTTATACTGTAGCCTATCTTCTAACAAGCATGGCAAAATTTGTTTCACTCAAAAAGGACTCAAAATGACCAAGATATGAATTTCCAAAGCATTTCATTCATTTCCGAAAAAACGAAAAAGAAAAGGAAAAGAAAAGGCGCGGGGCCCGCGTGTCAGCGACACAGAACAGGGGCACGGCGGCGCGGATCCGCCGGTCTCCCGGCGAAAAGGCGGCGAAAACTTACTCAACTAGCTAGCTTGAAACCTCAAGCACCTCTAAAGCGACGCTAAAACACGAAAAAGAAGAAGCTAGGCTCTCGATCTATGAGCTCGAATCGGCGGTTTGCCCCAACAACAACGCCATGGCGGGCTCGCCGGCGGGCGCCGGGATGTAGAAATGGGGGCCCTACCTCGACCTTTACCTCGATTCGTTGCGGATTTGAGTAGAGAACGAAGTGAGCTGAGCTAGGACGTGGTTTGAGGTGGTTTG
Organism: Hyparrhenia diplandra; assembly: GCA_015847255.1. Taxonomy (NCBI): domain Eukaryota; kingdom Viridiplantae; phylum Streptophyta; class Magnoliopsida; order Poales; family Poaceae; genus Hyparrhenia; species Hyparrhenia diplandra. Next base: position 605,146 of record JADLZK010010699.1, on the reverse strand, counting down.
GTGCGATGACGGCGACGAACCACGGCGACGGAGCTCAGCGGACACTGGCGGCAATGGCGCGCGGCGGGCGGTGCTCGCGTTCCCGGACGGCTGGCGGCGGCGGGGGAGCGAGGCTAGGGTTAGAGCGCGCGCGCGGCGTCCTATTTATCGCGGCGCGCGACCCGGTACCGGCCCATCCGGCCCGTGACGCCGGCGGCGTCGCGTGAAGCCACGCCGGGCGCGGGCGGTGTCGGGCCGGCGAGCTGCCGATACACCCCCCTCTCGTTCTGGATCGCTGACTGTTTTTGGCCTGTGTATCGAGATCCGTGCAGAATTTGGAAAAAGTCAAAACATCAACTTTGTAGAGAATTTCATAAGCTACAAAACACTCAATATGAACTTTTTTCTAATTCGGCCTAGATTTGAAACTAAAAATTAAAAACAGCAAGGTCAAACTAAACTAGTCAAAACAGAGTTTGAATTTGACTCAAATTTGACCCAAACTGTTGGGCACTATTTGAACCATTTCCAAACCTTTTCACAAGAAACTTATAACAGATCATTTGTTCCACATAAAATGTACTACATTTCATCTATAGAAACTTTTTGCTAGAAACACTTCTATCAAGCACTTTTGAAATGAGTTTCAAAATGGCTCAAAGAGGTTTGACACTCTAGGGCTATTTTATAAAAATTTTCTAAATTGAAACACAAGCTCAAACATGGTCCTAAATTATGTCAAAAATACATCTAGGCATAATCTAGGTCCAAAACATCATTATAGCAAAGGTCCTATAGTAGCTAGATCAAACAAGCATGAAATGAGAGCAACTCAAAGTAAATGCTACTATCAACTTGCTTATGCATGAAATGATGATCATGATATGCAAATGATCATGTTTTCAAGATGCTTAACACCTAGGGTGTTACAAATCTTTCCCCCTAAAAAGAATCTCGTCCCCGAGATTCGCGAAACTAACCATTTGTGATAAAACTCGTGGATAGTTCCTCGGGAGGTATTCATCGGGTCTCCCATGTTGCATCGTTTTCTCCATGATTTCCCCAAAGGATCTTACATTGCTTCACTACCTTACCCCCGGTGGCTCTCTCTTTAGTGTCTAGTATCTTGGCTGGACTTTCATAATAGGTTAGATCTTGACTTATCTCAACATTTCGAACCGACACACGTTCTTCCGGAACTCTCAAACATTTCTTCGGTTGTGACACATGAAAAACATCAAAAATTCTTCCCATCTCCCCGTGGTAACCGCAAATCGATAGGCTACCTCTCCCTTAGTGGCTACAATCTTATAGGGGCCTACGAATCTAGGCGCTAACTTTCTCTTCACTCCAAAATGCTGCACTCGTTTCATTGGTGACACCTTTAAGTAAACATAGTCACCAACCTTAAACTTAATAGGTCTCCTACGCTTATCGACATAACTTTTCTCTGGCGATCTTGAGCAGCTTTCATGTGTTGCTTTATCACTCTCACCTTCTGCTCAGCCTCATCTATCAAGTCAATGCCATAGTAGGGTCGCTCCCCCGTCTCTATCCAATTCGAGGGTGTTCTACATTTCCTCCCATACAAAGCCTCAAACGGTGCCATCTGAATACTAGCTTGATAACTGTTATTATATGAGAACTCTGCATAAGGCAACCATTTGTCCCAAGAACCTTTCGCTGACAACACACATGCCTTCAACATATCTTCTAGTATTTGGTTTACTCGTTCTGTTTGGCCTGTGGTTTGTGGGTGATAAGCAGAACTACGAAGTAATTTGGTTCCTAAGGCTTCCTGTAGGCTCTCCCAAAACCAATTGGTCCAACTAGATCCACGATCCGACACTATCAATTTGGGTACTCCGTGCAAACGAAGTACATGGGCAATGTACAGCTCTGCGTATTGGTGGGGTTCGTAGCTTATGTTAATTAGTATGAAATGGGCAACCTTGGTTAAACGATCTACAATCACCCAAATAGAGTCAAATCCCCTCTGGGTTTGTGGCAAACCAACAATTAAATCCATCATGATCTCATCCCATTTCCAATCAGGAATTGGCAATGGTTGCAACAATCCTGCAGTCTTCATATGAACGTCTTTAACTCTGCAGCAATTGTCACATCGAGCCACATGTGCAGCAATCTCTTTTCTCATTTTGGTCCACCAAAATCTGGTCCTCAAATTCCGATACATCTTGTTACTACCGGGGTGAATTGTTATCTTGGACGAGTGAGCCTCTGTTAAAATCTGTTCCCTCAACTCTCGATCCTTTGGCACGACAAGACGATCATCATACCAAAGAATTCCATTCTCATCCACTTGGAAATGATCACTAGGTTCTTTTTCTATCTTCTTCTTGATATGTGCAATCCCTTTATCCACTTTCTCGGCCTTCAACAATCCTGCTTTCCAACTCATTCTGTACTTGAATATTGCATAGGATAGCCGGATGCATAGGAGGAAAAGCCTCCATAGATTCGACTTGTCCCAGCAAACAATGTGATTTCCTGCTCAAGGCATCCGCGACAACATTGGCTTTGCCCGGATAATAATGCAACTCAATGTTATAATCCTTTATCAGCTCTAACCACCTTCTCTGTCTCATATTCAATTCCTCTTGAGTGAAAATATACTTCAGGCTCTTATGATCAGTATAGACATGACATACATTACCAAGTAAGTAATGTCGCCAAATCTTCAATGCATGTACCACGGCAGCAAGTTCTAAGTCATGGGTTGGATAATTAACCTCATGCTTCCTTAGCTGTCGCGATGCATACGCAATAACTCTGCCTTCCTGCATGAGTACGCATCCCAATCCTGTACCACATGCGTCACAATATACATCAAAGGGTTTCTGAATGTCAGGTTGTGCGAGCACTGGAGCCGTAGTCAACAACGTTCGCAAAGTACAAAACGCTGCTTCGCACTCCGGTGTCCACACAAATTTCTCGTCCTTCTGTAGCAATCGGGTCATAGGTTTAGCTATTTTGGAGAAATCATGTATAAACCTACGATAGTATCCAGCTAACCCTAGAAAACTTTGGATCTCCGAAACTGAAACTGGCGCTTTCCAATCCAACACCTCTTGCACCTTACTAGGATCGACTGAAATTCCATTCTCAGATAACACATGACCTAGGAAATGCACTTCCTTCAGCCAAAACTCACACTTACTGAATTTTGCATACAACTTATGCTCTCTGAGTCTCTCTAAGACTATCCTCAAATGCTCATCATGCTGTTCCTCATTTTCAGAATACACCAAGATGTCATCGATGAATACAACCATGAACTGATCCAGTTCAGGCATAAACACCGAATTGGCCAAACACATGAAATGCGTTGGAGCATTCGTCAAGCCGAAGGACATGACGAGATACTCATACAAACCATACCGTGTAGAAAATGCGGTCTTGGGTGTATCCCGGGGTCCGATTTTAATTTGATGATACCCGGATCGAAGGTCTATCTTGGAGAACACTTTGGCTCGAGACAATTGGTCAAAAAGTATGTCAATGCGGGGTAATGGGTATTTATTCTTTACTGTTACCGCATTGAGTGGCCTATAGTCCACACACATCCTCAGCGTCTGATCCTTCTTTTTCACAAACAGGGCTGGACATCCCCACGGTGATGAACTAGGTCTAATGAAACCTTTCTCAAGCAACTCCTGAAGTTGTACCTTTAGTTCTGCTAATTCATTGGGTGGCATTCGGTAGGGTCTTCGGGATATAGGGGCAGTCCCTGGAATCAACTCTATTGCAAACTCAACATCCCTATCTGGTGGCAATCCAGGTAGGTCTTCCAGGAAAACATCCGGGAACTCACATACTACAGGTATATCAGAGATACCAGTTACTTGCAAAGCAGCTGAAACACGGTTAAGATCAATGGTTTTGGGTAGCAGAATCCGATGTTCAGTTGAGTCTCGGGGGTGTTTCAAGTGCACTACTCTATTCACTGTGTCTATAATCGCTCTCCAACTCTTCATCCAATTCATCCCAAGGATGACATCCAAACACAAACCGGTAAAACTATCAATGAGGTTATTATTTCTAAGTCACCCATCATTATCTTCACATCATTAACCCTCTCGCCTAGTCAACCGTCACCTCGCTAAACTAATCCGATAACCAAACCCTAGATCGATATATCTGTTCACTATTCTTTACACCAAACTCTTGACTCATGAATGAATGCGATGATCCAGAATCAAACAAAACAACAGCACTACGATTGTTAACTAAGCACGTTACCGGTGTCACGGTCTCTCCCTCAGGAACTTCCTCAACACCGTAAAGTGTGCCTGCCCCACATGCTGCTTGTAGTTCTTCCTGGGTTGCGGGCACGCTCTGGAGAAATGCCCGGGCTTACCACAATTGAAGCAGTTGTTGTGGTTGAATGGCACTAGACGTGGAGCATTTCCCTGTGCTGGCTTTCCTTTCTGTGCAGGGTTCATCATCACCCTTCTGAAACGGTTATTCCCGGCTGGTTCTTCTTACGTGGTGGGACATAGCGCGAGAAGGCGGCAGTGGGCGGTAGTTCGACGACGTCCAAAGGAACCACGCCACGTCTGAAGTTTCCCTCAAACGGTCTCTTCTTGCCTTTAGATGCAAGATACAAGATATTACTTTCCTCCCGATGAAGACAATCGGTCACAAACTCCTCGAAAGTGGTCCTGGTGGAATTTCCCATGGTCTTCTGCATTTTGAGGTTTAACCCTCTCTTGAAGCTAGCCAACTTCTTCTCCTCGATTAATCGACCATGTCGGGAGCATACCTAGATGTTGACACCTCTTAAGCTATGTTTTTATGTGTCAACTAAACATATAATATGGTTATAAAAAGAATAGAATGCATAGAATAGGTGTTATACTTGACGAAGTTCCACGAGTTTTGGTGATTTATATCTTTTCGGGGACTTAATAGGTAAATGCCTGAAAAAACTTAGAGAAAACCCCCCAAACAATAAGAAGATTTACCACCGATGAATTTCGATCCGAAAAGTGAACTAAAATATTCTAGAAGACACCGAAGACACCAGGAGAGACCTGGCACCCCGGGCCCACGGGAGATCAAGCGGCCGCCCGGCTCGGATGGGGCCGGCCGCCCGTGGGGCCGGATGTCGACCTCATCTTCCTAGGTCGGTTCTAAACCAACTTTGGGGTTGTATCTACGCCTCGTTGTTGAAGTCGGTTTGATCCAAGGGCCGCATTCATCCGCCTGGACTATATAAGGATGGTCCTACCTCGGCCTTAGGCATGAAAATCATTATTCATCATACTCATTTCGATCATAGCTAGAGCCATACCTCTCTAATTAGAAGAGCTTAGATCAAGTTGAGAGAGATTAGTAGAAAGTTGAGAGATAGATCAAAGAACTTGATTAGAGTTCTAGATCTGTTCTTGAGAGATAAGAAGTAGAGTTGAGGAGAAGTAAGGAGAAGTACCGGATTTGTCGGTGACTCTCTATGCTTGTACCTCCGGGATCAAAGGCTTCATTGCACTTGATCTTGAGACTTCTTTGGTGGATCAACCTTATATTTGAGTAAGTTCACTTGTTTATATTTCTTTCGGTTTATGACTCATTAGAGTACTTTGATTCATGTCGCTCTTGAATTGAAGTTGTTACCCCTAGTGCAAACGCGGTGTTTGGGCTAGATAACTCATAAATACACCCTACTACGCCGGAGCGTGGTAGATCGTGGTAGTGACAAAGTACCATTGATTTCCTTTGGATTCCACTTCCCGTAGGATAGGACACGTAGGGACATAGTTCTTTGGGGAATAGTAAGTTTCGCCATTACTTTCCTTTGAGTACGTCCCCATTAAGGAATATCTTCGAGCCTTACAAGGATATAAACTAGACAACCATAGAATTCTTCTCACCTTTTATCCGAACTCCTGTTCCTTCCTACTATCTCGGGGATTAGTTTTGTCTCATTATTCTCACACCATTCTCCCTGTGGATTCGATATTTAAAACCCTCACCTGTGAAATGCTCATCGTTTACGTTAAACTGCGGACTATACAAATTTATAAATAATTCTGTAGGATAACTTTTACCAACAAGCATTTCGCACCGTTCTTTGGGAGAACGGTTTGTTGATTACATGAGCTAAACTAAATCTTGTATCATATCATTAGTTTAGATTTTTCTTTTATCTTATCTTATCTTTTTCAAAATCATTATCCAAATGGATACTACCCCTCTTTACAAATACTTGGCACCCAATGGGCAAGCTTGTAGACCTGTGCTATCATCTAAACCTATTCAAAAATTTGGATCTTATGAGTTTCGCCTGGTTGATAGAGATGGTCCAAAACCCTACTTTCTCGGGAGAATTAGACGAAAATCCTTTCATTCATCTCCAAACTTTTGAGGAGACATGTAAATGCCTCCATATTGAAGGCATGTCTTCGAAACTATCCTTTGGACGCTCTTTCCATTCTCTTTGAAAGGAAAAAGCTCGCCAATGGTACAATAGAAATAAAGAAAGAATGGGTGGCAATTGGGAAACTTGTTTAAATGAATTTTGTGCAGATTTCTTTCCCATGTCCAAACTAGTTAACTTTAGGCTCTCAATCCTATCCTCTAAACAAAATCATAATGAATATTTGAGTGCCTATTGGGAACGTTATGATCTTCTTTCCAAATCTGACCTAATCTCGCCATACCGGACCATGTTCTAATTCAACACTTCTATATTGGTCTGAATAGAAAATCTAGAAAATATTTGAACACCTCTGCGAATGGATCTTTCATTCACCTTTCACCCCTGAATGTATTGCTATCTTAAATAAAATAGTGGAAAACAAGGAGGATGATCCAACTGCAGGGAAATATTTAAAAATACAAGAAATAACGAAAGAAGAAAGATTAGCCGAACCCAATTCTATTCCAAATTCTTTACAAATTCCAAATAATCCGAACCTTTAGAAGAACCGGAGGTTACTTCAATCTCTAACTTCTTACTTGATATCAAGGATGATCTCTTTACAGATTATGGAAATACCTCAAAATATCGATTAACATCTCGAGAAGACTAGAACATCACAATCTTATCCTTTAGATTCTTCGATTTGACACATTTAAAAGGAACTACGAAAGAACTTGTCTCAATCATAAGTAGCGAATGGACGAAGAATCGAGCTTTCCTCCGATGTGATCCGTTTGGATTCACCTTCTATACCTATTCGTTGCCAAATTGATAAAGATCCTTTTGATGCTCTTTATAATCCTATAGTGGGGATAAACATCATGGCATTATCCTTTGCTCATGACCTTCTCAAAAATATGCCATTAAGTCCCACTACAAAATTATTATTAAGACCTTCGGGATAAATTATTCAAAGTTCGTGAATTCTTTATGTCTTACCAATCAAGATTAATAACATCATGGTACATCTTAGCTTCTATATCTTTGATATCATGGAGTTTGACCTGCTGATAGGACAACCAATAGAAAGACTTACTTTTAAAGGACAACCCGGAGACTTAGACTTTCAGCTAGACAAAGATCTTCAATTCTTATTACCTATAATCCAAGTCATTCATGCTAAATCCGAGTCTTGTCCGAACCGGATCCTATGGAGAAAGTTAAAGAGGCCACCGTAGAATATTTTGTGGAGTCTAACCAAGAGGATGTTTCGAATTCTTTATTGAAGAAGAGGATGAGAATCCTACTACTTGAGAACCTCTAGATGAATTTGAGAACCCACCTAGACCTCCAATTGAACTTAAACCTTTACCACCGGGCCTCACTTATGCTTTCCTAAATCAAGATCCGTAGTCTCCTGTGATCATAAATGATAAACTTACACCGAGCAGACTCTCGGGTGATAACTGTCTTAGAAAAACATCGCCAAATTTTTAGGCTACGCACTCGATGACCTAAAAGGAATTAGTCCTACTCTCTGCACTCATCGTATTCCTACAGATCCAGATATACCCCCATCTATAGAACCTCAAAGAAGACTCAATAATGCGATGAGAGATGTAGTTAAGAAGGAAGTCCTTAAGTTATTACACGCCGGGATTATATATCCCTGTGCCACATAGTGAGTGGGTATGTACAAGTCGTGCCTAAAAAGGGAGGCATGACAGTTGTTAAGAATGATAAAAATGAATTAATTCCTCAAAGAACTGTTACAGGATGGAGAATGTGCATAGATTATAGAAAACTAAACAAAGCCATAAGGAAAGATCATTTTCCATTGCCTTTCATTGATGAGATGTTAGAACGATTGGAAAAACATTCTTACTTTTGTTTCCTTGATGGATATTCTGGGTATCACCAAATCCCAATCCATCCTAATGATCAAAAGCAAAACCACTTTTACATGCCCATATGGAACTTATGCTTATAGAAGAATGTCTTTTGGGTTATGTAATGCACCCGCTTCTTTTCAAAGATGTATGATGTCTATATTTTTCTGAAATGATTGAAGAGATTATGGAAGTTTTCATGGATGATTTTTTACGTGTATGGAAAAACTTTTTAATGATTGTCTAGAAAACTTAGACAGGGTTTTTGCAAAGATGTGAGGAAAAGCACTTAGTCCTTAATTGGGAAAAATGTCATTTTATGGTTAGAGAAGGAATAGTGCTTGGTCATCTTATTTCGTAAAAGGGAATAGAGGTTGATAAGGCAAAAATAGAAGTTATAGAACGTTACCTCCCCCGTGAATATTAAAGGGATACAAAGTTTTCTAGGCCATGCTGGTTTCTATCGTAGATTCATAAAAGATTTTTCACATATTGCTAGACCACTTACCAACTTGTTAGCCAAAGATGCTCCCTTTGTTTTTGATGATGCTTGTCTTAAAGCTTTTGAAAGTTTGAAAAAGGCTCTTATTTCGCACCAATAATTCAACCCCCTCGATTGGTCTTTGCCTTTTGAAATTATGTGTGATGCCGTTGATTATGCTTTGTGGGGGCAGTGTTAGGGCAAACTAAAGACAAGAAACATCATGCTACTTTGCTTATGCTAGTAAAACTTTGACTGGACCACAACTTAATTATGCTACCACCGAAAAAGAGTTGCTAGCGCTTGTTTATGCTATAGATAAGTTCAGATCTTACTTGGTAGGAGCTAAAGTAATTGTTTACACCGATCATGCCGCTTTGAAATATTTGCTCGCCAAGAAAGATGCTAAACCACGTTTGATAAGATGGATTTTGTTACTCCAAGAGTTTGATTTAGAAATTAAAGATAAGAAAGGAGTAGAAAATTCATTCGTTGTCGATCATTTGTCTAGAATGCATTTTGAAAAAACCCAATGAATTGCCTATTATCGACTCACTTTCGGGGGACGATATGTTTTATCGGATAACCCATACCGATCCCCTCGGTATGCGGATCTTGTTAATTTTATGGTTGCAGGATATGTAGCACCAAGGGCGGATAAGAAGAAGCTTATATATGAAAGTCGTCACCACTTATGGGATGAGCCATATCTCTTCGAGTATGTTCTCGACGGGCTACTCGAAGATGTGTGCCAACCGAAGAAGGACTTCAAATTATTGAAAGATGTCACTCATCACCATATGGAGGTCATTATGGGGCATTCGTAACACATGCAAAGATTTGGCAAGCGTGGATTTTTTGGCCAACCATGTATCAAGACACAAAAGATTTCATCCAAAGATGTGGAGCTTGTCGAGGCACGGAAATATAAATGCAAGAGATGCTATGCCTCTAACAACCAATCTCCGATATAGAACTCTTTGATGTCCGGGGAATTGATTACATGGGACCATTCCCAAAATCTGAAATTATGAATACATCTTAGTAGCAAAGTGGATTATGTTTCAAAATGGGTAGAAGCCTTGCCATGCAAATTAGCGATGGTAGAAGTTCAATCAAGATGTTTGAAGAAACTATATTCCCAAGATTTGGAGTACCTCGAATGGTAATTAGTGACGGAGGAAGCCACTTCATTGATAGAAGATTTCGGCGGTATTTATTGAAGCATGGAGTTCGTCACAACATTGCTACAGCTTACCACCCTCAAACAAGTGGGCAAGCGAGAGACTTCAAATAAACAAATCAAGAATATCTTACGAAAGACAGTTGAAGAAATGGGAACTAAATGGAAGGATAGACTTCGGAAGCATTATGGGCATACGAGAATAACATACAAGACACCAATTAGAATGACACCTTATCAACTTGTCTATGGAAAGACCTGTCATTTGCCCTAGAGCTTGAGTTCAAGGCTCATCAAGCAATCAATAGATGGAATATGAGTCTCGATGCTTTAGGAGTTCAAAGGAAGATGCAATTATCGAATTGAGGAATAGAGAGAGAAAGCTTATCATAATGCCAAGATTTACAAAAGAAAGAACCAAGAGATGGCATGACAAGAAGATTAAGATAAAGACTTTCACTCCAGAGATCGTATTACTCTTTAATTCCGGGTAAAAATTATTCGGGCATGGAAAACTTGAGCAAGTGGGAAGGACCTTTCAAGGTATTAAATTCATCATCACATGGAGCAATCACTCTTCAAGACTCTGAAGGTAAGTTATTCAAGGTAAATGGCCAACGTCTTAAAATTTTTTATGAGCCCGATAAGCCCGATGAAATAAATAAATTAAATAAATTAGATGAAATAGGCTTTATAATTTATCCAACCCAAAGGAATTAATTTTCGTAGAACTTGTTTTTGTGGGCCAAAAGTATAAGCATTACAATTAGAATAGGGATATTAGGCCGTAGGAAAAGGACGGGGCACGGTGCAACAGGGCACTAGCGGCCGGCCCATTGGGCTGGCGGCCGCCAGGCCCGCACCTCTTTTCTTTTCCATTTTTCACCCAGAATACTCTAGAACTTGCCCATTGTAATGACGAATATTCTGAGTCATTTACGTAGGAAAATACTTGTGAGCCTTTCCATCCTATTCCATGCACCTCTCGCCTATATAAACAAGCCTCTTCTCGATCATTTAATCTCATCTTATTCACCCTCCATTAAGACCGACGACCCAGCACCATATATTTTCATCATGAAGAACACCGAGACCCGTATGGTGATCTACGATCCGGTCAAGGCAAAGAACCAATTTGTCCAACTCCATGGCTATAGTTCCGTATAAGCCGAAGCCATTAGTTGTAGTCAATCCACCACCTTCAAATCTGAAGTTTGCACATGGACGGTTGCTTGCACGTAACATGATGGTCGCTGCGACGTGAGCTTAGCTACATCTCTAGGCGTTTAGATACTCGGAGAAGAAGAATACAATGATACTTGAGAAGTTGGGAGTTCTCGAGCACATCCCGAATAAGCGTGCTAAGGATATGTAATACGCTCGAGATTATAAGAGCACTTATAGAGTCGGTTATCAAGTTAGTTATCAAGTCAATTTTGTTTTGAATTAAATTAGCGTTTCGAAATCGGTTGTCGAGTCAAGTTTGTTTGAGTCAATAATAAGTTTGGTTGAATAAATAAAGAGTGCTCTTGCTTCTAATAAATTATTGATCCATTCTCTCGCTTATTATTTTCTATATTTTTGTATATGTTTTTCTTGTCTCCACCATGTTTTTGGATAAAGGATAATAAAGGATAGTGTGGGGAGACAAGATGAACGTCAAGAACAACAAAAAACTGAACCCAAAAAGCGAAGCAAAACAATAAATACAGAACGATGATCCAACACGACGAAGTTCAGGTCCAGGAGCAGCAGAGCTCTGGCGGCCGCCAGAGTGATCCACGCCGGCCGCCAGGCTACCTCCTCGCCTCATCCTCGATTTCTTTGACCTTCGGTTTCATCTCCGAACTTTGCTTTAGTTCATATTTTGGCTTCGCTTACACGGTTTGAACCTCTTGCCGATATGATAATAAAAGAATATAAAAATATGTTGATATGCTTTGCTAAAGATAAACTTACATAATACTTTTTCATGGTTAGAATAATTTTTGTTGAGAAAATAATTTGTTAAAAAACCCAAGTTGCTTAAGTTGTTGTGAAATTTGAGATAGAAGTTTGATGAGAACTTAATTCTTGATATCTTTTTCTCATTGAGAATTTATTTCGAAAATATTAAAATTAATAGCTTTACTTCATCTCTGTGAAAAATGTTATATCCTACTAAAGCCATGCTATGAATATTGAAACCAAAGATTAATCTATTTGCTTTGTGTTGAGCTTTGTCAAATTTTGTGACCCAAGTTGAGAGACTTGTCTAAAGATCAAGATCACGTACACTTGTTTCACGTACACTTGTTTTTAATTATTTATTTATATGCTCCAGTTGTTGATCTCTCTAAATTCAATAAATAATTTTTGTACAGCAAGGCATGGGCTATGCAAAAATAATATGTTTTAAAAAAAAAAAGAAAGAAAAAAGGGAGATGAAAAATGGACAAAAGTCCTACACGGGCGAGAAGAGCCTACCTCCCTAAGAAAAAGAAAGAAAAAGGGAGATGAAAAATGGACAAGTGTCCTACGGGCAGTAGAGCCTACCTCCCTAAGAAAAATAAATAAAGATGAAAAATGGACAAGTGTCCGAGGGTCGAGAGAACCCACATCTTTAAAAGAGAGGAAATAAAAGACAAAAAGTCTAGGGCCAAGAGAGCCCACCTCTCTAAAAAGAAAAAAAAAAAAATTAAAGATAGCCCATGATCTTGTTTGCAAAAATATTTATTTTAAAAGAGAGAAGTAAAAGAGAGCATAGTAGAATTAGCACACACATGCACATCTTGATCTAAGAGGATGTCTTTCCTTGGATCCATCTTTGACATTGCAAATACATGCAAGGTAAATATATTATATCTTTGACAAACCCGAAACTCCGGATACAGCTTATTTAGAAGTGAATATTTTATTTACATATACTATGTGAGGATCCAAAAATACTACATATATATATATATATAATTGTTGAGTGATTTGAGAGTACCACGTAAGAAAAGAAAGTAAGCTATGTTTCTTTTCAAAAATCATTGCAAAAACTCCAAATTGAATTGATTGAAGGAATAAAGTACTACGATATCAATTGTCTTGTTTCTCAATTACTTAAAGATCTTGGTAAAATAAGAATAATAAAATATAAGTGTGACCATGAAATTGTTTTATGCTTGCTATACTTGTCTTGCGACTTTTGTTATAACCATCCTTTTATCGAGACGAGTAAAAGCCTAAGTGTGGGGGAGCTTGTTGACACCTCTTAAGCTATGTTTTTATGTGTCAACTAAACATATAATAAGGTTATAAAAAGAATAGAATGCATAGAATAGGTGTTATAATTGACGAAGTTCCACGAGTTTTGGTGATTTATATCTTTTCGGGGACTTAATAGGTAAATGCCTAAAACTTAGAGAAAACCCCCAAACACTAAGAGATTTACCACGATGAATTTCGATCCGAAAAGTGAACTAAAACAGTCTAGAAGACACCGTAAGACACCGGGGAGAGACGACACCACGGGCCCACAGGAGGCGGCGGCGCCGCCTCGAGATGGGGCCGGCCGCCAGTGGGGCCAGGATGTCGACCCTCATCTTCCTAGGTCGGTTCTAAACCGACTTTGGGGTTGTATCTACGCCGTTGTTGAAGTCGGTTTGATCCAAGGGCCGGCATTCATCCGCCAGACTATATAAGGATGGTCCTACCTCCGGCCTTAGGCATGAAAATCATTATTCATCATACTCGGCTCCGATCATAGCTAGAGCCATACCTCTCTAATTAGAAGAGCTTAAATCAAGTTGAGAGAGATTAGTAGAAAGTTAAGAGATAGATCAAAGAACTCGATTAGAGTTCTAGATCTGTTCTTGAGAGATAAGAAGTAGAGTTGAGGAGAAGTAAGGAGAAGTACCGGATCCATCGGTGACTCTCTACGCTTGTACCTCTGGGATCAAAGGCTTCATTGCACTTGATCTTGAGACTTCTTTGGTGGATCAACCTTATATTTGAGTAAGTTCACTTGTTTATATTTCTTTCGGTTTATGACTCATTAGCCCTGTTTTAAATAGCGCGCTATAGCGCCGCTATAGCGGCTGGAAGCACCTCGCGCTACGCTAAAGCTCGTTTTCGCGCTATTGGCGCTATTCACGCTATAGCGCCTATATAGCGCCGCTATCATCAAGTAGCGCCTAGCGCCGCTAATCTCGCGCTATCACTTTGGATTTCTTTGGATCGAGTAGATTGAGCAGGCCGGCCCATTAGTAAATAAAAAAAAATAGCCCAGCCCATGGGGCTATTCTTTCTACCCTATCTCACGTCCGCACTCAAGCCAAACCCTATCCACGCGCTTTCCCTTCCTCTTCACGCGACCGCCGGCGCGGCGAGGGGAGCCGAGGCCGAAGTCTGCGGGCGGCGGTGCGCGTCGGCAGCAGCGGGCGGACAACAGCGTCTCCGGGCAGCGGGCACGGGCGTCGGCAAGATCGAGGCGGCTACTGCGGCCAGGCAGCGACGCGAGAATGCGTCAGCGCAAGCGGGCGCGCGCGAATGGCGATGGACGAAAGGCGGCTGCAGCCGGGCAGACCCGCGGCGACGAATGGCTTCTCCGACTCAACCGATGGCAACCCAACCGTAGGCAAGTTCACATCCTCTATGTTCAATTGCAAGTTCTTGAACCTGATTTCGGTTAGGGATTTGTCCACTCCAAGTGATTTGTCCACCGATTTGTGCCAATATGCGTGTCTCGGCCTTGTTGATGTGATTTCGCTTAGTGATTTGTATTGTACAGTCTAAGACTCTTGGTGATGTGCCACTTGCCTTAGTGTCTTCTTGTCTTAGTGCCACTTGTTAGTGAGTTAGTGCCCCCAAGTTAGTGTTGATTTCACTATTAGTGCCACTTTGTTAGTGAGTTAGTGCCCCCGTTTGAGTCTTAGCGCTAGGTGGTTTTGGAGTTTTTACTTGCATCCATCCTTGCACTTGCAATGAAAACAACAAAAAGGATAGAGACACCACGCAAGCTAGTGAATGACTCAATGATTTCTTAGTGCTCCTGTTATTTTCATTTCTCATTTGTCCAATGATTTGTACGATGAATGACTCAATGATTTCAATTTTTTGTGTCTCTTTTATAGGCATATCTAGCACCGCATCCACAAAAGCCAGCTCTAAAGTAGATATTGACCCCGCTTGGAAGCATTGCACGATGCCGATGTGAACAAGAAAAATTCTCTCAAGTGCAACTACTATAACAATACTTATCATGGTGGAATAACCGTAATCAAATACCACCTAGGTAAAGTTACTAAATTTGGTGTTGCAACATGTGCTAAAGTCCCAACCGATGTGCAAGAAGAAATGCTTAATTTGGTGACAAAGAAGGTGGAGACAAAGGAAAGGAAGAGCAGGGAGAAAGAACAAGATAGAGCTAAAGTTGATTTGAGCCATTCAAGGAGAACACGGTGATGCGAGATGACAATTCACCAATTCAGTTATTGTGTTGAAGAAGGTGAGAAGCAAAGGTTCTTCTTCGTGTGGACCTATGGATAAGTATTGTAAACCGACACCCGAAGAAATAGTGGCTGTAAGGAGGGGAAAATCTGGTGTTCTTTGAAAAGGTCCAATCCAAGCTATCAACCGAAAAAAAGGAAGAGAAAAGGGACAGGGCATGTGAGTACATATGCCAATTTTTTTATGAGGCGGGTATCCCACACAACACAGTGACATTGCCTAGCTTTGATCTTATGCTTGAGGCTATTGGAGACTTTGGTAGAAACTTGAGAGGACCAACTCCATATGAAATGAGTGGGAAATTCTTACGTAAAAGGAAGAGGAAAGTGCAGGGAGACATTGAAGTCTCACCAAGAGTCTTGGGAGCTACATGGATGCACAATTATTATGACAGATGCTTGGACGGACAAGAGAGGCGAGGTGTGATGAATCTGGTAGTTCATAGTGCACATGGTGTTTGTTTTCTTGACTCGATTGGATTGCTCACCAGAGAAGAAGGATGGCAGGTACATTTTTGAACTGGTTGATAGATGTATTGAGGAAATAGGGGTGCAAAATGTAGTTCAAGTTGTAACTGATAATGCAAGACCCAATGAGGCAAGCAGCAAGTTTGTTGAGAGCAAAGCATCCCTCCATTTTTTGGAATGGTGTCCCCATACCATTGATTTAATGCTAGAAGATATAGGAAAGATCCCAAGAATTGCAACAACAATCAGCAAAGCAAAGTGTTTGACTGTTTTTCTATATGCCCACACTAGAGTTTTGAACCTCATGAGGAAGTTTCTTTCTAGAGATTTGGTAAGGTGTGGTGTTACAAGGTTTGCAACAGCTTATCTCAACTTGAAGAGCTTGCTAGAAAACAAGAAAAGAATTGCGAGAGGCTTTTTAGGGATGATGAGCTCAATGAACTCGGTTACCTAAAAAGTGCCAAAGGACGTAAAGCAAATAGTGTTGTCAAATCTGAAAC
This sequence comes from Hyparrhenia diplandra, assembly GCA_015847255.1. Classification (NCBI taxonomy): domain Eukaryota; kingdom Viridiplantae; phylum Streptophyta; class Magnoliopsida; order Poales; family Poaceae; genus Hyparrhenia; species Hyparrhenia diplandra. The sequence continues at coordinate 588,787 of JADLZK010010699.1, read as the reverse complement.
TTTCGGAAAGGAGTTGAGACTGCTGTAAATTTCTTTGAGCCATTAGCTATTGTGTTGAGGAGAATGGACAAAATGATGTTCCACCATGGGGTTCTTGCATGGTTATCTAATAGAAGCTAAGAATGAGATCTCTAAGAGGTTCAACAATGAGAAGAAAAAGTTTGAGGAAGTTTTTGCAATCATTGACAAAAGGTGGGACAAGAAACTCAAAACACCTTTACATAGGGCTGGTTACTACTTGAACCCTTTCTACTATTATCAAAACATGTTGGATATAGAGCAGGATGCGTCACTTAGAGATGTTTGTAATCACTTGCATTACCAAGCTTGTTCCGTGATGCCGATACTCAAGACAAGATTATTGAAGAGCTTGAAGAATTTCAGAAAGTTGAAGGATCCTTTGGTAAAGAAATTGCTAAAAGGCAGCGAAAAAATATCCATTTTGACCCAGGTATGAAAAATATCCATACTTGTGCTACTGTACTGTAGGGTAATATTAGAGATGCTGTAATATTAGTCTCAACTTCAACTCTAAAATGGTAATATTAGTCTCATTCTTGTGCTACTGTACTTAATTTTGGCATGTTAGCAATACTTAATTCTGTACTGTATAGCTGAAAGAAAGTTGTTTAATGTTGTCTTGTTAGCAATTCTCTACTGTCAATGATTGCAAAACCATGCAAGAACCCCATGTCTTGTTAGTTGTTACTTGTTACCAATTTCTTGTGCTACTGTCACTGATTGTAACCATTTAATATTACTATATTAGTCTCAAAAATATATTGTACAGCTGTACCAACCAAGTACAATGTTGCTCATATGGCTTGTGTTTGTCCCATTTTTTGTAATCTAGCTAAATGGTGGCTGAACCATGGAAGTAGTGCACCCAACCTGAGAAAGTTCGATGCAAGAATTCTAAGTTTGACATGCAGTTCATCGGCTTGTGAGAGATGCTGGAGTTCATTTGAACAAGTATGAATTTGACTTACTTATTTTTTTCGGTTCAGCGGTTCTTTAATGTTGTCTTGTTAGACTTGTTGAAATAAAAAATAATGAAACCTATGCAGGTCCACACAAAGAGACGCAACAGGCTCCTTCATGACAGAATGAAAGATCTTGTGTTTATCAAGTTCAATTCAAGGCTAAGGCAAAAGAAGGACAACAAGGATAAAGATCCAATTGAGAAACCCGTCCATGACGTTGTTTTAGATGATGAAGACAACAAGTGGATCAAATGGCATTGAGCCAATAGAAGCAAATGAAGAGCAAGAAGAAAGGGGTGAAAGTGGAGCACAAGGAGTTGCAACTGTGACACAAGGAGAAGAGAGCTCTAAGAGAGCTAAATTGCAGAAATAATAAGCGAGGAAGAGAAAGAGATTGATCCCTACATTTGATGAAGAGGAGTCATCTCCATCATCCGATGGAGAAGATGACAATGATATGGATATATCTCCTAGTCCTACTATTTCCGAGGATGAAACATACTAATCATGCTCTTGGACTTGTTAGACTTATGGCTGTTTGTGTGGCTTGTTGAGAACTTATTTGCATTGTGAACTTTAAACATGTTTGCTTATGTACTTGACTCATGCCTTCGTGGTCGCTTTTGCGTGGGTGTTGAGAACTTATTTATGCCTTTATTATGGTTATCTTATCACTTATGAAGTTATTAAATTATGTTGGTTGTGGCTTGCTTTATGCTTTAATCCACATTATATTAAGGTTCCTGTTTTTTGAAACTTGATTTAAATAGCGCGCTATAGCGGCGCTATAGCGGCGCCGATGGCGACCGCTACTATACTATAGCGGCGCTATAGCGCGTGGCCATAAGCGGCGCTATAGCGGCGCTTATAGCGCATAGCGTCCCGGAACAGCCCGCCGCTAATTTTCATAGCCCGCGATCAAAAACGTGGCTCATTAGAGTACTTTGATTCTTGTCGCTCTTGAATTGAAGTTGTTACCCCTAGTGCAAACGCGGTGTTTGGGCTAGATAACTCATAAATACACCCTACCGGAAGCGTGGTAGATCGTGGTAGTGACAAGTACCATTGATTTCCTTTTGGATTCCACTTCCTATAGGATAGGACACGTAGGACATAGTTGCTTTGGGGAATAGTAAGTTTCGCCCTTACTTTCCTTTGAGTACGTCCCCATTAAGGAATATCTTCGAGCCTTACAAGGATATAAACTAGACAACCATAAAATTCTTCTCACCTTTTATCTGAACTCCTGTTCCTTCCTACTATCTCAGGGATTAGTTTTGTCTCATTATTCTCACACCATTCTCCCTGTGGATTCGATATTTAAAACCCTCACCGGGTGAAATGCTCATCGTTTCGTTTGCTTGCAAACTATACAAATTTATAAATAATTCTGTAGGATAACTTTTACCAACACTAGACAACCCGTTGAAAGCCTGCAGTATTCGTTCATGGTCTTGTTGTCCCGACCGAGCTTAATGAACTCTCCCAACTTCTTTGCGAGCACTAGCAGTGCGTAGGTCTTCTTAAAAGTTCTTTTAAACCGGAGCCAAGTGATAGGAACATTGGCGGGGTAAAGTAGCACGGTGATTCTTCCACCATATCCTGCGGCTCCCTCCGACAAGTGCGCCGCAAATTCTGCCTTCGAAGTCTCGGCAGATTCACCAACCGAAATTTATCTTCTATCGAGGTCAACCATTCCTCAGCCTCCATGGGTTCATTTGCCACAGTGAACTTTGGTGGTTCCGTGGCCTTAAAGTTCTTATGCGCTGGAATCCATCACCATCGGCACCACCACGGCCTCCTCCCCGCTTTCGGTGTTGCGTGAGATGTTACGCAACTCCCGAGAACCGATCAAAGAATCGCTCCCGGTTCACCGGAGGTGGTGGTCGCCGTCGATCTCCCCAAAGACTTTTGATCGAGTTTGCGGCATCTCGCACATTTGAATCAACAATAACCATCGATGATGTTGTCCAAAGCATAGATATTGAATTTAAGTTACGCGGAATTTATTGAGAGAATAAATTCATCCATAATAACGGGTAACAATAAACTCAATACGGTCTTTCATCAACATCACGGTTATGTCAACGCAATATGTGTACCAAGATTTCGCAACAAAATGTTGCACCACCGACATAATCTCGCAATTGATAAAGGGTCGCAATTACCATAAAACCGATCGCGATATAGGGCACGAACTAAATTAAGGTCTCAACTGATACAATAAGGTCTCGAAATATTACAGATCCAAGTCTTACATGCTGATAGTCTCACGAATTAAAAAGGAAATTACATGATAGTAGTGGCACTACACCGCTAGGCTATAAGGGTGTCTCAACTAGATCAAGGTCTACGTGGTAGCATCTACCGGAATCTAAACATGGCATCACAGTCATCTACTCCCGTGGTGCACGAGAAGTGGGGTCTCCGTCTGGTCCTCCTCGGTTTGGCTAACTTCTGCACTCACTATCACGAAGGTCCTCGTCGATTACGCACCCATGGGGTAGTGGTAGGCATGGTACAAGCGGTAGTACTCCTCTCGCCTGCGTTATTGTACTCACACTCCCGCGTACTCAAGCCTCGCCTTGATCTCCTTGTAAGCGGCCTCGGCTCTCTCTCGTGCCAAGCGAGGCATTACGAAGATGCATGTTTAAGGATCTATTTGCCCTCTCACTAAGCGCCAAGCGTGCTAGAAGACTCGACACACAGCTTCTTCATCTTTGCTAACTCACTTTGCGGGGGTTTTCCTCCTTGCTGCAGGGGGCGACAAGCGGTATTCTTCTCCTCTATAGCACGCCTCGGCATGCCACGCGGCCTCTGCGATCTCGGATCAAGCGGTCTATCTCGCCTCTCTGACGAACCACAGCGCCATAGCTCCATGTGCCTTATCCTGCCCAACCGTCATCATGCATCATAGCGAACCACGGCACTCATGGCGTCACAAGTGCTATCCCTCCTCGTCTCGTCCCTCCGCAAGGGTCCACACCACCACTGCTCCCCAAGCGTGAAAAGGAGGTCGGCCCGGAAAGCCGGAAGCGACCGTCCCAACCAACACCTCGGGGTGATCCACCATCAAATTTCTCCTCCATGCGCAGCGGCATTGTCGGGCTGCAGCCTCGGGTGACAAATCCGTACTCCGTGATGTCCCATCCTACCCATACGACCTTTATGTCAGGGGCGGGGATCACAAGGTGAATCCCGGTAACTATCTCGCTCTGCTGCGGGGCTGTCTCCCAAGTGTACATAGGTGCCTCTGTAGCCAATCTCTTTGAGCACATGCCACAAAGATCGTGGGCATTCAAACTTCTTGTCCGCGATCGTGCCACTACCGAAAACCGGGGTTGGAGCCATCTCAGCAAGATTTAGGAGATAATGTGAGATTGAGAAACAATAGTCCAGTTTTAACAAAATTAGGGCAAGTACTAATTAGGAGAAAAGATGGAAAATGCATGAATGACATGATGTAAAATTTTAAACATGATGCATGCACGTTACCTACGTATCTCACGGAATAGGGAAGAGATTTCTCTATTCATTTTAATGGTGGCAACCTACGATCTCTCAAAAAGAAAACAAGATGTGTCTAGTTGATCTAACGCATTACGCCAAGTAGTGTACCTGCAATTCATTTCAGCCCACAATATATTCTTGCAATGCAAGAATTTAAATTGCATATACCGCTTCGTCGAGTCCACCCAACGGCATCGCATACCATGCGGAAAAAATCACATTTTACACCCAAAGACACACCACTACGGGATTGATTTTGGGAGGTGTTCAGTTTTGATTTTCCATGGCGGGCATTTCAAAAACCGTCACGGAAAAATAGGTGGCCTGGCAGCCCCTGGCTAGAAAACCGCCATGGTTAATCGATTAACCGTGGCGGTTTTTTAAAGAAGTCTGCCATGGAAAATCAGCCTATTAACCAAGGCGGACTCCTTATAAGGCCCGCCATGGTAAATATCCCCGAGGCCCAGGAGGCCGAAGTCCAAAACAAGTCTCCTCTATCGGGCTTATATAAATACAGAAGTTAGGTTTTTCACTCCTCATTATCTCTCAGACTCTCTCTCCCTCTACCTCACCCACCGACCCGGCCCTCTCTCTCTATCTCGCGAGAACCGGGGAGGCCGGCCAGGCGGAGCTCCTTCCAGCTGTGGGGGGCGGCATGGTGGGCGGCAGCCTTGAAGGGAGAGGCGGATCCAGCGGCGTGGGGCGGATCCGGCGCGGGAGGGCGGATCCGGGCGTCCCGGCATCGGCGGCGGCGTCCGGCGTCCCAAGCTCGAGGGGGCGGATCCGGCGGCGTCGAGCTCGGCGGCGGAGGCCGGCGGCGCGCTTCGGCGCGGCGAAGGTGGTGGATCGCGACAACGATGGCGGCCCTTTCCCGAGGTCGGCGGCGGCGCCCTTCCCGAGCACGGCGGCGGCGATCCCTTCCCCGAGGTCGCCGGATCCGCGGCCGTGGTGGCGGATCGCCGCCGCGGCGGCGGATCTGCGGCCGTGGTGGCCGGATCGGGCGGCAACGCGTGCACCACGCCGGCGGCGGTGGGCCGGGCTCGCGGGGCGGGCCTGGATGGGCTCCGGTGGGCTCGTGGGTTTTTTATTTTTTATTTTTATTTTAGGTGGCGGGCAAAAATAACCGCCACGGAAGTTCCCGATTTTCCGTGACCTTGTGTTCGCGGGCAAGAAAAAACCGCCACGTAAAATAAAATTTGCCCGCCATGCAAGTTCATTTATGTAGTAGTGACACTGTGTACCCATACACAAGTCTACGGGGGCACTACCCGACCACGGAGCTCTCAAAATCATTTTATTCCCCCAAGACCGGCATACGTCCGATCATGCTCTCACAGCTCACACCATTACCTTGGGCGTAGAGGCATTTGAACAACCATTACACGGGCGTAGAGGCATTTCGATCCATTCATGACTACTCAAGTGAGTAGCCCTCGTACTCACGGCGCGCACGGCAACCAAGCACAAAACAACAAAATATGATGCAATAACCCATTCCCGTTAGCCAAGCCACCTGACCGTCCTTAATTGGGCATAAAGGGTATGACCAAGGCACTAATAAATTTTGCAAACCTTTTACTCACACCACTTAAAAGATTTTGTTTCGCAAACTTTTTCGCAAAAAGATTAGTGGTTCATTTTAATTTAAATACCAGGTCGGACTTGTAATTACCAAACTAAGCTCGATGCCACCTGTGACAGAGCCGACCAATTTATAAGAAATCAAGTATAATTCGCAATCACCGAAGCAATTGCGATCTACACTTGAGTCCATATAAACCCGGTATTCCGAAATCTCGAGTGATTTCAAACTCATCAACAACACAACACGATCGTTGAGCTTGGTAGTAACATCTGCCGCAGATATTTCAAACCAAATTCGATATATTAAACATCGAGTGCGAAGTATAATTTATTACAAACTCGGTTCAAGTGCGGAAGCGATGGTTGCGAAAAACCAAATAGTCTTTTTAACGAAAACAAATATAAGATAGTGCCGGTAGATAGTCATCCCTCAGCGGCGATGAGGACAGGGGATATAGAATTGCCTTGCCCCGGCCTTACCCTTCATCAACAGGGAAACAGACAAGTCTTACAATAACCATGGTAAATATGATCACCGCAACAATGGGAATAAAACGCCGAGTACAAAATACTCAGGCTAGACTTACCCGGCCCAAAATAAAATAAAAGACTCCAAGGATCATGCTAGGCTTTATATGGGGTTTAGCCGACTCACATTAATTTCGCAAAATAAAGTTGTTTAGTGAGCCTACTCATACTACTTGTACTTTTCCAAAGTTAACAGGGTACTTAATTAACTACATAACATAGATCCCAGATAGTCAAGATTAAACATTGCTTAGTAGAATAAATAACAAAGATAAGTAACTTGATCGTAATTATATCGGCCGCAACATGATAATAACATATATTGTATTAATTAGACTACATTGCCGTGGACGCAACCCGGGTTCTCACTAACCGAGAGAGATGGCGATTCGAATCGATTTGCAAACCAGGTGGCGAATACCCCGACACACACCAAGTCTACTTTGCAAAGGCGGACCCGATTACTCCCAAGACGTTACGGGGCGTAAAAGTCTCGGTCTTGCCGGCTACCCCTCCTTCTCGGGTGCCAAGTGAGCATACAACGAGGATGACGCCATCGCGGCGCATCTTCTTGCACCCAATAAAAATCCCCCATCCACCAACGCCAAAGGAGGAGCGATAAAAGCGAAAGCATGGCCGCCCCTAACATTCTTGCGAGCCGTGGGCTCACGACCCGGCCCGAGCCTACTAAATGCCGTGCGTTCAACTTCCGACCACATTCCGACAAAGTATGAGTCCTTAATCGATCGATGGAAAGACCACAAGTTCCATCCAATCTAACATGTTTTATTAGGCGGGTTCTCAGCAGCGGCTCGACAATCACCCATGTGATTGTTCACAACATAACCTCAAGTGACCGCAATCAATCGTCTCTCGCAAACATGGTAATCGAGCATTAACCTAGACCTCTATATAGGACTGAGCAAATTATCTCAAACTTTACCAGCAAAGTAAATCAAGTAATTATCTACTAAATAAACCTACTGGACATGTCAAAATATAATCTAAAGCACATAAAATAACATGCCCTAGCAAACACTACACTTGCACCCTATAATTAAATAAAATGCTAGAACAAGAAAATGCCAAAACTACTAAGCTGATCAAACCAAGCTTACTAACAGATCATATTCATGCTAGGAACACATAATAAAAATACTAACACACATTATATTCATATAAACATATATTTCTAGCCTATTTTCCATGCATCATAAATATGATAAATATAGAACTACTTCAGAAAATTCTACCAAAATTACCAGAGCATCTTACTAACATATAAGAGCTACCATAAAAATTTCATGGCAAGATCATGCCTACACTGCTTTACACAAAAAATGACAAGTTTACCCTAAACCTAGGCATGAAAATACTTTGTACTATGAAAAGTGTCGACAACAGATTTCTGAGTATGAAAGGCTCCTAAAACCTATCAAACACAAACATACCAAGTTTCACATCCAAAACCCTACTATTTATTTTTCTATGAATTTCTAAAAGATCACATAGCAATTAACACATAAATAGAAAATCACATTTCTTCTCTTCTTTAAACATACTATGCATGATATTTTTCTAGACTCTACTCACAAAAAAACAAGCACTTTTTTGTACAGAAAGCATATTTTTATCTTGTACCAATTAAAAGATATGATTTTCCTCAATTTCCATGCATTTCTAGCCATAAATAAAACTCTATATAAAAGTTCTCGAAAAAATAGGATTTCATATTTTTATATCAGTATCCTATCTTCTAACAAGCATGTCAAAATTTGTTTCACTCAAAAAGGACTCAAAATGACCAAGATATGAATTTCTAAAGCATTTCATTCATTTTACGGAAAAACGAAAAAAAAAAGGAAAAGAAAAAGGCGCGGGGCCCAGCGTGTCGGACTTTTGAACGAGGGCACGGCGGGCGCTGGGCGCTGACGTCGGCGCCCGGCCGTTCTCCGGCGAAAGACGGCGAAACTTACTCAACTAGCTAGCTCGAAACCTCAAGCACCTCTAGCGACGCTAAAACACGAAAAAAGAAGAAGCTAGGCTCGATCTATGAGCTCGATCGAGCGGTTTGCCCCAACGGCGGCCATGGCGGCTTCCCGGCGGGCGCTTCGGGATGTAGAAATGGGGGCCCTACCACGACCTTTACCTCGATTCGTTGCCGGATTTGAGTAGAGGACAAGTAGCGGAGCTAGGGGCGTGGTTTGAGGTGGTTTGGTGCGACGACGGCGACGAACCACGACGCGGCGGAGCTCGCGACACGGGGCGGCAATGGCGTCTTGCGGCGGCAAAGTTCGGCGTTCCCGGATGGCTAGCGGCGCGGGAGCGAGGCTAGGGTTAGGGCGCGGGCCGGCGTCTATTTATGCGCGCGGCGACCCGTACCGCCCATCCGCCCGTCACGCCGGCGGCCGTGCGGAAGCCACGTCGGCGCGGGCGGTGTCGGCCGGCGAGCTGCCGATACACCCCCTACTCTGTTTTCTGGATCAGTGACTGTTTTTGGCCTATGCATCAAGATCCGTGTAGAATTTGGAAAAAGTCAAAACATCAACTTTGTAGAGAATTTCATAAGCTACAAAACACTCAATATGAACTTTTTCTAATTCGGCCTAGATTTGAAACTAAAAATTAAAAAAACAGCAAGGTCAAACTAAACTAGTCAAAACAGAGTTTGAATTTGACTCAAATTTGACCCAAATTGTTAGGCACTATTTGAACCATTTCCAAACCTTTTCACAAGAAACTTATAACAGATCATTTGTTCCACATAAAAAGTACTACATTTCATCTATAGAAACTTTTTTGCTAGAAACACTTCTATCAAGCACTTTTGAAATGAGTTTCAAAATGGGTCAAAGAGGTTTGACACTCTAGGGCTATTTTATAAAATTTCTCTAAATTGAAACACAAGCTCAAACATGGCCCTAAATTATGTCAAAAATACATCTAGGCATAATCTAGGTCCAAAACATCATTATAGCAAAGGTCCTATAGTAGCTAGATCAAACAAGCATGAAATGAGAGCAACTCAAAGTAAATGCTACTATCAACTTGCTTATGCATGAAATGATGATCATGATATGCAAATGATCATGTTTTCAAGATGCTTAACACCTAGGGTGTTACAGCCTCACCCATGGGTATAATCCGAATACTTTGCTTATGCTATTGCTTACTTTGCTCGGGTCTAGTAGGCTTTGCATATGATGCTAGTTGCAGTAGCATGTTAAATTTATCTATGCCTATGATGTTCCCTGTTAGCATATATGATATCGCTTTTTTATGGGTTAATATATCTCGTAATATGCCTAAATATTCAACATTCCAAAAACTTGATAGGTTCATTACGAGCTATAAGATCTAGCGTGTCCGATCCAAGTTGTGGTTTACCGCAATGAGATGTGAGCATGTGATCGGGAAAGCGCACTGATCCTCCTCTTTCTGGCGAGGAAGAACGGAGTTTCAAAGAGGGTAGATAACCTGTTCCGAGGTGCTCTCATCAGCATTATACCCGAGTATGATGCAAGTGTATATGGATCTGCCCTCGGGCAAGGACATGTGGGATACACTTGAGGCCAAGTTCGGGGTCCCGATGCCGGCAGAGAGTCAGACATCATGGAGCGATACTATGACTTCAAAATGGTCAATGACCGTTACGTGGTCCAAAGCTCATGAGATACGATGCTTTGGTTAAGGAACTCAAGAACATGGAGTGTGTGCTTCCCGACAAGTTTGTGGTCGGGCGGTATCATTGCCAAGCTGCCACCTACTTGGTCGACTTTGCCACTACTATGAGGCACAGGGGACGCAGCGTTCAAGTGTGAATGACCTGATTTCCATCCTCACCGGCCGAAGAGAATGCAAGGGCTAAAGAGAGCCGTGGCAAGAAGGTGTATGAGGAGGGAGGCTCTAGCGCCAACATGGTGCGTAAGAGGAACCCTCAGAACCATCAGAGGAAGAAGAAGAATCCTCAGAACAAGAATGCTGTCAAGCCAAAGGCTGCAAACTTCAAGAAGAAGAGCAACAAAGAAAAGGGTCTTTGCTATGCTCGTGGTGGAGAGGGCCACTTTGCGAAAAGATTGCCCCGACCGTGGGATAAGGTGAAGAAGTCTGCAAACATGGTGATTAGTGAGGCCGAAGGATCGGGGTACGGTAAATGTTTACCTACAGCTTCTTTCGGTTTGTCTCTCTTTGATTGGTGGGTTGACACGGGCCTAATGTTCATGTATGTGCGACATTTCTTTGTTTTCTACTTACCAGGATGGCGGTCGAGGTTCCTCCTGGCGATGGGGAACGGACTTATGCATCCATGCGTGGTGTTGGTACGGTCAATCTGAAGTTTACTTCGGGAAAGATCGTGCAGCTGAAGAACGTGCAGCATGTCCCCGCTATCAAGAAAAATCTAGTGAGCGGCTCTCTACTGTGTAGGGATGGCTACAAGCTTGTCTTTGAGTCCAATAAATGTGTTGTATCCAAGTGTGGAACTTTTGTTGGAAAAGGCTATGAAAGCGGAGGCTTGTTCCGCTTATCTTTGATGGATTCTAGTTCTAAATTTGTAAACCATGTGAGACATGGTGATGAACCTAATGTTTGGCATTCGAGATTATGTCACATCAGCTTTGGGTGCATGACGTGCTTAGCTAATTTGAAATTAATCCCTAGATTCGATATGATCAAAGGAGAGAAGTGCCATGCGTGCGTTCAAGCAAAGCAACCTCGCAAACCTCACAAGGCTGTGAAAGAGCCGAGGAATTTGGCACCTCTAGATCTCATTCATTCTGATTTGTACGAGATGAATGGTGTGCTAACAATAGGATGAAAGAAATATTTCATGACTTTTAATTGATGATAGCACTAGATATTGCCGCATATACTTGTTAACAACAAAGGATGAAGCATTACATTACTTTAAAATCTATAAAGCTGAAGTGGAAAACCAACTCGAAAGAAAAAATCAAACGGGTTGCGGTCCGATCGCGGAGGAGAATATTTCTCCCATGAGTTTGACTCATTCTACGATGAACATGGAATTATTCATGAGAGGACACCGCCTTACTCCCCCAGTCAAATGGAGTTGCCAAAAGAAAGAACCGCCGCCGTGACTTGGTAAATGCCATGCTTTGACACCTGCGGGGCTATCCAAGGAATGGTGGGGTGAGGCTATATTGATTTGCGAGTCATGTCCTGAATAGAGTTCCTACAAAGAACAAAGAGGTAACACCATTCGAGGAATGGGAAAAGAGAAAAAACTAAATCTCTCATACTTGCGCAGCGTGGGGATGTTTGGCAAAAATGAGTGTGCCAATAACCAAAAAGCGCAAACTTGGACCAAAGACCGTTGATTGTGTATTCATTGGTTATGCACTAAACAAAGTGGGATATAGATTTCTGGTCATCCAAGATGGAGTGCCCGACATGCGGCGTCGGTGCTATTATGGAATCGAGAGATGCTACATTCTTTGAGAATGAATTTCCTATGAGAGGAAGTAAAGTGGGCAAGTCTAGTCATGAACCGACTATTTCCCCCGATGTACCTATGCCAACAGAGATTGTTGAGCAAACAACTGTGGAAAGTCCTGAGGAGGATAATAGTGAGGTCACTCGAAAGAGCAAGAGACAGAGGGTTGCAAAATCCTTTGGTGATGACTTTACTATATACCTTGTGGATGACACCCCAAATACCATTGGTGAAGCATATTCCTCTCCGGACGCCGACTACTTTGAAGGAAGCGATGCGGTGTGAGATGGACTCGATTATGACTAATGGAACCTGGGAAGTTGTAGACCGTCCCTATGGGTGTAAACCTGTGGGGTGCAAATGGGTGTTCAAGAAAAAGCTAAGGCCCGATGGTACCGTTGAAAAGTACAAGGCCAGGCTCGTGGCTAAGGGTTATACCTAGAAAGAAGGCGAGGACTTCTTTGATACCTATTCACCGATTGCCCGACCGACCACTATTTGTGTATTACTGCGCCTCCTTCTTTGCCTCCCAAAATCTTCTCGTCCCACCAAATGGATGTTAAGACAGCTTTTCTAAATGGACATTTAGAAGAGGAAATTTACATGAAGCAGCGACGAAGGGTTTGAAGTAAAGGGTCAAGAAGGAAAGGTGTGTATAGTTTGACAAAACCATGACATCTGGCGGCTTTGTTGCGAATGAAGCCGGCAGTGTGTGTACTACCGCTATGGTGGGGGAGAAGGAGTAATCCTATGCTTGTATGTGGATGACATACTAATACTTGGGACAAGCCTTAATGTGATTGAGGAAGTCAAGGCTTTCTTGTCACAAAATTTTGACATGAAAGACACGGGAGTAGCTGATGTAATATTGAACATAAAGCCTGCCGAGGGAAGAAAATGGTGGGGTAACATTGGTACAATCTCACTATGTAGAGAAAGTTTTAAGTCTTGCTTTGGCTACAATGATCACAAACCTATTTCTACTCCATACGATCCCAAAGATAATCCCGAGAAAGAACCAGAAGGATAATGAGAGATCACCGAGATACTCCCAAATAATTGGCTCTCTAATGTACCGGCCGGTCGCGACAAGGCGACATCTCTTATCTTTGTGAGCAAATTGAGTCGATTCACATCGAATCCGGGAGATGATCATTGGAACGCTCTTGAGAGAGTAATGCGATACGAAGGGTACGACCGAGCTTTGGCATTCACTACAATCGATACCCAAAAGTATTGGAGGGATATAGTGATGCAAACCCGGATATCTCGATGCCGATGGTTTGAAAGCCACAAGTGGATATACGTTCACACTTGGAGGTGGCGCTTGTTTCCTCGGAAGTCTTGCAAGCGCATCTATCATGACGAAGTCAAGCGTAACTAACGAGCACTTGATACCGCCTCTGTGAGGCCGAAAGTGGCTTCATGAGCTCCTAATGGATCCGCCCCGGTGGTTGAGAAACCTATACTGTAGTGTCTATGAACCGTGATAATCAAACGCTGATAACCAAAGTTCATAGTTCAAAGGACAACATGAAGACCACCGGACACGTGAGACGACGATTGAAATCTGTCAGAAAACTGAGAAACTCCGGAGTAATAGCTGTGGACTATGTCCATACGTCTAAAAATCTGGCAGATCAATTTACTAAGGGACTGTCACGGAATGTGATAGATAGTGCATCGAGTGAGATGGGACTGAGACCCACCTCGAGATTTATCACAGTGGTAACCTATTCTATGTGATCGAAGATTCCGTGAAGTAGGGTAGCGAGACAAGCCGGGTGGTAGATCGTGAGAGAAGAGACCCTTGCAAAGGTTCATCTCTTTAGTAAATGCACTTCTCTTCTATCTCGTATGGCGATGGTATAGACCTTAATGTGCTTTGAGTGGCTATTTAAAGCAGAGATGTCATCCTACAGGATATCTTAAAAGAAGCACACCTATATGGGTTCGACTGCTAGTCACGGTCTATGAGATTCGGGTGATCTCTAGATACTCATGAAAAGGCTTGGAGATTGACTTATATGCTCCAACCAGAGGGGATGCTCTAGACAGCCCAAGATCGCTTAAGAACCGAGTAAGCTCTACTTTGCACAAAAACTGTCAATTCAAGGCATAGTCCATTGATCGGTTGAACTAAAGCAAGCTCCCATCCTAGATGGATGTTCAACTTAACAGCCTCCATCGAAACACCGGTATATCAAACAAGCTTAGAAACTGAGACCATATTTCGTGCGGGCTTTGGACTTTGGTGGGGATTGTTGGATTAATTAGGCTTAGCCCATTAGTTAACTAGCAATTAATCAAGGAAACTCCAAAGGCCCACACATTTATGGTAAGTGGAGGGATTAGTATCACATGGTACACTCACCGAGAGAGTGCTTAACTTAAATAGTGGATTAGTTGGTGCTCTCTGCGAGGAGTGAGAGGGAACATGGGGAAGCCACGCCAAGCCCGCCGCCGCCGCCGCGTCGCGTCGAGCCGAGCCGCGACGCGACGCCGTGGCCTTGGCCTTGGCCGGACGTGATGTGATTGTGCCTTTTTGTGGCACACCGAAATGGCCTGTGCAACGGCCGCAAAGGGCATAAGGGTAAACATACTTGCGCGGTGTGCGCCTAGCCGAGGGCTAAAGGGTAACCGCACATGTGCAAAGTGTGCGCCCTAGCCGAGGGTAAGAGGGTAAAAGCACATGTGCGATGTTTGCTCTAGCTGGCACTATAAATAAGACAGCCTCCCCCCGCCATCCCTATCTAGCAGCCTGCCACCCTTCTCTGTCCAATCGTTCTTGAGCTTGAGCTGAAGTCTCGCATCTCTCCTGAGCTCTCCTCGCTACGCAAGACAGGGACCTCCGGCCGAGCAGGCCTCCGGAACTCCGTCCGTCAAGCGTACCTGCACGGGTAGGCGGGCGATCAAGTTTTTGGGGAGCGCCCTCAAGCGCGACTGCTCCTTCCCGTGACCGATGGCTCCTACGACGAAGAGCCGCCACCGACGCCAACGCGTTGCTGCAACCGGATCTGGTGATGTGCATGCCGCGGGCACCGCAGCCTCACCCATGGGTATAATCCGAATACTTTGCTTATGCTATTGCTTACTGTCTGGGTCTAGTAGGCTTTGCATATGATGCTAGTTGCAGTAGCATGTTAAATTTATCTATGCCTATGATGTTCCTGTTAGCATACATGATATCGTTTTTATGGGTTAATATATCTCGTAATATGCCTAAATATTCAACACTACAAACCATGGCTGGTGGGGTTTGGTGAAAGATCCTCCCTAAAACCTTGAGCAGTCAAACGAAGCCTAAGGTGAGGCAAAAGGATGACACAAATCCACTTGTACATTTAAAAATCGTGTCAGCATCGTGAAGACACTGAAGAGAAATCAAATACATTATCTGCTGGGTTTTCATCAAAACATTATCTCCTAGGTTGCGTTGTATGGTCGCCCCGGGCTCAGACAACAGATGTTCCAACGATGATTCCATCGCCGAGGGCGCGGGGGTACTTGTTCTGTGTCTTTAGAGGTCCAATCGTGAGCCTCCTGTGCAGTGCTTTGCCCTGCAGAAACAGAGAGTCCAGTACCTCTCGCAAGGAAGACGTTGGTAGTGCAGCGTGGGGCAAGCTCATGGAGGCGCGTCATGTGAAGCCGCCACCCCCCCTGTCCAAGACGTCATGGTAACAGATTCCTTAGTACAGACATACTCATCAAGAAGTGTCGGCCTGTGATCACCATCGTCTGTTTTGTACCGTCTGGTTATCTGTGCTAAGGAGTCTGTTACAGTGGTAGGGGGATATGCGCATCCTTCTGATGAGTATGTCTCAAGTTTCTGATAGCTTACTTTTGTCTTTGATCTGCTTTTCATCCTCATGTTTAGTAACTCTGCTGCCTGTCTAGATCTTCTAGACAAACTGCTGTATTTCCGTTTGATGTAATGGAAATGGGGTCTCCCTCGTTCAATAAAAAAAGTGAAGCCCCCCACACCCCCCAAAAAAATCTAGAATATTATTGACCAAATAATGAGTCAGTCAATAATAATATTTTTGGAGAAGAAACAACACAAGCGGCTGAGTGGAACGAGAAGGAATAGCTGCCTATCGCCTTCCTTTTAAGTTTTATTATCCCAAGACTACATACATGTGTCCAAAAGCTTTCAACTGGTACAACATTTTTTTTGTGCAATCACGCAAACAAACAACCATGTTGTGTTGTTTCTATTGTCAATAAACCATAGGGCGAATTAAAGATGAGAACTTCTATGTCATGGTTAACAATATTTTTGTATAAGCCATCCAAACTCCAAAGGAAAAAAAGAAGGACAAAGAATAGCGAGAGTGCAAGACTCCAACATGTCACAAACCGCTTCCGGTCAACAAGGGGGGAAGACGGAAGGCGTGACATGGCATCGCTGGGCACGCCAAGACGGGGGCGCGGGTAGCGGCAGCCGGTGGCGCGATGGCGGCGGGCGCTGGGCGGCAGCGGCGGCGGCGGGCGATCGGTCGAGGGCGGCGGCGGCCTTGTGGCAGCGGTGGCGCAGAGTTGAGGATAGAAGGGTTTAACCCTAAATTATTCTTGATTGATTGTCTCACAATAGTTGCCCCCACGAAAAAAATAGCGCGCTATAGCGCCAATTGAAACACCGCGACGCTTATTGTCAATTTCCACGCTATTGGCGCTATTGGAGCTATAGCGTGCTCTTTCCACGCTATTCGCGCTATAGTGTGCTATTTTCATGCTATTGGCGCTATAGCGGTAGCAAAGAAGGTCGGGCGCTATCGCGCATAGCTGCCGCTATAGTGGCGCAATAATGCCGACCATCCTGGTCCCAGTGCCACGGCTGTCGAATTAGCCTCCTCAGACACGGGTAATGTTTTCCTCACATTAATCAGTTCCAATGAGTCTCCTATCCTTTGAAATGTTAGTATTTTTGTTAGTATTTGCAGTGCTTTCTCCTCTTGTTCTGAAGGTACTAGCCACTTGTCTTCCTTTGCTACTTTTGACTTGTGGGATGTGCTTACTAGCTATATATTCTTTTTTAAAAAATTACACAGTACAACGCAGACGCTGAACACGCACGTACACACACAAATACACAAACCTATATATTCTGCCTAGACTAGTAAGGGGAAATCTTAAAACTAGCACTGTATATATATATCATGTGTTTACTTTTTGCACCGTAGCCCAAATTTATTTATTTATCTCTAATAAATGGAAAAATGCTACACATGAATCAAGCTCACTCCCCTGGCACATGTACTTTGCTATAGTCTATTAGAAGCTAATGGAGAGTGGATTGTAAATTTGTAATAACCCTAAGCCGGTAATCTAGTTCCGTTAAAGCTGCCCTTTTGTTTCAGCTTAGAATTGTCAAAAAGGTACAACCCAAATTCCTAAGCTAAAACAAATAATAGGGATTTAGAAAGTTGTACATACACAATTTTTGTTATACTATAATAGAAATCGGGCTTCTAATTGTCCAATGGCTTTTGCACAACTCTCAAAGCATTGGAGAAATTGGAGAAAGACCCTTTCTGAGAAGATAGTTTCAAAACTTACCTATATTTGCTTTAAAAGAAATCGTCTTTCAACAATAATTTCTTTTTGGAGAAGTTCAACAATAAATTTTCCCAAAAGCAGATTATTTTTTTTTGAGAATGACATAGTACAACGCAGATGTTCACAACACGCACGCACACTCACCCCTATGAACACACGTACGCAAACCCTACCCCTATGAGCACCTTCGAAGGACTGAGCACCCGACAGATCTGGAGATTCTCGAAGTCACCGTTGGCGCCTCGTTGTCGACGGAAACGTCGCTTACCACTTAATGCATAACGCCGGAAATCCTGGAAAAATCCCAAGAAAATGTGCGAGCACCAGGATTTGAACCGGCGGTGGGTAGCGTCCCCACCGACCGCCCTACCATTGGACTACAAGCCAATTCGCAAACCAGATTTCTTTCGTAACGTTTCCTGACAGCTAGCTTCTTACAACTTGTGGCAGGAACTCAAACAAACGGGCCCATACGTAGGATCTTGGTGCCAAGGAGAAGGAGGTCGTCAGCAAGAACAGCAAAGTGATCATAACCTCGTCGCCCTCCAGTTCCATCACCTCGATCATGTACTTGTAGTGGTCGATCAGTGTACCTCCGCCTTGCGACCGATTATTGGCATCGCCTCCATCGATGTCATTCGGACGTAGGAGAGGAGTGTACGCCGGAAAGGCTCTCTAGGTTTCCAAACATGCTCATATCTGAACCGATTTGTATGGAAGATTGAAGCTTGCTCGGCTGCACTTCTTCGCACCCCTGTGGCAGCGGCTATTTACTATGCATGAACTATGTATGTCGGTTTTGGAAACAGTTTGAGACACCATATCGGTTGTTTATTTAGAATAAATTTTACAATGAGATCAATATATTTTTCTTAACCTTTTCTTTTATTGTTAAAAAGAATCGGCATTTCTTACATACTATTTCAGCATTTTGATATAATGAATTCCTATGACGTGTCCCATATCAAATGGTCTTAAGCTTTCAAAATTTTTGAATCAATTCATCAACACTGTCAACCTTATCCCCATTTTTTTCAAACTTTGTTGAGCCATGCACGGACGGACGGTTAGTTGGGCCATCTGGGCTGTTTGATCTCGTTGCTGGTTTCTCACCTTCACGGACGGTTAGTTGGGCCATCTGGGCTGTTTGATCTCGTTGCTGGTTTCTCACCTTCCAGCCTTCAAGGCCCAACTAGCGGCCTTCGTCGATTTGCTCATTCAGTCTAGTAAAAGCTCTGGAGTTGTTTTGGCGGGAAAAAGGGTGATTAGCTAGCGCGCGGGGGGCATAAAGATTGCATTGCTGCCTGGCTAGCAGCCTCATGTACAACATAGTCGATGTGGCATATTAATATCAGTTCAAGTACTCATTCATAAATTTAACCAACTTCATTATAAGAAGGAATATCAATATTTACAGGACCAAATAGTAAATACGTTGGAAAAATAGTTTGACTAATAACACTACTACAGTTCTCGATTTATGGTGGCGGGCAAAAAAAAAATTTCGGTGGCGGTTTTCATAACCGCCACCGACGGCGGGTCACGGAAAATCATGCATTTTCCATGGCGGTTTATTTGCCCGCCATGGTTAATAAAAAATAAAAAAGGAAAGCCCACCAAAACCCACAGCCCGCCCCGCGCTAGGGTTTCAGGGCCCGCAGCAGAAAGCCCCGCAGCCCCCGCCGCCGCGCCGCCGCCCGGCCGCCGCCATGGGCGGATCCGTGGCATAGAGGCCGATCTACCCTCCCGCCACCGGATCGGGCCTCCCGCCGGCGGATCCGGAGGGGTAGGGAGGAGGGGTATGGCCGCCGCCGTGGATGGAGCCGCCGCCGACCCGCGTGCACGACGCCACCTCCACCACCGGATCCACGCCGGTGCAGCCGCCCCGAGCTCCGCCGCCGGACCGCCCAAGCGTGGACGACGTCGCCCCGAGCTCCACCGCCGGATCCGCGTGTGGACGCCGCCACCGCCGTCATGGTCTTTGGAGGGGCAGCGCGCCGCCGACTTGCCGGAGAGGAAGGGGCCGCGCGACGGAGAGGTAGAGGAGGAAGGGGAGGGGGCGCCCCCGACGGGAGAGGGAAGGGGGAGCGCGCGCGGCGCGCGACGCGAGAGGAAGGGGAGGGTGCGGCCGAGGCCGGGAAGAGGGTGAGGGGCGCCGATTAGGAGAGAGAGAGGGTGAGTGGTGACTGAAAACGCTAAGTCTTGTATATATAGTAGACTGTAATATCAGACATCTATTGGGCTTAAATGGGCTGTTTTGGGCTTTGATTTACGGTGGCGGTTTTTATAAAAACCGCCACGGTTAATCAATTTACCGTGGCGGTTATTATGACCGCCACGCAAAATAAAAAAATAACCGCCACGGTTAATCATAATATTAACCGTGGCGGTTTTTCAAATGCCCGCCACGGAAAATGAAATCTAAACACCACGTAAAATCAATTTTGTAGTAGTGTAATTCTATCAATTTTAGAAAATCATAAAAAAATTGACTCAAGAATACTCGAAAAGTTGATTATTTGAGTGCTGATGAGATAGTAGCGTATGATGTCAGAAACTATCAGTATCACTTGATGTCAGAAAGTAGATTGGGCTGGGTAATATTTTTCCTTTTCCCCAGGAAGTACGTAATAACAAATATAATCATGTACTAATTGCATTTAACTTGGTTGTGACAATAATTGTGCTAATTGTACGTTTGGTGCTCGGTTCTGACATTTAGAATTCATCACTGTTATCTGATGACTACCATTCATTTCTTCTCTGAAGCAGCTAGATCAGAACAACGTTGGGCATGTCGCACCGGAACAACACGCCGCACGTGCAGTGAGGAGATTGATGGTGAAATAGATCGAACACGAGGAGCAGTCAGCGGAAATCAACGATCCCGGAGGCGCCATAGTTCATTGCCATGACCACAAATAGTGTCACGTCACATGACAAATCATGAGACGAG
The DNA here is from genome assembly GCA_015847255.1 of Hyparrhenia diplandra. Taxonomy (NCBI): domain Eukaryota; kingdom Viridiplantae; phylum Streptophyta; class Magnoliopsida; order Poales; family Poaceae; genus Hyparrhenia; species Hyparrhenia diplandra. The sequence goes on along the minus strand of JADLZK010010699.1, from coordinate 568,212 downwards.
TAACCTGTCAGGATTCCCCAACCCATGCGAGGAGTTAAAAAACCAGACTTGTTCTCACCAAATGGCTGCGTAAGATAATGTTCCCATTTGCTCTGTCTTCACGATGCACCTATATATGGCCTGATTTTAAAATGTGCAAGTGGATTTGGTTCCATCCTTTTGTCTCACCTTATATGTTTGGTAAGAGTTGAATGGTGCCATGAAACGTATTCTTTTTATAAGGTGTATGACATCGATGCCATACCAAACATACAAGTCCTTGCAATATATGGCAAATATACTTCAAAAATAACAACTTGTTCCACAAGACCAGAACTCGTCGATTGTTGGAGTCTCGCACTCTCGCTTATACAAAAATATTGTTAACCCCATAGAGGTTCTCGTCTTTATTTGTCCTGCGCTTTCTTGACAATAGAACAACACAACATGGTTGTTTGTTTGCGTGCGTGAATTCAGAAAAAAAAATGCCGTGGCAGTTGAAAGCTTTTGGACACATGTACATAGTCTAGGGATAATAAAACTTAAAACGAAGGTGATAGGCAGCTTAGCAGATTTTGAGTCCCACCAAAGCATGTGCAGTTTGGCTATTCCTTCTCGTTTCATTTGCATGAATAAATATGAGAGATGCCCCACACTCAGCCCCTTGTGTTGTTTCTTCTCCAAAATATTATTATTGACTGCCTCATTTATTTGGTCAATAATATTGTACATGCTTTTTTTTCTTGGGGGTGGTGTGCAATTCATTCTTCGTTTGAAGGAAGACAGTGAATCCTAGTCCTCGCATGTGGGGCTCCAGCGACATTAGAAGAGTGGTTGGGGGCAAGTGATCAAATGACCATAATGCCCCAATTTGGTGTAAGAAGACCCCCGGGGCAACTGTAATTTCCTCTTGACCACAGTTATGACCTATAAATACCTGAGGTCATTGTTGCTTTTGCTTTGATGATGAATTAATCTCCAGTTACTCATGAATTTATCCCGTTCCCTTTATGTCCCGCTTTGAGTAACCTTCGCTTCCTTTGCACTATCCTCGTAGAGAGGGTAGGAGGCAGAGCAACCCGGCCCCCACAGTTGGCCGTTCGTCGGGACCCCATCGCACACCACGTTCCATCAGGCTCACGTTTGCACCTCGAAAGACCCAGAACAAGGTTACCCCGCCCCTTCGCGACGGAATCATGGTTGGAACATCTGTTGTCTGTGCCCGGGGCAACCATACCACGCAACCGAGCAGGGGCAACATTGACTGGAGGTGCAACAATCCCGAGAGGTGCCATAGTCACAACAGAACCGTCTCTCTGCACATACGTACTCCCTCCGTCCCACTTAGTCACCCCCGATTCCGTGCCATTTTATTCGATCTTCGTCTTATTCAAATTTTTTTGCACAAATATAATTTATTTTGTTACGACTTATTTTATCAATGAAGATACTTGAATATTGATTAATTTATTTTATGATTTGCATAAATATTTTAAATAAGATGGATGGTCAAACACATGAAGTTCAAAAAAAGTCAAAACAACGAACTTTATGGGACAGAGGGAGTAGCCTTCATTGCGATGGCCAGCAATAGCATCACATCACATCACACGACAAATCAAGAGACGACTGACCAGTCAGGACTCCCCAACACATGTCGTCAAGGCTTAAACAACAGACTTGTTCTCACCATTCCCTAAAAAAAAGACTTGTTCTCACCAAATGACAGAGTAAGATAATGATTCCATTTGATCTGTCCTCACGATTCTTAAATATACAAGTGGATTTTGTGTCACCTTAGGCTTTGTTTGACTGCTCAAGGTTTAGGGAGGACCTTTCACCAAACCCCACCTGCCATGGTTTGTAGCCCATACTAGTGTGGACAAACTCCCACGCTTGTCGCTTGGTCCAAAATTGTATTTATTTGGCTGTACTTGTATTGGAGGGAGTTCAGGGTGAACCATGCCAACCCACATGGGAGAGAAATATCTCCACCCGTGTCCTGGAAGATGCAAGTAGAACGGACGAACGGTGTGCTCCGTGCTTGCACCTGCGTACACAGCCTTGCATTGCACATGGACATGGCGTGGGATTAGCTATCGCTAGTTCATACATGGTTCTAAATCTAGCGTGGATTGGGTGAGAGGCAGGGATTCATCAAATCCATGGGTCGACCAATTAACATGTGTATTTCATACAGGATTTGCCAAATGAAGCCTTATATGTTTGTAAAGAGTCAAATATGCTATGAACCATATTCTTGCTAGCTATAAGCTGTATGACATCGATGCCATAGCAAACATACAATTCGTTCCAATATATGGCAAATATACTTTAAAGAAAAATAACAACTTCTTCCAGAATACCAGAACTCGTTGGTTGTTGGAGCCTCGCTATTCTTTTGCCCTTCTTTTTCCTTGGACGGCTTTATATCCAAAAATAATGTGGACCCTGCTATAGAGGTTCTGGTCTTCAATTCGTCCTGCGGCTCCTTTTTTGACAACAGAACATGGTTGTCTGTTTCCGTGCGTGATTCAGAAAAAAAAAATGCTGTGGCAGTTGAAAGCTTTTGGACACATATATGTAGGCTGGGATAAGAAAACTTAAAAGGAAGGTGATACGCAGCTAGCAGCTTGTGCCGTCCCACGAGAGCTGTGTGTGTCTACATCAGAGATGCCCCCCACTCAGCCACTTGTGTTGTTTCTTCTCCGAAAATAAAGTATATCCTAGTGGGGAATGATGTGGACACCTTACAAACTGAGAGAAACCATCTAGTGGAATTTAGCTTTATAAGAGTTATAGATATGGATTGATTGGCTAATTTTATTTGGTGAGTAATATTCTAGATGTTGGGGGACGCCCTTTACATGGCACCCCACCCTGGCCTTGGTTTGGGCAGGACCCTCGCTAGGCCCCACAACGCCACCAAGCTAGCGCAGGTGCACCTTGCTGCCAACGAGGACCCTAGCCAAGGGTTCAAGCGCCGGTGTCGCCAGCTTGCCCACACTGCCTTACGGTGAGGGCTCAGGGGGTACCTTGTCTCTCTCTTTTTCCACACGACAAAGCACCACACACCACACTGGAGGCGTTGCCGGTTGGAGGCGAACCTCATGGTGTCAATTCATTCTCCATTTGAAGGAAGATGGAGAATCTTGGTCCCCTCAAGTGGGGCTCCCAATGGCGATAGAAGAGTGGTCCAGGCGAGGGGTCAAATGACCATGATGCCCCCGCGTTGGTGTAAAAGGATCCCTAGCATGTCCGGGGCAACCGTAATTTCCTTTTAAGGCCATGGGTATTGCCTATAAATACGTAGGGACATTATTGTTTCGATAGATGAATTAATGACCATTTACTCTTAAATTTATCTTGTTTCATTCCATTCCTCTTTGAGTAACCTTTTGCTTTTCTTCATCTTGTGCCTTCAGCTTCCTATGCGCTTTCCGTAGCAATGGTAGGAGGCAGACCAAACCTCCCACATTTGGCGCCGTTCGTGGGGACCCCATCACATCACTTTCCATCAGGCTCACCATTGTGCCTCGAAAGACCGAGAACAAGGAATCCCCACACCTCCGTGATGGAGTCATCATCGGGACCTCCTTTATCAGAGTTTGGGGCAACCTGAGGACGCGCAACCCAACTCTACCGCCAGCAGGGGCAACGTCGTTGGCTCCAGGTGCAGCGATCCCGGGAGGTTCCATAGTCGCAACTGAACCGCTGCCTAGCACATAGCCTTCATCCACAATGGCTAGCAATATTGTCACATCACAAGACAACATGAGACGAGTAGCCAGTCAGTGCTCCCCACCCCATGCAATGACTTGAGCAACAGACTTGTTACCACCAAATGGCTGAGTAAGATATTGTTTTCCATTTGATATGTCTTCACGATGCACCTATGGCCTGATTTTAAAATGTACAAGTGGCATCCTTTTGTCTCACCTAGAGCCAAATGATGCCGTGAAACATATTCTTATTATAAGGTGTATGACATCGATGCCATACCAAACATACAAGTCCTTCCAATATATGGCAAATACTTTCAATTAAAGAAACATAACAAGTTGTTCCAGCAGACCGGAACTCATTTGTTGGACTATCGCTATTATTCGTACGTCTTTTTTCCTTGGACGGCTTATATATACAAAAATAACCTGTACGTTATAGAGGTTCTGGTACGTCTTCGTCCTGCGTAATTGTTTGTTTGCCTGCGTGATTCATGGGGAAAAAATGCCATGGCAGTTGAAAGCTTTTGAACCATATACCTAGTCTGGCATAATAAAACTTAAAAGGAAGGTGATAAGCAGCAGCAGTTGAAAAAAAATGCCGTGGCAGTTGAAAGCTTTTGGACCATATTCTAGTTGTTTGTCTTTTAGTTTGGCTAGTTTTGTTTTTGTTATTGTCGCAAATGGACAATTTGTGAAGCTGCCCTGCTGCTTCTCACTGCACATTTTTTATTCCGATTCTTGAAAACTGCCTGATTATAATGCTTACCAGCACATTGGGCGACATCTTGGACAACTATATTGTATAAATAAAAATGCTCAGTTGGACACAGGGAGGTCTTCTTTCCTACTACTTTCCCACCATGACCCAGGCCCCTTCGTCATTCCTCCCCTGAGAGACTGAGAGTTGAGACCTCTCTCCCAAAACCACCTCCTCTCTGTTTCCAAATCCATGGCGAGCTAGAGCATAATAAGGCCAGCCTGTGGAAAATCCGTTTCACAGAGCTACTGCCTCATCCCATTCCCATCCACACAGCCACCCTAACTGAACCCAACAAAAGCTTTGAGCTTGTGTTTTCGGCTAGTGGCCATGCCAGATTTCCTGGTGAGCGCAGCGACGGGGGCCTTGAGCCCCGTCCTGCATAAGCTTGCTGCTATGCTCGACGTCGAGTACAAGCGTTTCAAAGGCGTGCGTGGTGAGGTCAAGTTTCTCATTCAAGAACTGGAAGCCATGCACACGTTCCTACTCAAGAAATCTGAGGAGGAGAATCCTGAGCCCCAAGACAAGGTGTGGATGAAGGAGGTCCGGGAGCTCTCCTACGACATCGAGGACAGCCTCGATGACTTCAGAGTCCGTGTTGATGATGACTCGGTAAAACCAGATGGCTTCATCAACAAATGCAAGAATCTACTGGACAAGACCAAGGCCCGTCGTCGGATTGCCAAGGAGATTGAAAAGCTGAAAGGCCAAGTCAAGGAGGTGAGTGAAAGAAATGGAAGATACAGGCAGATCAGCAATACTGGCATCAACACAAGCAAAGTGACAGTGGATCCGAGGGCTCTTGCCATATTTGAGGGGCGCTTCGAGGCTTGTGGGGATTGATCAACCAAAACAAGAGATAATTTCATTTCTGAAGAAGGGGGATGGAGATATTTCATCACAACAACCGAAGATTGTCTCTATTGTGGGAATTGGTGGAATTGGAAAGACAACTCTTGCAAGTAGAGTGTATGAAGAGCTGAAGGATCAGTTCGAATGCCGAAGTCTTCTTTTCAGTGTCACGGAATCCTGACATCTCTGGGATTTTAAGAACTATTCTCATCAAGGTGACTGGTCGAGACTGTTATATGACTGACATACAACAGCTTATCATGGAAATCAAGGATTTCCTTCAGTCAGAAAGGTACACACGGGTGTTTTCTCTCTGCATGTAACATTTCTATCCATTCGGTTAATAAATTTATTTTAATAAGCTTTTTCGCCATCATATTTTCTTCTGTATGAAATTGGTTGCTCGCTTGCCTTTGGGAAAAAAAACAGATGGTTAGAGAGATTGTAAATTATCATAATTGTTCTTTCTTTGTTGTTTTTTTTCTAGGCCTGATAGTCTTGAAAATGTGCATGATATACGTACACATTATCAAGGTGTTTTACTGATATAGAACTACTCCTTCTGCACCGCTATGCCTAATTGTTGTGTAAAATGTAACCAAGTTTCGATGCGGACTTACCTGTGTGCACTATAATTTTGTTGACTAAAGTATAGTTATTAAATATTCTACGATCAGTGGAATATTTTTCGTTGAGCTTAAATTGTGTTCTGCTGTACTAAATTGTTTAAGCAAATCATGCCACAGGTATCTAGTTGTTATCGATGATATATGGGATGTGAAAACATGGGAAACAATTAAGTGTGCACTGCCAAATAATAGTTGTGGTAGTGTGATAATAACCACAACTCGGATACATGATGTGGCCAAAGCATGTTGCTCCTTATATCCTGATTGTTGGGTTTACCAACCCAAGCCTCTTGAAGAACATAACTCAAAAAAGGTTGTTCCATAACAGAATATTTGGTCCCGGAATGAATGCCCAGTAATACCTAAAAGAAGTCTCTCGATAAGATCTTGAAGAAATGTGGAGGTTTACCATTGGCCATTATTACAATATCTGGTTTGTTAGCTAACAAAGCACGGAATGGAGTTCACTCACCGCAGAGGGGATCAAGTTCAAACTTCTATTGGTCGTGGACTTGAGAGAGATTCGATTGTGGAGGGAATGATGGGAATATTATCACTTAGTTACTATGATCTTCCTTCTCATTTAAAAGCTTGCCTATTATATCTTAGTGCATTCCCCGAAGATTATGAAATTGTGAAAGACCGTTTAGTACGGCTATGGGTTGCAGAGGGGTTCATTCCCGCCGAATCTACATGCACCTTGTATGAGTCAGGGGAGAAGTGTTTTGTTGAGCTCATCAATAGAAATTTAATCCTTCCGAAGAAAACAAATGACTGGTACCGCTGTCGTGTCCATGATACAATTCTTGACTTCATCATGTGCAAGTCCACTGAAGACAACTTTGTAGCAGTACATGGCATCCCAAGACTAACACCACCAGGAATCAAGGTTCGTCGATTGAGTCTGCAAGGTAAAACTGATGGAGATGTGATCATACACTCGAACCAAAATTATGCAATGTCCGATGAATTATTAGTTTTGGATTCCCTTGTTCCTTGTTGGGTCTTAGATTCTTGGGTGTCCTGGACTTCACGGGCTGTTGGAGATTAAAAAACCATCATCTTGCAAATATTGGAGAATTACTCCAGCTGAGGTATTTGAGCCTGAGGAATACAGGGATAACAGAGCTCCCAGAACAGATCGGAGCGCTACAGTATTTGGAAACACTTGACCTACGGCAGTGTCACATAGAGCGATTACCAACAGCTGTAGTTCGACTAAAAGGGCTTGTCAACCTACTGATGGATAGCAGGCGGCTAGATGGCTTTCCCGGTGGAATTAAAACATGCAGGCATTGGAATGGTTAGATGCAGTAAAAATTGACATGAAGGCAGCAGCTATTTTTGTTGAAGAAATTGGCAGTTTAACCAAGATGAGGCATCTGCATGTATCATTCTCTTCCATTGATGGTAATATTGACGAGGAAAGCTATGTGGATCTTATAAAAAAGATGGTTTCTTCTTTTCAACGGCTAGATAAGCTTCAAACTTCAGTGGTAGACTATGATAATTATGGAGAAGCAGGGCATGCCGTCATCTTCAATGCAGATGACGTCATCCTTGAGGTACCGTGGTGCTCTCCTAGCCTAAGAAAGCTTGTTCTCAGGATGAGACCCATGTCAAGGGTGCCAAGCTGGATGAAGTCACTTGTCAACTTGGAAGAATTATATATGACAATAACGAAACTAGATCAGGAAATTCTTTGGATTCTTGGTGACCTACCAGTTCTTGTCGATCTAACACTGGAGATGGCCTCGACAGACAAACAACAACATCTAATCAGCAACAGGCATGGATTCAGAAGCTTGAGGCTTTTCTCGGTACGCATCAAGGTAGGCACCAATTCAGTGGGCATGCTGACGTTTGAAGCTGGATCCATGCCAAAGCTGGAACAACTCATTATTAGCTTTGATGCAGACATAACAATTTCTGTGAGTAATGGTCGTCTTGATTTTGGTCTCAAGCATCTCTCCCAACTCTTGAGGGTCGTTTGTGTCATGCTTGGCACCGAACTGAATATTTTGCGTGTAGAAGCTGCCATTCAAAAAAGAACTTGACAACCACCCGAAGATCCCATATTTCGAAAAATGCGATATCCCTTCAACTGCAGAACTGGCACTACCCACGGACCTCTCCTTCACCATGCACCATCTCAGCGCCTCCCATGACCTTGGCCGTCGACATGGCCAACAACGGCGCCGATCCAAAGCTCGCCTGAGCACCCTACATATTCCTGATCGTGTGAAGGGAACATCAGGTACGCACAGTACAGTTTATATCTATTTATGCCTACCAAACAACTATTCCATGGTGCATTTTATTTTATTATTCCTTGAGCTTTGTATGTTCTAACCTTGGCTATATATGGACGCAGAGGTTGGAAACAATTTCAGTTTCTAAAAAAAAAAATCTTCATATGTTTTAATGTTGCACGCCTTACACGTTACATTTTCTAACAGAAACTTGACAATGCTGCTGGCTTACATTTTAATCCTTTTGCAGGGGCTGCCCCATCAGCACCATCTGATAACCTGGGGCTTCCACTCATTGCTGCTCCTCAGCAAAAGGAGACATTCGTGCCGCCGTGCTTCACATTCAGTTCTGGATCACATCGCAACGTTGAAGCCGAACGACAGGCAATGGATTGTGACGAGCCGTCACAACATAAGGACCTAGCAAATGTGTTCACCAGTACATTCAATGGGCTTTCCTTGCGAGACGACCAGCCTGGTTCCAGTGCCACAGCTGTTGAAGTATCATCCTCAGACACCGGTAATGTTTTCCTCTATTCTGCTTGCTCTGGGACTCGTGGGTCTCCTCTCTTCTGGAAAGTTTATTATTTGACAGTGCACTCTCCTTTTGTTTCGAATATACTGGCTACATATCTTAGGAGTCTTTTTAGTTCATTCCTAACTCATGTCTGGAGGCTTCATGCTACATGTCCTTAAAAATTCAGTCATCAACAGCTGACGAGAAAGATTAACTTGGGTTCATTCATGCACCTCTTTATATCTATATATGCCAACCAATCAACTATTCTATGGTGTTCTGCTCTGTTTCCGGCAATGTAAAACCTTTGTAATCTGAAAATTGTAACAAAATGTATTTCAAACATTTTTTTTTTTTTGAGACTGGCGCAGTTGGCTAGCGCGTCCGTCTGTTAATAACTTGTTGCTGAGGTCGAGAGTTCGAGTCTCTCTCACCCCACATTTACCGAGCGATGATGATAATGCTCTCGTGACTACTTGGGTCGTCACACTCGTCTGCCCATACAGATGATTGAAAACAATCCCATTTTCTAACAGAAATTTGACAATGCTGTTGGCTTGCATTTCATTTTGCAGGGGCTGCCCCAGCACCCTCTGATGTTCTGGGGCCTCCACTCAGTGCTGCTCCTCAGCAACAGGCAGCATTCGTGCCACCGTGCTTCACATTCAGTTCCAAATCACCTCCCAAAGCTGAAACTAAACAACAGGCAATGGACAGTTATGATGCAGCAAATGCCTTCAACTGCACCTTCGACGGGCTTTCCTTGGGTAACGACCACCCTGGTCCCAGTGCCACGGCTGCCGAATCAGCCTCCTTGGACACTGGTAATGTTTTCCTCTGTTCTACTTGCTCTGAGTCTCCTATCTTTTGAAATGTTAGTATTTGCAGTGCTTTCTCCTCCTCTTGTTCTGAATGTACTGGCCACTTGTCTTCCTTACTGCTTTTGACTTGTGGGACGTGCTTACTATGTATTCTGCTTATAGAATTGTAAAGAAGGCAAGTACAACCCAAAAATCCTAAGCTAAAACAAATAGGGCATTTGAGACTTCTACATACACAATTTTTGTTTATACTAGAACAGAATTCAGTCTTTGAATTTGTACAATGGCTTTGGCACAACTCTCAAAGCAGTGGAGAAATCGGAGAAATACCCTCTCTGAGAAGCAATTAAGTTTCAAAAGTTACCTATATATTTGTTTGAAAAGCAATCGTCTTTCAAAAATAAATTTCGCCAAAAGCAGATTTCTTTCGTAACGTTCCCTGACAAGCTAGCTTCTTACAACTTGTGGCAGGAACTCAAATAAACGGGCCCATACGTAGGATCTTGGTACCAAGGAGGAGGAGGTCGTCAGGAGGAACAGCAAAGTGATCATAACCTCGTCGCCCTCCAGTTCCATTACCTCGATCATGTACTTGCAGTGATCGAGGTTTCCAAACATGCTCATATCTGAACTTTTTATTATGTGGAAGCTTCAAGCTTGCTCGGCTGCACTTCTTCGCAGCCCCACAGCTGCGGCTGTTTATTGTAGCATGGACTATATGTATGTCGATTTCGAAAACAGTTTGAGGCACCATGTTGTCTTAATAACCCTTTAAAAAAATAATAAATATTACAAATGAGATCAATATATTTTTCTTAACATTTTGCTTTTTGTCAAAAAGCATCAGCATTTCTTACCTACTTTTAAGGCATTTTGATAATGCATTTACTCCTATATCTAAACAGATGTATTTATCCGAAGTGTTCACATTTTCACACAAACTGCGTGTTAAGTTATCAAAAAATTGTTGAATTGAATCATCCTCAATGTCAAATTAAAAAGTTATTAGTAATTTTGAACGATACCATATACAAAAAAAAGGAACCAATAAAAAACAAAAATTCATCTTTAACTGAGAAATTACTAATAATTCCTTTTTTGTATTTGGTGTGTGTGTGTTCTGAGCAAAGCTCCAAAATATTTAGCTGGCCATGGGAATTCCCACGGATGAGCAGCCCACAAGCCACAAGAGACAGTCGTAGCGGCCAACGTTGCTCCCTTGGCCCGGGCCCGTGTCCCTTTGTTGTGTTTTTGGGTCAATTGGGCTGTTTGATCTCCTAGCTCCATTTCTCGCATTCCAGACTTTTGTAGTTCCTTTTTTTTTTTTTTTTTTTTTGAAAAGGAGAGACCTCTATTGATTACTCATGAAACATGTTACAATCATTCGCAATCAATGACTCGACACATTGGGGAACCTGCGCATGCCACACAGCTGAATGTGACGTGCGTTTAATAACTGGGCAAGCTCATGAGCGACTCTATTTTGCTCTCTCCTCACAAACTGGAAACAAACACCTTCTAACATTCTAGACACATGCTTTATATCATTTACAATGAACGCAAGTTGTGATTTATCAAGACCTGGTCGACAAACCGTTTGAATGACCGAAGAGCAATCAGCTTCGATGATGGTTTTACCTCCTGTCAATTCCAGAGCTAGTCGCACCCCTTCTAAACAAGCGAGAGCTTCAACTTCCTCTGCATTGGATCCATCAAAAATGGCCTTCCACTTACAGATTATAGGTGCTCCTGTGTTGTCCCGTATTATAATCCCAATGCCTGCACTTCCAGATTCTTGGTTGAAGGCCCCATCTACATTAACTTTCACCCATCCTTGGTCCGAGGCTTCCATCTTTCTGATGACCGACTAGCTTTTCTCTTCTCATATTCCTCCCTGTTTTGTTCATCAATCGACAGAATAGGTTTTTTGCCTTTGATATCCTGCTTCAATATCTGGCCATGGTCTAATTGCAAAGAATTAACATAATTTAACAGAAAATTGACCGATACAAACACGGGTATTGGTTTAGCCCCATGGACAACCTCGTTTCTCAGGAACCATGTCCTCCATAACATGAAAGCTGTTAGCTCTGCCATGTGTTTGGGAATATTGCTCATCAGAAGGAGTAACCAATCAGGTCCGGTAAAAGTTAGCTGTTCTTCACTTGGTAATGCCCAAAACTTCCTCAAAGCATGTCGCAGGTTTCTTGCATGATCGCACAATACCAAAGCATGGAATTCCGACTCAATCTGCAGCCCACATAATTCACATAGACTGTCCTTTTCCAAAGTGTGTTTCCATTTATTCAATCTTGTTGCCAGGCCATGGTTCACGATACGCCAAAGAAATACTTTTATTTTTTGTGGTACATCAAGCTTCCAGATGGAGTTCCACAAGGGTCTATTCCCTGAAGGATTTGAGCTGCTAGTACCACAGAAACTATTTTCTTTATCTCTTAAATGTACAGCAAGCTGATAGGCACTGTGGACAGTGAACATACCTGATTTTTCGTAGTGCCAGGCAAGAAGATCACCAAAATTTGGGCCGTGTACTTTTATCTTCAAGATCGCTTCTCTGTCATGCGGTAAGAAAAAATGATCGACACGGTTCCAATCCCATTGGGTTTTATCTTCATTTAGAAGTTGGCTGACTCTTTTTAGACGGCAGGGGCGTCTTTTTCCTGTAACTTGGAGACCAGTTTGCCTAGGAATCCAATTATGCCTCCAGATATGGATTTTTTCCCCATTACCCACTCTCCATATGAGACCTTTCTTCAGGAGATCAAGGTCATGAATGATAGCCCTCCAGGTTGGCGAGATGACTAACGGGAAGGCTGTGTCAATAAGATCACCATTGGGATAGTATTTGGCTTTTAGAACTCTAGCACATAAGCTATCCGGGAATTCCAGGAGCCTCCATGCTTGACGTGCAAGCATGGCTTGGTTGAAGAGCTTGAGATCCCTGAAACCTAGGCCTCCTCTATTTTTTGCACGTGCGAGTTTCCACCAGGCTGTCCAATGTACTTTTCTTTTTCCATTCTTTGTTCCCCACCAGAAATTTCGGATGGTCTGTTCCATTTGTTCACACACTCCATCTTGCAACTTGAAAATGCTCATGGTATATACTGAGATGGCTTGACCCACAGCCTTTATCATTATTTCTTTTCCACCCATAGATAACTCCTTTTCATTATATACTGATAAACGCTTACTTAATCTCCCTTGTATAGGCTGGAACCTTGCTGATTTCATTCTTCCATCTGGCAATGGCAAACCAAGATATTTTGGCTCAAAAGATATCTGACTAGTACCCAAGATTGATGATATTTGGAATTGAGTATCTTCAGAGCACCTTTTATTAAACATGATTGAGCATTTTGCTGGATTAATAAGCTGACCAGTACCCCTACAGAACTTTTCAAGAGCATGTTTCATCTGTACAGCTTGCAATTGATCGGCCTTGAAAAAGAGCAAACTATCATCGGCAAAAAGGAGATGAGATACTCCAGGAGCATTCCTTGCGACCTTGATGGGTGATATAGTTTGATCCTCGATTTCCTTCCTTAATATAGCAGAAAGAGCATCAGCAACAAACAGAAATAGGTATGGTGAAAGAGGATCACCTTGACGTAGTCCATGCGTAGGTTGGAAGGAGTCCAGCCGGACCCCATTGAAGCATACCGAATAGCGTACAGAGGTCACACAACACATTACCCACTGTACCCATTTTCTATGAAAGCCCAGCTTCAAAAGAACCTTGTGTAAGAAGTTCCAATCTACGCGATCATACGCTTTGGAGAGATCCGCTTTATAAGCACAGTAACTGTTGTTGCCATTCTTGCAATTTTGCAGGGTGTGAATACACTCGAAAGCAATTAGAGCATTATCAGTTATCAATCGACCTGGCACAAAGGCACTTTGGTTTGGGGAGATGATCTCTTGAAGATATGGCCTCAGTCTATTGACTAGGCATTTGGAGACTATCTTGTAAATCACATTACAAAGGCTGATCGGCCTAAAATCCTTTAGATCTTCTGGATGCTGAATTTTTGGTATTAAGATAATCGAGGTATCATTTACACCCTCCGACATTTGCCCCTTCTCAAAGAAGTTTTGCACAGCTCTCAACATCAGACTTGATGAGACCCCAATTCCTTTGAAAAAAATCGGGCCGAATACCATCAAGTCCAGGCGCCTTCAAGGGACCAATTTGGAATAAGGCATCACTGATTTCCTTCTCATAGAAAGGCCTACACATGCTTTGATTCATCTCTTCAGTAATAATTGGAGAAAAGAGATGCATTAATAAATCTGCGTTTACCTCAGGGTCGCTGGTGTATAGGTTACTGAAAAATGTTTCTGCCATGTTCTCCATCTCATTTTCCTGATTTGTCCATTGGCCATCCTCTTTCTTTAATCTATGGATTTTATTTTTCCTCCGTGCACGCCAAACTGCTTTTCAGTGAAAATATTTTTGTATTTTTATCACCCTCTTTCAGCCACATAACACGAGAACGCTGGAGACATAGCATCTCCTCTCTATAAAGCATCTCATTCATATTCATACTAGTTTCTTTTATCTGCCTTCTTGTTTCTTCATTCTGGTCCTGGGAATTTAGATCTTCCAATTTGTCTCTAAGGGACTGCAATTCCTTGCGAACACTTCCAAACTTTACATGGCTCCAAGCTTTGAGGTTTTTCATCACATATTTCAGTGTCTGAGAGATTTGCCCCAGGTCGTTTTTGCCTGCACGCGCTGTCGATGCCTCCTTTATTTCAAGCTCTAGCGATTCCTCCCTTTCCCACATAATTTCATACCTTTGACTATTTCTATTCTTATGTATCACGTTCGAATCATCCAAACAAATCAAAATGGGGCAGTGATCTGACCTTGGGGACACAAGGTGCTGCACATTTGCAACTGGGAAGAGGTGTGACCAATCAAGATTAGCAATAGCTCTGTCTAGTCGCACTCTAACATTCCTTTCCTTATTTTCATTCATGTCCCAAGGACCAACTAGCGGCCTTCATCGATTTGGTCATTCAGTCCAGCAAAATCATTGGAGCTGTTTTGGCGAGGAAAAAGTTATTTGCGCGCCAAAGTGCATCTCCAGCCCAAGCTCAATAAGGCTTCCAAATGGGATCTCATTTTCCATTTAGCGTCTGCGTTGTACTGTGTAATTCTCAAAAAAAAAAAAAAAAGAATAGGATCCTCCTATCCTCCCTCTCATATGTGTGTCTCATCCTACTTTCTCTACTTTACCACTGAAGATATTCTTTTTCCGCCAGAGTTGGGAGTCAAGTTGGGACTCTATTGTTTTTTTCAAGCCAGCATGGAAATGGAATTTTGAGGCCCGAATTTGAAAGCCTCCACTAGAGATACTCCCGCTATTGTGTCGACTTGTACCGCAATGGCTGCACGAACAGCAAGTCAACGGGCTTATTCGGGTCACTGACCGACGACTGATGTCAAGTCGTCAATGACTGGCATACCTAGGCAACGGCTGCCGGCAATGCGGAATGCTTCTCCGGTGAATAGATCTCTGGAAAATTTAGAAGAAAAAGCAGAAGAAACAGAGTTAGGACAGGCAGAGGCTGCCCACCGACTCCAGCTTGCTAACACACTTGCCAACCGTCTAACCGACTCAAGGCTAGCTGACGGGCGTCAAGCAAAACTGACGGCATCCGATTCCGACTCCTGTAGACCATCCGGCAATAGATCGATCCGTGCCCATCTTCTTCCTGAACCTGACACCCGCGATTTGTTCTATCATGCGTTACCAATGGCCAACAAGATAAGGTATGCGGGCGTATGTGCATGTGTTAGTACTTAGTAGCATCCTTTAAAAATACTAAATTCTGATTTAATATTAAAATATTTATAGAAAATTGTTTTAACTCAGCAAAAGTGAACCAATTTCATATTTTATCTAAAAAATCATGATCTACATCTTTTTTTTCTTGTGTTGAATTATCTGATTATTATATGATCATTGATCTCCTAAAGCTTAAATTTTAATACAGGATGCATGCCAGCCAAAACGAAATCCGTGTTCGTGTGTTTTTTTTTTTTTCTGAGAAACGACTAATCATTAATCATGTAGATGGTCAAAAGCAAGATTAGCCCAAAGCCCAAATAAAAAAAACAGGCGTCGGTGACAACCTGACGCCCTGATCGGGAGGCCGCCGCCATTGCCATCGCCATCGCCATGGGGGACGGGGTGCTCACCAGGGCAAAGAAGAGGAGGCTGCTGGAACTGGAAGAGCGCCACGCCGACCGGATCAGCAGCCTCGACGACGGCGTTCTAGGTGACATCATCTCTCTTCTCCCCACGACGGACGGCGCCCGCACGCAGGTGCTCTCCTCTCGCTGGCGCCACCTATGGTGCTCCGCTCCACTCAACCTCGAGGGCCACAACCACCGAACCGTCTCCCGCATCCTCTCCTCGCACCGGGGCCCCGCCCGCCGCTTGTCAATCTCTTACGGCCTCAACCTCAACCCCGCAAACAGCCTGTGCCGCTGGCTCCAGCGCCCGGCCCTCGACAAGCTCCAGGAGCTCCGGCTCGATCACGTTGCTAGTGTTCCAGAATCAGCCCTACACCGCTTCTCGTCCACTCTTCGTGTCGCCACCTTCAGCAACTGCGTTTTCCAGCATGATTTTCCAAAGTCGTGCCCAATTCAGTTACCACTTCTCAGGCAGCTAAGCCTTGTGGATAACACAATTCATGATCACGGATTCCAATCTATGATCGCCGCCTGCCCAAACCTGCAGAGCTTGCTGCTACGTTGTGACTGGGAAGACTTCCCCGGAAGCGGTTTTTTTGCACCCAGGTGCACATGCACCCACACCGGTCCCACAGGATACGATTGTGATCCGTGCTAGCACACTTCCGCAGTGTGCATTGAGAAGTGTGCTTACGGATCACAATGCGCATCCAATGGTCTGCAGCATGGGTGCATGTGCACCTAGGTGTAATTTAACTTGCTCGCCCTCGAGTGCAGATCGTGTCACCTAGCCTCATAAGCATCGGTGTCATGAACCAAAAAAGAGATCGCCGGAATAGGGCCCAACAAGGAGGAACGCAAGCGCGCCCCCGGGGCCAAGGCCCGAAAGGCGCTGGAGGGCCGGGCGCCGCCGCCCGCCGTAATCAAGGCCACGCCGGCTGCAAGCAATAAAGTAAGGAATATTTAAGGAATAAAGATAGGAATAAAATAGGGAATAAATAGGTTGCTTGTGAGAGAGGTATTCAATCTATAAGGAAATCTCCTAGAGATTGCTTAGCGTGCAAGTCTCTCGACTATAAATACAAGGGGCATGTAGCCAGCTTAAATCTTAAGAAGAAATAAATTAAAGGGGTAACTCCCAATAGCTCTCACCCTTCGGCTCTCTCTTCCTCCCCTACCCCGCCGCGCCGCCGTCTCCACCGCCGCACGCCGCCACGCCGCTGCTGCCTGCGCCGCCAAGGCCACCACCTCCTCCCCTCACCTTCCTCGCGTCATCGCCTCGGAGCAGCCACGTCATCTTTAACATCTTCTTCCTCGCCGTTCTTCATCGGTCTACATCATCGCCGCCAGGATCAGCTCCGCCCGCCGTCAAGTTCGCGCGACATGTCGACGCCGAATTCTAGCCGGGTTCGACAATCGGTGTGCATTCCGGCTGGACAAACTATGATTTTGTACTACAGCTCGTCATTAGGGACGCCCCATGTCTAAAAATATTGTTATTTTTGGGAGGAATTAGGATGTACGTGTGGGTAATCTCTGCGCCAAGATTGCAGATTTTGGGAAAACTCGCGTGATAATTTTTATCCCATGTTTGTACAGGTACGGCCATCGCCCCTCGTATGTGTCAACGCTTTGCTTAGATGCATGATGATACTTGGTGTTAATTCTAAACAACCTTTTTAAATTAAACTCAGGGATCGAATATTATGGGTAGCATGACGCCGGTGGTGAGCAGTGTCATGGTTCTAGCATTATCTATTGCGAAACTCTGTGTGAATGTGGTTTCTAACTTCATCAAGTGCTTTCCCCACTTGGAGAGGTTATACATCCAGGTGACACTACTTGTACTAGAGTGTGCACCTATAACATCGATGATTGCCCTAAATATAACCAAGTAGCACCGACGCTTTCACTTTTGTTTTCCAGATAACTGCGAACACATGGTTGATTTAGGTCACATGTGTTTAGTTTTGTGATTGAGTGATTGTCAACGTTCAACATTTTACCTCTATTTTCTTTTATCTTTTATGCTTCGGCTATGTTCACCGGCACACGTGGAGTGTGTCGAAGACGATTCTTGGTTCGTGTTGTACAGTGTGGAGCTCGAGAGATGGTAGCCGACGGCGAGGTGAAGGGGCCAAGGAGGACGTGCCGGGCCGACGGACCGCGGAGGTGAAGGACGGACGTGAGGCTTGGACCGAGGGACCGGAGCGCTGGGCGGCTAGCCATGGTGGTCGACACACGGGACATCGACGAGTGCAAGAGGATCGTGGGCGGGACCGTGTCGATCGGGTCAAGACGGCGATGACACGTGTTGAGGAGGTTTGGTGGTTTGCCCTCAAAACCATCGGCGCTGGTTTGGTGGTTTGGGCCTCAAAACCATCGGCGGGGGTTTCGCGGGTTTGGGCCTCAAAACCCGAGGCGGACGTTCGGTGGACGGAAGGATTCGGCACGTGGCGGCATCGGGAGGTTGCGTGGATGCAAGGCTACCGATGAGGAGGCGCGTGGCCGTCGGATCAAAAAATATCCGAGTCGACCAAAATAGCCCTAGGGTTAGTGGTTTGGCTCATATGTATCGAAGGGCAAAATAGGGATGAGAAATAAGGACTATAAGTAGTGGATGGCAGCCATCCTCCCCTTCTTGCCTCTCATTTTACAATTTCTAGCTAGGTTTTCCACTTCCCGGTGTGAGAGGTCCACCTATCTTGTAGCGAATTTGGTTGGGCAAGGGCTAGCCCTAAGTAGCCCGTCACATGGTGGCGTTTGGGTTCTATGAATCGGTGTTCTTGATTGTTTTTGTGTTTGTGATTTGTGTTCTTCACTTGTTCATCCCGAGTTCCCTCTCTCCCTCTCTCTTTTCTTCATCGCTTTCTTCGATTTGGCACCGTTTGGCTTCGTTCTCCTTGCCTTGATTCGTGCTAGGATGTGAGAGGATCATTTCCACCAAAGGGAATCCACTAATTCCTCACGAGCACGCAGACGGGCGAGTTTTGGGATTGAAGTCGATTTTTGTGTGTTCTTCGTAAGATCCGAAATTCCTCTCGATTCGCCTCCATCAAACTTGAAATTTCTTAGGGGAATCTTGTCACCTACATGCCGCGTGACTCTATGGCTTAAAAAATCATGACAAAAGATCAAGCATAGAGAAAGTTCCGATCGGATTTTGACTTGGGGCGTTTTTTGAGTTCGAAAGTTTTTCAGCCCGACAATACGGTGGACGCGTCTGGTATGCAACCCGACAGGTCTGGTATTCCTAAACTTTGAGTTTGGGGCTAAAATTTTGTGGAGAGGTTGTCCACGGTGCTAAAAGGCTAGGGTTAAATTTTCAAGATCTTAGGAGGTCATTTGGTGTGGTTTTTGATTTTTTCCCCGAGAGGTGAAGTTGTGCTGTTTTCAACCCGGACGTGTCCGGTATTCAACCCGGACGCCCCCGTATGAACTGAAATTTTTCGTCTCGGCTCTCAACCCGCATACGCCCCGGTATTCAACCCGACACGCCCGTATTTGCTGAAGTCTTCTTTGTTTATCTCTCGCTTGTTCGTGCGATTGTTTTGTGGTGTTTCCGGTTGATCCGTTTGTGACTCTATGCCAATCCCTAGGTCATCCACCTTGCAAACAAGGTCGTGATTCTTCCGTGAGTTGGTTGATTTGATAAGAGGGTTTGGAGAGCTACAAGGTCGCAGATTCAAAAGAATTTTGTCGAGGCTCCCATTCACCCCCTCCCACCCCCCTCGGTCGCCGTTTCGGTCCTTCAATTGGTATCGGAGCCGGTTAGGGATCATATCCACCTTAATCGGTCCATGATCCGCGAAGGCGACATGGAGAAGTTTGGTCACTATGGTGGCAAGCCACCGGAGTTCGATGGCACCAACTATCCCTATTGGAAGATTAAGATGCAAGCACATCTTATGGGGATGGATTGGAGAGTGTGGGAGATTGTTGAGGATGAGAACTACCAAGTGTTAGCCGCTCGAGTGGGTGAGGAACAAATAGCCCAACACAATGCCAACAACCTAGCGAGGAGTGTTTTGTTCTCTAGCCTCAAACACAGAGAGTTCGAGAGAGTTGCCACTTGTGAGACCGCTCGTGAAGTGTGGAAGACGCTTGAGAGCTACCACGAGGGAACCCCACAAGTCAAGGCCCGCCTATATGAGACCTACAAGAGAGAGTATAACAACCTAATCCAACTTGATGGCGAGTCCATCGATTCTCTCTTTGCGGGTTTTGGGGCGATCCGCAACAAGCCGGGGCGAACAAGCCGTCGGAGAGGCTTGATGAGCATGAGAAGGCGATGAGGCTCTTGTACGCTTTGGATCGGAAGGTGTGGGGCGTGAAGGTGTCTGCGATCATGGAGTCTCGCCAACTATGACACCCTCACACCCAACGAGCTTTCACAAAGCTCAAGTCCTCTAAGATCGAGGCCCAAATCCAGGCGGCTCAAGAACCCATCTCGCGCCAAACGTTGCACTCATCTCGTAAGGGCGGTTCAAGTTCTTTTCCGCTAACCCTTCGCTGCATTTCATTCGCCTTGTCTTCTTTGGTGTCTGTGACCAGAGGAGCGGTTGGGCGCTCTTTGGGGACGACGAGTTGGCTCGTCATCGGCCGATTCTCGCGGTTCCACAACAACCGCTTGAACCGTCGGCGTGGCGGTGCTCCCAAGGGCCGATGCTTCGAGTGCGGCGATCCGGACCACTTCATCGCCGCATGCCCCAAGAAGAACAAGGACAAGTACTCCGGGCGAAGTATTACTCCTCGACAAGCACGACTCCGTGAGCGCAAGGACAAGCATGAGTACATCGGTTTGGCAAGTACAAGTCCAAGAAGGGCTTCGACAAGGAGGCGATCAAGAAGAAGTACCTCAAGCGTGCCAAGGAGCACAAGCATGCCTTCTCGCCTCCCTCAGCGATCTCGACGACGACTCCGACGATGGGCAAACCTCTTCAAGCGATGAGGAGTCCGAGCGCAAGATTGAAGACAAGCCGAATCGGACTTTGCTTCTTCGCCGACTCAAGCACGGGGGCTTACGCACCATGGCCCTCGACGGAGTCGTGACCGATAGCGTCGAGTCACATGGCGGCGACTCTTCCCGAGGTATCTCCTACAATCGAATCTCTTATCGATGAGGTTGACTCCTTGGGCGATGCGCTTGTGTGTCAGGAGAAGTTGCTCAAGCGAGCAGCTAGAGAGAGGAAGGAGTTTAAGGAGAAGTGGGAGATGGCTATGGTTGAGATAGAGTTGCTTAGGAAGCCTGTGGATGTGTCTGATGAGACTGAGTGTGATGCTTGTGCCGTGCATATGTCTAGCATCATGTCTTTGCAATCTAAGTACTCTGCTTTGCTAGATGAGCATATTGAGCTGAAGGCCAAGCCTATGTTGTTGAGTGCGTGCAAGTCTTGTCCAGGCTTGAAATCTGAGTTGGCAGAGAAGGTTGCCAAGCTTGCTGTGCTTGAGAAGGCCAACTCAGATAGCACTGTGCTGAAGTGTGCTAAGTGTGAAGCTTTGGAGATGGAAGTCATGTCTTGTAGGCATGACAAGGAGAGAGTCGAAGAGGAGAACAAGTACCTTCGCTCTGTCCTGAGTTGGGTGTCTAGTGGAGAGCCACAACTTGGTATGATGATGAGTCAGTTCAAGAGGAGAACTGACACATCGGGATTAGGCTTTGCTATAGGTGGGAAGGGTGAAGTTATTTTTGGCAAGGTTGGTCAAGGTAGTGGTTTGAGCTCGAGTGAGAAACCCACAAACACTCCCAAGTTGACCAAGATCACCCCACCTGAGCCTACCAAGCCCATTGTGCAAGATGGCATTCTCCAAGAGACTCCAAAGACTCCACCTCCCAAACAAGTGTGGCTTCCCAAACCGAACCACCTCAAGAACCCACTTGACACTTTACCCAAGATCCCCGAGGAAACCCTTCCTAAAGCCAAAGCTACAACAAAAGTGAACCATCCACCCAAGAGAGTGAACCAACAACAACCCAAGAGAGAGGTGAGATATCACCGTGAGTACTGCCAGAGAGATGGTCACTTATTTGAGTTTTGCTATAGGAGGAAGAGGGATGCTAGGCGTCAAGCTGAGTTTGAGAACCGTGACATGTATCACCCACCACTTGGCTTGTATAAGAAGGGTGTGCAGTCAGTTCAGAGGCAGTTTGCTAGGCCAAGAGGTGGGAGGCCTCAGAGGGCTAGGTCGCAGTTTGTGAGACCTCGTGATGGTCGTGCTCCGCGTGTGGATGTTGATCCCCGCTTTGGGAGCTTTGAGTTTGACACGAGGAGAGCACCACGTTTTGTTGCGCATGGTGAGCACTTTGGTAAGATAGGTCGTGGGATGTTTGTTTTGCCTAATGCCTATCTTGGGCAAGATGGTCAACACCGGTATTCCTTCAAGTTTACTAACCCCAGTGTTGTGCCATTTGCTCATCCCATGTACTATTGTTGATGCAGGATGGGAGGTTGGAGACCATGTGGCTTATAGACTCCGGCCGCCACTCACGGCACGACAGTAACTCGAGTTGGTTCTCCCCCTCACCCCATGAAGAGTAAGGAGTATATCACTTTTGGGGATAGCAACAGAGGAAAGATCGTGTCTCGAGGATCAATCGGGATCAGCCGAGCATTTTGTACTCAAGGACGTAGCACTCGTCTCCAACCTTCACTTCAATCTGGCTGGCTCTCTCGCCTTATGGCGGATGGTTTTGAGGTACGATTCAAAGTTGGTTGTTCCGAGTTTTGGATTCTCATGGTAATCTTATTTGCTGGATTGTGCCTTTTGGTCAAGTTTTTCGAGCTGATTTTTCTAGATCTTTTGGTACCTCTCGGTGTTTGGTGGCTCGGTCTTCTTCGGACTTGTGGAAGTGGCATAGGAGATTGGGACATTTGAGCTTTGACCTTCTTGCAAGGTTGAGTTCAATGGACCTCATCCGAGGGATTGCCTAAGCTCAAGTTTGAGAAAAGACTTGGTTTGCCATCCCTGTCGCCACGGGAATGTAATACCCCAAAATAAATGCTATTAATATAGATTTTTAATAAGGATCGAGTGTTTTAGTCAAGGTAGACCAAATTTAAGAATACAATGAAAAATTGACTACTTGATCCGTTCCTTGGGTGGATGAAGGGAGAACATTGATGCACATGGCTTGTTCAATACTTTGATTTGATGATTTATATGCTTTGATTGGAATTTGTATTTTTGATCAGGAAGTCCTGCATGTTGGAGGGTTTAAGGTGGAATAAAAATTATAATAATTACTCACATGCAATCCTCTTATGGCCTTAGATGAGAGCAACCGTGGCTTTTTTTTCCCCAACCGTGTTGTCTTAATTTAGCCGACCCTTTGCATGAAGCCATCATAGTTCTTTTTCTCTTCCTCCTCCCCACGGTGACTGGCCAGCCCATCAGCAGCCGCCCTTTTTCTTGCACGGGAAATATAGAGAGAAATGAAAGGGAGAAGGAGGAAGGGAAAGGCTAGGGTTTGTCGCCGCAGCCGTGCCATTCTTCTCCCCCAGTTATTCCATGGGGAGATGATTCCGTGCATAACGATGAGGTGAGATTTTAGATTGTAATGCTCTTCTTTGGTTCAAGTTTTGTGGATCAAATCATCTAATTAGAAAGGGTCTTGGTTGGAGTGATTCTTGAAATTCCTAAAACTTGATCTCGTCCTTGTTCTGAAATTCAGTCAGGATTGAGTAGTTTCTGTTCATCGCTGTTTTAGGGTATCTTAGTGGCCGTAATAAATTTTGACCAAGTGGACAAATTTGTAGAGGACTTCGATATCTTTCTTTTTTGAGGCTGATATCACCCTTATAGCCTCTGTATTTTGGAGATATGGACTTTCTTAGATGGCTGTTTTGCAGTGACGAAAATCTGGATAGTTTTAGATCTACCTAGTTTTTGGCCCTCGTAATGGAGGAATTTGAACTTATTATACAAATACTGAATTGTAGAGTTTTTCTTAAGCTTTCAGTTGTTAGAGATCATAATTTTTGAATGTATACGTCTCCAGTTTTGAATTTTATAATGTTGCTGTTCTGTTTTGACTGACAGAAAGTTCAGTTGAGATGCAAAGATGTTTATGCTATTTTGTAGACTTCTTATGTCAAATTTCATAATACGGAAGTGGTAGATAAATGAGTTTTCTATGATAGGGTAGATTTTGGGAATTTATTATGGTGTGGTTATTTGTCTATGAAAAAGATAAAGAACAGTGCTGCTGTCATGAACTGTAGCGGCGGTAGATACTTAAACAACATGTTTGAGGCCTATTGTGCGTTAATCATTGTTGTACTTGTTTGTATGATTGTATTAGTACTGAGAATTGCTTGTAATCAGGTGGTTGTTGCCTTCGAAGAGTGTCTAGCTCATTCGCTTGATCATCGGTAAAGGCAAGTAAATGTAGCGGTGGTTTGCTACCGTTTTGGCTTGTTGTTTTTATCACCTACAGATTATTGTCTATATGAACATCACATAACTAAATATGGAACTCCTAATCTTACTTTATTCAACCTTATTCAATTGTGGTCTTATTCATTTACTAATGGTGATATTATTATTCCATATTGCTATTTGTGGTTAACCCACAAGCATGAAGATGAAGTTGAAGTATCATTGGTGGTGAATATTAATTTTATTGCAGCATGCCAAGTGCATTGCATCATTCATTTGCATTGGAAGTTATGTCGTGGACCTATGGTTACTGACCGCACCGTACAAAGATCATGGGATGCAGCTCCACACCTTGTTGGGTGTGCGAAAGAGTGAGACATTTGCATTGCATTCATATGCATTCCGAAGTATATTATGAAGTGACTTGTTCATAGTTTTATGAAGCTTTATATTCTTTTGGCTATGTTCCAAATTGGAAGTCTCTCATGTTATTTGATATCATATCAATCTCTACATTAAATTAATGTTTAATTCAACTTGTGATTTAAATGGCTTGTCAAAACAAGTTTACTTGCTGAGATGTTTCATCTCACCCTTTGCTTTACTCAATCCGGTACTTGATGGTTGCTTGGAGGGAAGGGGAGTAGCTGCACGTCACACACTCCTTTTGGAGTCTTCATGTTTTTATTTAAACAAAATAATTTGGTTATGTTCACTAGACTCGAAATAAATTGTTTAGAGAGTGATTATTGAAACTTCTCTAGCTAGAGTATCACATATTTATGTTTAGTTGTTTGTCAATGCTAGTTTGCTTCCGTTGGTTTTGTGTATGTCTTGCTATCTGTTTTGTCCCTTAGAATAGCGAGGAAGTGCTGCCAAAATTTTTATTGGTTATGTGCAATTGTTGTTGTCGGTCTTTAGTAACACCCTGTGGTGTCTCGTAGAATTCGGGGTGTCATACGGAAAATGGTAGCCGTTTCTCACCCCCGCTAATCGATCATGACCTCACGACCGAGAGATTTTTTACACATGGACACGCTTGGTCCATCTCGGTCCGGTCTTCGGTGGGAAGTGGTACTGTTTAGTGATCGTGGATGACTTTTCGAGGTACTCGTGGGTCTTTTTCATGGAAAGTAAGGATGAAGCTTTTGGTTTTGCACGAGATTTGATTTTGAGGTTGCGGACCGAGTTGCTAGATACCGCCATTCGAAGCTATACACAAAGGACAATGGCACGTAATTCAAAACACTCGGTTCAAACTTTTTGTGCTAACCATGGTCTCGAGCACCAGTTCTCTAGTCCTTATGTGCCTCAGCAGAATGGAATCGTTGAAAGGAAGAACCGGACGCTTGTGGAGATGGAGAGGACCATGCTCGATGAACACAAGACTCGAGGAGGTACGGGCTGAGGCAATCAACACGGCGTGCCATGTCTCCAACCGCATCTTCCTTCGTGCTTTCACCAAGAAGACATCATATGAGCTATGGTTTGGGAGATTGCCCAAGGTAAGTCACTTTCGAAAGTGTTTGGGTGCAGGTGCTTCATCCTCAAGCAAGGTAATCTCGACAAGTTTGAGTCTCGATCACCGATGGCATTTTTCTTTGTTATGCTTTGCACTCACATGCCTATCGAGTTCTAAATCTTGAGACTAACCGCGTTGTAGAGACATGTGAGGTTACTTTCGATGAGATGCGCCTTGTTCCTCTTCCGTGTTTGAGTGTGCGGGAAAGGAGGAGATGGGGCGAGTATCTTTGTGGAGGAGGAGCGGAAAGATGTTGGCCGGGTGATCCCGGCGACTCTACCGCTTGCCCCCGCCGACCTGCGACGACGACGATCGCCACGGACTGCACCCTACTACCACTACTTCACGGGGCCCCGTGGAGCAACTCCCTCGGGCCGAGCCCCGCTCTACCAGAGGAGGTTCCCCTCCGGCCGAGGGGGAGGCGACATCTTCACGACGGCGCCTCGGCACATTCAAATAAGCGCCACCCTAGGAGACCATGATTGGAGGACTCAATCAAAGGGTAACTCGTTCCAAATCCTATGCCATGTGTCATTTTGCTCATTCTGCTTTTGTCTCCACTCTTGAGCCCAAAGATGTTGACACCGCTTTATCTCGATTCGGATTGGGTCAATGCCATGCATGAGGAGCTTCAAAACTTTGAGAGAAACCAAGTTTGGGTTTTAGTTCCACCTCCCTCGCCGGTGTCATCCCATAGGAACCAAGTGGGTGTTTAAGAACAAACAGAGTGAGGATGGTGTGGTGGTGAGAAACAAAGCCAGATTAGTTGCCCAGGGGTTCGGTCAGAAAGAGGGAATAGACTATGAAGAAACCTTTGCTCACATTGCCCGCATAGAAGCCATTAGGATTTTACTTGCTTTTGCAGCCTCAAAGGGTTTTAAGCTCTTCCAAATGGATGTCAAGAGTGCTTTCCTAAATGGGTACATTGAGGAGGAAGTGTATGTGAGACAGCCTCCCGGGTTTGTGAATCCTAAACGCCCAGACTATGTGTACAAGTTGAACAAAGCCTTGTATGGGTTGAAACAAGCCCCTAGAGCGTGGTATGAGCGGTTGAAAACCTTTCTCTTAGCTAAGGGGTTTGTGATGGGGACAGTAGACAAGACCTTGTTCCTGCTTAGGAAAGGCAATGACATTCTCCTTGTCAGTTTACGTGGATGATATCATCTTTGGTGGCTCTTCACATGCTTTGGTGTCTAGTTTTGCAGAGATTATGAGCAGGGAATTTGAGATGAGCATGATGGGCGAGTTGACCTACTTCCTTGGACTCCAAATCAAGCAAACCAAGGACGGGATCTTTGTACACACGGGGCAAGTACACGAAGGACATCATCCGCAAGTTTCACATGGGTGAGGCCAAGCCTCTTTCGACGCCCATGTCAACGGCGACGGCCCCGGGACGAGGACAAGGATGGAGAAGCCGTGGACCAAAGGGAGTTCGGAAGCATGATTGGCTCCCCTGGCTGTACTCCGACGGCGACACGCCCGACATCCGATTCCTTGAGCCTCTGCCTGCGCTTCGGTCTTCACCGCGCACCTCTCACCTTCAGTCGTGAAGAGGATTTTTCGTGTACTTGCGCTTTACTCCCGAGTTTGGCCTTTGATACTTCGGCCTCTTCTACCCTCTCCCCGATTGGTTACCGTGATTCGATTATCTTTGGTGATCGTATGCATAGAAAGTCTACCTCGGTACTTGTCGGTTTCTTGGTACTTCTCTAGTGCCTTGGTCGCCTCAGAAATGCCGGGTGTCGCTCGGTCGACGGTTGAGGCGAAGTATGTAGCTCTTTGCGCTTGTTGTTCCCAAATGGCGTGGATGGTTGCCACTTTGAGAGACTTTGGTTTGAGCTTTTCTCGAGTACCTTTGTTGTGTGATAGCATGGGAGCTGTAAGTGTTGCCAAAAACCCTGTTCTTCACTCCCGAGCACCAAACACATAGAGGTGAGGTACCACTTCTTGAGAGATCACCAGGAGAAAGGGGACATAGATGTTCGAAAGATGTGTACACGAGCAACAGCATTATTGCGAACATTTTCACAAAACCACTAGACCAAGTCCGTTTTTGCACAGACTTCGTGGAGAGTTGCGCTTGCTATCCTTTTGAAGGGTAGCTTTGTAGTTGATGTACAGACTTAGTTTTAGCTTTGTTTTTTATTTTTGTTTCATACTTGCATATCATGACCTTCACTTTTATATTGAATTGAATGAGGTTGTGGTCTTAATAGTATGAATTTGTCGGTGCTTCTAGCTTTAGCTCTTTTTAATCATGTGATGTATGTTATGAGTCGAGCAACTTTTTTTGACATGTGAACTTGCTTAATGAATGATGAAATCAAATTTATGGTTCACCCTTGAGCTAGCTTCTATCATGAGTAGGATGTTGAGATCCTTTGAGCTTTCATGTGTATACTTGGTGGCTATGTCTCATGCCCTCGATTCATTCACTTGCTTAGATTTTCTTGATAATACCTTGCTAAAACTTGAAATCTAAGTTAAGTGATGAAAAGATCGAGTGGGTCCATTTTGCCACACTTTGAAGTTTGAGACTGCTTTCACTTGCACTCTTGAATGAACTTGGACTTCATTGTGTTTGACCTGCACCGGTGTCTTAAGCTAATCATTGCTCACGCATAGGCTTGACATGGTTGATTAGTAAGGCAAGGCAAATGTGGATAACCACTCGCATGCTCTGTTGTAACTTGTGAACCGCTGCAACTCCGAATAAAAATGAAAATAACAAGTGTATGCAATGATCTCTAGCATCATGTGTGAACTTGTCTTGGGGTAGTTTACTCGGTTTACATGTTTAAGCACTTAGTCGATCTCCTACCTACTTGTGCTAGGTGCTATGTTTAATGGTGAACCTCCTCTTTTGCAAAATGATTAAAATTTGCTCAAAATGCTAAGTGTCATATTTTATATCACTTGATTAGCTTGAGCTCTTGCTAGCACTTGTACTTTGTTGCTATGGTACCATTTTGAGCACTCTCTCATTCAGTTGAATATAATCTTGAAGCTTTGCATTGTATCATATTGCATTTCACGGCTTGATTAGTGCATTTGCCAACAAGGGGGAGAAAGTTTCAAAGACGGTGACTCCATGTTTCGGGGGAGTAGCACTTTGAGCTAGATGTGTTGAGCCTTTTGCCTCTGTCTTCGTGGTCTAGCCGTTTGTCTGTGAAAGTAATTGGTTTGGAGCTGCGCTAGTGGTGTTGAGCCTGTTCTACCTCTTCATGAGGGCTAGCGGTTGGTTTAGCTTGGTTGTGTCAAGCCTTTTGCCCATGTCTTTGGGAACCAAGTTTTTGCTCAAAGTTTGCTATCCGGTGATTTTGTCTTAGCTTTTGTCTAGCTAGTGTTCTCTTGGATGTGCTATTTCTACCTTCTTACGTCTTTGTGTTGAATGTTGACAATGCACTCATCAAGGGGAGATTGCGAACACATGGTTGATTTAGGTCACATGTGTTTAGTTTTGTGATTGAGTGATTGTCAACGTTCAACATTTTACCTCTATTTTCTTTTATCTTTTATGCTTCGGCTATGTTCACCGGCACACGTGGGAGTGTGTCAAGACGTATCTCTTGGTTCGTGTTGTACGGGTGTGGAGCTCGGAGATGGTAGCCGGGCGGTGAGGTGAAGGGGCCAAGGAGGACGTGCGGGCGGCCGGACCGCGGAGGTGAAGGACGGACGTGCTAGCACGGATCACAATGCGTATCCAATGGTCCAAAGCATGGGTGCATGTGCACCTAGGTGTAAATTTAACTTGCTCAGACTTACCTCGAGTGCAGATCGTGTCACCTAGCCTCATAAGCATCGGTGTGCATTCTGGCTGGACAAACTATGATTTTGTACCACAGCTCGTCATCAGGGACGCCCCATGTCTACAAAGATTGTTATTTTTGGGAGGAATTAGGATGTACGTGTGGGTAATCTCTGCGCCAAGATTGCAGATTTTGGGAAAACTCTCGTGATAATTTTTATCCCATGTTTGTGCAGTGCGGCCATCGCCCCTCGTATGTGTCAACGTTTGCTTAGATGCATGATGATACATGGTGTTAATTCTAAACAACCTTTTAAATTAAACTCGGGGATCGAATATTATGGGTAGCATGACGCCGTGGTGGCGGTGTCGCGGTTCTAGCATTATCTATTGCGAAAACTACGTGTGAATGTGGTTTCTAACTTCATCAAGTGCTTTCCCCACTTGGAGAGGTTATACATCAAGGTGACACTACTTGTACTAGAGTGTGCTCCTATAACATCGATGGTTGCCCTAAATATAACGGTTAGCATTGACGCTTCACTTTTTGTTTTCCGATAACACATCTTGAGGTGGAAAATTGGTTTACATGTCGTCGAAAAACATTGGCGCCTAGACAACGGTCTAAGGAAAATTGTGCTAGCAAACTATCGGGGCAACAAGACACATGTTCGATTGGCCAAGTTGTTTATATCAAATGCAAGAATGCTTTGGAGTTAATGAGGTTTGAGTTAGTATTTGAAAATGTTAGCTATGAATGGATTGAAAGCCAACATAGTCTGCTTTCGAGCTTGAAAAGAGGGCTTCCATGGGTGCACAATTTGATTTCGTATGTGAAAAAAACTTCATTGGGTCATGCACCGGATATGATGAAGCACATGATTTGTCAATAGTGGACCCCTTCCAAAGGATTCATGGGTAGGTAGGTCTGATGACACAAGATATTCTATTTTTCGTGTAGGAAATTCTAGCAAGGTTTCATTTAGTCGGTTTGACGTACATTTGATATCTTGTTTCCTCGAAGACCGTAATCTCTGCCAACTGATTTAATGCTATATTTTTTGCTTTAACAAATGGAGAAGAGCTCTCGAGATATCCATTGCGCTCTTTTCAGCCATGTTGTCAATGTAATGATTGCAATTTGCATCTATCCCCGTCTAATCATAGATACAAATAACCGATTCAATTTTCTCCCAAGAAGAGATTGTCATTACTCGTTACCTACTGTTTGCTTATTTGATTAGTAGCCACATGCCCTTATCTTGTTGGCCATTGGTTACACATGATAGAACAAATGGTGGGTTTTAGGTTCGGGAAGAAGATGGGCACGGCTCTATTGCCGATGGTCTACGGGGAGTTGAGATGACGCGTCGGTTTTGCTTGAGGGCCTATCGGCGAGCAAGT
Source organism: Hyparrhenia diplandra (assembly GCA_015847255.1). Lineage (NCBI taxonomy): Eukaryota > Viridiplantae > Streptophyta > Magnoliopsida > Poales > Poaceae > Hyparrhenia > Hyparrhenia diplandra. The sequence goes on along the minus strand of JADLZK010010699.1, from coordinate 537,398 downwards.
CCGTTAGTCGTCATTCGTTAGCCAACCGATTGAACCATCGATGAAATCAATACAGACTCTGTCCCTAACTCGACATTACTCGCCTTTCCTTCGAATCCCCCTCCAACTCTTCCGCTTCATCCTCGAACCCTATCCAGTTCTAGTATCCTGTCAAGTTCTTGTTTGTTTTGTTTTGGTAACAAAATGAGTCAAACAAATTAAATTTTCTTCGTTGAATTGCGACACCTGCTCTAACCTTCACCGGATATGGATATGTTCGAGACCGTCGTCTAACTCAATCGATGTGCCATCAACCTCTTTTTAGCCCCGGTGACACCTTGTTTGTTTTGCTTTGTTAATAAAATGAGTCAAACAAATTAAAATCGCTTCGCGTTGGATTTGCCACACCTGCTCCAACCTTAACTGGATAGATTTGCGCACCAAGTCAGCGACTGTCGTCCAACTCGACTGACGTGCCGTTGTCCGATCGTCGGTGATGTAACATCCTTGTGAATCTGCGTGATTTCGAAGCTCGCTGGACAACTTCGCCGACGTTCAAGTTGGGTCAGTCCTCACGGACCACATGTTTGCAAAATCGGTCACACACTTCTTTTTTCTTTTCGAAACGAATATGATGCACACACTTACACATTCTTTTTTTTTTTGAACAAGTCGGCAGGGAAGCCCCCTACCTATTCTTTTTTTCATTTTCTTGATAATCAGGGTTACATACAAAACAATGAGAAATACAAGGCCAACATGACCCAAAATGAAAAAAAGGGAAGAGTACATTACGGACTATTTTCACACCAAATTTTCGTGGGGTCGGCAACCCCAGCTTTAGCCTTGATACACACCAGGCTAATCTCATCAATAACCATCGCTTTCCAAGCGATAGAGAAGCCTTTTGTGATAAAAAAAAATAACACCATTTCTTATTTTTCATATGGACCAGCAAGCCGAGATGAAAATCTCTCTGAAGATATGGGAACCAAAATCTGTTCTTGCCTGTATAACCATGTCAAGGGGATTACTAGCTAGATTCCAATGGATGTTAATGGAATTCAGCAGGCATTACGAAAAGGGCATTCAAAAAGAAAAGATGAAAGCTTGTTTCCTCCACACCCACAGAACATAGTGCCCAGGAGTAGTCGGGAAGGTGCATGCTCTTTCTCCTCAGAATGTTTCTAGTGCTTAATTTATCTCTCAAAAGCATCCAAGAGAAGAACTTTTGGTTACCAATATTATTACCTTTCTAGACCCACTTGAAAAGAGGAGAGGCTTGAGATGTACCTTGAAGATGTTTATATGCTTTCTTGACTGAATATCTAGACCCCCAGTTAAAATACATGAATCCTTGAGAGAATCATCACTTAGAGAGAATAGCACTTTTTCATCTAATTCTTGAAGCCGATCGAAGCTTGAATGGATAATGGTAAAAAAAGAAAGAAATAATAATCTCTTTATCAATAAAAATTTTATAGAGCACTTCGGTTTCCTTGAAAAAGAATATAATTCAGGGTATTTTTCATGCGGGATGGATCCCGACCAGGTTATCAAGCCATAGAGCGATCGTAGCACCATTATTTGGGGTTGAGATAGCCATACCTCTGAATTTATCAAAAAATTTAGGACATCTTTCCACGAGAATGACCCACAGGGCTTTTGCATTATGGAGCTAAATATTCATTTTTGTACAGATTGTCCCAAGTTAACTGTACCCGGGGATGTCAGCATGATTAAAGAATTTGTCCAAGAGTTTCATCAGTAGTGCTGCATTTTGACTTTGTATGTCAATGATTCCAAGACCACCTTCTTCTTTAGTTCTACACATTGGTTCCCAAGCTACTAGACAAGTACCTCTTCCATTTTATGTCCTCATTACTCCAAATGAAATGTTTCCTAAATCTATCAATTTGATCTATCACTGTTGGGGGGAAGGCAAGGGTGCACATATAATATGTTGGAAGGGCGAAAAAAGACAGAATTCACCACTATGAGTCTTCCATGGTAGGACAAAAGTCTGCTCACCCCGAGAGTCTCCTTTTTCCATTTTGGATATGAGGGGGGTGAAATCCTAAACATTAGGTTTATAGATACTTAGAGGAAGACCTAAATAGGTGACAGGAAGTTGTCCAACTGCACATTCAAAAGCTTGAGCAAGATCCAACATTTTCTCATCTGAAACATTTATTGGAAGGATGCAACTCTTCTGATAGTTGACTTTCAAGCCAGTTGAGTCTGAGAAGGTCCGGAGTATACCTTTGAGAGATTGGAGTTGACTAGCATCTGCAGGGAGGATGAGACGATGAGCAGAGTATCATCTGCACATTATACAATAGGAAAAAAGTCTTCAAAGTCATTTGAATGTGGATGATCAATGATGCAATCTTTCCAAGCTTTGTTGATGACTGATTGGAGGAGATATGCAGCTAGCACAAAGAGCAAGTGGTGAGAGGGGGTCCCCTTGCCCGACTCCCCTTTTACAAACAAAAGGTTTTTCAAGGACACCATTAAAGCGAGAATGGAGAAGGTTCTAGAGCGTAGAATTCCTTTGACCTACCCATGTATTTCAAAATTTCTAGGATCACGATGTTCAGTTCTGTCAAAGGCTTTATCAAAATCAAGCTTTAGGATGACTATCTCCCTTTTGAATGATGGCAAATGTGAAGAAACGAAAAGCCCAAGCAAGACAATCTTGAATTGTTCTGCTTTTAATAAAACCATATTGGTTTCTATGAATTAGATTTGTGATAACTGACTACAGCCTTAGGGACATAAGCTTTGTAATACATTTGACTGCGTAGTTGAGCGGGAGATAGGTCAGAGTAGTCATTTCTTGCCTCGGGGTTTTCTTTTTTAGGCACCAGGGCAATAAAGGAACTATTGATACTTGTGGGATAAATATTTTTCTTGAAGAAATCATTAAACAGTCTCGAAAAGTCATTTTTCAAAATTTACCAACATTTCTTAATAAACTTACCATTGAAACATCCGGACCAGGGGCATGATTCAATGAGATGCTCTTGATTACTTTAAGAAATTCCTCTTCAAGAAGTCATCGCAATATGATTTAAGTCATGGGTCAATAAAAAGACCCGACAGATCATAAGCAATTCCTATAAATTCAGAGATTCTCATTCTATTCTTGAAGGCTTCCCACAGAACACCAGCTTTTTATTCATGATCAGTGATAAAAATATCTCCTTGAACCAAAAGGCTTGTAATCTTGTTTCTCCTGTGATTTATTGTAGCCATTGTGTGGAAATAACTACTATTTTGTCACCTAGTTTGACCCATCTTACTGTGTTCCTTTATTTCCAGAAGATTCTCCTAGCTTCAAGGAGAGAAGCTATGTGTGATTTGACAAGCATTCAGAGGGCAGATTCTAGTGATGAGAGAGGCCTTTGTTCCTCACTACCTCTCCTTGATGGATTGGAGGAACAAAGGCCTCTCAGGCCTCTCTCATCACTTACACATTCTTAAAAATATATTTCAAACACGGATGTCACATGGCTAAACAAAACATATTTTCTCCAAATCCGGTGATGGTGGCATTGACTTTTTCCTCTCCAAAGCCGCCTCTACAGAAGAGCCGGTTGGGGAGGCAGGCATGTTTGAGGCGGGTGGACGTGGCTAGGCAGATAAGGGCCTGAGTGGTAGCAGCAGCGATCGGGTCAGGTTGGGTCGGAGACTCGTGGTCGTGCTTGCGACCGAGCTTGGCTCGTCAGAGTTGGAGAACATGCATGATGGTCCAGTAGGTGAGGGGAGGGGAGGAGGAGGTCGCCACCGCGGGTAGGGTTGATGGAGCTCCGGCGGAGTGAGGAGAGAGGAGAGAGAGGCAGTCGGGCATAGGAAAGAAGAATTGTACCGAGCATGTGGATGATGCGGGGAGGGGAAGAAAGACATGAGAGGAGGGTAGTGCCGAACAGCAACAAGGGAACCTTCAGAGTTTTATGTTGGTTAGGTCATTTATCTCTTGCAAAAAAAAAAAATGGTCTACGCTGACAGGTGTCTAGACTCTAGAAAAGTAGACGGCAAAATAAAACGGACCGAAAAAACGAAAACAAAAACCAAATCCGTGTTCGATTGTTGGACAATTAATCATGTAGTGTTTTTTTTCTAAGAAACGATTAATCAATCACGTAGGTCTTACCCGGCGGAGTGTAACCCTTCCTTATTCCTGTCAAAAGCAAGATTAGCCCAAAAGCCCAAATAAAAACAAGCTTAGAAGCCAGCCAGGCTTGGGCGTGTCGGTGCCCCGCCGCCATCGCCATGGCCATGAGGACGGGGGTGCTGACCAGGGCGAAGAAGAGGAGGCTGCTGGAAGAGCGCACCGCCGACCGGATCAGCAGCCTCGACGACGGCGTTCTCGGTGACATCATCTCTCTTCTCCCCACCAAAGACGGCGCCCCCGCACGCAGGTGCTCTCCTCCCCGCTGGCGCCACCTATGGCGCTCCGCTCCTCTCAACCTCGAGGTCCGCGACCACCGAGCCTTCCATGGCGTCGTCTCTGCAGCAAGAGAGGTCTCCCGCATCCTCTCCTCTCACCCGGGTCCCGCCCGCCGCTTCTGCTTCTCCATCTCTTACGGCCACTTCCACAACCCTTTGGCCGTGAACCTGGGCAGCTGGCTCCGAGCCCCGCCCTCGACAAGCTCCAGGACCTCCGGCTCGATCACGTTGCTAGTGTTCCAGAAATCAGCACTACGCTTCTCGTCCACTCTTCGTGTGGCCACCTTCATCAACTGCAATTTCCAGCATTTTCCGAATTCATGTCCACCCAGTTGCCGCTTCTCAAGCAGCTAAGCCTTGTGGATATTAAAAACTAGATGAATACCCCGCGTGTTGCTGCGGGGATTATAAATAATTTTAAAAGAAATTAGATTAAATAAGTTTAAATTAGCTTGGAGGGATGGAAAATATAATGACATTATGCTGGAAGCTACTACTTAACATTAATGAAATTAGTGATAGACTTCTTGAGCGTCTTTTTGTGTTTCGCTTGATTGCTAATCTCCTAATGTTCTTAAAATCTTATCTGCTTTATTGGGCTTGTCTGTAAGAGGTAAGACTTTAATGGAACTTTAATTTGCAATGCAGTGAAGAATGGACGCGGTCCTTTTTGTTATAAGAAAGCAAATGAGTATTTGAATCCAGATACTGAAACCGCTGAGTTGTTTCTACCTTATTTTACTCATGGACCAACATCTTTTGGCTTCAAATTTGGTGCATATATGCCCACAAACATTGTCATGCTCTATACTAGTGACATCGCCCTGTGTGAAGACACTGAAATCAATGTGTGTTCGTCGAATACGAAAATGGAGCAGCTAATTGGACAGATATTCAAGTAAAGCTCAGTAGTAGCTACTAATCTAACAAAACAAACTTACTTGACATCAGACTGAATTGAAGGGTGTCGCCATATTAAACAATGAACAGGACTGATCAGTGCTCCTGCTACGAAGAAGTTTCTATTGCAGCGCAAGCGAATTAACATCAATAATAAACCACAACCTGCTGCTTCGCAATGACCAAAGAAGCAACATTTCAGGAATGAAGTTGATTCTAACCTAAACAATTAACATGGAGATTCTAAGGCAGAACCACAGAAATAATAAGCTTCATTTTGCAGTATCCATCTAAGACTTAAGGCGAGATCACGGTGGAAGTGCCACACGATGACGTCTGTAGAAGTTGAAATCCATGATAGGGCACAAATCAAGTCTGATTAGTCGTTAGAGACCAAGTTCAGCTATCATGTGCTCGCTTCCCCAGTGTCCCATTCCTGGTCACGACACAATAAGTAAAGTGGAGTGACAGATATGGAGTGACAATGTACATGGCATGGCTTGGCCATCCATAGTCAATGTCTCCCATGCAGCCTACGCGGGTACATCTGGCACTTCAGAGTTTGGATCAAGCGTCTCTTTGGCCAGACCTATACACCATTGGGTTTCGCGATGGCGCGTGGGCAGAAACGTCGTCCATGGTTGTGCATGGCGAAGTCCTCTTGTGGGTTTTGTGACAGTAGTGACACCATATCAACTTCCTAGCCACGTCAACAACAGTTCCATGGATGTGTGATAAAGTCATCTGCGTGCAGCCTCGAGTGACTACTGCATAGCACCGCCATCACCTTCAACACCAAGAGCCACATTATAACTTGTAGGCAAGTGTCAAGCGGTTCATCCTTATACCTAATACAATTCAGATGGTGTATATTGTTATAGAGGTAGTCATGAAAAATATTGAACTTTCTTAGTCATTTCTTTGACACAGTGATCCCTTGTTCTTTCAGCATATCTTTTGTTAAACAGATATATATACTTAGATTTTTTTACCTTTTTTTTAGATAAAGGATAGTATTTCATACCCGGCTTCATCTACCAACAGGTAGAATCAGACCAATTATTACAGAATAGGTATCCAGTGTTTTAGGTAAGGCAAATGCCACCAGATAACACCGATACAACTAAAAGAAAAAAAAAAAAAACGACGGAAAAATACATCTCCACCATTGAAGATGCCGGATATTCCCCGGCAACGACACTAAGCCCTAATATTTGTGCGTAACCACCACCATGATACCGCACCAAAGCCGACAATCAAAGCATCTTCCAAAAAAAAACGCCTCCAAGGAGAAAATGACATCAAAGACGCCATCGCCGCCCACCGTAGGGACCGGTGTAAGGTTTTCACCGGGAGATCCTCCCGAACGACGCCCATCGAAAATGTGGCACCCGCAGCGCCACCGTCGTTGAACATGGTAGCAATACCAGCGCCACCAAAAAGCCGTCACTGCTACGCCATCGATCCGAAAGTCTTGAATTGGCCGCCGTCGAAGTCGCATAGGCCAGCTGCCACCAACGCAGCAAGTATAGCGAAGAGCCGCGACAACAGATCTGCACGGGTCATGGCTAGGAAGCCAGATCAACACTAATGTTCATTTGATAATCACATTTGATTTTTCACTCAACAAAATAAGAATCATAGTTTAAAGAATTTTACTAAAAGTAGAGTTGTGCAGTACGTATTTCGCTTGCTACTTAAGACTATATATTCATCTTGTAATTTGGTAATTGTCCAATCAGAAATTGAGGAACAGGATAGATGATGGTTAGGATGTTTGGGCACTAGATGCCATTCTTATCAATGGAAGGGGACCTTACAGATATAACAGTATCCTAATTCCAGCGGACAGAAAACTAGATTATCCTAGGTCAACTCGGATAGCTTAGTAAAGTCCATCCAGAACCTGACCACTGTTATATCTGTAAGAGGCCCTTCAAGTGATCAGAATTGCATGCCCCTAGATTCTGTATTGCCCTAGATCCTGACCGTCCTTTAGCATGTTCAACAATTTATAGTTGGACATTCTTAAATTATAAGATGAATTTGCAAAGTCTTGAAGTACCAAGCAACATATTGGACAACTCTATTTTTACGAAATCTCATATTACAATTCATATTCCATTAATTTATAAATTGATTGCGATTCTCAACTGAAAACAAATACTATTTTCCCTAATATCCTACATGGAAATAATTTAAGCATCTATTTGTGTAACAATAAATGTACCAAGAAAATCAAAGCACTATGTCAAAGTCCAAGATCAATAATTTACATAACCAAGACATCTAAATTGTATTGATAGACAAGTGATTACTTTCAAGTTATGCGGCCCTCAGTGCACTAATCCCCCATGAATAAGGTGATGTCGGATGTTCAAAGCGGGACTAGCATGATGGCGCGGTTGTTGAGAATGATGATGGGACCACATTGTACAATGGAATGACATGCAAATTGTTGAGAAATCGAGTTCTTGCATACATACACAATCACAGGAACAAGAGCATAGAGAGTAGTAGGATAGAGAGAAAGCAGGGAGAGTTCTTGTATTCACTTTCTATGGTTATTTACAATGACAAGTTCCTCCTATTTATAGAGGAGGATGACTGCATTGATACAAAGTCACAGTGTCTGAACTCAAAAGACTTTCTCTCCTCTCATTAATTTGGCCACACACAAAGTCTCGCTTTCATACACTGTGTGAAGACTTTGATTTATAACACTCCCCCTTGGCCAAATTTATGTTATGTGTATGCCTCGTTAAAACTCCTCCCAAAAACCCAGTGGAAAAAAAGGTAGGAGAAAGAGTGCATCACATGTATCGCCTATGTTAAGCGTCAAGGTGCCTCATTAAAAACCTTGCATGAGAAAACCCAGGTGGGAAAAACTCATGAAGGGAAAAAGAGTACAACAGCTTCGGTTCAATTCTTCAGACCGACCGATGCAACTTAGGTCTTTAGGATCTATTGGTCTTCGTGACCAATTTTGATGACCTTCGTCATCTCTATATCCTTTTATGAGCTTTGATTCACATATCACTACTCCCTTCCAAAGGATTAGCGCTTTTGTGCATGCCTCATCAAAAACTCCCCCAAAACCCTATGGGACAAAAAGGGTAGGAGAAAAAGAGTACATCACATGCGCAAGCTTGTGTTGCACCTGTTGCCTCGTTAAAAACCTTGCGTGAGAAAACCCCGTGGGAAAAAACTCACCAAGGAAAAAAAAGAGTACAAATGGGCCGATCTTCAGATCGGATCATGATCTTCGGATCACGATTATGGACTATGATTTAGGAGACTTCTCCCCCTGAATGTTGTAACCCACTCAGTCATCTCATGCCCTTTCCACAAACACCGTGGAAGTTAGAGGATGGTTGAGATTCTCGTGAACGATTATGCTAGATGCTCACACGACCGAAGTTTACAAGATATTCATTTCCTCGCTCTTCGGGAGCCTATGAGGAACTGACTTTGGAGCAATGCATTTGCTCTTCACATAGTCCATGTGCATTTGTGCAACACAAAGTAGCGTTGTCTTTATAGACAACGTCGGGGGAGCTATCAAAGCTCGAGCCACATAACTTCTTGATGTGGCCAACTATCCATTTGAGCCAAACACACTCTCGTGTGGCTTTTATATAGGCACTCATCTCTTGGTGGTCGGATAGTATGGCAAACCAAGGTCCGCTACACGCACTTCCATAAAATGGTTGCACCACCATAGAGAAACACGAAACCGTTTGGGATCTAGCATTATGCGGGTCGACATAGAGCTAGTATCCACATATCCACCATGGTTAGGACCCTGGTTCTTCAGGGGACCATAGACCAAGGTCTTCGGTTTGAGGATAGTCTTAGCGCCAAGTCAATATCTTCTCGATCGATAGCGTCGTACCTTGTCAATTAATTTACAAATTACGCAATATCAGCCCTCTTATGCAGTTAAGCTAGGTACATCTCTCATTGCTCCAATGGCGCTCAACTAGGGAACTTCAGTCCCAATATTTCCTCATTGTGACCCTTGGTCTAGATGGGTCTTATCCACTTATGGGGATTGGTCCGCCATGGGATTTTTAGAGGGTAGTATTTGCCCGAAATTTCTTAAACACCCTCTTTATAGACCGGTGTATAAACACTCCTTCAGGGAGGTGCTTGAGCTGCTGGCTCAAGCAGGATTTGGTTTTACCCAAGTCCTTCATCATTATTTGTGTAATCCTTCTTCAGGAGGACATTACACGATTGGTTGAATCACATCTTTTCGGATCGTTCAAGCCATACTATGGCCGCTTCAAAGCGACACTATTTTCTCGATTCGGTCCAGGGATCTTGAGTCCTTCAGGGGACTCTCATGGGGACCTCCGAATCAAGTGACCCATATAAGAATATGGTCACGATATTTACCAACTGCCTTTTTTCACTTCAATTTAAGTTATTAGCTGCCATAAATATAAGAATCGAAACGTCTTTGCCACTTATATCAGGAGAGCAAATTTCATCGTAAATGATGACGGGTCTCTGCAGAAACCCTTGTGCCACCAAATTTCGCTTTGTGCCATACTTACTCCTCTTTAGGAGGATGACCCATTTGCATCCTTCGTGGATGACTTCTAGAGGTATTGGGACCGCAGGCCCAAAAACCTCTCATAAAGCGAGTGCTACTCTACCTCAATTGCTGATTTCCATTTGTCCCATTATGAGTGCTTCTGGCACTCTGCCATGGACTTTTATTATGGATCCGGACCCATTACGTCGCCAAGAATTTTGAGGCAATATATTTGTTGATTAATAGTGGTCTTTCAATCACACTATTCTCCCGATTCCACAAAAATTAGTGGCGATCTCCTCATGATCGCCCTCCCGCCATCGTGATTTCCCAAAACGATTGAGCCGAGGCGTTCCGATCCACCAATGCGATATTGAACGCGCGCCGCATGGTGGTTTCCATCTTCGATGGGGTCCTTCAGTGGACCAACTCAACTTCGTGGTTGAGCCACCACTTCGGGGTGTTCCCAACTTCAGTTGGGCTTCTTCAACTGCTTCCTTAAGTGATGCAAGCGGCTCAAGACCTTGTCTATGCGGGACGTCTCCGCGCAGACACTTGTCCGAAAGACCCTGAGGTCTCCCCTCAACCTAGGATCGGATGGAGACAAAGGAGTTTGTAACCTTCCGGCTACATATACTCTCTCCGACGCACTTACTTCTCAGTAAGTGCAGCCTTGTCACTCTTTCGAACAAAGGAAGGTATTTGGCGACTCATTTGCAATAATTTGCAAATGCATAATCCTCTGAACTTCGGGTTCGTGATTGACTAGTGCGTGAGTTCAAGGAATGAATTCCTCCATTCCATTTTATGCAATTTCCCTATTCTTCTCGATGCCAATCTCCCCCCATGCCGGGAAATGCAACCGGCGTCTCGAGCCCTATGAAGATCCCCAAATATAGGCTCACATATCCCAACTTCCGGGTGGGATCTCATTGGTGTACGCCGATGTGGCTGCATCGGCACACATACCGCATAATGCCAGATGGGAAATACTTTTATTCTTTCCCACGCACTAGTTGTAAGCGTGGGGTATGCAGGTTGGCCCGAGACTTTGGGGATTTTATAATATAGTGTTAAAACCAACGACATTCATAACTTGTGAAAATATTGCAAATGCTCTTCAGGAGCACACATGACCATTCAACATGTTGCAAATGCTCTTCAGAGCACAAATGGTCAAATTTCATTGGACATTGCATTATGACTAACACGCGTCATATCAAGGTCATCATTGAGAAGGTCTCCTCACATTCGTCCCATCTTGGACATTTTCACCATTTGTGTTGACAATCATGTCGTCATGTTTCTGAGCTTCAGGCTCAGTGGTGAAGTGAGGATTATGTTGGCTCTTCCTATCCTTGCTTCTGGAAAGATTTCGGTGAGAGCTCAAATAGGTGTTTTGTGGCAAGACAAATGCGAGGCCATGTCTCGTGCCTCCATATCCGAACAACAATCTTGTTGTCCGGATATTTCACCTATGACCTTCTCGAATTCGCTTTTACCCTTGGGTTCTTTCTTTTCTAGGCACATCTTCCCCCCTTCCATTTTCCCATTCCATGGCCTTTATGGTTGCGAGAAATCTCAGCAACACGGGTGTGTGCTTCAGACACATGCTTAACATTAGTAGACCGTGGGATGGAGGGTGGAAAGAGTTTCTCGATCATATTAGTGTTAGTGATCTTCTAGTCACATAACACACTCTCGACATAACCCTTTGTACGCCGCCACGCACGCATGCCTTGCAAAGCGTAAGGCGATCCAGTCTGTGCTCTAGAAAGCACAATCAAGTTTTGTTACTTGAAGCAGTCCTTCAAGGACTACAATGCAATTATCGGATCAACTTCTATCATATACACTTAGACTTCGTGTCTAGTGTAAATGGTGTTGCGTAAGGTGCAACGCCTTTGCTTTTATCAAAGTTATGCGAGCTCACCCTTGCCGCCTTCAGTCGAGCAATAGTATGATCGAGGCACATGCCATCAAGTTTGATCTTGATGTCAATGGCCTAGGTGAGGCAATTGCTGCCATTCTCAAAGAAGCCTAGCGAATTATTTTTTCGCAATGTCCCGACATGCCCTCATAATCAATGCAGAGGGCCGTTGAATGCCGGTTATGCGTAATCTTCAGATTACGACCGTATGTAATCTTCGGGATTACATTCATATACGCCTCTTGACCGTATTTTCCCAAATGTCTCATGCATATAATCTTCGGATTATATGCTACTTAAACAAAATATAGATTTACAATAAAATAAATCGCATGATTTAAATAAATGCAAGAAAGTAAATCGCAACAATTAAATATAATAATATAAAGTTGCAATAAATAATCATGCCGTGCAAGGTCTTCAAGCCTCAATGGTCTCTACAGGCTTCAGCCGCGTAGTGGCATGACGTGTGAACTTCGGGTCACCGTTAATCGCTTCCCCGCCATATGCATTATCCTTGGTGCTTAAACTAGGATTTATGCCATGACTATGCGAGGCTTTAGGCCTTCTTAGTCGCCAAGAAGGGCTTCGTGCCACTTTGGTTCATGGCGACGCTCATGGATCAAAAGCAAAGCATCTTCTTTGCATAACCAAGTCATGTGGCGTTAGTAATCTTTAGAATTACTTTCTTGACCAAGGAATATAATTACGGTAAATAATATATAAACTGCAATAATTAAAAATTGCAGAAATTTAAATGCGATGAAGTAAATTGCAGTAAATAAAGTGCAATAATATAAAGAATATAGTGGACTTCAGGCCACTAATAACTCATGGTCTTCGAGCCATATTATATACGTGCGACTTCAAGTTGCACCGTATGACGCAGTGAATCTTCAGGTCACTGTTTATTTATACGGACCCCAGGCCGTATATGCGACTTCTGGTCGCTAACGCGTAGCTGAACGCGTCGTTTAAATATGTGACTTTATGTCACAAATATGGTCCAAATAGCTTTAAGCCAATTTGTGGCTCGTATGTATATATATAGTGGTCTTCATGCCACTAAAATCCTGCAGACTTCTGGCCGTTCGTTGCAGCAGGCCATTTTATAGTACTAAGCAGCAGCAGTTAATTTGGTCCCACATTGTTAAAGAAAAATGGACACAAATGATAGCTCTGGCATGCGCGTGGCCAGGCCACATGCAAGCCTTGCGCAGGACCATTTATTACTAGTCAGAAGCCCACGCGCTGCACTGCTGCCCTCCACTATCTCTTTCACACCTTTCATCTCCTTGTTTCTTCCTGGACACAAGAACGAAAGCAGAGGGAGAGGAGGCATCGGGTGGAGGAGCCGAACACAGGCTGTGCCCGCACCGACGGCGCCGGAGACTCAAGCGCCCGCGACCTGCAGCGACCTGCAGGGCCGCTTACTTGCCCAGTCGCCCGGTTGGGACGGCCGGCAGCGAGGCCTGTCCTCGCGTTCGCGCTGCAAGGTCACGCGCTTACAGCGGTGGCGGGTCAAGGTCGGCAGCGGCAGCCCGGTCGAGCGCATGCGCGTCGGGCCTGGGACCCCTTTGGGCTACGCGTTCGGGGTACCGCGCGCCGGAGCGTCGGCGCCCATGCCCGCGCGCCCTGGCCGCGCCGGGGCGTCGCGCTGGGCCCGCGTGCTCGCGTCGGAGCCGCCGCGCCAGGGCGGCCGCGGTGGCGGACCGCGCAGCGGCCGGGGTCGTGCGCCCTGGGATGGCCGCGCCAGGGTGCCGCGCCGCGTGCCTGGCCGCCACGCCCGGGAGCCACGCGCCCGCGCGCCGGTGCTGCAGCGGCGGTCGGGCTGGGGCCGTGCGGGGCCAGCATCTGCTCGTGCCGCTTCAGGGGCCGAGCTCCCGCGCGCTCGCCCAGGTGGCCAGGCTGCGGCAGTGGCCTTCGGGGCTAGCGCGTCCGTGTGTACGGCCTTCGGGGCCGCGGCCGGGGCCTGGAGCTGCTGTGCACGCCCATCGTGCTAGTTCAGCAAGCTGTGCGTTTGCTGACCGCAGGGTGAGGTGGCCTTCAGGGCCATGCTCGGTCTGAGTCATGGAGGGTCCAATCCGCTCCCCCTTTAGGGCAGAGCGTGGCCGATCCGTTCGTCTTCGGGACGACGGTAAGGGTTTCATGTATGTCTGCAGGACATCGGAGGCACTTCGGGGCCTATCTTGGCGAGCGAAGGCAGAGCCGTTCTTGCGTCGCCGGCGGGCGGAGGCAGAGCCGTCCTTGCACCGCTATGGTCATCTCCGGCTGTGGACGGTGACAGTGTCACCGGGCGTTGCCGACGCGCCAACGACCAGGAGTACGACCAGGAGTTGCTTATGTTCATGTGTGGTGCTAGTGCATCCACCATGGGTGACGTTGCTCATCACCTCCATGTAGAAGAACTTGATTTCTTACCTTCTTTACCTTGTAGCTCGGTAGAGTCTCGTGCTGATAACGTGTTGAGAAATCGAGTTCTTGCATACATACACAATCACAGGAACAAGAGCATAGAGAGTAGTAGGATAGAGAGAAAGCAGGGAGAGTTCTTGTATTCACTTTCTATGGTTATTTACAATGACAAGTTCCTCCTATTTATAGAGGAGGATGACTGCATTGATACAAAGTCACAGTGTCTGAACTCAAAAGACTTTCTCTCCTCTCATTAATTTGGCCACACACAAAGTCTCGCTTTCATACACTGTGTGAAGACTTTGATTTATAACACAAATGACGTTACCGCGCATCTACATATGGGAAACACGCAAGCCACAAGCCATATCAATGTTGTGAGTACTGTAACCCATGGACCCATATCATTGTGCTAAGTGTGGTGTTGCACGCCGTCCTAGCGAGGGCTAGGCATCGCCCTGCACTGTGAAGCCCATGTGTAGCTTCACCAATATTGTGTCATTCACAATAGACACAGAGACCATGAGCATAAATTGTCATGCATAGCAATGGCTCTTTCATCTGTGTGACATAACAAGATCCAACAACATAGATCTAGACTAATAAGAAATGCTAGATCTATAGGCTAGGAGGGGCCAGATCTATCAGCACAAACCACGAGGGAGGTTATGATCATGACCAGCCATACCATGGGGTCCATCCCCTGTTGCTCACTCTACCTGACACGTCATGTCATGGACGACAACAGACCGTACCATTAGGGGAAGCGAACCTACGTTTGTGTCCTCGTTGAAGTATAGACACTTCGATGCCTCCCACACAATGGCTAAGGAAGAAGGTTGCCAGATCTAAGGAGCTAGTTTTGGCGATAGTAACAAGAAAGGGGCATGTCAAAGGAGATGACTACCTCACCAAAGGAGCACTACTATTGTATTTTTTGCCGACGGGTCGAATCGCTTTACCAGTACCGAGGAAGCAAATCCACCTGCAATCAAAGTTCTCTATTAGTTGCTTTTTAAATGAGTTGGTCAAAAGTACCAAATCATAAGTACCTTTTTGAAGGCCGACGCACTGTCATCGAGATCCTCCACGCTCGCCACTCATTGCCCTCCATGCACCCATCGTGGTGTCCCCTAGATATATCGGCTCTAAAGTCCTGCCGCCCACAGATCTACAAAAGGGGAGAGGAACAAGTGAGAGAGATGAAGAGAGGGGAAGATACAAAGGGATAGGGAGAGAGAGAGAGTTGTACCTACCCCGCCGCCGCCTTCCACCTGATCCGGGCCGCCTTTCACCGTGATCCGGCCCTCCACATAGGATTCCATCGATCGAACCCGCAAGACATCAAACATCGAGAAGCAAGCCCACAAGACACGTGGGAGTCCCGCCATGGCCACCGGCCGCCAGGCACCGGCCACACCACCGAGGAAGGCCCGTGGTTCCGCCACCTATGCCGAAGGAGGGCTCACGTATCCCGCCAACAGAGTGGAGAGTAATGGTTGCCGCTTTGAGTGATGTGGAGAGGCATAGCACATAGAGAAGCATAGCCCAAAGGAGATGTGGAGAGGGAGGGCACCTTTGCTCCACTCTAGGTGTTCTGAGTCACGAGCGCAAGGTAGACGGGGAAGAAGTCACGAGCGCAAGGAAAACTAGAGTTGCAAGCGCAAGAGAGAGTCAAGCATATGTGCGGCGGCCGAGAGGTGGAGAAGTGGAGACAGAAGGTGCAGCTTGCCTTTATAGTTAGGGTTTGGAGTGGGTCACGCGATGGGACTTGGCCCATTAACCAAGACTATAGTTAGGGTTTGGAGTGGGCTGCTGATGGGACTCGGCCCATTAACCAAGACGGGCCATGTCGGCGTTTCGAGGAACGGTGGGTGCCTCGGGTGCCGGCAATAAAGAATTTATAAGCCGTGTGCCCCCTCCCTCAATGGCGTAGCGCAAGATGGACACGGGACGCAGCGGGTTTATCCCGGTTCGAGCCAACGGGCCCCGTCCGTCCACGGGGGTGTGTCCGCTTTCGTGTTACCTCGCTCAAAGGTGAGCCTGCAGTAGGGGTTTACAAAGCGGCCGCGGGGAGAGACGCTGGTCTCAAGCCCCACGATCGTGGTTATGGTGGTGGTGGTGTGCGGTTTCCTCCGTGTGAACCGGAGTTGAGTCGAAAAAATCGAATCCCCCCGTAATGGGGCATTACTCCCCCCTTTTATAGGAGAAGGAGAGAGATAATGTTTATACGGTGGACGCCCTAGGTGGCTAATTCCCGAGGCCGCACCGGTTGCATGCGCCGCCGAGGGGTTGGTCGGCTTGATGTTGCTTGACGAAGACACGCCGTCCGATCCGATGGTGGACGTGCCGCCCTTCCGGCGCGGCCCCGAGGGTCCCCGTGAGGCGTCCCTCACAATCCGCATGGCGAGGGCCGGTCCCAGAGGTCGCCGGCTATGCGTGTCAAGTGCCCGAGGGTCCGCCCCAACGTGGCGTTCGACGGTGCTCGGGAAATGAACAAAGGTCATCCCCGTTTCCCGTCTTGGGGTGGCGAGCACGCCACTGGGTTCGCTTTGTGTCCCATCGGTCCGATTGGGGAGACGATTCGCAGCTTGATTTGATCGGGTGTAATCGATGGCACCGGCGCCGTCTCGCCGTAATCGCATTGAATGCGGCGGTTTCCCTTCCTCCGGACGGAACCTCCCACGCCCGAGGGTCGGCGACCCTAGACGGGCTAGTTGGGCTGCCTCACCCGAGGATGGAGAGCTGGTCTCCCCTCGGGCGAGGCGGAGTTTTTGCGCCCGAGGGTGGTGAGCTAGGCCACCCTCGGACGGCGAGATTTCTCCCGGCCGGTGAGCTAGGCCAGCCTCGGACGAAAACGAGATGCGTGGTCGAGTCCGAGCCATGGTTTAGGCCGCCGACGTGGAACGCCATGGTTCGTTGTTTTGTAGAGGTCCTTGACCTTGTCCTTCGTGAGCGTAATAAGCTCTTTTTGCGTCGTGATGACTCCATTTGGGCCGCTTTGTGGGCCGTCCGTGGGCCGATTTCGCCGTCATGTGAGCTGCCGTGGCCAATGGCCTCGGTCCATCGTCCGTCGGGCCGTCCCTCCGTGCGGGATGATAGCAAAGGCTAGGTTTTACCGGGCCTTGGCAGGGCCGGGCAGATTCTCATAGTTTGGAGAATGTCTCGAGGCCCAATATTTAGGTCCCCGACAAGAGCCCCCGAGCCCCCGAAAGCGAGTGTGGACTTGCCCGGGGTTCTACCGTTCCGCCGCCTTGTTGTTTCTCGGGGTGGTTCGTCTACAAGGGGTGCGCTGGCAGAGCGCACCCGCTTGGGTGTAGCCCCGAGGCCTCGAATGGAATGGCGTATTCCTTCGAGGTCTTTTATATCTCGCACGCCGGGCAAGACCGAAACAGCTCTTAAATAGCGCTTATTTGTGCGAGTCTGTTCATTTTTGCGTGGGCAGCCCGAGGCCCGCGCTTATGTGCGCAAGGTCGACCCCAGCCTCCTCGACTTTGATTATACGCTCCTCCGCCCCTCCCGAAAGGGGAGGAGGAGGGGAGACACGTCACAATGCCCCGTAAGCCGAATGTGTCGTGCTCCGGTGAGCGTTAGCTGGGGTCCTGTTTTAAGCGGGTGCCCGTGCCCTTGCCGAGCAAGGGTCGGCTATGTGATCCAGATTCACCCCATGAGAACCTGCGGACCGCTTGCGAGATCCCGGGGTTTGGGCGGACCAACCCCGAGGGCCCCGTGGGCCTCCCACGGATGGGACATCTCTATAAGCAAAGACCAGCGGGCCTTAAACACATTCAGAAATCCAGGCCCCCGGGGGCCCGGTATAGCTGGTTGTGCATTTCCCTCCCGTCCCCGGCTCGGGTTATCCCGAGGCGGCTCAGAAAAACCGTGGCCCCGGCGCAACCTCGAACGTAGGGTGTGTCAGCCCGAGGCTCGTTTGGTTTCCGCCGGGCGGGGAACCGTCAACGGATCGACTTTTTGCCCCTCGGGGTCGGGCGCCGCGGGATATGGGTGGCCGGACGGTTTTACCCCCGACCGGAAGACGAGGCGTCTAGTCGCCACGCCCGAGGTGGCGCAATCGCTGCGGCTGATGGGACGCGCCTTACGCCTTCTTGTCGTGGGCGGAGATCGAGGGTTCCGTCGGGGTGCATTAATGCACCTCGACGTTCCACCGCGGCTTGCCGTTGTATGAGCGGTTCTCGCTCCATCATGGGCCGTCCATTCCGTGAGCTCGGTTCGATTGCCCAGCCGGCGGTTTGCCTTCCCTTCCCTATAAATGTGGGGGTCGCGGCGCGGCGATAGTTGCTCCCTTGCGCCGCCATCGCCTTCTTGCCTTCTTCTTTGCCGCAATCGGGAGATAGAGAGATAGTGTGGGAGAGATTAAGGGAGAGATTCACTTGCCTCGTGCTCGTGTGATCGGGGTTGCTAGCGGTTGCCACCCTTCGCCTCCCTTTACCCATGGCGCGGTCGGGTAGCGGTGACGGCGTGAGGGAGGTGCTTGATGCCGAGCCGTGGCGAGGTCGACGGCGACGGAGGAGAAACTCCAGGCGTCGTCGATGAAGGGCTTCTTCGTCCCCCGCACCGATGAAGCGCGCCGGGAGTGGATTGCTCGGATTGGACCGAGGAGGAGCCTAACCCTCCCGATGGCTACGTGGTGAGCTTGATGGATCTTCACCGGCGCGGGCTTCTTGCCGGGCAGCCGGTTCATTCGCGATCCTCCACTACTATGAAATCGAGCTTCATCATCCGCCCCCGAACTCGATCTCCCGGGCTGCCATCTTCGCCACCCTCTCGTGAGGGATTCCCCGGGGATCGAGCCGCATTGGGACCTCCGGTTTGTGGTTCTTCAAGGCGGACCTTACCCACCGCCTCCGCGTCGCGCGGGGGCCAACCACGGAGGCGCCGCGCGTTGGAGGTTAGTGCGCTCAGTGCGCCGGAGCGACGAGGCCGAACCGAGCTGATGGGTACATCATCTCTAAGCTCACCTCCTCCAACAAGGGGTGGCAAGATCGGTGGTTCTACCTCCGCAACGACGAAACGCGCTTCCGTGTACACCGGGCGTGTCCTCAAGCATCGCCCGAAGTGGAATCGGGGTCCCCTCGGAGGATCATCATCGGTTGGAGGGCCTAAGGCGGGCGGTTCCGCGGCTCCGGGGGAAGGACGTGAATGCCGCCGCCGTGGTTGCCGCTTTCCATCGGCGTCGGGTGTTGCCGTTGATGGCTCGCCCTTTGCTCATGTGCCGATGACCCCGAGGCCGCGGTCTTGGCAGTGCGTGCCGGATGTCGGGCCTTCGCTTCCCACCGATGGCCCGGCCAAGAGGGTGAGGGATGCGTTGGGGTCCAACACCCCGACACGTATCCCCGAGATCCCCATGCGCCCGACCGAGGGTATATCTCCCCGGTAAGTGCTTCTTGACTTCGGTGTCCTTTGCATTGCTAACTCGGTTTGAGCACCAATTTCGAAGCGGAGAAGGTCCCACCGAGGTCGTGAACACCGCCGCCACGCCGGGCGCAGGCCGGAGCAGGGAGCGTAAGTCGCACCAGAGCTGGAAGAGGCCTTGTCGGACTTCGCCCGCCGCTTTGGGGCGACAACCCGGAGGTTGGCCCTCAAGACGCAGCCGCCTCGAGCGCCGTGGGTGGCTACCTCAGGTCCGAGCTCGAACGCCTTCCGGTCCGGCGCGGACATGTATGGCCGTTTTGCTCTCACTTCCCGATGGAGTCCAATGTGCGGACGGCGTTGCGAAAGGCTTCTTCCTGGTTCCGACGACGAGGAGGAAGTTGATCCCGCCGAGAGGGATGCTGCGATGCCGCCAAGACTCGGGCGTTATGCGACTTCGTGGGCGGCGCTGCGACCCGGTTGGCCTCCCGCTTCGAGGATGAAGTGTGTCCCCCGTACTCCCCCATAGAGTCAACCTATGAGGCGGACACGGAGATGGTGGACGCCCAGTCCGAGGATGCGCCGGCGGGTCTGACGCCTCCCTCGGGGGAAGCAGTTGTCGAGGGTGTTGCTCGCGTCGAAGCTTCCTCGTCGGCCTGCCGTGAGGCGCAAGTGGATGAAGCCCATCCTGCCCCCTGACCTCTCCTTGTATGGAAAAATTGGAGCTTGTGAGATGGATGTATATAAACAATGGCGCCGCCCGAGGTCTATGGCCTTGGCGGGTGCATTTATGTTCATGTTGCGTTTCTCGAATTTGTTCGTTTATTGTGTGGCCGGGTCGCTTGCTTTCTCCGCTCGCGAAATGGTAACCGTGGACGCCACTGGGGCAGTCCATACGGATGCCACTAGGGCGGTCCGCTTTGCCTCGGTTACCTTGCTTTGGATTTGTGCGTGAGCGACCTTCGCAACTTAAACGATTGTTTAGAGAATGCGCAAGAAAACTTTTTCTTTGAAAAAAAGGTTTGAAAAAAAGGAAGGGAGGGGATCTCCCGAGGGGGTCCTCCCAGGGGTCCCCATGTAGCCCCGAGGAGTTTTAGTCTTGTCTTTGGGCGAGGCTAAGACTCCCTTAAGGTTTACACGAGAAGCACTTTTTTCGTAAAAGATGTAGATCTTTTATTGAGTGAAAAAAAACACTGATGTTTGACTTCTAGTGCGGAATTTTAAGGGTAGAAGCGACTTAGTCGTTCTATGTTCCAGGCGTTGGAGTAGACTTCGCCCTTCTCGTTTTTCAGTTTGTAGGTCCCGGCCTTAATATTTCGGCGATGAAATAAGGCCCTTCCTGTGGCGTGAGTTTGTGACGCCCTTTGTTGTCTATCTTCACTTGAGCACGGGGTCGCTGATTTGGAACTCCCGAGGCTTTAGCCGCTTGGCGTGATACTTGCGCAAAGCTTGTTGATATCTTGCTGAGTGCAGGAGCGCAACGTCTCTCGGCTTCATCAACTTGGTCGATGGAGTCTTGCCTCGCCTCGCTGGTTGCCTTGCTCGGTGTAGGCTCGCAGCCTTGGGGACCCATATTCAATGTCTCCGTGGGCAAGATCGCCTCGGCCCCATAGACTAGAAAGAATGGGGTGAACCCCGTGGCTCGGCTTTTAATTTGTTCGAAGGCTCCATAGAACCGATGGCAGCTCTTGGTACCACCTTTTCCGTATTGGTTCAGGTGATTGAAGATCCTCGGCTTGAGCCCTTGCGGGATCATGCCGTTGGCACGCTCCACTTGACCGTTGGTCTTCGGGTGTGCTACGGCCGAGGTATCCACTCGGATGCCATAGTCGTCGCAAAAGTCGAGGAACTTCTTGCCCACGGTTGGTTCCGTTGTCCGTGATGATGGAGTTCGGGACTCAAACGGGAGATGATATCCGTGAAGAATTTCGCCCGTTTCCCACGTGTGAGGGTTCACCACGGCGAGCTTCGATCCATTTGGAGAACTTGTCAATGGCGACTAGGGCGTGAGTGTGTCCTCCGGGCGCCCTTTTAGGGGCCCAATCATGTCGAGTCCCCACACCGCAAATGGCCACGTAAGAGGTATGGTTTGCGGTGCTTGAGCCGGGAGGTGCGTCCCTGCGGCGTAGAATTGGCATTCTTTGCGTGCACGCACGACTTGGTTCGCGTCTCGCACCGCCGAGGGCCGCAGAAGCCTTGCTCGAAGACTTTACCGACTAGAGTCCTCGGGCGGCGTGATGGCCACACTCCCTGAGTGTCCTCGAGCAGTTCTTGGCCTTCGGCCGGGTATGCATCGCATGTATACTCCCGAGGCTCCTCTCTTGTAGAGTTCCCCTTTTCTCCAATCGGTGTGAAGGATTTCGCCCTTCGGGCTAACCGGCAAGCCTCGATCTTATCCTCGGGTAGCTCTCCTCGGGTGAGGTACTCCATCGGGCCGGTTTTCTCCGGTCGGGGGACCTGGTCGACCGCCATTGCTTCGGGTGTGGCTTGCTGTGTGCCGCCCTCGTGAGCCCCCGAGGGTACTTCCGAGGGGGTGTACTTGACCGAGGGTTTATTGAGGTCTCGGGTGAGGACGTTCGGGGGAACGGTACCTCGGGTTGCTGCGACCTTGGCCGCCCATCCGCGGCCTCGTTGTAGCGTCTCGGCGTATGCTTGTGTTCGAGCCCATGGAATTTTTCCTCCAATTTGCGCACTTCCGACAATACGCCTCCATCTTCGGGTCGTGGCACGCCGAGGCCTTCATGACTTGGTCGATGACCAACTGCGAATCCCCCCTGGTTTCCAACCGTCGGATTCCGAGGTCCGCCGCGATCCGGAGACCGTTGACCAGCCCTCGTATTCGCGACGTTGTTGGAGGCGCGGGGAAAATGCAGCCGGATGGCATACCTCGTGTGAATCCCGAGGGTGAGATGAAGAAACAAACCAGCCCCGCACCGCCTTCATCATGGATCCATCAAAGTACATGGTCCAGCACTCGGCTTGGATGGGCGCCGTGGGGTAGGCGTAGTGTGTCTCATCCTCGGCCACAAAGTCGGCCAGGACTTGAGACTTGATCGCCATGCGGGCAGAACGATATAGTTTCGCCCATGAGCTCCACCGCCCACTTCGCCACTCTCCCCGTGGCCTCTCGGTTTTGGAGGATCTCCCCGAGGGGGAACGAGGATACCACGGCAACTGGGTGCGCAAGGAAGTAGTGGCGAAGTTTCCTTCGTGCCGCACGATGGCGTATAATAGCTTCTCGCATCTGCGCGAATACCTTGTCTTGGTGTCGGAAAGGACTTCACCGATGAAGTAAACAGGCGTTGAACGGCAACGTGTGTCCCTCTTCCCCGACGCTCGACTCGACCACCGCCCGACTACCCGGGTAGTGGCCGTGGACGTATAAGAGCAGGGTTTCTCCTGGGTTTGGCGGTACTAGGACCGGTGGGTTTGTTAGGAGCTTCTTGAGGTCGCCGAGGGCCTCTTCGGCCTCGGGGGTCCAGGCAAAGCGCTCGGACTTGCGAAGGAGCCGGTAGAGGGGCAGGCCCTTCTCCCCGAGGTGTGAGATGAACCTGCTTAATGAAGCCAGGCAGCCCATGACCTTCAGACTCCCTTGAGATCTTGGATCGGACCCATCTTGGTGATTGCGTCAACCTTGGTCGGGTTTGCTTCGATGCCTCGTTGAGAGACGATAAAACCCAGCAGCGTCCCTCGGGGGACCCCGAATACGCATTTTTCAGGGGTTGAGCTTGACTCCTTCTTGTTTAGGCACGCGAAGGTTTCCTCGAGGTCGCCCACGAGGTCCGGCGTTTTCTTGGATTTGACCACTATGTCGTCCGACGTAGGCCTCCACGATCCTTCCGATGAGTTCCCGAAGATGATTTGCATGCACCGCTGGTATGTTGCCCCCAAATTCCTCGGCCCGAAGGGCATGGTGAGGTAGCAATACATCCCGAAGGGTGTTATGAACGAGGTCGCGAGCTGGTCGGACTCTTTCATTTTGATCCGTGATAACCGGAATACGCGTCAAGAAAGGACAACGTTTCACATCCCGCAGTGGAGTCGACAATTTGGTCGATTCGAGGCAAAGGAAAGGGAACTTTCGGACATGCTTTGTTGAGACTAGTGTAGTCCACACACATCCGCCATTTCCCATTCTTTTTCTCTACTAATACGAGATTAGCTAACCACTCGGGGTGGAATACTTCTTTTATGAATCCGGCCTCCGGTAGCTTGTGGATCTCCTCGCCGATGATCTTACGCTTGGCGTCATCAAAACGGCGCAAGCGCTGCATGACCGGCTTTGAGCCCGCCGGATGTCTAGGGAGTGCTTTCGGCGACATCCCCGGTATGCCCAAGCATGTCCGAGGGTCCCCACGCGTCTTGGCATTCGCGCGAGGAAGTCGACGAGCACGGCTTCCTATTTCGGATCCAGTCCGAGCCGATGGTCGCCGGCTTCTCCTTCGGGTTCTTGGGATCGAGTGGGATCTTCTTGGTGCCCGGGAGGGCTCGGCTCCCGGCGTGGCGCTTGGCCTCATGCTCGATCGTGATTTCGTCAAAGCTTCTCTTCGCATCGGCGATGAGTGCCTCGGCATACTCCACGCTCTCCACGTCGCACTCGTATGCATGATGGTGTGAGGGGGCGCCGTGATGACACCCTTCGGCCCCGGCATCTTGAGCTTGAGGTACGTGTAGTTCGGGACAGCCATGAACTTGGCGTAACAGGGGCCGCCCCGAGGAGTGCGTGGTAAGTACCGCGGACCCCAAGGATCTCAAATGTGAGAGTCTCTTGCCCGAAGTTCGAGGGGTCACCGAAGCAAACCGGTAAGTCGATCTACCCGAGGGGCTTTAGCCGCTTGCCGGGGGGACGCCATTGAATGCCGGCCCTCCGGGGCGGATCTTGGACTTGTCTACCTCGAGGAGGTCGAGGGTTTCTTCAGATGAGGTTGAGGCTGCTCCCTCCGTCCATAAGGACTTTGGTGAGCCGAGTGTTGGCGATGATGGGATCCACCACCCGTGGATAAGCCCCCCTGTTCGAATGTCTTTGGGGTGATCCGACCGGTCGAAGGTGATGGCTTTGTCCGACCACTTGCGCAGCTTCGGGGTTCTTTGGCTCCGTGGCATAGACCTCCCGACGCTCCTTCTTGCATTTGTCGCCGCGGACATGTTCTTGTGCTTGCCGCGCCCGGGATCATGAAGCGATTATTCACCTTCGAAACTCCTCGTTGCCCTTGGCGCCACCCTCGGGAGCCTCTTCTTCTTCACCCTCGGGGATGGCCTTGAGCTTGGCGAAATGTTGGCGTACCCTCTTGCACTCCCGAGGGTATGCTTGACCGGGTAGCTATGGTTGGCATGGCTTCTTGAGCATGTCATCGAAGGTTTCTTGTGACGGGGCCTCGGGGCCCCTTGCGATCGACCACCCAAACCACCATGTCTTCATCGTCCGCTTGGGCGGCGTGGCCCTTGCCCTTGCGGCCCTTATCTTTCTTCTTTTTCTTCTTGCCCTCCCGAGGTTGCGATCCCTCGGGCTCCTCTTCCTTGCGCTTTCCCTTTGCCCAGCCCCGATTGAACAGGGCCCCGACAGCCTCCTCACCGTTGGCGAACTTGGTGGCGATGTCCATCGGCTCGTTTGCCTCGGTGGGAGTTCGGCGCCCAAAGCTTCTTCACGAGGTCTCGGCAAGTGGTGCCGGCCAAGAAGGCCCCGATGACGTCCGAATCCGTCACATTAGGGAGCTCGGTCCGGTCGCTTGGAGAAGCGCCGGATGTAGTCGCGCAAGGATTCATCGGATTTTTGTCGGCGGTTTCGAGATCCCACGAGTTACCCGGGCGTAGGTATGTGCCCCGGAAGTTTCAGCGGAAGGTTCTCACCAAGTCCGCCCGATTTGATATGAGGTTGGGTGGAAGGTGTTCGGCCCAAGCTCGCGGACTCGAGAGAGGCACAGGGCAAATTTACGATTATCACTTTGTCATCGTGTGCCCTCGCGAACCGGCATGCCCCCGATATCGTCCCAGCCCATACCTCGGGACGGGTCTCTCCCGTGTACTTCGAGATGGCTCGGGGCCCCGAACGCGGGAGTGGTGCCCTCCCCGATGTCCCGGTGAAGGCCCGAGGCCCGGCGCGATCGGGGGAGTACCCTCGGTCCTCTCGACCGCCCGTGCGTTTCGTCCCCGCTTGTCGTTCGAGGCGAGCCATCTTCGTGGCGAGCCCGCCCGCTCGATCGTCCCCCGAGGTCGGGCGCCTCGGTTGCGGTCGCGGTGCGGGTCTTCTATGCGTTCCCAGACTGGGCGGTTGCAACGGTTGTCGTCGAGGCGCTCCCGGACCGGCCTTGCCGGGGCTCGGCCCGATCCGGGTCGACGGGCCCGCGACTTCACCCAGATTCCTCTCGCCGCCGTGACGTCACGGCCCGATCCCGGGAAGCGGAACTCTCTGCCTGTTGCACCGCCGCCTTGTCAAGGAGTTGACGGAGGCCTTCTCGTATGCGCCTACCCTCGGTAGTGGAGGGCTCGGGCATTTCTCGTACCAACATGGCGGCCGCCGCCACGTTGAGGCTGGCTCTGTTGAACGGGGCCGCTATGCCGGGGATTGGAGGCACTCCGGCCGGTCCGCCGCGTCCGCCGCCATTGTGAGCTTGAGGTGCCCTCGGGGCTTGCTCGCGCCCGAGCTGCTCCCGGCCGGATGTTTTGCTCGGTCGGCCGGAGTCGGGCGGATTCCGCCCGGATTCGTTCTGCAAATCGTGGGCCGGGCGTTTTGGCCGGCGGTGTGGCCCGCTCACGGATGGACCGGGGCGGAAGCCGCCGGCGGCCGGAGCTCGTCGTGGCGGTATGTCCGCGTCGTCTTCTTGGAGACGTCGCGAACTGGCCATCCTGTGGCGGGACCTCGACATTGAAGCATTCCCGCGTGGGGTCATAGTACTCGTCTTCATCGTCGGTGCACGGTGCGCCGAACGCCTGGAGGAGGTTTCGATTTTCCGGACGGTAGAGCGAGTCCCTCAAATGGACCAGGCCCCGATTGAACCCGGAGGGGGTGGTATGACGAGGGTCGCCCCCGCATCCCGTGGAGGATGCGCTCCTCCGAGTGAATGTCCAGGGATAACGCTCCCGTGGAACGACGGGTGTCCGGCTCGTGCTCTCCGGCGAAGGCTTCCCACGAGGTTTCACGCCGGCGACGATTCACCGGACTCCCTCCGATGTCCGGAACGGAGGCGTTTTCCGACGATTAGGGTTTCGGTACCGCCACGAGTGGGTGGCGGGTAAGGTATTTTCCGGGGCCTAGGGTTCCGGGAGCCCTTCGCGGTCGGCCGGGGGATACGTCGACGGATTCGTAATCCGTTGCTTGGGCGCGCCTTGGCTGGCGATGGTCCGCCTTGCCCGCCTTGCGCGGCGGCCGTGATGATGGGCTTGCCGCGGTGGCGATCTTTGCCCTCCCCTTCTACCGAGTACGTCGGGTAGAAGGATCATCTCGTAGTTGTGGCCGAGCACCACAAATGCCGGCGTTCCAAAGAACGGTGGCGTTCCACGAGGAGCTCGTGCTCCGGCGAAGCGTGGTGGAAACGGGCTTAAAACGCCATGAGGGCTGATGGAGATGCAGATTGCACACGGCGCCCCCTACCGCGCGCCAATCCGCCGGCGTTCGAGGAACGGTGGGTGCCTCGGGTGCCGCAATAAAGAATTTATAAGCCGTGTGCCCCCCCTCAATGGCGTAGCGCAAGATGGACACGGGACGCAGCCGGTTTATCCCGGTTCAGGCCAACGGGGCCCTACGTCCAGCGGGGGGTGTGTCCCGCTTTCGTGTTACCTCGCTCAAAGGTGAGCCCTGCGGTAGGGGTTTACAGCGGCATGGGAGAGACGCTGGTCTCAAGCCCCACGATCGTGGTTATGGTGGTGGTGGTGTGCGGTTTCCTCCGTGTGAACCGGAGTTGAGTCGAAAAAAATCGAATCCCCCCCAATGGGGCATTACTCCCCCCCACATAGGAGAAGGAGAGAGATAATGTTTATACGGTGGGACGCCTAGGTGGCTAATTCCCGAGGCTGCACGGTTGCATGTCTTAGCCGCCGAGGGGTTGGTTGGCTTGGATGTTGCTTGACGAAGACACGCGTCGGATCCGATGGTGGGCGTGCCGCCCCTTCCGCGCGCGCCCCGAGGGTCTGTGAGGCGTCCCTCACAATCCGCATGGCGAGGGCCGGTCCTGCAGGTCGCCGGCTATGCGTGTCAAGTGCCCGAGGGTCCGCCCAACGTGGCGTTTTTGACGGTGCTGCGGGAAATGAACAAAGTCATCCTGTTTCCGTGCCGGGTGGCGTAGCACGCCACCGGTTCGCTTTGTGTCCCATCGGTCGGATTGGGGAGACGATTCGCTTTGATTTGATCGGTGTAATCGATGGCACCGGGCGCCTGCCGCCGGTGCAATCGCATTGAATGCGGCGGTTTTTCCTTCCTCCCGGGACGGAACCTCCCACGCCCGAGGGTCGGCGACCCTAGACGGGCTAGTTGGGGCTGCCTCACCCGAGGATGGAGAGCTGGTCTCCCTCGGGCGAGGCGCAGTTTTTGCGCCCGAGGGTGGTGAGCTAGGCCACCCTCGGACGGCGGAGATTTCTCCCGGGGGTGGTGAGCTAGGCCGGCCTCGGACGAAAACGGAGATGCGTGGTCGAGTCCGAGCCATGGTTTAGGCTGCCGTCGGCGGAACGTCATGGTTCGTTGTTTTGTAGAGGTCCTTGACCTTGTCCTTCGTGGCGTAATAAGCTCTTTTAAGCGTCGTGATGACTCCATTTGGGCCGCTTTGTGGGCCGTCCAGGTGGCCGATTTCGTCGCCATGTGAGCGTCGTGGCCAATGGCTCAGGTCCATCGTCCGTCGGGCCGTCCCTCCGTGCGGGATGATAGCGAGGCTAGGTTTTCTTGGGCCTTGGCGGGCGGGCAGATTCTCATAGTTTGGAGAATGTCTCGGGGCCCAATATTTAGGTCCCCGACAGGCCATCTAAGGGGGCTCTAAAAAGGGATCCATGTTTGGAGGCAAGCCTCTCCTTAAACTGATTTTATGAGGCCTGCCTTCGTAAATCGACTTTAGGTGAAATGTTCATCACCTCCATAAATCAATTTTACAAGACGAGCAATATTGAATGCCCGTGTAAATGCATTGTGAGAGACACTTAATAGTGTCCGCCTCTGTAAATAAAAACATCTACCACCAAACCGCAGACATTTTACGATATGGTTTGATTTGTGACGATCTATGTTAGTATTTGGGCATTATCTTGCAATTTGTGAGGACAGACATCAGGAGAGAGAAAGTGTGGAAAAATAATAAGAGGGAAGAGATGATTGGAGGAGGGGAAGATATTGCTGAGCATACCGTGTGCAAACATTATAACCCGTTGTTGCAAAATGAATTAGAGGGGGCGAAAGCGAAGTCGGTATGTGTTTCCATGCTCGCTCCTATATGCGACTAGCAAACAAAAGTGAAAACTTCACGGGGTATGGGTTTCCCCTTGATAAAAAGGAGGTTAATGTGTAATAGATCTTTACACGGAGAGCCTACTTGTCTCACCCCATGCCTTCCTTATTCACCGCCCAACCAACGCACCTGTTTCACTGCCACATTACCCATTGCCCACCCCGCTGAACACTAATCACAATCAAAGGAGGGCGAATGGTGGTTCGCCTCTACCACGAGCTCTTCCCAATAGGTTGTCTTCCACTTCGCAGCGCGACGCCCCTCCGCCTCGCTCGACGTCTCTCGAACACCGCCACCACCGTCTATCCGCACCCTCTCGAGGTCGATCTCCCTTCCAAGCCGATCAATAATGGAGGTACCCAAAGGGTCTGTTTGGCAGAGTTGTGCTTCCTAATTCTGTGGTGAAATGATTCGGGAAGCGAAAGTAATTCCATCCGATTTTTTAGCATAAACTCTCAAAATCAAGATGAAGAATCACTCCACACAGAAAGAACAAAGAATCACTTCTCGCTGAAAAATAAATGTGTTTTTCAGCCAATCTCGTGTAGCATTTTTTTTATCACAATAATATCATCCAAAATGTTCCTGTTGTCCTATGAAACATTGACACGATATACTCCTATATTTTAATAGTAAAAAAATCAATTAACATTATCGTGGCATGCATTCGTGCTTGCAACAATTTTAGTGGCCTGGTGTGTGCGTGCTGTCACTTCCCCTTCCTCTCTCCCCATCTCTCCCGCTCGTGATTTGGCGCCTGCCTGCGAATGGCGGGCGGAAGCGGCGAGGCGGCCATGTCTCCGCCGTCCTCCGGCGGCAGCGGGAAGCGCGGGCGGGACCCGGAGGAGGACGTGTACGTGGACAATCTCCACTCCCACAAGCGGTACCTCAGCGAGGTCCGTCCCGTCCCATGCTCCTCTGCGTTCCCTCTCTCGTTTCCTTCAATCTGGGTGGATGCCTCTCGGGCTGGGGAACAAGAGTGTCCGGAAAGGGGAGTGCAGGTTCCGAGTGGTTCCTTGGCCAATTCATCGGGTACAGCTGTTGCAGGTCTCGAATCGATTGTGTTGCCTGCTTCTCACTCTCGGCTCCA
Organism: Hyparrhenia diplandra; assembly: GCA_015847255.1. Classification (NCBI taxonomy): domain Eukaryota; kingdom Viridiplantae; phylum Streptophyta; class Magnoliopsida; order Poales; family Poaceae; genus Hyparrhenia; species Hyparrhenia diplandra. Next base: position 507,294 of record JADLZK010010699.1, on the reverse strand, counting down.
GGGATTGGATTGGGTGTTAATTCCTCGGATTCGATGGTTACTAGATGCGGTTCGGGTCGATTTCAATCTGTAGCTGCATTGTAGTCTTCTGATTTTGTTTCGATTTGTGCTTGTTTAGCTCAAACGTTGGTTGGTTGGTGTTGAAACCTAGCTTTGGCCTCATTGTGGAATGCCCCTGCTCTGTGAAACTGCTGCTGCTTTTTATCCCCTCCAAATCCTTAGTGAAAACTTGGTGATTTGGTAGTTCCGAAAACCGCCGCACATTGCTCTGTATCCATCCATCTCTTCTCCTCTCCAAATCAGAATGGCTGAGCAATTCACGTTCTGACGATTTGCAGATAATGGCGTCCAGTCTGAATGGACTATCTGTCGGGGACTCACTGCCTGACAACATCATGGAGTCCCCTGCAAGGTCAGAGACTACTTCCTGCTTCAGGTCTGTGTGCTCTCATCTCATATACATTATTAATTACAAACAATTTATAAATTGATTGATTATAGAGGAGTAGCCTTTGTAGCATGGATGCTAGTTTGTTGTCAGATTCAATTGCCATTTCCATCTCATTTCTGCCTACACTTATGTTTGCACTTGCACGCCACTGCAACTTGGTGTCTTCTGAAATCGAGAATTGATTCTTCATACTTTTTACTTGTTTCATACTAAGTTCCATGCTATAACAGAACATGTATGCATGATTTTTCACTATACATGGTTACAGACATTATTTTGTCTCTGTGTTAGTAAGTCCGGAGATTTCAGAGATAGTATGATGGCTCACACATAATTGCTCCAGTGGTTGCACTCACATGTATGCAATTAAGTATTGAACATGTTTTAAACATAATAGGCCTCTTTAATGTTCCAGGTCATGTCGAGTTATCGATATGTAGTTAATGTTATTACTTGAATGGTGCATGTGGCTATGAACATTGATGTCCGTCACACTTTGTTGGTAATTAGTTACATGGTTAGCCATGTGGGAACTGTGGTCAGGAAGCATAAAAAAAATACACTCGTAGCATCTTGTTTTTGTGGGTTTTACTTCTGTTGATTTGGCACTTCTACTTGTTAGCAATTATATTGTGCTGCATTGATGATATGAACTTTATACCGAATGATCATACTTGCCTCCTTTCAGGGATGAGATATTATCCCAATACTGCCAATGTCAGAAGACTCGGATGATTACCGGTGCTATGACACTCAATTAAACCCCAGTGGGAATCATCCTGATGCGATGATCAGCCCTTCAACTAGTCCAATGTCATCTCCTCATCGACACCAGAGACCACAATCTCCTTTGTTACCTTCAAACCCATACCCTCTCCCAAGCTGCTCCCTTTCATCAGTAGTCTGCTCTCATGCTCGGCGTGGCTCCGACAATGAAGGCCGGTTCCCATCCTCACCAAATGACATGTGCCACGGGGCAGATTTGAGACGAACAGCACTACTGAGGTCAGTGCAAATGAGGGTGCAGGGACCGCATTCGTATGACCTATCATTCGGCATGAGACAAGGACAAGAACATGTACATGAGCATGAAGATGAACATGAGCATGAACATCTAGAGGATTTGGAAAGGACAGAAAGATCGTCATCTTGCAATAAGTCAATGGTTGACGAAATCGCGTACCAGAGATCTGACCACAATTTTGGTCGACCAGAGCACGAGATAGATTACATCAACAACTGCACATCAGATGATTGTCCAAGTGACCAAAACTTTAAGCAAGAAGATAAGAGCCATAGTAAATTTGATAACCGTATGGACAAGGGTGCATAGCATAGGGAACATGTTGTATCGCTTTCATAATAACTTTTTGGATTATAACTCTGCTTAACTTTGTTGTAGTTTTGATGGCTGTCTTATCTACTGTTGTCCATGGTGCTCTGAATAGAGATATTCTAATATTTGAGTAAAATAACCTTTGAAGTGTTGCAATGCCATTAGATTGTATATAAGATCACCGGCAAAATTGATTGAAATGGAGACTTTTGTGCTGCAAATGGATCTGTCTTTTTTAGTTTTAATCGAAAGGCTGGGGAAATCTTGCTCTCAAACTCCAAAAAAAAATTGTTTGAAATGGCACATTAGCCCTTGTAATGCAACTGAAGTAGCAAACAGGAAATTTGTTCTGATAAGGAACAGTTAAGTTCTAGCAGAAACCGGCGCAAAAGGAGTTCTTGTCATTCAAATGCGACCATAAGTATTGTGAATCAGCACTTTTTTGACAAAAACCAGATAATATTCATTAATTAATGGCAGGCTGCCGATAGAGGATAATACATGTCATAGAGTGCTGAGTTCAGAGCAGTTGTCAGAACACAACCACAAGCATGACTAGAGCTACAACAGGTTACATGAAACATGCCAGGTGAACTCAACTTCAACCTATAGGCCCTATTTGCTAGAAGATGGGCCATTACATTCTGGCTTCTGTCGAGCTTGCCTCCAGATAGATAGGTCGATAGAATTTGACTATCAGTGAAGGACACCACAGGTGCATTTAGCTTTCTGAGGATGTCGGTGCAGCTGCTTCGCCCATGAGCACTGAGCTGTGTTTGGGTCGGGCATGGATCTTGCAACACCAATCGTGCTGCCAGGATGAATCTGCACTGTTTGTGGCCGACGCATTGTTTCTTGGGTGCAGAAAGAGGCACACCAGCCAGAGTCTCCATGTTCCTGCAATGCAGATTGCTGCTGGATTCTCCTATGGCCAGGACCAGTGATCGAGAAACCACCGACTCATTCATCAGATTGCAGGTACCTGCAGAAGGAGGGAGAGGAGCGGAGCTGCAATTTTGGACATCCTGCAGCTGATAGTAAACATCTTTCCTGGTTTTGGTACTGCAAGCTCCTTGATGTCAGCTTCCACAAAATGTTGTACCTGCAAGAAAGTCCAGTTATTTCTTTCAAATCTACCTCATTTCTGGCTCTCCATTGATACCAGAGGGTAGTGAGTACCCTCAATATTTCCTCTTCTGTTCAAGCAGGGGTGATGATAAGTCCAAGAGCTTCCTGGACTCCCTCCTGTTCTTCTGGCAGAACTGATCTGAGAGCAGGTTTTGAAAACAAAATCAGACAGCCCTTGCAAAGTCACAATGAAAGAAAATGTGAGCATCATTCTCCTCTTTACCACAGACTGCACAATTATTGTTAATGTGAACTGACAGGGATCCTGCTCTTTTCCCTGTAGGTAGGGCATTCCTTATCAAACGCCAGAAAAGACCTTGATGTTAGGCGGCATAACCTTCGATTTCCAGACCCTGCTTAAGATCGTCAACGCTGAAGATGTAATCCCCTAGGTCCCTGTGTAGGCAGGACAACTTGAGCTTGGGAGTTTAGAAAACCAAAAGCTTCTTTGGTGGAGCAAGTTCCTTTCCTAGACTGGGTCCAAATGAGCTTGCCTGCCATCAGATTCTGAGGGAATAAGGGTGGTGTTTTTTATGGAGGTTGCAGCAGTTTGGTCAAAGATTTGATCAATAAGATTAGCATTCCAGGAATTGTTATCTGGGAGCTTTAGGTCTGAGATAATATCAGGAAGTTTTGAGACAGCAACGGGCAGGTTAAGGCGATCATATATGTTTTGACTAGTTGTCTTTTTTAAAGAACCGCAACTGGCATCACAAGCACACGAATAACCCTCTGGCCAACAACAATTTAAGTAATTCACATGTTGCCAGCTACCAGAGTGACCAATCCAAATAAGATGCATCAAGATTTCACCTTTCACCGGATTACATTAGGGAAAAATAACTCGTAGTAACTCGTAGAAGCCAAATAACCAATTTATTGGATCAAAAACAAAGTATGGGTTGTTATCACAGGATGGCTACAAAAAACCTTCTTCTGTGTGAAGTAAACTGTGAGTACAAAGTCAATCCCTGGAACCAGAAAAGACAAAAGGGATCTACGTGCATGAACTAGCTCTGCCACTAGACTTTCACTACCACCTTTCTCTCATATCATCCTATTTCTTCTGTTTTCCTTTCCTCAAAAAGGGTGGTTCCACTATCAGCTCAGCTCAAGTCACTGGCAGGCTGTGGCTATGAGTCATCATATTCAAGAAGAAAATGTCGAAAGAATGTTCTTCTTAATGATGAACTCATCAGCTTTGGAAGGACTGATCGACTGCAATACGATGAAATATATGGAAATTAGCTTCTGAATTAGTAGTAATATAGTTGACTGATTGAATGGGGGCTCAAAACTTAAATGCACACCTTCTCCAGCAAGCGGTGGAGCCTCTCAGTCTCTTTCTTAGTGTAGTCAGAGCCCTTGTCAATAATCTTCTTCGCAGCAGTCACATATATCTTTCCGTGCCTGATTTAGAAGAAAAATAGTTACTACTAGTAATTTGTCAATGCTATTACCAACATAAAAATGTTTGACAAATCAAATAGCCTGGAAACATGGTGGAGGGAAAGGTGGAAGAAAAGTACTTGGCAGCAGAACCGCTGAGCTTAGCAACATCCTCTTCTATTTTAGACAGGACTTCCTTCCGTTTGTCATCAGCAGCATTGAGAAACTCCTTCACAAGAGGGTTCAAGCTTGCCACAAGCCCAGCCTACAGAAGTGAACAGAATGCATCAGATTCATAATTCATGAGCTTGATTCCAAAATGAATTTGCTTAATTTTAACCAACCTCTGAATTCAGTTGGCCCTTTGAATCCCGGCTGGTGCCACACTTCTCATTAATGAACTTGACAAAGTCATCCAAGTCCCGGCCACCATCATAATCTTCACCAGCTTTGTTTCCCTTAGGGAAGAACTTTAATGTGGGGAAACCAGAAACACCATACCTGCAAAGGTGACATATATTATTAAAATTCTGCCATGATCATGGAAGAAAGGACAGACATAGCAAAACTTATTATAAATTCAGTCAGAAGTTACGTTATCCCTAACAGTCTGTCAAATTACAAAAGAACCACTTCTGTATTTCCTCAGGAAAAAATTCCATCATAATCAGTGTAAGATGAAAAATCCAACCATATTAAACTAAAGACAGAAAGTTAATGTACATAACAACCACTGAAATAGACTAGTCAGAATCCATACTTTTCAGCCAACTCAGTGTGCTTGTCAGCATCAAGATTGGCGACCACAACACCGTCGTCCTGCTTAAAAACTGAAGCCAATTTCTCATAAACCTAAATCAAATACAGGTACATGTTCAGTCCACTGAAAAATGAAGATCTGCTGCAACAACATGGAAATTTTCAAGCTAATACTCTCTACTAACCGGAGCAAGATGCTTGCAGTGACCACACCTGTAAACAGAAGGGCCATCAATGGAATTAAATTTCAGTAAAGCAGTGTGATGAAAACAATTTAGGTGGACATAAGTTGAGCACAATAACCAACCATGGGGCATAGAACTCAACAAGAACATCTTTGGTTTCATCCAGGACAATTGAGTCAAAGGTCTCTGGAGTCAGAACCACGGCGCTTGAAGGATTGGCAGCTATCTTGACATTGGTACCTAGACCAAAATGCAAATTAGTTGATAATAGTCGATTCTTCAGCAAGTAGCTCTTGATAGGAGTTCGATCAAAATAAGATGTCATCATGTGAGTAAACATAATTAACTAGAAGAGATTTTGCATGATATCAAATGGCTCAGGGGCTCATCCATAATTAAAGTAATGGACTTTACAGTAGAAAAAATATGAATATGACTAACAGCATCTATAATAATTCTCAAAGGGGCCGAAGGATGGCAGTAAATATCACATGTTGGTAATTGCACTTGATGTTCATTGCTCAAGATTTAGTGCTTTTACAAGTAACCTGTTAGTTTCTTTTGAAAGAATAACACTAGGGAAAGCCCCTACTGTGATACGTGTAAAATATATGCTTCATTATCCACCAATTTGGTAAATAGAAAACAACACAATATGGTTGAGAACTGTTCTTAGCAACAGGCGAGGACTACCTGCTTCACTGTTAACAAATTCTGCAAGAGCTTCCACAGAACGATCACCCTCATACCTACACAAGAATAGATTTAACATTATTATCACAGTAAAAAAGTCCTGGAAAGTACAAAACAGAAGTTCTGCATTCTCACTTCTTGGGTTCCAAGGAACCTTTGGGGAACCACTGAATTGTCGGGTACCCAGAAACTCCATACTTGCTGCACACACTCTTGTGCTCATCGCAGTCAACCTAAGGTAGTAGATACAAAAATAGAAAACAGTCAATTCATTGCATCAGATAAATGTAATTAGATATTCAAAACAAGCTTCGATAACATAGAAAATCATGGGACGTAAATGATGAAAACTGTTGCAATACCAATATTCCACTAGGGAGACTAAACAAGGTGATACATACCTTTGCGATTAATACAGATTTAGCCTTCTTGAAGCTTGCGCCAAGTTTTTCATACTCGGGGGCAAGCTTTTTGCAGTGGCCGCACCTAAGAAACAGAGGATGGTCAGAAAAACAGTATCTGATGAAAAGATCACTAAAAAACGGTCATAGAAAGGTTTCCAGATAAGTGAGTTGTGCTGACTGAAAGGATTTTGGATATGCGAGAGACTGGAAAAAGAAGACAAGGTTTTGAGAGATTGATTCTACAGATTACAATACACTCTGAAATATGTCAAACAAACAAAAAGTACCTATTTGAAACACTGATCTAGTTGGCAACACTATCACTTCTCAACAAATGGAATTCAGACAACTGAGTTCCTAAAGAACTACGCAAAGCACCACCCTCTGTTCCAAATTATAGGTTTTTTGGCTTTCCTAGGTACAATAGCTTTTGATATGTACCTAGATATACGATGTCTAGATACATAATAAAAGTTGTGCATGTAGGAAACCCAAAACAGCCTATAAATTGGAATGGAGTGAGTATAGCAGATCCAAATCCAGAGTTCTGGTTTATATACCTAAAAGGCATTTACATAGCACATGTGGTTCATTCTCACCAGATTAATAACACTTTTGGCAGTGGACGTTGTAATAACTAATGCAATGAAACAAAACACCCAGTGCTTCACAAACTACCAGCAAGTGATCATGAGCACAGCACAACATAAGATTTGACCCTTTCCTTTCTACAATCAAGCATTGAAGACCCTTGTAGCAGTAACACCTTCCCCGCTTTCATGAGCATGAGGGCATTTACTAACAATCCTAAAGCACTAGGCAGACTCAGCCATTGAGAAAAAACAATCAATCAAACAATACGAATTGCAAAAGGATCAGATCCCAAAAGTCTCGGTGCAACACCTGCCTATATCTGCTACACAAACGTTTGGGATCTCAATCCCATTTGGCAACAAGGATCCGTAACAGCTAGAACTAGAACTACCAGCCTGCTACTACTTAGCTAATAGAAGCACAAACACACGCAGCCGAAGGATCCAGGATTCTCTGGCTCCCCTAGAGCAATGGCTCCCCGATCCAGCTCGCCCGAGGATCCAAACTGGTCAACTCAATTGCCAAGCTGGTACGGATTGATTCATAGCTACAAAAACATGCTATACAGACTCAGGACGAGCCTGAACATGAATTCAACACCGGTCCGACACATTCCACCAGCCTCTCGGCTTCCAGACCCAACGAACCACGGATCCGGCCCGACTAGGAGACAGAGAGGAGGTGAGGGGAGGGGAGAGCGGGGGCGAACCATGGCGCGTAGAACTCGACGAGGGCGCCGCGGTCCTGGCCGACCTCCTTCTCGAAGTCGGCTTCCGTCAGGGCCACCGCCTCGTCGGCGGTGGCCGGCGAGACGACCGCGGCCGCGGCGGCGAGGACGAGCAGGAGGCCGAGGGCTCTGCGGGAGATCTGAGGGGACGCCATGATCTGCGACGACCTGCGAGCTCCAAATGAAAAATCGGGAAGCCGATTAATAGTACAGTTACTGGTTTGGTTATTATAGAGGGAAAGATTAGAGGTAGAAGAATGTGGGCCCAGGCACGTGGAACCTTTGCCTGCGGGCTCCGAGGATCCGTTTCTTCTACGCCAGCGCTAGAGTCTAGACGGACAGAAAATGGAATACACAAGACACTCCCACCAGAGACTCTATCATGATTTATGTGGCCATTTATTATCTTCCTATTTAATGTGGTTACTGATGTGGCGTTGTATTTATTGAGAAAAGAGAGTAATAAAAATAAAGAAACCAGGTCTAAGATGAACTCTGACGCTTCAGTCCACCTTAGACCCGATACTGCATACTAGTACTCTATGTAAATGTACAACCTAATATGGGCGCTGCCCATGACAGAGCTAAAGGGCCGGCCAGAGCCCAAGGAGGCGGGACAAGTAGCTCAACGCCGTGCCGTAAGGGGCCTAAGGGCCGTGTGGATAGGGAATGGGGCGCCTTCACCGCCACCACCCGCTGCCATTGATTGTCTTGTCATTTAGTTACATATCGAGTCCAGTTTGTTAGATGGAAAGGAGAATCTAAATCCTAATAAGGATCTCCTAACATTGCTTAACGACCAAGTGTCGTAGAAGACTAATAAATACTAGGATCATGTGATTGTTGCAATTAAGAAAGAAATGGTCATAAAGACTTCAACCTAAAGCTCTCCAACTCTCGAGCTTGCCCTCTCCCCTTCCCGGCGCGCCGCCGCCCCCACACGCGGCCATGTCCCAGTCACGCCTCTTACACTATCAATAAAGAAGAATATAAAGAGTAATGCTTTATTACTTAATAATCAGCCAGCACCCATACAATATCAATAAAGAGGAATATAGAGTAATGCTTTATTTATTTAATAATCAACCAACACCATACAATAATTTGTACGTACACACACATACTTTGTGTCGCTAAAAAACATAGAAACACACAAGCTAAATCATCGTAGAACCGCCACGAGTGGAACGATCTCCGGCCCCGGAAGGGCAAAAGAACATGACGAATTGAAGTCAAGAACAAGCTCAGGCGCCAGCCGGCAGCCGGCCGGCCGGCAGCAGGGCTCTAGGCGAGGGCCTGGGCCAGGGCGAGGCGCTCGGCTTTGGTCGCCAGCGACTTAAAGTTTGCGCGCACGATGGTGCCGACGAACACGCGCGTCTCGAACGCGGTGTTGCCTTTGGGGCACGTCCACCACGTACGACTCCACGACGACGGCGCCGCCATGGCCGGCGCCCTCGTGCACGGTGGTGACGGACCGATAGTTGGCGAGGCTGTGCTCGCCGCCGAGGACGCGGAAGCTGAACACGCGGCTCTCGTCGTCGAGGATCTCGAGCCGCTCGAGGCTGCTGGTGGCCGGGACGCTCGTCTTGAGCTCCAGCTCGCGCACCGACCCCACGGCGGCCACGGTACCGTCGCCCACGAGGCGGCAGCTCTGGATGAAGCGCTTGTACGCCTGCGGGTTGTCGAACCGCCGCACCAACGACCACACGACCTCGACGGGCGCCGCGATCGCATGCACCGTCACCGAGCAGGACTGCCCTGCGAGCGCCGCGTGCTCGTGGTGCCGCGCCACCTCCGCCGGCACCTCCGCGCAAGACGGCCCGTGCGACGCTGGCGACGGCGGCGCACGGCTGTGCTGCTGCGGCGGCGGCGACGGCCTCGGAGCTGTGTACTGCGCCGGCGGCATTGCTACTGCTTTCTTTTCTTTGCTTTGCTCCGATGATCCTCCCTGTTTGCCGGACACAGACTGACCCTACCCTACCCCACCTCAAGGCGGATCAAGGTTCTTTGGCTGGCCTGGCTGTTCCACGGAGGAGGACGAACGGCGGCCAAGGGAGGAGGGGGAGGGAGCTTCGAGCTGGTAGAGCTGGAGGAGAATGGCGGCAATATATACCACCTGGGACGGACACAACACACAAACAACTGGGGTGGTGGTGGTGCTGCTGCTGCACCTGCATGTCAATGTCACGTACTCTTCGCAAGTTGCCAATGCAGCACACACACATGCACACTAGCTTGCCAAGTTGCCACACATGCACACTTGCCAAGTTGCCATTGCTTAGGCCTGGCAAGTTGCAGGGATAATTTGGGAGAGTTGTTTTGGTCTCCGACGAAAGATGGCGGTTTAGCTTTCGGCTTGGGCGTTTCCATGAGTAGATTGACGGATTAGTGTGGTGCTTGGGGGCAAATGGGGCAGAGGCACTTGCCAGTTGGTCAGAATTAGAATTGGAGGAAAGCGACGCGCTCGCATGCACGCTGCCCAACCCCTATGGCTAGGGAATAAAGAAGATTGCCGAGGGGATCGATTTATTTGTTGTTAAGGTTGGTTGATCTGTTTTTTTTTTTTTAAGAATTATTACACAGACAACGCAGACGCCACAAGTCCATACCACGTACGCAATTACGTACGACATATATATATTGTTAGTTTGTGAATTAGGCCTTGTTGAGTTGGGCAAAAAAACTTGCCACAAGCACGATTGCAACTCGCATGAAGACAAATAACACGTCTCGTTTGTTGTGGTAAATATTATCCAATTATGGACTAACTAGGCTCAAAAGATTCGTTTAAGTGACGTACAATACAACTGTGTAATTAGTTATTTTTTTTACCTACATTTACTGCTCCGAACATATGTCTTTTGATGTATTTAATATGATGTGATGGAGAGAGAGTCTAAAAACTTGGAAGTTTTTGGCAAAAAATTTTCCATCAGGCCTAACTATATGTATTGTTAGTTTCTGACTTATATAGTTTTTTCCATGTACGACATATATAGATGTATAACATATATTTAAGTATGTATAGTTAAGGCTTTGGACGAAAAACTTCGAAGCTTTGTTAGTTTGCTTTCGGCTTGTCTCGACTTCGGCTCGTTTTAGCTCGTTAGCTATAATGAGCCAACTCGAGTCAGCTTCATGAGCCAAACGAGGTAGACATCAAGGAAAAAAGCAACAAAACTTTTTTATTACTTCATATGTTAGCACAAACTGATTTTTTTTTTTTTTTTTCAATTTAAGGTGGGTGTATTACATTTTGTATTATTACTATTCTTAAACTTTATATTAATTTAAATATTATATTTTTGTTTTTCTATATCCGGATCGCGAGCTTAACGAGCCAACTTGAGCTTTAAACAAGCGAGCCAAGCGAGCTTTAGCTTGTTAAGATAACGAGTGAGCCAAAAGCTAGCTCGTTATCTTAACGAACCAAAACGAGCCGAGCCAAGCCGAGCTGGCTCGTTATCCAGAAAGGTATTATAATCTATAAGACTATAAAAGAACTAAAACAAATATCTAATTCAAGGTGGATGGAATAGAAGAGAAATCATGTCTAAAATACTATGCATGGCCAAAAGCAATTATGCACCTAGTCATCCAATGTGGTTATATTAAGACTATATCATGAAAGAATTAGTTGGTAATATAGATTTAACTCCTTGTTGAATCAAGAGAAATCACCAAGAGTAGAGGTCAAAGGAAAAGCAAAGGTTTAAACACCATTATCTAATAATAAGCTATCTATACTCACTTTATAGCTCATATTGTCGATTAATAAGTAGATGTGTTATTCCTCCCGTTCTAAGTTTGCTTTGATCTCACTTGTGGATGTAGGCGTGGACAACATCTACAGATAGGATACGATGACTTTTGGAATTGCAAACTATGATGTAATACACGCTTGCAAGATAACCTTTTTCACATAATAGACTCCTACAAAAACAGTTGTCCAACTTGCTCGTACAAATGACAACAACCAATAAATTTGTTAGCTTGAAGACTTCAAACTCAATAGTTTCAAATAATAACGATGGAGCTAATATATAAGCACACGCTAGCACTATTTAAGTTTATGTAAAAAAAAACTTGAAATAGCTTCTCTTCTCATTAAGAGCATCTTCAATGTTCCTTTTAAACTTACTCTCTAAATCCTTACTTGGAGGACTATATGAGAATCACTTTTGATATGTTTTCACCTTCCAACAACCTATTTGTATCTTGTATGTAATCTATGGAATCAATCTCGCTCTACATGGCGGGAAAAAAAGTAGAATAGAGGATTATTTTATTGGAGATGTTGAAAGGTGTATTTTTCACCAAAACACTTTGTTGTTTCTTACGTGTGACATTAAGTCTGTCCTAAGTTTAAACATTATCTTTGACCATCTTTTTTTTTTGAAAAAAATCTTATAGTTTTACAACCTAGAAATCTTATATATATTATGAAAATATTTTTCATGGTGAATCTAAAAATACAAACTACGTCATAACCCTATATGATTTTTTAAAATTTATGACCAAATTAAGATACAAATATTTGACTTAGGATGAATCAATACCACAAATGAAGTAGATTAAGAGAACGTTTTTAAATAAATTGGCATTACTTGTTTTCATCTCGGCGGTCGTCACACGGTAGTTTATACTTCCACGAGGCCGCACCGTGTGCGTGTGTGAGGTGTGAGTGTGACACGTAAGCAAACCGTTGACCTTGACCTCCACGTCAACGCACCGCTTCTGACGTGTACCGGTTCGTGGTGCACCTAGCAATTCCGGCTGACGGCAAAAGCACGGACCGTATCCACGTGGACCCACCCCATTCGTCAGAGACCCCATCGCCACGCACCCTATTGGTCCACGTCACTCGCTCCACGTCCCCGCCCGCGAACACGCACCCGATTCCTTCTAGAAAGTTTTAAACCGCAAGACCCAAAAAGGCCACTGCAGGAGGAGGGAGATCAGAGGACGGCGGGCGACGCCGGCGGCGAGGTCAGGTGGAAAGTGAAGTGGGATACGACGGCGAGGGAGAAGCAGCTGTCCCTCTCTCCACGCGCGGTTGCGCTAACCATAGCTGCCTGCCAAGCTCGCGGAACCACCGGATTTGATTTTGAGGGAGGCCGAGGGGCGGCGAGGCGTCGCGAGGACGAGGAGGCGGGGGCGGGATGGCGGCGCCGGGGAAGGGAGGGGCGGCGCGGTTTGTGGCGGCCGCGCTCTTCGTCCTCCTGAATCTCGCTGTGGCGATCGCCGGGTACGTCTCTGGGCTCGGATCACCTGTTAATTTCTCGCGTGGATTATCCGAGATCTCGAAATCCTTTTCGTTCCTGGCCGATTTGGCGTTCGGAAACACCAGTGTAGATGGTTTGATCCGTTTTTTTTCCCCGCCGATTTCACAGCCCGTTTTCTACTGACTGATTCATTTGTTATGCGTCAGGTCGAGATCTGTATGCTCGACTCCCTCCTGTTTTTAATCTATTGTAATGCCTTTTAATTTGACTGAATACCGATGGCAATGGCGCAGGAAGAGCTACTACGACGTGCTGCAAGTTCCCAAAGGCGCGTCCGAGGATCAGATTAAGAGGTCGTACCGCAAGCTCGCGCTCAAGTACCACCCGGACAAGAACCCTGATAATGAGGAGGCCAACAAGCGCTTCGCCGAGATCAACAACGGTACAAGTCGCTGACTACTTTCCAATTGAATGGGTAACCCTGGAATCGATCAATTGTGCTGCAAATTTTTACAAATGTATTTTGGTGCAGCTTATGAGGTGCTTACGGACCAGGAGAAGAGGAAGATCTATGACCGGTATGGTGAGGAGGGGTTGAAGCAGTTCCAAGGCGGGAGAGGTGGTGGCGGCGGAATGAACATTCAGGACATCTTTAGCAGGTGAGCTGAATGCTAAGCGTCATGCTTCAACAGATCAACTAGAAGTTTTGCTATGTTGTAAAAAAAATAACTAGAAGTTTTGCTATTGAAACATCAATGGTCATGCTTTTATTGCCCACTTGCCCCTAGGTTGGTGTGTATGTGTGAGCATAGATTTTGCATCACATGGATATCTAGCATAAAGATTCAACATAGCAGGTGCACAGTTTAGGATGAAATTCCAAATGTAGGCTGGCTTGTAGTTGTATGCACTTGATTATCCAAAAGAAGACTCATTGTCATGTGTTAAACTTGCAAGACAAGATGGAATTTCCGATATGACAGCACCACTGAGTACCACATGTGGAATGTGTACCTTTTGTTCTGTAGAGTTTGAGAGCGCCACGTTAATGATTCTTTTATCAGCAAATGTGTCACTTGGCTGTTCATCATTCCAGTGGAAGATGAATGATGTCTGTGAGTATTATTGAATGTTGGAGAAACGAGTGCCTTTCCTGCATTTACTAACAAGCAGCCAACTATGTGTCTAATCCATCAGAACCACATATCTACTCCCTTGGGTCATAGAGAAGTGCCCTTTTGCATTGGTTAGTTCCCTTAATACAATCTTGAAAACCAATTTTTGTAATTTACTTATAAAAGGTGGAAGACAAAAGCAGTGGCAACGACAATGCCTTCACTCCAAATTGAGTTGGGGTAGGCTAAAAGATAGCTAAAGTACAATGTTTCAATATTTCAATCTCCACGTAGAAAATGTAGGTCATGTTTAGACGGCTGGACTGCAGCAATCTAAAATGGTTCCTTTTTCCAGGGCTGAAGAGTATCATTTTGAATTTATGACTATTGACTAGAAGTATCTTAGTCGGATGTCTGTTTGTTCATAGGAACATGTCTTTTGCAAAGCTTCAGCTAGATGCACCTCAATTAGTCATCCTAATATTTTTCTGTTCTTACTTCATCCAAAATGGTTGCGCATTAATGTTTCAATTATTTTGTGTTCACCTTGCTGATTTTTTCCCACAATTTTCTTCAGCTTTTTTGGTGGTGGTGGTGGTGGGATGGAAGAGGAGGAAGAACAAATTTTAAAAGGTGATGAGGTGATTGTTGAACTGGATGCTTCATTAGAGGACTTGTACATGGGTGGTTCATTAAAGGTAACTGATTTGCCTAGCTGACAGACTCTAAATTTTCGCTTTGCTTTTTAAAATTTTCTGCTATCATTCAATCATGCTAACAAAATGCTTCCATTAGATATTGTTTCTGGTTTATTTTTTTAGAAAGTTGTACTGTGTTGTGCATAAGGGAAAAGTATAGTATTTATATATTACTTTTCTATTTTCAATTTGTCATAGGTTTGGAGAGAAAAATGTCATTAAGCCAGCACCAGGAAAGAGGCGCTGCAACTGTAGGAACGAAGTTTACCATCGACAAATAGGTCCTGGAATGTATCAACAAATGACTGAGCAGGTATTGTTCTAGTTAGATTGTTCATAATGTATTGTATACTTTAATCCATTGAGAGTTTTGATATACTGAGGATGTTTCTTATTTCTAAGGTCTGCGACGAATGTCCAAATGTGAAATTTGTACGAGAAGGTGAATTCTTGACTGTTGATATTGAGAAGGGAATGAAAGATGGACAGGTATAAGCTGTTTTATATGTCCTCGGTCCTCCAGTTCTAACCATGGTTGGACTGTACCATATATTGACATATTGTTGTATGTGCTATGCATCGATATAACCTACAAATTAATCCATGTAGGTAAATGATACATACCGTGTACATATTATGTGCTAGTGCTACTTGATTATAATACTACAGTGAATGTCTGAAACTATATAACTCAATTTTGGCAATTATTTGGATATTATTCAGACAAACTAGCTGTTTTCTTTCTTTGCTAGTGCCAACCACTTCTGCTTGTGACTTGTTAGGGTTGAATTGTTACTAGTTATTGCAGCCTTATCTCTTACTTCAAAACATATTAAATTAATAACGACAGGTTCTGATGTATGTTTAAGTTTGGTTAAAGGCATAGCTCTGATTCGTGACACTACAAAGGACATTCTCTTGTCTAGTTCCCCTTCATAAGCTGATTTAAGGGTGTCATCTGAATGTCTTCTTTTGCCTTTTGATGTCACTTTTGTAGTGTTCCACCTGAACACTTCCCTTGTTTTAGACATTTGATACATCCAAGTGTCAGTTTTGTGGACTGTACGCTTGCCTGTTACAGTTGCATGTTAATATGCCATAATCTGACACTTGATTAGAGACATTTAAAGATCTTTTTAAGTGGTTCATTATGAATCCCCTGTTATGTACAGGTTCTCTGCAATTTTATTTTTTTATTTGATAGAATCATATGATGATTTGCAGGAAGTTTTGTTTTTCGAGGAAGGCGAGCCTAAGATTGATGGCGAACCTGGCGATTTGAAGGTTTGTTTTGTCCCAGTCTCTATTTGGTTGAAATTTACTTAGTGTACTGCCATGTTTACTAATTGAGGGCTTCCATTAAATGACCTTACAAGCAGTTCAGGATCCGAACAGCACCACACAGCCGCTTTAGACGAGAAGGCAATGACCTGCATGCAACAGTTACAATATCCCTGGTACCGCCCTCTCTTGTCCTGTGCATGTTCTGCATCTTGACCTGAAAGGCATGGTGTCATCTCACATGAACCAAAAAACATTTCTGTTACCGATGACTTTATTAATTCAATACAAACCAGAATTATAGTTTTGCTACTAATTTAGCATAGATTTGATCTAAACAGACTACTGCATCTTAGACTTTCCTTCTTAAAGAACCAATATCACCATTTCTAGTTTTGAAATTGCATTAACCTCTGAACCAACTTGTACCTGTTCAAAGATTCTTCTATCTAGTAGTTTTTCCACGCAAGATGCATTGACTCTTTGTCTGTAGATCCCCTCTAAACACAGTTTTCTGTGCCTTTTCTGCTGGGCACATTTTGCTTATTGCAGGTGCAAGCACTGGTTGGTTTCGAGAAGACCATCAAGCATCTTGACAACCATCTGGTAGAAATTGGCACCAAGGTAAAGACAGCCACACATCAATATGACTTTTATCATCTGCAACAGACCAACTCAATTTTGTTGCTAATTAACAGGGCATCACCAAACCGAAGGAGATTAGGAAGTTCAAAGGTGAAGGCATGCCGCTATACCAAAGCAACAAGAAAGGTGACCTGTATGTGACATTCGAGGTGTTATTCCCGAAAACACTAACCGATGACCAGAAGGCCAAGCTTAAGGATATTCTCGTGTAGACCATTGATTTCACATCTATGCTACTGATAGTTTGAGGCGAGCGCCTCAAGGAAAATTTTCCGAGCAGCTTGCATAGGAAGCAGCAGCTGCTGGGTTTCTTGTATGTGATTTTGCATTGCAAATTCTAGCAGCCTGGCTTCTTTTTCTTTCCCTTGTGGTTTTGTCATGCGCCCTTAACAGCTCAGTGTAGTTTTAGAAAGCACATCAAAAATTTGTACCAGAATATTTGTACTTTTGGAGTTCTGAATACATAGATTGTATAACAGCTCGGTTGCTTGCTTGTCATAAGCCCACTGCTACCAGTACATGACAAATTTACAGATAAACACTGTTATGTATGCTAACAGAAGATAAGAGCTCAAATCACCAAGCTGGAGAAACATATTGTAGTACTTTTATAAAAAAAAAGTAAAGAATTTTGGAAAATCCTGACTTCTCCAGATGTGCCACTTACTCATTTAGAGCAAGGTTAATGGTTTAGCCGGCTGAAGGCGGTATGAGAATGCCATGTCACGTAACGCTCGTAATTCAGCTAGCTCGTATAATAAGTTGGCTATTGAGTTGGCTGTTACTCCCTCCGTCCCATACCGACCGACGTTTTTGACTTTTAAAAACTTCATCTCTTTTTGATCGTCCGTCTTTATTCAAAATATTTTTTTGCAAATTATAAAATAAAATAATCAATATTCAAGTATCTTCATTGATAAAATAAGTCGTAAAAAAATAAATTATATTTGTGCAAAAATTTGAATAAGGCGATCGTCGAATAAGATGGCGGAAACCGGGGGTAATGAAAAAGTCAGTGGGACGGAGGAGAGTAGACTAGTTTGCATTAAAGAGCTATTATTTAATGATTGAAGTTGCATATCATCTACTGTGCTCTGTATCTTTGTAGTCCTCCGTAAAACTACTTCAGCTTCATTCAGATTGCCATGCGCAGGAAGAGGCACTGCGCCGGCGAGATGCACGGGATCTGGACGGAGGAAGCGGGACCACTAAAACGCCAGCTCTATTGCTCGCGTCGGCTGCATGCGGGCGTTTTTACCTCGGTTCCCACCCTTCAGCCGGGCGACTAGCAAAGCGCCCGCTCTCTTCTCTCACCTCTTTTCTGTCAGCTCCACGTAGGATTTCTATGACGTGGACAATCTTGTCGCCCGCCTAGTAGAACTTATTATACTTGCTCTTAGGTCACTTCGGGAAGGCTTGTAGACAATTAAAATCAACATTTCTGTTCAATACGAGCTCAGGGGCGGAATCATTCTAATTCTATGTAGAACTCAAGGATTCGTACGAGCCTAGTATGCCTCAAAATATGCTAATTATCTGTTAATATCGTTATTTTGCTTGTGAATATGCTGTATCTCACGAGCCTAGCACTAGCCAATTTTGAATGGCCCAAAATCTTCAACCAAACGTTTAAAATGCTGCAACCAAACATTCTGCATCAACATTTGTACCCTGTAGTATCTGAACAGTCACGAAACATGCATGACCACCAGGTGCCTGCAGTTGCATATTTGGATAACCAGCAAGACCAGCATTTAGGAAGTCATGTTAGTGTGGAAAAAAACGGTGACTTTCAGAAAATTGTGATTGCTCTAAAGGTGCGGTTTCAAAACTTCCAAAAATTATCGAATTAACATGCGTGGGTAACTATTAGTTGGTTGAGGATTATTCTGTCAGGGATTTGAATGCTTCGCACAATGCTTAAACTGTTTTGCAGCATAGCAACGTGTTGAATGAAAAAGGGACTTAAATATGAAAAAAAACCCATCCAAGTGAGAAGAAGAATGAAAAAAAAACATTCCAAGTAAATAAAAAGAAAATATGAAAAAATCCAAGTAAAAAAAAAAAAAAGAAAGTAGATAAAAAGAATGAAAATATGAAAAAAAAATCAAGTGAGAAGAAGAATGAAAAAAAAATCAACTAAACAAAAACAATGTAAATATGAAAAAATCTAAAAAAAGAATGTAAATATGAAAAAAATCTAAAAAAGAATGTAAATATGAAAAAAATCTAAAAAAAAAGATTCAAAAATACGCTAGAAGGAGGGCTTGAACCTCCGACCTTGTGGTTAACAGCCACACGCTCTAACCAACTGAGCTATTCCAGCTGAACAGACAATTACTAACCATTAAATTATATATTCATAGAAAACCCTGTGCTTTTGAGAGTAAAAGTTCAGAAGACTATTAATCTTTTGGCTAAATGTTTAAATGATGACAAGTCTTGCAATACTAGTTTTCAAGAAATTCTTAGTATAACAACATTTTTTTTGAAAAAAAGAGGATGCTAAAAGTTTTGTTGTACCTTTTTTTTTTTTTCTCAACAGCGACAATGCCTTGAGAGTGGATCTCTGACGGCATGAGCTAGAGACACAAGGAAGGAGGGAGTTAGGGGTCATTACTTGAGTCACCACTAGGAACGATGAAGGGCAAAGAGCTCTGGGGCAAATGTTTTTTCAAATTCATATTTTCAAACAAGAAACTTTAGCAAACTTACTTCGAGCGACATAAAGTGATTTAATCTCGCAAAAGAATGTAGTATTCTTTTAGACACATGAACTAAATCGGTGTACCTCTATATATGACTTATCCACCAATGAGGTGAGAGGTGAGTAAGAAGGGTTATTACATGATGCACTATATATGTTGATGATCACCAAGAACAGTAATACCTCTAGTGGTAATATATAATCAAAGAAAAGGATTTCATAGAGAATCAAGAGTTATTGAGTCACATGCATCTTGGAACGAGAAGAATGTTTACTTGACCATATAGTATTAAAATGGTCGGGATTTGTATAAGACGCTATCATGATCAATCAGGCAATAACTTTTTATTCCTTTCCTTTTCTTTATAAAAAAAAATGCAAGACATACAAATTAACTAGTAAGAAGTTGGAACGTGGGGCAAGGCATACAAATTAGGTGTTGGGCCCCTGGCCCGGGTGTAGACTTTTCAATTTAGATGAATAAAGAGCCCCCAAGTAAATGCAGCTGCTTCAGTGACTGTTTGTTTTTCAGATAATGAGCTCCAGGGACTGTTGCCCAGGGATCATATAGTGTTTTCCCCCCTTTTTTTTTGGTCTTGGCAAATCTTTCTGTACTGTAACCTCTACCTTGTGCTATTTTTTTTTTTTCAGATAATGTTGGACCATTAGCAATTAGTTCAAATGTTTCTCAGCTCTACTGCATGCATGCAGGTGAAGCAAGGGAATGCACCATTGCTGAAACTTTGTTCGGCCGTACAAGTCGAGTTGAAAGAGTGATGGAGGCAAAACATGACTAGATAATAAAATACAAGAACAGCCTACTGTATAGCTGGAGATAACATCAATTCTTAAAATAAAAGAAAATCAAGAACCGAGGGAGAAGAATGATTGAATTGGGGAGAAGGGGAAAATGATTGAACTAGAACAAATTCAGGATATCAGTGGCAAGGATGCAGCTGGAGATAAAAAGACCGCAGGCAGGAGGATGATATAGATTGACAAATCCTGCCATAGAGAACAACAGCTGGATGATAGAGTAGAAAAAGGAAAGAAGTGGATGTTCCATGCTGACCAGTGTTGGTCATCGACTGTAAACGCAACCCGTATGTATGTAGCATTTCGGCCTAAGAAATCACATTTTGGCACTACATATAATTAATTGTGTAAGACTGTCGAATTTGGATGACCTCGTTATTCCTACTTGGCTCACGTACTCATGTCGCAAAGAGGACTGTAAATGAGCCACAATTTGTGTGAAATGTCGCAAATCCAACGTGAAGGAAATTTGTTTGGAAGATAAGATATTCGTCCTCCAGGAACGACAGTGGAAGTTTTGCAATATGAACAGGGTTTTAGGACGAAAATACAGAGAGAACAGGTGGCAGGGTTTTAGGACTAATTTGCCTTTTCAATGAAAAACAAAAATAAGTTGACTGCCTGACCAGGACGAAAATACAGTCAGACAGGAAAAATTGGCATGCAACAAGAGACCAACCACCAGATTAGTATAGTATGGTAGGCAAAATATTCCAATTAATCCTCCATCCCAGCAGGTATAGGAGAAAGAAAACAGTGTGAGCAGTTCATGTCGAAGGAACAAAAACTAAGCATTAGATGTCTCTCATGTCTGCTAAAGGCTTCCTATTCATTGATCTGAGATTTCTGCTAACTACTACTTATGGTTGCCGTCAAGCACCTGATGCACGGCTTATCTGAGATTTCTGCTAACTACTACTCATGGTTGCCGTCAAGCTCCTGTTGCACGGCGTCTTGTTGTGGTTCCTCGTTTCCAGTGTCTGTCTCTGCTTCAGAGATGATGACTGCTTCAGAGAAGAAAGTTTAAATGTCAGAACCGAGCACCAAACTATTTTATATTGTCACAACGAAGTTAAATGCGGTAGGAGGTTGTCTTGTTACTAATTTGCTATGACAAGAATAGTTCTAAGTATTAATCAGCAAAATGTAGTTTCTGGCATCAACAGAAACAGATCTGTAGAAGGATGGTGATCACTCTTTTTGACAGGGAAAAAGAATAGTCCATGTATGAACAGATTGATTATAAAGAATCAAGTTAAATGCACTATGGACAGATATCCATTTTCAGAACAAGATTATGATCAAAGCTCCATCTCTCTCTCTCTCTCTGCATTTTGCATGCTTATTAGTTACAGTGCAACATCATGCAAACCCATATAAATAAATTTATGAGTTACTATTGCAGAGCACATGAGTAAAAGAGCAGGGTAAACTTCCTAAAACATAACAGGTGTTGTGAAATCATGTGTGTGGGTGAATCTCAAAGCAAGGAGGAAAATATCTAGCACTCTAGGGAATAAGAGAAGAGTCTAGAGTATGGTGGACTCTAGTGGACATGAGAAGACTCTAGAGTGTAGCGGACATATCTAGGGAGGAAATATGTAGAGGAGATATTTGGGGAGTGCCCCATTATAAAAGCATCCACGAAAGTGACTCAATAATAGAGAGCCTCTATTCTTCCCAACATTCTCTCTGTGTTTTCTTGTGTGCTCGATGGTTCCCGGTTCTACGGCGGATTCTCAACAACAGGGAATGCATAAGTACTAGTATACAAATAAATAGCTCAAGCAGTAACGATTTGCTTGAAAACATAGATGCTGTGAGATCTGTAATTGCAGAGCACATAAGTAAACGAGCACGAAATGCATAAGTACTAGTATACAGATAAATAAGTCAAGCAGTAATCATTTGCATGAAAACGTAGATACTATTAAGATATGTAATTGCAGAGCACATGAGTAAATGAGAAGAACACATTGTCTTACCTCCCCGGGCGGGCGGGTTCCAAGTGAGGAAACGCCCGCGCCGTGCCTTCCCAATGTCTCGCGAGTGCACGACTCGGAGCTCTTGCGCATTGACACCAAAGAGGTGATGTTCCGCCCGCCCCAATCCGACGAAAAGCCGATGGTGAAGTAGACCTCATCCGAAGTGACTGGATTCACGAACGCGAGCAAAGGCCTCTTCCGCGGCAACCCAGTCTCGATGTAGCTCTCGCTATTCCAAATATCCTCAAAGCTCGCTTTAATGTCCACCCACTCCGATCCTCCTCCGTTGACACCGGCCCGACCACGGCGAGACCACATGGACACAAATATTCAGTTGTTTTAGGAGTTTCTAACAATCAGATTTTGGACCCTATAATCTAATATGGGGAGCATTTCCTACCAACCGCGAACTCATCCCTCTGTCGCCCTCTCAAGGCTGTCTCTAGGCGCAGCCACGTGCGGAGCTCGTCCCTCCGTCGCCGCCTGCTCCTCACGACACCGGCCTTCCCTCCAACAACGAACCGCCCCTCGCCGAATAGCAACTAGGACTTCGGATTAAGTAGGCATTCCATCCTTTGTCTTAGTTGTTAATGCTTTCGGCAGTGTTGCCGACCGTCTTGTAAAGACTTTATCAATAAATAAAATTTTCTTTTGCTTCACATTTGGACTTTGTGTTTTTTCATATTTTTTGTGCTAAAGGCGACATATATCATGTATATGCCGGCTATCCTCCAATTCCTGTGAAGTATTTTTTTTTTTTTTGCTAAAGGCGATGACTTCTCATCGGCTATTCTTTGTCAGGGAAACTTTCAATTGATCTGTATTCCTCTCCTAACAGAGATAAAGACATAAAAAGGGGCTCTTGCCAAATGCTTTATTTTAGCACTGTTTGGTAGTATACTTCTAAACTATAAACTGTTTAACCTCATATGCCGGCCTTGATCATTACTTACACTTGTTTTCACCTAATTGGCCAACATAAAAACCATGCCTTAGTTTAGAAATTACTATGAGAACCGACTACCTCAATCGGGTCGTTGATCCTTGTAGCAAGTGTTAATAGGACCTTCTTACCATTCCCTTCCCTGAGAGGCACTCCATCTCATCGTATTCCCGAATAAGGGTTCGGTGAGCGCCGATACTCACCGATTCATCGGCCGAACCACTTCAACTTCATCACCGCTCCACTAAATGAGAACCTGATGCATGGTGGAGGGAACACAACAGCTTGGCATGGATCCAATCTCTCCCAAGAAGTAAGTCAGAGGATCCCTTCTTTGTCAACCACAAAGAATGTGGTGATCAATGTCTTCGAGCCGATCATCAACTCAACGTGAACGGCTCCATGGGTGTCTCAAGGATTGCTAGCAAAAAATCCCCGAGTATGATGTCTGTCTTCAATAAATCCTCCTCAGTCATCCCTAGCTTCCTGAAAGTTGTGTAGGTCATGACATTAATAGCAGCGCCTCCATCAACAAATATCTAGGTCAGGGGCTTCCCATTGACAAATCCTTTCAGGTAGAGAGGCCTCAGATGATTATGCTTCCTGGGCCTGTCAAATACAACTTGTCTTGATAACTGTTGGCGTTTTTTAACGCAAACAGAATAGTGTTTCGCAAGCGCATGGAAATGCCATTGTAGCTTTCACCCGGAAGTATTTAGGGTATCGTATTTCCATAGGAAAGGCATGGTGTAGAAGTCTCTAATATGAACATGGACACGATAACATGACTATGCAATAGACCAAAGTTCATAATAGGGATAGAAAAGTTCATAACAAGATGAAAATCCTCACGCACACCTTAGGGAATTTGAGAATTTGTGTTCTTGCCTAAATATTCCGTGCATGACGCAAGAGACCCTAAAATGGAAATTGTTTTAGTTCTCCCTTTTAGGTAGAGCCAAACAAAGGCTATGCTCATACCGTAGGAAGTGTAAATGGAAATTGGGATGAACTTCAAAACAAATTTTGTCTTGCTTTCTTCCTTCTTTCTACAATCGGTGCCCTTAGAATAGAAATTCTTACATTTCAACAAAAAAGAGAAGGAAACACTAGGAGCAGCTTGGGCTAGATTCATAAGTCTTATTAACACAGGTCCAAACCTTTCCTTGCCTGAAAATGTCCTTTTAAACCACTTCTATCTTGGACTTAGCAAGGAAGCTGCTCTTCATTTTGACTTAGGTTCTGGAGGTTCATTCTCGCATCTAACCATTTGTGAGGGAAAAGCCATTCTTGAGAAAATTCTTGAGAACACTCCCTACACTGGTGTTTTTTTGATGAGTTTCTTGAAGAAGAAGAAGTCGAGCCAAGCCCCTGAACCACAACCACAACAACCACGGGAGGAAGATCACACAACCGAATCCGAAATTTCCTTTAATTTCTTCTCAAAATTTGGTTGTCATTGAATCTCCCATTATGGAAGCACAAAGCATTGTGGATGATGATGAATCCAATCCCCATGTTTTCGGTTTGAAATCAAGGATGGTCTATTTGAAGATTTTAGAAATGCTTCTAATTTTCCACTTCAAGCGAAGCCTCTATTGCATTCTCGCATCAATTGAGGATGATGAGGATCCATCCAATGATTGTTTCCTTAAGGAACATATCAAAGGAATCTCGACCATTATGAGCCATGAGTGGTTGGCGTAAATGGAGTTATCTTCTCGAGGTAGCCCGAATCATTGCCCCTTTGAAAGGCCCATTATAGTCCTATAGTTGGGATGAATATAATTTCAAAGTCTTTAGTCAAGAGCTTTGTCCCAACGAGTCCTCGATTGCATCTCATAAACTTTTAAGAATTCCTTCTAGAGTTACTCTTGAGAGTTATGCAGTCATGAGATCTATTCCTTTGCGAATGGAGGCTCTGAGTATCATCTGGATCTCCATATCTATGACATCTCAAACATGTCTCTCTTAATTGATCTACCTTTGGGAACACTATTCCAAGAGCGACCAAAACGAGATCTCTTGAATTTAAAGCTAGGCAATTCTCCTATCGCCATATCTCTTTCACGCTCACATAACGTGATAGTAGAACCCAAGCCTAGAATAGACCCTATTGAGGATGTCTTAATGGCATCTCTAGAAGACATGGCCCAACCAATCTTTGATGAAGAACACTTCATTCAAGAAGAGGAAGAGCTGGCAGAGCCTATTGAACTAGATCAAAACGAGATGCCTCCAAGACCTTTAGTTGAGCTAAAACCACTTCCTTCTGGCTTGAGATATGTCTTTCTTAATAATAATCGAGAAACTCCAGTCATTATAAGTGATAAACTTTCCCAAGAAGAAACCTACAAACTTGTCACTATCTTAGAAAGACATAGATAAACTATAGACTACTCACTAGAGGACCTAACAGGAATTAGTCCTCTTCTCTACACTCATCGTATTCCTATTGATCCTAATTCAATACCTTCTAGTGAACCACAATGGAGGCTTAACAACGCCATGCGAGAAGTTGTTAAGAAGGAGGTCCTTAAACTTTTGCATGTCGGGATTATCTATCCTGTGCCGCATAGTGAGTGGGTTAGTCCCGTTCATCTTGTACTAAAGATGGAAGGAATGACGGTTGTAAGAAATGAGAAGAATGAACTCATTCCACAACGAACCATCACAGGGTGGCGTATCTGCATTGATTATCACAGGTCCCGAGTGCACATTCCCAAGAATCACTTCACTCATTCTTGCTTCTTTGCTCTGTTGGCACATATAGAAGAGGAGAAACAAGTTGGTCTTCAAAAATGAGCGGACGACGATACAGGCTACCTTGCTGGCGTGCAAGTCGGAAGCTACATTGTGGAAACATGAGTTGCCAAAGAAGGAGCAGGCAATCGCTGATATGTGGTGCACCATATGATGATCCTAGATGGTGGAATCTATGACTTTTTAAGGTTTCTTGTCTCCCATCAATGGAGCTGAGTAGTTTGGTTTATTTTTTGTAATGAGAGGATGTAACTTGTTTTAGTATTAGTGAAATTTTCTTTGCCCCCAAAAAATGTAATGTAAACCTCACATGAGTTTGTTTTAGCAAAAAGTATTTTTTTACTATCAGGCTTATGGCCACATAAGAAGTAGGTGGAGGGATTCTCCCCCCCCCCATGAGTTTTTTTAGCAAAAATGTATTTTTACTATCAGGCTTATGGCCACATAAAAGTAGGTGGAGGGATTCTCCCCCCCTCCCCATGAGTTTTTTTTAGCAAAAATGTATTTTTACTATCAAGCTTATGGCCACATAAAAAGTAGGTGGAGGGATTCTCCCCCCTCCCCCCTCCCCGGACCGATCAAAAAAAAAAGAAATTGACTTTTGACATTCATTAATCCTAGCCAGAATTGACAATCACATGGTTGTAGGTTTATCCACTTCTCCAACAGTTTGGTATATTGGGCTGGCATCCTTCTATTTTTGCAAAAAACGACAAAAACACGCATCCAACAGTTTGGCATACCACTTCACAAATTTTGACAACTTGGTAAAAAGTCCCTCAACATGTAAGTATACGTGCGCGTATCGACTTGGCATCAGCGCTTCTTCTTTGACGTGACTCCTCCCGTGCGTGTGTGATGACTGCAAAGGCAGCATAACACGTGGAGGCAGGGAATTGTGCCGCCGCGGCCGTGGGGTTACAAGAATGGGCGACTTCTTCTCCTGCACGTGGATCTAAGGCCTCAAGGCCGGCCTCCTCTACGGCTTAGGAAGAAGAAGGGGGAAATTAATAATTAGAAACTTTCTACAGGATTCCTGATTCTTATGTGCTAGAGAGAGGAAGAATTGCAGATATAGGCTTGGTTGATATTAGGAAAGGTCAGGGTTCCAGGGCAAATGTGTTTTGCAATTTGGAACTTAAAAATAGCAAACTCTTCGAGGTGTATTTTTTTTTTTAGGTTGGCAAATCTATATCTATACCTACTAATAAAGAGAGAAAATTTCTTAACCAAAATTTCCGTCTGCCTGCCGACCGTGTCCGTGTCTTTCACGAGGAGAGAAAATTTTCCGCCTCCGTTGAGTCCGGCGCAAGTACGAACCTCCCTGTCCACCTTTTCTTTCTGTCATCGAACGGACCAGAGCGAGTACTTCCATCCGATCAGCATCGTGGGCGCCTGGACCATCACCACCAGCAACGTGCACCCGCCTGGGCCAGCTCGGTGCAAAGCCCAACAACCAGCGTTGCAGGCTGAACCTTGTCGAGCGGGCCAGCAGCAGACTCCATGCTTTGCATTTCTTTAACAATTAACACAAGCTGCGGGCCCATGCTATATTTAGGCACATGCAAAGTACCGTGCAAATTCTTTTCACTGCATGTAGCAAGAACCGGCCGTCGGCCACCAAGGAGCACACGTCCAAGTGCAAAACACATATACATGCATATCTATACCTAATAATAAAACACGAAAATTTCGCATAACTGCATTTTTTTAATCAACCTTTCACGCCTGCCCTTCCCTAGGATCGGGAGTCCGAGTCTCGCAACACTTTTTTTCTACCTTCCCTTGCCTACGCTTGGGAGTCCGCCATGTCCCCGCTTGTTCGGCTTCTCTGTCATCGGCAGGAGTCCAAACCGATGAATAATCGATCAAACGCAAATCAAACAAACTCTAGAAAGAAACGACTTATAAAATCACGAATCGATCAAACGAGGAAAACCAAGGGCGGGGGATCGCGACTCCGAAGCAGAGCGACATCGACGAGGTGCGTGGTCCTCGGGGCCACTAGACATCGCAAAGCACGGCGATGGAACCGCCATCGGGGCAAAGGCACGAGCATCACCGTTCGTAGAGGCACGCGCCGCGAGGGGATCAAGACTCGGAGTGGAGCAGCGTCGAGGCATGGGGTCACCGCCGAGCGGTGCGGAGTTGATGAACCGCCTGAACCGTCGGAGGTATGGAGGAGTGTCGTCGATCAGTCCAGGCGCAATCATCACCGTTAGTCATCAAATCAAGCCTCAAATCAGGACCACCATGTATCTAATCGAGACGCAATCAAAAGATCACAGTGAATTGAATCGAGGCCACGCAGAAACCATCTTAGGCGCATACAATTCGTACGCGACACAAAACGGCCGGTTGGGGAAGGCTCCCCCCGGTCAACTAACAAGCGAGAGGTAAAACAAATACTAACGAATCGAGGATATGTGCAACTGATTGAAGGGAAAATGATATCGAATCAAAGATCCATGCATATGATTGAGATGTCCGTGTTCCCAATAATCAAAACAATAGCTCGGAAGGCGCGCGAGAAGTTGAGAGAGAGAAAGTATAAGACAAACAAAACAAGCCATGTTTCCAAACCAAAGAACTTTGAACCACGATATGAAAAAGAACCTCAAGAAAAGCTACCCCAACAAAGGAAGCGAGGTGCAGCACGCCAGGGTGCGGAGCTACCAGAGCAGGCAGAAGCCAGTGACTCGCCGTGACAGCCGTGGAGGTGTATCAGAAGTTAAGTCGAAGTTTTGATTGTTTTTTCTTCCGTGACAACGCATGGGCATATTTCCTAGTCTTTTGTAAAGTTGACAAATCACAAGATTTAAGTAAAAGATAGCAAACTTTTGGAGATGCTCCTGTTTCCATGCTCTATCTGTCTATCCTCGCTTGCTTACATGTAAAGCAACTTACAGAGCAGACACTTAATAATCTTCAAATTGCATGAAAAACTAAATGAAAAAAAGCACATCTCAGCCCAAATAGAGTCACACAAAAGAATTAAGTTCAGTCCAAATAGCAAATATGGCTCAAATGTCACCCGTAGGCCCAACATGCATGATCTGCAGTACGTCTTGTACATATAAATCGTGCCCGATTTGGTTTCGTGGCGACTACAATTGCTCTTATAGATCTACGTCCAGGACGTCCGCCGCCGCCCTACAATTCGGACCTTGCGATCTCGTCGTCGTCGATCGAGCAGGAAGCCAGGAACGAGTTGAGGACTGGGGAGATGGCGCTCGGACGGGAGCTGCCGGACGACCTCATCGCCGACGTCCTGTGCTGCCTCCCGCCGCGCAGCGTGGCTGTTTCCCGTTGCGTCTGTAGGGCATGGCGTGATCTCGTCGACACCCGGCGGCTGCTGCGTGTTGACCTGCTCCCACGCTCTGTGGGCGGCATCTTCATGAACTACTGCACGCTCAATTCAACGGAGTTCTTGGCCCGCCCCACGACGGGACCCTCCATCTCCTGTGACTTCGAGTTCATCCCCGGGTCCTGTGCTGAAGTCATCGACCACTGCAATGGCCTTGTGCTTTGCAGAACTTGGACCTCATGCGGTGGCCATGACTATGTCGCTAACCCCGCGACACGGCAGTGGGCGCTGCCCGCGGAACCAGACTCTGAGATAAGCGAGAATTGGTTTCGCGGGATCAAATGCCTCGTGTACGATCCCACTATGTCACCACATTACGATATCTTCTTGATGACGCAATGTAAAGGGCCTGCTGTGTCTTCAGACCCACTGCAAGTATATGTATATTCATCAAAAACTGATCACTGGGAGAAGAGGTGGTTTGCTCCAGAAGGTCGTGTGGTAGAGACAACCATTGCTGTCGACTACGAGAAAATGTATTGGCAAGGAGCCCTCTACCTTATGACTGAAAATGGTTTTGTTCTGAGGTAAGTATTCGTGTAAAAGAATTCTTAATTACCTGTTGCGTTTTAAATTTATTGGTTGGATTCGATCTAATTACTTATGCTCACTTTTTTTTGGTTGCAGGATATCTATCTCAAATGCAAAGTACACACTAATTCCAACTCCAGTAGGTGAGTTTAAAAGTCACCGTGGTTCGTTGGGAAGGTCAGAGAAGGGGGTCTATTGTGCATTTGGATATGACTGGCATCGATTTCAAATCTTTCTCCTCATCGAATCATGTGGTCAAATGGTATGGGAATTGAGGCACAGTGTTGATCTCAGGACCTTTGCACGTAAGTTGCATGCACGTGAGGACAAACCAAATGGACCCTGGATATTACAGGACATCAACTACTACAAATATCCTCATGGCAATGATAAGCATAAAGAGGTAGTGGAAGCCAACTTTGAATGGAACTCTGACGACGATAATATTCTCAACACTGAAGAAATGGTTGAAGGGTACTATCAAGGATATACCCAATTCCTTGGATTTCATCCTTACAAAGAGATTGTCTTCTTGAATGCATCTTTGCGGAGAGCAGTAGCCTATCATTGGAATACCTCAAAGTTTCAGGACTTGGGCAACATATATCCAAAAGATTACTTTGCAGGCCACGTGGCTGGTATTGACGCCTCTTTCATATACACACCTTGCTGGATGGAGGATTTCCCCAAAAGTTGTCTCTCAGTTCCAATTGAAGATTAGCACAATGTGAACATGCTGGTGGAGGAATTAGTTGAATAGAAAGAGTAGTCTTTTTTTTATTCTCGTCTGTCCTAGTTTATTTATGACCTATGTTTGTGTTGGTAGTAATGCAATTGGTCATTTTCAATTCTCACCTTATTATTTTTATTATTCTATACTAGCAAAGCCCCAATGCATATTTGTAACGCCCGTGGCCGCCGGCTATCGCCGGACGTGAGCACGCACGAGATTGTGGGGAACGACGATGAAGCGGGCAGGGATGACCCCCTTGCCTTGGCTTCACTATTTCAATTTTTCTGAAATGAATTGTTCGATACGCACTCCTCCCGATGAACGGGTTAAGTACGACTGGACTTCGACTCGACCGAAAGTGGTCCCACATGTCATACGAAAAACGTAAACACTCAAATGCGTAACATAAACTCAAAGCGAAACGTCCTTGGCTGCTTCACTCCTGTATCCCATCCGGCAATGTCGTTGTTGCGGCATCGCCCGTGACACCACTCCCCGCCGCAGAGCAGCTTGCCCCCAAGCCGGCGCTTCGTGGAACCTCCGGCCGTAGCACGCTGTAGTCCTCCCAAGTCTTGATTGTCGCCGGGAACATGGTCCACGCCACCGCACCTGGGAACAAAGCAGCATTACCCTTCTTGACAAGCCGATCAACGATCGTAGCCGGTATCAGATCCACGGCAGCCAGGTCGATGAAGTTCGGGCAAAGTATCAAAGATAGGGTATGATCGCCAGTGATACCGCTTCACCGAGACACATGGAAGACTGGGTGGATGAGAGCATCGTGGTAACTCCAAATAGGTATGCAACCTTCCCAACACGAGCCAGCACCTTGTAAGGACCATAAAATTTGTGTGCAAGCTTTGGATAAGGACGATTGGCCACTGAAGACTGTGTATAGGGCTGCAATTTCAGTAAGACCAAATCGCCTACCTGAAACTCCAGAGCAACTCTCTTACGATCAGCAATTTGCTTCATGCGATTCGAGCCCGAGACAAATTCTGCTGCAACGACTCCAGATGAATAGCACGGTCAGCAATAGTGTCGAAGGATGTAAGGTGGAGTAGCTGCTGGAATGACTGGAACACTGCCGATATCAGGATCATAACCATATAATGCTTTGAATGGAGAGCACCCCAATGCAGAATGAAATGAAGAATTGTACCAGTACTCAGCTAGTGACAACCAGGACTTCCAGGTAGATGGAGAGTTATGAACTGCACACCTTAGATACATCTCCAAACACTGATTCACCCGTTCAGTCTGGCCATCGGACTGTGGGTGATATGCAGTTGAGAAATGGAGGTCCACTTTGTAGAGACGAAATAGTTCAGTCCAAAAATTGCAAACAAACACCGGGTCTCTATCAGTCACTATAGTTTTTGGCAAACCATGCAATTTGACAATGTTGTCCAAGAACAGAGAAGCAATAGACTCAGCTGTATATGGGTGCTTGACAGAATAAAATGAGCTGATTTGGTAAATCGATCTACTACCACCGAATAACAAGAAAAAGCCATCGACTTCTTAAAACCACTCACAAAGTCCATAGACAGATCCCCGCCAAATGCCGGTAGGAATAGGTAAAGGTTGGAGTAAACCTGAAGGATGAGTATTGGCATGTTTGGCACATTGACAGATTTCACATTGCTTCACAAAAAGATTCCACATCCTGCTTCATGCCTTTCCATAGAAATTGCCTCTTGAGTTCAGTGATAAGTAGCAGCAATGCCAGAGTGTCCACCAACTGCACTAGCATGACAAACTGCAATTAACTTGGTTTGAAGAGCTGTGTTATGACCAATCCAGACCTTCTTGTGCTGCCAAATAATCCCTTTTTCCAGATAATATCCTTCTTCATCTGGGCTGGACAGAGCCAACCGCTGCAGCATGTCCTGGGCCAAGGAATCTGTAGCATAAGAATTCAAAACCTCCTGAATCCAGGCCGGCTGAACTGATGACACTGCCTGTAGGGCAAATAGATGACCCACTCGAGATAAAGCATCAGCTGCATAATTGTCTTTGCCTTTTCTATACAGAATTTTGAACTGCAGGCCCATCAATCTGGTCATGGCCTTTCGCTGCATGTCAGAATGTAAGTTCTGCTCATTAAGGTAGGCCAAGGATTTATGGTCTGTGAGAATTACAAACTCTCCTCTTTGTAGATAATGTCGCCACCTCTCTACAGCCATGATTAGTGCCGAATTCCTTCTCATAAATAGATAGGTGTTTGTGCTTGTCCCCCAAGGCTTTACTTAGATAGGCCATCGGTCGTCCATGCCGCATGAGCACAGCCCCAATGCCATCCTGACATGCATCGGTCTCAACAGTAAAAGGAGCTTGAAAATTGGGCAGTGCCAAAACAGGTGTTGTGGTCATGGCAAGTTTGAGTTCTTTGCGGGGCAGCTTTTGTGCTTCGGACTCCAAGCAAACCGCTTATACCTGAGCAAGTTGGTCAATGGCTTAGCTATAATGCCATAATGCTTGACAAAACGCCTTGTAATACCCAAATAATCCCGTAAAGCCCCTTAATTCGATGGATGAAGTTGGGACCGCCATCGCAACATTGCTTGTATCTTGGAATCATCGGTAGCCACTCCCGAGAAGAAATGATGTGCCCCGTGTATTCCAAGCTATCTTGAGCAAAAGAACACTTACGCCCTTGAGATAAAACTTGTGCTTTCTCATTTGTATCAACACTTGTTCTAGATGGCGATGTGATCATCCGTAGTAGGACTCAGATCGTAATATCATCAAGAAAGACTAACACAAATTTCCTGAGAAAGGGTTGGAGGATGTAATTCATTGCACACTGAAAAGTTGCAGGTGCATTAGTAAGTCCAAAAGGCATCACTTTGAACCGATAATGACCCTGATGTGTCTTGAATGTCGTCTTGTACTCATGATCAGCATGCATCCCGATCCGATGGTAACCAGCCCTTAAATCTAACTTGGTAAAGTATCTAGAACCGGTCGGCTCATCCAGATTTCCTCCAAAACAGGCATTGGAAATCTGTTTTTGATGGTCGATCATTGAGTCTTCAGTAGTCAACACAAAATCGCCAATTCCCATCTTTCTTCTTTACCAAAAGAACAGGAGAGGCAAAAGGGCTTTGACTATGTTCAATGAGGCCTGACTGAAGCAACTCCTGCACCTGCTTCTCAATCTCATCCTTATGCAAAGGGAGAATAATGGTAGGGTTTGGAATTGGGAGGGACAAACTTTTGTGGAACCAAAGGTATTGTGTGATCATATACCCCGGACGGTGGTAACTCGTTGAGGGTCGAAAATACATCACAGTCTTGTGCTAACAAAGAATCGAATCTTATCCTTATGATCAGGGTCAGATGGAGGTACTGGTGTGGGAGATGGTTGATAAGTAACCAAAGCATAGGCCCAAATATCATTACCTTGAGCTGACTTATACACTTTATTAGCAGAAATAGGAGTAACTGTACCATTGGACTGATGCAGTCCCTGCAGTTTAATAAGTTGGCCATGCTCCTGAAACTCCATAGTTCTAGCTGCCCAATCAAAGGTCATCGAAGGATGAGCAGTAAGCCAATCAAACCCTAAGATTGCATCATAGGGACACATATCCAAAACAATCGAGTAGTACGAGAGTATGACCCTCGACAATACCATTGCAGGTTTCTAACTACTTTGTTGGTAGTGATAGTTTCTCCATTTGCTAACCGAATTTGTTTCATTGGAATTTCCTCGGTGGGCAAATTTGCTAGCTGCACAAAAGTTGTGCGATAAAGCCGTGAGAGCTCCCACTATCAAGCAGGAGTAACATAGTTTTGTCCTCGAACCTTGGCTTTCAACTTCATGCACTGCAGTTGTCCAGAATCAGTCAATGCATTAATTGATAGTTGCCCAAAATCCTCTTGCATGGCGTCTTCAGCTGCCAAATCATTCAACACCTCATCTGAAAGCTCTCTGTCCATATCATTGATAGCTAGAGCATGAAGCTGAGGTTTGTTTCTTTTAGGACAGACCTCCAGGTGTCCAGTGTGTATATTTTTCACCACAAAATGTAGCACGTGCCATTAGCTTTTCTGTAATCCCTTAACCGTCTGTCCTTCCATGGTACATTGGCTTGATAAGGAAGCTTGGATTCAGATTTGTAGCCCCCTTGATTTCATCGAACTGTGGTTTGCTCGGTTTGGCCTTGGCCCTCT
Source organism: Hyparrhenia diplandra (assembly GCA_015847255.1). Taxonomy (NCBI): domain Eukaryota; kingdom Viridiplantae; phylum Streptophyta; class Magnoliopsida; order Poales; family Poaceae; genus Hyparrhenia; species Hyparrhenia diplandra. The sequence goes on along the minus strand of JADLZK010010699.1, from coordinate 472,637 downwards.
CCAAAGACTCCTTGTTGAATTTTAGCTATAATAGATGCAAACAACACAAGAGGCCGGTATCTGTGGTTCCACAACAAAGACGTAGATCTTCCTTTAACCCTCTCATGTATTGGGTAACAAAAAACAAATCATCATACTGAGAGTTATGCATAGTAACTTGGTACTGGAGAGCAGAGAATATGGTAGTATACTCCTCCACTGGACCAGTCTGTTTCAAAGCGAGTAATTCAGTTAAGGCCGTTCTGAAATCATCAGATCCAAACTCTTCCTCAACTTTTGCACAGAAGTGGGTCCAGTTCCTGAAATTATGATTCTGCTTGTATGCCTGATACCATTGAGCAGCATTGCCCTCAAAGTGGATCCTGGCAGCTGTTATCTTCATCCCCTCAGGTATTTTGTATAATTCAAAGTAACCCTCACAATTGTCCTTCCACACTTTAGGATTAGTGCCATCAAACTTGGGAAACAGCATCTTGGGCATAGCAGGAGACGGGGCATTATCCGAGTGTCCACCCCCGTTTTGATAATGCCGTGATTGTCTGTGATGCTGTCTAGGTGCTCTATGGGACTCACCCCTGGGGTTGGCAAACACATTCTCCATTCCCTCTTGGCCATCTTGAGCTTCACTAGTAGTATCAGACACAGCATCTCTGAAACCTTCTTCCATTTGAAATTGCTTCAAAGTTAGTTGTGCCACTGCTGCACCATTGTTTCGAACCCGGCCGTGAGATTCTCTATTTGCTCACCGTAAACTCATCCATGGCGTAAGAACTAATGTCCAGCTGAGATTTCATCTGGGTCTGAGTGACCCCAATTTCATTCACCCGAGCAAACAACAGATCAAACTGATCCATCACGCGATCCATGAACCGCTGCTCAGTCTCTGAACTTCTCGACATTGCTTCCAGGATATACTCTGTCTGCTTAGTAGGTTGTGTTGGAGGAGCCAGCCCGACCAATTGACAACACCAACAGGTGACAGACTAGCCGCGAGATCAACTTCCACAAGAGTAAGCAAACCAAAACCCAACACTAGGATCACCGTCGTGACTCCGGAATTTTACGTGGGTACTTGTCCCACAACCCTTGCCCGAGATCCACTAGTGATTCGCAACACAGATGCAGTGGAGGAGAAGTGACACGCCGGATCGGGTTCCGTTGGTCGGATTTATGGTAGCCCGAGCTAGATGGACGCGGATTACTCGCATCCGTCCTTCCTGCGCAGGTGAACCCTACCGGAGCCGTTTGGAATCACCGAAAGTGGAAGCACAAATGAAGTCAATTCTACCGAGACAAATCGTCGAACAACGAGCAAGCGCGACGAGGTGCCAACCACGGAGTAGGACGATGAACACAATAGCCACCAAATCACTGACGCACCCCTCCACTCGGTCAGCGGTGGATGGATTGAGTGCGCTAGGACTCAATCGTAGATGAATCCCAGCGACCGATAACCGAGCCGCTTGTCGCACCGAGGACTCGAACGAAGAGAACGACGAACGGGGTGATGGACGCCAGCGCACGAGGAAACGAAAGTGACTACGATGAGATGGGGAACGATGGGATTAGGTCACCTGAGCTTCGTCGGAGTAGTTGCGCCGATACAAACGACGCCGCCAGCGTAAGAATCCGCCCGCCGCCGCCGAGGAGCGCCGAATCCGATACCACCTGTAACGACCCGTGGCCGCCGGCTATCGCCGTCGACGTGAGCACGCACGAGATTGTGGGGAACGACGATGAAGCGGGCAGGGATGACCCCCTTGCCTTGGCTTCACTATTTCAATTTTCTGAAATGAATTGTTCGATACAGACTCCTCCCGATGAACGGGTTAAGTACAGACTGGACTTCGACTCTGACTGAGTGGTCCCACATGTCATACGAAAAACGTAAACACTCAAATGCGTAACATAAACTCAAAGCGAAAACGGTCCTTGGCTGCTTCACTCCTGTATCCCATCCGGCAATGTCGTTGTTGCGGCATCAGCCGTGACAATATTGCTGCATTTGCTTTATTTAGATAATGGTGCTGAATACTCAAATCACAGTGATGAATATATGTATCATGCAATGCCTCTGCAGTAATGTTTGCTTTCTACCTGGCTTATCGATGCCATCATGTGGCGCATCAATCGTTGTCTTGTCTTAATAAGTGTTATATGGATACTGCAAATTGCAGCTAAGTTGTTACTGTGGTTCTGCCTTAGAATCACCATATTAATTGTGCGGGTTTGAATCGATTTCATTCCTTAATGTTGTTGTTTTGGTCGTTGATATGAAGGCTGGTTGTAGTTCGTTATTGATGCTGGGCTTGCTCTACAATAGAAACTTCTTCGTAGCACTGAACACTGTCATGTTCATTGTTGAATGTGGCGACACCTTCTGGTCAATCTGACGTCAAGTAAGTTTGTTTTGTTAGATTAGCTATAAATTGAGCTGGATCCATCCACCTGCCTTAAATTTGACATTGGTCTCGGCACTGGGCCGACCTGGGCCTGCTTCTCGGACGAGTTGGGCCATGCCACTGAAATAAGGGTCCCGTTCGACCATCATCGGTGTCCATGGGCAGCGAACAATTTAATTGCGGCCGACGCCCAACCGGGTGCGACACGGCGGCAGCGGCGAGGGAGGAGTTCGATGTGCCGCAAAAGGAAGATCAAGCAGTCGAGAGGATGCCCTCCGCTCTCGGTTCGCTTCTCACACCAAGGTTGTTGTTGTTGTCGCACGGGAGCGGGATCTCCGGTGCGGCGTAGGCGAAAGAAGGCACTAGCGCCGGCGGCAGGCTAGCCAGCATGCCCTCTCCACTCAGACTCATTCATGGGTTTATTTCACTTAGGGGCCGGCTAGGGTAAAGCGCTCGATTTCTCTCATTAATTTGCACTTTTCTCGTCACTATGCAGAGGGATTTCGTTGTTGGACCTGGTCATGGCGCAGGTGCAGGCACTAGATGGTTGTGTAGCCGCGGTTGCGTTAGCAGCTGGATTTGTTGGAGTTTTGTATTCCATGAAAGGTATTATGAACAAGTTTTCAAATTCGTCGATATTTTCTTTAATTTCGCGCGTTGTTCAAACCCATATCTGGGCATGCGAGGTGACTAAGCAGGTGGCCGGGGAGGAAGCAAAGAAGCAAGGGGCCATAAAAGATGCAGAAACCCAGGAGCACAAGGACAATGACTTCCCCTTGGTGGAATACCTTGCTGAGATGACGAAGGTAACCGTTGCGCAGAAGAAGGATCGTCATCACAAGGGCTGGGCATATGCCTAAGCCAACGAGGTGACTAAGCAGGTGGCCGGGGAGGAAGCAAAAACCAAGGAGCCACACAACAGAGGCAGAAACAGTGGCGGAACTACAGGGTCGTCCCTGTGGGCCGCGGACCACCCTGATCTCAGGCCAAGCAAGGCTTTTTTTTTTTTTTTGCCAGGAAAGCAAGCCAACAAGGCCCAATATGATCGCTTGATTCAACTGATCGAGGTTTCGTCTGGCCGCGAGCGCTGTCTCTTCGTTTCTATTCTATCGTACAAGTGCCTGCCGCCCGCCGTCTCTTCCTCTACCCGGCGTCGCCCGTCGGACCCATCGCTGGTGCTCGCTGATGCTGCTGCCTGCAATAGACCGGAGACGGCCAGAGGCTAGAGCGGAGGACCATCGGTCATCGCTGGTGCTGCTGCCTGCAAGGCTGCAAGAGACGGTGACGGAAGAGAGACACTGCTCGATCGTGCCAAGATAAGGTTCAACTTCACTCATTCTGATCTTATCTGAATATCTGTCATCTGTACATGTGTATACCTATATACGGCTATACTCATTTATTATTTTTATTCACAAATCACAAGTTTAGACTATCGTCTCTTGGATTTCAATATAAAATGATTTGTTCAGCCGTTTAGTGATCTACACAAACAGTCGGATAGGCATAGGGTATGCAATAATTACTTGAATTATTTGTTTGTGTAAATGCAAATATGAATTATTTTGTTTCAAAATATGAGTTTTAAAGTATTGAATTATTTGTTTGGTATACTAATTCTCTTGCAGAATTGTTGCAATATGAAGAGGAGGGGTGATATTGCCTCTTTATGAAGCAAACAAGAAGGCGTCTTCTCCGTCTCCTTCCGTGTGTGGCTGCATTTCGACAGAAGAGAATGTAATTTCAACTCCAATGCCTCCAGCTCCACCACCGGTTTCTGAAAAAGCAACCAATTTATGATATCAGCCGACTTCCACTTGATCCAGGAGAAAGACGACCCATTGCAAATTATCCTCTGTTAATGATCAAGATGTTGTTCGACGATCATATATTATAAAAGGCCCATTCCAACCTTTTGCGCATGATTTTGACAGTAGGAAAATTGGACATATGGACAGGAAGTTCAATCCTTTATGGTTTCATAAATATCCTTGGATAGAATACAGTGTCAAGAAGGAAGCAACATTCTGTTTTGTTTGCTATTTGTTTGGAAAGGGTAGAAGTAAGACATCTGCATTTGTTGATGGTGGTTGGAACAACTGGAATAGAATTGTTGCACTTGATGTACATGTGGGTGGTGTAACAAGTTTATTTACTTATCAAGTTAGTATTGCTTCTACCCTTGGCTACCGCAAGTGAAAGAATATTTTCTGGAATGACCTTTATCAAGAATAAGTTGAGGAATAAGATGGGTGATAGCCTTTTCGACCATTGTTTAATGACTTTTATTGAGCTGGATATCTTCTTACAAGTGAACGAAGACATCATCAACACTTTCATGGCTATTAGAAGGCGTGGACCTGACAAGAAGAAGAACTAGTGACATTTTGTTCTTCAACTATTATGTGGTACGTAATATTTTAATTACATGTGTTTTGCAGTTTATATACTTATATATAGATAGTAAGAACACCTAGCTTATGGTAGGAAAATTTATACTTATGTATAATTTTTTTTTGTCGCTATAAATTTAACATATCTATACAGTAGTATATAATATCACTACTTCTTCTTGTCAATTCGGACAATGATGCCGGTGGCAGTGATGTGCGAATCTGTAATGTAATGCACGCGGACCACCATGGATAGTCAAGAGTGCGCGTCGAGGACTCGCATGAACAACCCGGGAAGAAGCAAACAAGAGAAAAAGAAGGTTGTTCGTTTTATTCCTTTGGCCCCACCATTATAGGTCGTTTTACTAATTAAACAAGGTACCAAAACGGCTTTGGCTCTACTGAGAGAGGGTGTGGAGTTGAAGCAAAAAATGGCTTGTGAAGCGAAGCCGTACGAAAAGGGACCATAATAATAAGCATTCCATGGAATCAATCGTAAAAACATTTTTTTTTTGTGAAGCAATAATGAGACCAGTTATTTGAGGCTGGTGGCTCCGTTTATATACTTCATGACTGTGCTGGTGGTTGAGGTGGGTGTATTTAGCAAAGAAAATTTTAGTGTGGAATTACAGAGGGGTTATATAGTACAGACCAAGATTCGAGGTGCCCGCTAAAGGTTAAAGTCCGCTATTTTAAACATATAGCATGGAAACAATAATTAGATCATAGTCTGGCCAAGCAACAATGACAACAATTATTTGAGGTTGGTGGCTCGGTTTATATAATATTGCTGTTGTCTTGCGAACACAACGAGTGTGATGAAGCTGTTGTCCTTTTTCATGACCGGGTGTGTGTGTGGCCATGTGGGGGTTTGGGGGTGGGGGTGGAGTTGGGTTGTTATGCTGGGTGGATTAGTAAAGAATATTTTCTTGTGTACTATATATAGAGGGCTTGGCATGTACACAAGCTTTTTATCCTACTGATCAACAGAGAGCAGTAGAGGCAAACATTCGCGTGCACGGTGCACCGATGGCAAATGTTGCCGACGACGCCGGAGCCTCTCATGAAGCCAGCAATGGCAAACAACTTGTGTATGTGGAGGATTATGAGGTGCGTAGCGGGAGCAATCCCTGTTGATACCTTCTTGTTCACGTGTTAGTTAATTTTGTTCTTCTTCTCCACTCCAAAGTGGCATGCTGCAGTATGTGATCATCTTCATTTAGACCGGAAAAACGGAGTGTGATACAGTAGGTGTTCCTGTTGCTATGTAGGACTTGAGGCGTGCCGTATTTACTGATCTAAAGCGGGCTATCTGCGAGGTCTGTGACAACCTCGCCGCCAACCGGCACATGGACACCCGCCTCAACGGCTTTGGAGCTCAAAGCGGCGGCGGCGGCGGCGACCCGGCATCAGCCCTCCAGGCGGCCGCGCCTGGCGTTACTGCGGCACCAGCAAGTAAGCTGGCAGTGGCAGTAACAGTCGACGGGACGACGGCCCATCAGGAGGTACAGCCGGTGGCTTATGCTGGCGGTGCGGATGCGGCACAAGGAGAAGGACAGGGCGGCGTACAAGTCAAGCATAAGACAAAAGCCGATGAAGACAAGGAATTCCTGGACAAGATGCGAGGGTGGCTGATGACGGTGGCCACGCTGTTCGTCGGCATTAGCTTCCAGGCCATGCTGCACCCGCCAGAATGGATGAAGACAGAATGGTATGGATCTTTCGAATCACCGTATACACGAGATGATAACCAGGGTCAACCACTCAAGCCGAGCCATGTTTGGAGAGGAGCTGCATACATGATATTTACTGCAGCCACATTCGGAAACGCGCTGGCCCTGATAGTCATGCTCGTGATGGGTAAATCCTCTGCTGCACATGTATATGTAGTAAAAGTAATGGCTGTGTTGCTATGTCCTTACCTGGGATGTACCTTCGTCTTGGTGGCCGCAGACAACTGGCCTGTAACTAAATTTGCGGGCTGTGTTGTTTTGTTTTACGTGGCGGCTGTGTTTGTTTTTCTATGGTTGATTCGCCTAAAACTCTGGATGATTGCATTTCTGCTTCGCCGACGACGTGCAGGTGCAGAGGCAGAGGCAGGGGAAGCCTAAGTTGATTGATTGCTGTCAATTATTATTTTATAGTACTATTTTATTCATTTATATATGCTTCCATATACATTGTCAAAACTTTGTATGCCGCCTCAGGCGCTTAGACAATAAACAATGAATACCGACTCAAATTGTGTACCATGAACTTTCTACCTAAAAGCTTTGACTGTCGACAGCTCTGTATCAATGGTCTTCCACAGCTGGTCATCTGTTGTACCTGAAGCGCAACATTCTGGCGCGCTGACTTGAGGTAGTCAGCTATCCCAAGCTCATGTTAAGCAATAGGCAATTTCCAGATTAATTCCATAAAATAAATCATGATTAAAAGATCTACTAGATAGAGCAAGTCAAGCATACTCGCATAGCATGAACACATAACACGGATCATAGCATAGCATAACCGCATATCATAGATCATGGCAACAGGTGTAAACACAACTAACACCCCAGATAGATTGGATTGACTGAACATGACTAACATAAAGATTGGATCTCGAGAATACCTGACTGACGTTGATGACAACGTAATGGAGAGGTTCCCGAAAGCGGCCGAAGTTCCTCCAGGTCGCCGCCGCCGACGTCGATCGGGCGGTTGCTGAAGACGTTATCGACGAAGACGGGGCGCTGGGACGGTCCTCCGCGTGTCCTTCTCGGGTAGACGAGCCGTGGCGAAGATTGGGAGCAGTCGCGCCGAAGAGCGCTCCCAAAAACCTTATTCGCCTTCTCCCGGTGCAGGATCGCAAAGACGACGGTTCCGAGACTTGCTTTCGCCGCCGCCGGGTGCACGCGAACGATCGGGCCGAGACTTAGCGACGGCGCGCAGCGGCGAGAAGAGGCAAAACCCTAAGCTTTGAATTAGATGCGTTTAGCGTGGCCGGTGGTCTGCTTATATAGTCCGGGTGAACCGACCTCGTGACACAATCACGATTTAAACCGGTTAGGACTTTGCTGTTCGTATTTGAACTCTGCAAACCAAAAGACCAAAAACTAAATCTGCAAAGGAGACCGCGCCCTGCAAGGCGAGGAGCCGGATTTCGGAGGACCATTCACGCACATGTCGTGCGCCCCGCGCTTTTCGCCACGCCACGCCCGGCCCGGCGAGGCGAGCGAGTGTGGAGTTCCCTTTCTCCTTCACACTAGACTTGGGAAGGTAGGAACAACTTCCATATTTAAGTTGGTCCTCTCCACCTTCCACAAGCAATGTGGTAATAAAGGATTCCACCACTCCCCCCTCCTTTCCATATTCATAAATGGGCCTTTGAGATTTTTAGGAATTTCAGAATTTGTTATTGGACCAAGCCCACTTAACATCTAAATTCCAACAGCTCATAAGTTTCCTTTCAAAAATGTCTTGGGCCTTGTTTAGATGGCTAAAATTTCTAACCTTTTTTCACTTTCTCTCCATCACGTCACATTAAATACACCAAAAGACATATGATATGTTTGGAGTATTAAATGTAGGTAAAAAAAAAACTAATTATACAGTTTAGATGTACATTGCGAGACGATTCTTTTGAGCCTAGTTACTCTATGGTTAGATGATATTACCACTAACAAACGAAACGTCTTACAGTGTACGATGTGACATTCGGTTACAATTTTTAGCCATCTAAACAAGGCCTTGGTCCGTTTCTCAATTTTCAAACTACGCAAGATCGACCTTACAACCTTTGGCGTACCTGTGCAGAAGCATGAAGCAGTCTCCGACCTTGCAGGGGACTCCATGATGTTGTCAGGCAGTGAGTCCCCAAAAAATAGTCCATTCAGACTGAACGCCATTATATATCTGCAAATCATCAGAACGTGAATTCAGCAATGTGCGGCTTCGGAACCACCAAATCACCAACCAAGTTTTCCCTAAGGATTTGGAGGGGACAAAAAGCAGCACCAGCTTCACATAGCAGGGGCTGAAAAGTAACCCAACATTCCTCCAAAATGGGGTCAAAGCTAGGTTTCAACACCATCCAGCATTAGAGCCAAAATAAAGTCAGAAAGACTAATGCAGCTACAGGCTGAAATCGACCCGAACCACAACTATTAGCCATCCAATTCGATGTTAGCAGTAGCGTGTAAGAAAGGAAAATAGGTAACTGCCAAACTACGAATCCACTCTGTATAGTTAAAAGGTAAACGAATTTGAATTCAGTTACAATGGGTCATGCCCTCCCTTTGCGTATAAGTACTCCCCAGTAATGTTACAACTGTCATTCTGGGCCACCAAATATCTTGTTGGGCCTGCGCTCTCTAATGGGCCTCTCTCCTCCTTTGGAACCAACATGTCCCCAGGCTGATTTGGAACTGCTGTTTTAGTTGACTGAAGTTCTCCCAAGTAGCTAGGGATGATGGCATGTAAGACCACTTGACGGCCAAGAAAGTCAAAGTGACTTGCAATTTGGAACGGAGGAATTACTTGCTCAATTGGGTGACCCTACCGAGAATTGTTGTGGGTTCACCCAGCGGAAGTGTGGCATGTGCCCATAACCATTGTTCGCACAGCATATCTAGGCCTTGGCCTAATTCAACCCAAAAAACTAGCATGATAGCTGAGGACTGCCCCGCCTTATATGTTGTGCTTCCCCACCATTAATTACCGATGTGGGACTAATCCTAACAGATCTTGCCTTAAGTTTTAAAGGGTGCGCTGTTTGCTGGAAATTGTAGCTTATTATTTCGATGGTTCTGCCATAAAATTACCATATTAGTTTGTTAGAGATTTAGGATCGACTAGGTGAGATCCACTGGGTACTTTTCTCTTGAATCGTGATAAACAAGTTGTGATCTGAACAGAGATCTCGAGAAACGATACGAGAGAGAGAGGAGTGGATAAGACAGACCGTCATCCTTGGAATAGGAGCTTGTCGATGCCTTGATGCCTTACTGTGGGGGACGAACTGCATGGAGGCGCGGTGAAGAGCCGGCTGTGGTGCTTCCCGTCGCTGGCAGCGCCACCCTCGGGATCGGGTTAGGGTTGGATGGTGGGGGCGGCGGCTACTGTGAACCTCGTAACTTGAGCCGCTGGTCCCAACCTCCTCTATATATAGGGCTACGCGACGGGGTCCACCAACCACGTCTTGGGCTGGGTGTCCCCGATCAGGACATAGTCAAGAGGTCCATTTCCACCGTTGGGTTGAGATGGGTGGGTGAGATCAATTCTAACGTAGTTGTGTAGTAGGTTTCAATTGACTTCATGCCTGAAATGTTGTTGTTTTGGTTAGTGCGAACCAAGCAGATTGTAGTGTTGTAGTTTGTTGTTGATGTTGTGCTTGCGCTGCAATATAAAGTTCTTGGTAGTATCCTAGTAGAAGTACTGAACTTAGTCATAGTTTAATATGGCGACACCTTCTCAGTCTGACGTCAAGTAAGTTTTCTGTTAGATTAGCTACTATTGAGCTTTCCTTTAATATCTGTCCAGTTAGCTGCTCCGTTTTTGTATTTGTAGAACATGCATGTCACTAGTACCCATTTCATTTTTAGCGGCGGGCACTTTTCATTTTTGGTGGCGGGCGCAGGTGCCCGTCTCCATGAAGGGGTCACGGTTAATCGAGTTTTTTTGGGTGGCGGGCACTCTGCCCGTCCACGGTTAACAGAACAACCGCGGGCGGGCACATAAGAAAGCCCGCCACGGCACACCAGTGGAAAAATAATAAAAAGAACAAAAAGCCCGCACGGGCTCGGATCACGGGCCACGATAGACCTAGATCCCGTCGCCGCTGGGCCCGCCACGCCGTGCATCATACGCCGCCGGAGCTAATCCGCGCCGCCGCCCGCGGCCGGGCCACCCCTTCGTGGATTCGCGCGACGCTGAGCCGGTGGCGCCGCCATCCGCCGCCGCGGAGCCGGAAACTACCCCGCCGCGGGATCCGCGTCGGCAGACGCCGGGGCGCCGGATCCGCCGCCGCTGAGCTGGGACCACCCCGCTGGATTCGATCTGCGCCGCGCGAAGCCGGGGCGCCAGATCCGCTGCCGCGAAGCCGCTACCACGTTGGATTCGTGCCGGGCGCTGCCGGGGCGCCGGATTCGCCGCCATCGCGAAGCCGGGCCACCTCGCCGTGGATTCGGCCGGCGCGCCGGGGGACGCCGGGATCCGCCTCCACCTCGACGACGACGTCCGGGGCAGCGGCGGCGCCAGGGAAAGGGAGAGGGTCGCCGCCCGCATGTGGATCTCGCCGCACCGCCGCCATAGAAGGAGCCGAGGGAGAGGGAGAGGGAGCGGCGCCGAGGGAGAGGAGAGGAGCGGCGCCGAGAGGGAGAGGGAGCGGCGCCCGAGGGAGAGGGTGAGCGCGCACAGGGGAGAGGGAGAGGGAGAGGGAGCGCAGCCGGTGAGTGCGGGATCGGGTGAGGATGAGTGCCCAAAACCCTAACTGCTGCTTATATACATGTAACGATGTTAACGGGCCTTCGGGCCTCAAACAGCGCCTTTGGGCCTAGGCATGTTTAGTGGCGGGCTTTATAGTACGCCCGTCACGGTTAATTTATTTTCCGTGGGCGGCACGTTATAATGCCCGCCACGGAAAATATATATAAAGTAACTCGTGGTGGGCGTTTTTAACATGCCCGCCACGTAAAAAAATTTACCGTGGACGGGTAAAACGCCGCTACGCAAAAAAAAAAAAAAAAGCCGGACGTGGCGGAGTATTTTCCGCGTGACGGGCAAAAATGCGCGCCACGGAAAAGATTTTGCAAGTGCTCGCAAAAATCATTTCGTTACTAGTGTGTAATAATGTAGGAATCGGACAAAAGCAAAGCCATGTCATGAAGTATATATAAGCAAGAGCGAGCCATGCTCACATGACCAAACTATTGAGAGGACTAGTAAAATTGGCTTGTCTACAAGTTGATACATGCTCCTACTATGATGAACTTGGCTGTCTCACGCCAATAACTCTTTTTATGTATACCATCGGCACGAACTGATGTATAGGAAATGTTATGTATGCTGCATTAGTTCTATCTTTAAGATTACTTGCTAGACCAATTTTTGTATTTTTATGATAAATGGTGATAGAGATGCAAACTCCCGTTCAACGACGGCAATGTTTTTACCAGGACACTGAGAAACGTGCAAGCTTCCCCATAATACTCGTTGGAGCGCCTCGTAAGGATGACCTTGTAAGGGATTCCCATGCACGGACCTCTCCCTGATAGTTGCTCCCTACAAGCCTCGTTCCCTCTGGCATATAGTGGCAGACACAACACAAACATGGTTGGTGTCGTATGGCAACACTACAGGCACGTTTGTGACCCTGGTCGCGACTAGCCTGGCCTGCCCAACTGGCTCGTGCCTGCACTAGCCTGTCCCAGTTGCTGCAAGCCAAGGTGTTTACGTCAATGTACTAAATGAGCAAGGCCCAGGCGAGATCGTGTTTGTGAGATAAACTCAAATAGATATAGATACCCTCCACTACAACTAGGTAGCCTTACCATGCTTTCTCTCCTCCTCGTCATTTCGTCGAGCAGCCCACCCGGCACTGCATCGCCGCTAAAAGTTCATGGCTGCTGTTGCTACTGGAGGCGACTCAAACAGCGATGGAGGTCCATGGCCGCCGCACCACACTCCGGCTCAGGCTCCGTCATGGGAAACCGCTGGCGGCGGCCGCGGCTCTATCTCGTCATGCCTGGGCACCGTGCCTCCCACCGCGGCGCACGGGTCATCCTTCTCGTCCTTGGACATCATGGAGAGGGTGTGCATAACGAGTTGGCGGTGGAGGTGTTCATGGCCGGACAGCCCCTCCCATTTGACCATTGCAGCTTCCCGACAGCTAGCGCGACTCTCCTCGGTGCCCAGCGTGCCCAAGCGGCCACACAAAATTTGAATTTCAAATTTGAGAAATTCAAACATAGTTTATCATGACAAGATGAACTCAAATGAAAAAGTTTCGTAACTTTTTAAGATATACAAACTTTATTTTGAGTGCTTTTCCATTGATGTCGTTTAATTTTTTTTTAATTCAAACATAGTTTAGCACGACAAGATGAACACAAATGAAAATGTGCTCTACTACTATATTTCATAAGTTTTCGAGATCACAAACTTTATTTTGGGTGTTTTTCCACCCGAGGTCATTTATAAAATTTAAAATTTAAAATTTGAAATTCAACTATAGTTGGGCATGACAAGATGACCTCAAATGAAGAAGTTTTCAATTACAATATTTCATAACTTTTCGATATCTACAAACTTTATTTTTTTGTTTGGTCATTTGTTCATCCGACGTGGTGGTTCTAACATAGTTCCCAAATCTTATATATCTCTTTTTTGTAGTTTTCATAAACTACGAGAGAGACATGTAAGATTTGTGAACAAATTTACTTTCACTTTGTCATATGATGAAATGACCAAAATAAACATTGTAGTTGAAAACTTTTTTCAATTGAGTTAATTTACTACTTGAAAATGTAATTTGAGAAAACTCTTTGCCAAGTGTAAAAAGAAAACACTCAGTAAAGGGCTTTTATGCGGAGTGTCAAATTTAACACTCGGCAAAGGAGTCTTTGTCGACTATTGACTAGCTAGCACTTGGCAAAAAGTTTCTTTGCCGAGTGGCCAAAAAAACACTCGGCAAAGAATTTTTTTCCAAGTAGTTAATTATGGGCCTAACCAAGTATCATCTCAGAATCTAGTTTGCATTCCATTTTGCAATCTGAAATTCTCAAAAGATAGGAATTGACTTTTGATATTCATTAGTCCTGGCCAGAATTGAGAATCACCTGGTTGTATGTTTATCCACACGAGTATTACTTCTAAGCTACTGTTGCCATGCTCTATCCTCGTTTGCTTACATGTAAAGCAACTTACTGTGCAAACATTTAATAATCATTAAATTGCATGAAAACTAAAAGCAAAAGAGCATTAAGAGCATCTTCAACAGTTTTGCATTTTTCGTTTTGCATTTGTTGTAGTTTGCCAACTCCCAAAATGAAATGCCAAGTAGGAAAAAAAGCTATCTCCAAGAGTTTTGCAATTTGACTTGCCATTTACCAAACTGTGGGCCCAACTCTAGTCATTTGCCGCGATTTTTTTCTCCGAAAGCGCCAGGCGATTCTTTTCTTCGCTGATTGACCATGCCCGTCTTTTCTTCGCGCTTTTTGATCGGGTCGTCCAGAGCGCCGCCAGAACGACGCCCAGGAGACGGTCTCCTTCGCCTGCGCCCCGTTGATCCAGCACGCCGACAGATGATGCCCAGGAGATCGATCTCCTTCGCCGGTGCCCTGCCCATCGTCTCCTTCATTGGTGCCACTGCCCTGCTGGACACCAACATCTGGAGCGCTTCCTGGTCGCCGGAATGAATCTGCAGCGCTTCCAGGTCCCAGCACGTACACTGATCGATGCTACTCCATGCATGTCGTAAGTTTCATTTTCTGACCTGCACATATGTCATTTGCAGCCCATGGATCCCAAGTTGTCTGTGACTGTATCAAGCCGTCGTCGTGCACGGCAGATGAGGGCCTCCAGATCACGTCTCAGAAAACAGTTGGATGATGATTCTTCAGACGACGATGATTACTTCATCTTCACGGCTTCTCGAATTGTGCACGCATTTTCAAATACAAAACGAAAATATGGTGGTTCGGTCCCTAGCCATGCTGTCATTTATCACGATGGAGAAGGCGGCCACCGGAGGATGTTTCAAGATTATTTGGGTGATCATCCAACCTATGGCCCCGATTTATTCCGTCGGAGGTTGTTCTCCCACCTCTGCTAAATTCATAGTATTTGTTTAATTTATACTAGGTGATGAACTTTTGTTTCTTTTTATTTCTTCAGATTCAGAATGAGAAAGGATCTTTTCCTACGCATCATGAATGCTGTTGAAGCACACACGATGATTTCTTTGTGCAAAACCGAATTGTGCAGGTGTTCTTGGATTGAGTTGCTTTCAAAAAGTCACTGCCAACACGTCGTGCTCACAAATGGGGTTTCTGCTGATTCTACAGATGAGTATATTCGCATTGGCGAAAGCACTGAACTTGAGAGCCTACGTAAGTTTGTTGCTGCAGTTGTGCAAATATTTGGAGAAGAATACCTGAGACATCCGAATGAGGCTGACATCAAACGCTTGTTAGCGGTCAATGAGATAAGTGGTTTCCCTGGCATGCTAGGATCCATTGATTGTATGCATTGGGTATGGAATAATTGTTCAGTTGAATCGCAAGGGCAGTACAAGGGGCATGGGAACCAAGCAACTATCATTTTAGAAGCTGTTGTGTCTCAAGAACTTTGGTGTTGGCATGCATTTTTTGGGATGCCTGGTTCTCATAATGATATCAATGTCCTTCACCGTTCTCCACTATTCGACAACCCGGCGAAAGGTAGAGCTCCCGAGGTGAACTTTACCATTAATGGTCATGAGTACAAGATGGGTTATTTTCTCGCCATGGTATATACCCCTCTTGGGCTACTTTAGTGAAGTCCATCTCTCTTCCTATGGGGAACAAGCGGAAATATTTTGCCGCTGCACAAGAAGCAGCGAGGAAGGATGTTGAATGGTTTTTTGGGGTTCTCCAGGCTAGGTTTGCCATTGTTCGATAGCCAGGTCACATTTGGGACACAGAGACGTTGCAATTGATCATGACGGCTTGTGTGATCTTGCACAATATGATTGTTGACGATGAAAGAGAGCTTGACCCTGATGAGCGGTTCGATGGTGTTGGTGAAAATGTGCAACCTTGTCATGGCAAGCCTACTCGCACACTAGCTGAATTTATTGAAGCATACAAAAAAAATCCAAGACAAGCCAACACACTTCCAGTTGAAAGAAGACCTTATCGAGCATCTATGGAACCATCATCCTGATTTATACCCTATGGAACCGGCATCATGATTGATATTAGCTGCATAATATTGTCTTATTGTATTAGTTCAGTTAAGTTTGTTTTTAGATGAGCAATAACGTTTTGAACAGGTTTTCATGTGTGCTTGTCAATTTTTTTTTTTTTGAGGGGAAAACAGGAGGGGCAGGGTGCCCCTACTGTGCTTTTATTAATAAAATAAAAACTGGGTCTTACAAGAGTACATCAAGAAACAAAGAAGGAAACAAAGAAAATAAAAAAAATTACACATAGTTGTCTAGCCATTGGGTAAACTTTGGTGCTAGAGAAGGCTTTGCTCTATGGATAACCAAGGCAAACTCCAACTTGAAGATAGATTTACACCGTCTAATAGAAGCTGGAAGACCCCTGAAAATCAGATCGTTACGAAGCATCCAAATAGTCCAACACATTGTTATTGCAATTTCCATAAAGAAGGGAAGTCGAAGCTGAATTCTGAAGGCTTCAAAGATTTCAACGGTGGTGCAATTTGAAGGCACCTGCAGATTTAGTGTATTCCAACATGCTAAAGCCAGAGGACAATCAAAGAAGAGATGATGCAAAGTTTCATCCCAGTGTTGAATACAATGAGCACAACTATAGTCAGGTAGTTGCATGTGCTTTCTACTGAAGCAGGTCCCTGGTGCTGAGCCTGTCAACTAGCAATAGCCAAAAGAAAACTTTCCTCTTATTTTGGCAGGCAGATTTCCATAACCATTTATAGATGGGATGAGCTGGGCTGCAACCAATTAGATGTCTGTAAACCTTTTTCGAGGAGAAAGAGGAGTTTCCCCAAAGATATTTCCAAGTGTCTCTGTTATTAGAAAGGTACAAATTTTGGAGAACAGTGCTGAATTCCTGGAACTGATCATAAGCCTGAACTGAAAGTGGCAGGTGAAAAGAGAAATCAGTGAGGCAGTGGACTTAGCTTGATGAACTGAAAGAAGAGGGTTCTTGGCATATGAGAAAAGATGTGGGTAGAGAATATCCAGAGAGGAATTTGACCAATTATCTGTCCAAAGAAAACAGCTGGAACCATCACTTATTTGAACTGAGGCAACATCCTTGAATTTAGGCAAGAGTTTTAAAATATCCCTCCACCAAAAGGAACATTTCAGATTCCTGTGCATTCTTGGGAGTGAACCATTGGTATAATATTTGTCCCAGATCAGTTGTATCCAAGGAACATCCACTCTGTTGAAGGTGTGCTTGTCAATTCATCTTGTAAAAACGCATAGTTGCATTGATATCACAGGTTGCTGGCATGATCTTTTCTGTCACATCAGCCAATCATTGCTTAATCGAACAGGAGCAAATGTAACCACAGGACTATGCAAATGACATGACCACGTTGCTGAATGGATATTAGGAAAGGTCTGGGCTCCAGGGCAAATGTGTTTTTGCAATTTGGAACTTAAAAATAGCAGACTCTTCGAGGTGTATTCTTTCTTTAGCTTGGCAAATCTTTTGGAAGTTGACAAATCACAAGATTTGCCAAGTAAAATATAGCAAACTCTTGGAGATGCTCTTGTTTCCATGCTCTATCCTCGCTTGCTTACATATAAAGCAACTTACAGAGCAGACATTTAATAAACTTCAAATTGCATGAAAAATTAAAAGAAAAAGAGCATTAACAGGCTATAGGGCTTTGAGACAAGCACATCTTAGCCCAAATAGAGTCACACAAAAGAAGTTCAGTCCAAATAGCAAATTAAAATGGTTCCCCAAAATCAAAGGTCCAAATAGCAAAAATTGCTCAAATATCACTCGTAGGCCCAACATGATCTGAGGCTTCAACGAACTGAGTACTAAAATCACTGTTATATATACACCTGGATTTGGGCGTAGAATTCTTAGAGTTGGATTTTTCATCGTGATATATTCGATTCGCCAACGACCTGCAGTCCGACATGTACATATAAATCGTGCCCGATTTGGTTTCGTGGCGACTACAATTGCTCTTATAGATCTGCGTCCCGTCCGCCGCTGCCCCACAAAATCTCGTCGTCGTCGAGCAGGAGGCCAGGAACGAGTTGAGGACTGGGGAGATGGCGCTCGGACGGGAGCTGCCGGACGACCTCATCGCCGACGTCCTGTGCTGCCTCCCGCCGTGCAGCGTGGCTGTTTCCCGTTGCGTCTGTAGGGCATGGCGTGATCTCGTCGACACCCAGCAGCTGCTGCGTGCTGACCTGCTCCAACGCTCTGTGGGCGGCATCTTCATCAACTACTGTATCCTCTATTCATCGGAGTTCTTGGCCCGCCCCACGACGGGACCCTCCATCTCCGGCGACTTGGAGTTCATCCCCGGGTCCTCTGCTGATGCTCAAGTCATGGACCACTGCAACGGCCTCGTGCTTTGCAGAACATGGACCTCACGCGGTGACCATAATGACTATGTCGCTAACCCCGCGACACGGCAGTGGGCGAGGCTGCCGCTGCCCCCGGAATCAGACTCTGGCATCAAGTGCCTCGTGTACGATCCCATTGTGTCACCGCATTACGATGTCTTCTGGATTTATTCTCTGTACAAAGATCAGTACAAGTCTTTGATACAGCCTCATCAGATGATGACGCAATGTGAAGGGCCTGCTGTGTCTTCAGACCCACTGCAAGTATATGTATATTCATCAAAAACTGATCGCTGGGAGGAGAGGTGGTTTGCTCCGGAAGGTCGTGTGGTAGAGACAACCATTGCTGACGAACACCACAAACTGTATTGGCAAGGAGCACTCTACCTTATCACTGAAAATGGTTTTGTTCTGAGGTAAGTATAATATTCGTTGTAAAAGAATTCTTACCTGTTGCGTTTTAAGGAGCCTCGCGTCGCCCTCGCGAGGGCGGCTTGGGCGAACCCCTAGCCTGCCGCCGCTGCCTCCCCCCCCCCACTCTTCTTCGCCTCGCCGCCGAGGGCGCCCCCGGAAGCCTGGGCGGCAAACGAGGATGGTGGCGGCGGGTCTCACCTGGGCAACGCCTCGCTCTCGGGCGTGGAAGAGGTGGCGCGGAGCCGGTGGTCAGCTGGAGCTCGTCGGTGGAAGGCAGCGCAGGTGGAGTCGGAGACGGAGGATCCGCACTCCCTGCTCGATCCGCATCTAGCGTGTCGGGTAGGGCGGGCGGCGGTTTCGCGAATTCCTGCAGCGGCGGGTTCTTCGGGGGACAAGGGATCCGCTCGCCGCCCAGATCAATGACGCTGGGCGGTGGAGGTGTCGGTGACGAGGTCTTCGGAGGCCGTGGTTTTGGAGGCGAGCGCGGACGACGCCGGGCGGTGGCAAGTGGAGCGCAGGGCTGTGGGCGGAGCAACTTCTCATGGTGGCGCTGCCAACCGCCCATGCCTGGGCGTTGGAGAACCCAACGCTGGCTGATCCGAGACCCCGGGACGCTGGGCGCCGCAGCACGCCAACCATGGTGGCGGTGATTTCGGACGGCGGCGACAGAGAAGCGGATTGGTTGGCCGGTCGGGGGGGATGCGTGATTCGCCGCCTAGGCGCTCGGATCGAAACCCGTGGCCGGGCCATGTGGCCTCCACAACGTTCGCCAAGGTGGAGGAGTTGGGGAAAGGGACGGCGAGGTTGGCAAAGTGGACGCCGGCATTTGCTCCGTGATTTGAGTTTCGTGATAGTGCACGCCGCCGGCGTTTGACGTAACGGCATGGCTCCAGGACATATGATTGGCAGCGACTTACTTACGGCGGCGGTGACGCCGAGGGCGCCACTTTCCTCGCCCCGGCGCCGTCTTTTCTTCAAGTGGATCTCTACGGTGAAAACCAACACCGTGGGTGGGCGGCGATGGCGTCTTTGGATGACATTTTCTCGTTGGAGACGCCGTTTGTTGAAGATCCCTTGGGTGTCGCCGGCGCCGACATCAATGTGGTGGTTCATCGCACACGCTTACGAGCCCTTATGCTGTTGCCAGGATCCGGAGTCTCCAATGGTGGACGAGTTACCGTTGTTTTCTTTTTTTATTTGTGCACCAGTGTTTTCGGGTGACTTTGTTTTACCTGTAACACTGTCTTTCAGTTGTAATTTTGTTGGCCTGATGCATCCTCGATGACTGAAGCCGGAAATATAATTTCCTTTATCTAAAAAAAAAACCTGTTGCGTTTTAAATTGTATTGGTTGGATTTGGTTGATTCTAATTATTTATTCTGACTTTTTCTTCTGCAGGATATCTATTTCAAATGCAAAGTACACACTGATTCCAACTCCAGTATGTGAGTCTATTAGGCACCGTGGTTCGTTGCATTTGGGAAGGTCAGAAAAGGGGGTCTATTGTGCATTTCCATATGACTGGCATCGATTTCAAATCTTTCTCCTCAACGAATCATGTGGTCAAATGGTATGGGAATTGAGGCACAGTGTTGATCTCAGGACCTTTGAACGTAAGTTGCATGCAAGTAAGGAGGACTATGGTGATCAACCAAGTGGACCCTGGATATTACAGGAAATTAACTACTACAAATATTCTTATGGCAATGATAAGCATAAAGAGGTAGCAGAAAGCAACTTTGAATGGAGCTCTGACGATGATAATATTCTCAACACTGAAGAAATGGTTGAAGGGTCCTATGAAGGATATACCCGTTTCCTCGGATTTCATCCTTACAAAGAGATTGTCTTCTTGAATGTATCTTTGCTGAGAGCAGTAGCCTATCATTGGAATACCTCAAAGTTTCAGGACTTGGGCAACATATATCCAAAAGATTACGATGCTGGCCACGTGGCTGAGATTGAGACCTCTTTCATATACACACCATGCTGGATGGAGGATTTCCCAAAAAATAGTTTATCAGCACCAGTTGACCATTAAAACAATGTGCACAATGCAATCTGCTGGAAGAATTAACTGAATAGAAGTATAGTCATATGTTTGATTCTATGTTCTAGCTAGTTTAATTGTTATGAACTATGTGCTGGGTAGTAATGCAACAGGCCATCTTCATTTTTGTCACCTTTCGTATTATTTTAATTCTAGAGTATACTAGCAAAGCGCCATGCATTGCATCATTTGTCTTTTGTGCCGTATACTCTGTACCTTGTCGTGCAATAATAGTTATTTTACTTATATTCATTCACCTTTAAAATAGTAGTTTTAACGAATTGCATTTATTGCTAAAGATCAGTAATTATCATTGAGCATGACATGTAAACTAATAGGTATATAATGATATAACAATATGCCTTAACAACGCTGGTATATGAACCATATGCTCCATCTCTAACAGATCCATATATTTAGGCCCTATTTGGATCTCTATTAGTAGTTAACTTATAATTATTATCATTTCTAGATCCAAACAAGTACAAATAATAGACTAGCAAATTGCTAGCTGGTTCTTTTGAAATAATAACAACGGTCCAACTGTCTATGCTAAATCAGATAATGAGTTATTAGCTATCTAGCTAAATATTATCAGACAATTAATGAATTCAAGGGCCTTAGATGAAATCCATGGACCTTTGTGTCAATGGTCAAACAAGTACAGGAAAACAATTAGCATATGCCATTGAAATTCATGAGCAATTTCACGTGTGAAGAAAGTACCTATATCTCTTATCCCTCCACAGAGAAAACATATAAATATTCTCTGATCGAGGTCATATACAAAACTTGCTAGCCAAAACATTTAATTATCATAAGCCCACGAATATAAGAAATCTGCTGGTAGATATTTAGAAATTCTTAACAATCAAGGGTCCAGGCCAACGGCGGTGGCGAGAGAGAAGGAGATCGAAGTGGTGAAGCAGTTGAGAGCACGACCCTCTGGTCTCTCGGTTCCCTTCTCACCCCGAAGGTTGTTGTCATGTGACATCTCGCATGTGCCAGCGAAGCAGGGCACTAGCGCCAGCGGCAGCCATGCTGGCACGCTTTCACCAGTCGCACAATCACTCATGAGTTCATTTCTCGTTGGAACATCACATATTTATGTTTAGTTGTTCATCAATGCTAGTTTGCTTTCGTTGGTTTTGTGTATGTCTTGCTACCTGTTGTTCCTTAAACTAGAGCGGAAGTGCTGCCAAAATCTTTATTGGTTATGTGCAGCTGTTGTTGTCGGTCTTTATTAACATCCCAGGGTGTCTGTGAATTCTGGGGTGTTACACCGCCAGAGTCACTGCACCCGCTCGCCGCCAGTAGAACGCCACCGCCACCGTGCCCGCACGCCCAGCCCGCCACCACCGCACCGCACCCATCCCCGCCTACACGCCACCCGCTCTGCTTTGCCTCTCCCTTCGCCTGGCTCTGTCTCCCTCCCATTCTCTCTCTGTCTTTTGTTCCATTCGAATGGATGAGGACGAGGATGCCTGATGACCGGTCTCTAAGCAAGCAATGCGTGGGCAACACCACCCTGTGAGGCCCATCGGTCATTCTTTCACTATTTTCTATATCCATTCATGGACTTGGTCCATATGGAATACAAGGAGAAAAGAGTGGTAACCCTAGGTCGGTCCACACCAGGGTAAACCGAGTTCACACCACAGTACGAGTGGATAAGAGGCCGTCCACGCATGGGCACTACGCATGGGCACATGAAGTTACTGCCATTTTCTATTACGTATGACAACTACTCTTTTTTAGTCCGTGTGTCAGACGTCAGAAAGTTTAATTTGTTCTCCAAAGTAGTACCAACCAGCCATTTAGCCTGTCACAAGCATATACATGAGCTTAACCATCCGTAATGTTGTCATGCCTCTTGAAAGTAGCAATCATCGCATCAATATCAACTCCCAATCTATTCTTTAAATAAATTGTAATAAGTTTTTGTCATATTCATACTATTATGTTTATCTATAAATTGATCTTTCAAATCACATGACAAAGCGCATCATAGTGTTTGTGATGGTATTATTCACAAGCGTCTTCTCACAATATTTTAACCCGTTTACTCCTCCTTTGTGCCGCGCAACAACGCGTGGTCTAAATAAATATTAGTTTCTGCTCAATGTTACAATTGAAATACTTCAGTTCAAATAGCCCATCAATGTGGTCTAAATAAATATTCGTGTACACCCAAACCAATGATATTTGTACTCTCTCTATTAGACTCATGTCCCTGTTGAGAAGAGATGATAAGATGAAACCCTTTCTTATGATCATTGCATTCTTTCTTCATTCCCCGTAAAGCAACGGGTGGGGAATTCCCCTAGTACTCTGTATCTTGTCGTGCAATAATAATTATTTTACTTATATTCATTCATTTTTAAAATAGTAGTTTTAACGAATTGCATTTATTGCTAAAGAACAGTAATTATCATTGAGCATGACATGTAAACTAATAGGCATCTAATGATATAACAATATGCCTTAACAACGCTGGTATATGAACCATATGCTCCCTCTCTAACAGATCCATCCTATGCAGATCAAATGTAATAAACTTGTTTGGTACAATGGGCATACGGTACAATGGGCAAAGTACACGGAAAATAAATTTGATTATATGAAAGTAAAAGCGGAAAAATCCAGCTACTGGGATTAGCATTTTAACTACCACCTATGAAGAGTTACCCAAATTGTATGGACTATAAGAGTCAGTTGACTGAGGTCAAGTCCTCGTCGAGGCAAATTTGAGTGCCCTATTTTGTTTCTTATATAAAGCCACCAAGTTAGTCCTTGGTTGCTTTTTTGGCGTGGGTTGGGTATGGATTATAACATAGTTAGCCAAACAAGTGCTTACACTAAGCATGTGGAGCTTCCCAGATCATGTTTTTTCCAAAATTATAAACTGTACATCCGGGCACAGTTCGATCAACTCCCAACATTTCCGATACATTTTTTTTTTTCTGAGGAACACATTTCCGATACATATATGCATATGTGAATGAACAAAATCATAAACCGAGATTATCAAAGGGCAGCTATATTTGAGAAGAGCAAGTAGGCTTTTGTATATGCCCCCAGTGACAGGGAGAGATTTCACAAGATTTGCCAGTGTCACTAAAGTATCTCCTACTGCTAGCTAGCTGAACTATGAGATTGAAGAAGGTACTGTAGTTGACAAAGTTTATTACAGCTTTGCTGCTCTTTTCTTTTCAACTAATAGGCATATAAATTTGAAATTCATGAGCAATTTCAAATGTGAAGAAAGTACCTATATCTCCTATCTCTCCACAGAGAAAACATATAAATATTTTCTGATCGAGGTCATATACAAAACTTGCTAGCCATAACATTTAGTTGCCATGAGCCCACGAATATAAGAAATCTGCTGGTAGATATTTAGAAATTCTTAACAATCAAGGGTTCAGGCCAACGGTGGTGGTGAGAGAGGAGATCGAAGTGGCGAAGCAGTTGAGAGCACGGCCCTCTGGTCTCTCGGTTCCCTTCTCACCCGCATGTGACATCTCGCATGTGCCAGTGAAGCAGGCACTAGCGCCAGCGGCAGCCATGCTGACACGCTTTCTCCAGTCACACAATCACTCATGAGTTCATTTCACCCAAGTCAAAGCACTTTCTTCTCTCTTTAACTTGCGTCCGTGGCTCATACTTCTCGTCACGATGCATCGGGATTTCGCTGTTGGTGATGGCATAGGCACAAGCGTTTATGGTAGTGTAGCCACGGCTGCGTTAGCTGGATTACTTGGTTGGAATTCTGTATTTCATAAAAGGCGACTTGAGTCAAATTTGAAGTCTTCAACACTAGTACCTAAACACTTATTGGTGGCGGGCAAAATATGTTTTTGGTGGCGGGCAAGTGTGCCCGTCACCAAGTAAAGGTCACAGAAAAATAAATTTTTACCGTGGCCGGCGAGTGCCCGCCACGCTTATTCAAGCTTGCGTGGCGGGCGAAGTTACATATGCCCGCCACGGTTAACAATTTCAAAAAAATAAAAATAAACAGAAACCCTAGATAGGCCCGCCCGAGCCCATCCATGGGCCCGCCGAGCCCATCTAGGGTTAGGGATCCGCCGAGTGGATCCGGGCGCCGCCACCTGCTCCGCCGCCTTCGCCACCTCCGCCGGGAGGCCACGCCAGATCCGCCGCCGCCTGGGGAGGACCCCCGCGCCCGATCCGCGGGAGAGGGAGGGCAACACCCCGAATCCATCGCCGGGAGGACCGCCCGCGCCCCGGATGCGCCGTCGGGAGGAGCACCGCGGCGGATCCGGGCCGGGAGGACCGCCACGCCGGATCCGCCGCCCGGAGGGTCGCGCGCCGCCGAGCGCCGCGGGAGCACCGCGGCGGATCCGCCCCGCCGACGACCGCCACGCCGAATCCGCCCGCCGGGAGGGTCGCGCCGGATGCGCCGCCGCTGGAGGAGCACCGCGCCGGATCCGCCCACCGGGATGACCGCCACGCCCGGATCCGGCCGCCGAGGGTCGCGTCGCCCGATGCGCCGCCACGGGGGAGGAGCACCGCGCCACCACACATCACCACCGGGAGAGGGAGCGGAGAGAGGAGGGGATGGGTGGGGTTGGTGGGGACCGAGGGCGCCGCCATGGGAGGGGAGGAGGAAGGACGGGTGCGAGAGGGAGAGGAGGGGAAGGGCGCCGCCTCGCGAGATGAGGAGAAGGAGAGGGAACGCCGGGCGGGAAAGGTGAGGGAGCCGTCGGCGCAGAGAAAGAGAGAGTGAGGAGACCGAGAAGGAAACCCTAACTTGTCATATATATAGTCGAAGATTGAAATCGGGCCTTGTTGGGCCTGTTGGGCCTAGGCTTTACCGTGATTCGCCGATTTAGGATGCCCGCCACGAAAATTTATTTTGCGTGGTGGGCACCTTAACACGCCCGCCACGCAAAAAGATTTTATTTTTGCGGGCGTGTGTGTTAAGGTGCCCGCCACGCAAAAAATCTTTTCCGCGGATGGCGGCAAAAACGCCCGTCACGTAAAAGAAAAAACTGGACGTGGCGGGTATTTTCCGCGACGGGCAAAAAAGTGCCCGCCACGGAAAAGATTTTGCAAGTGCTCGCAAAATCATTTCGCTACTAGTGCAAATTCCTGGCCTTTTGCTTTAATTTCCAAAGGTTGTTCATACCCATATCTCTCGCTTACTTATAGCCGGCGAGGTGACAAAAGGAGCTGCCAGAGAGGAAGCAACGAAGTAGGTTGCTGGTGAGGAAGGCAGGAAGAAGGGCCGAAGCCATAACATAGGAAGCAACCGAATATCACAATGACAATGTCGGGCGCTTCTCCTTGGAAGAGTACCTTGCTAAGAAGATGAAGCTAGCCGCTCAAGAAACAGGCTCGTTATGAAAGGTCTTGGCGTCTTGCAAGAATTAATGCTATCAAAGAGGCAATGAGAAACATCAAAGCCACCAAGCATCAGAGAGTATGAAAAGGGATACAAAAGCAAGAAGGATGGCGTGAGGAATCGTTGAAGGCTTTTGCAAATATGGTGGTCAGGGCAACCGCACAAAGGTAACAATGGTGCTAGCTATGTTCATCACCAACCATACCGCGGACTGGAGTATTGGACCGAGAAATAGAGCAGTGTCTGTATGATACAATAGTATACAAAATCTTTTATGCGACACCCCCTAAAGGAACCCGTGGCGTGCACTACATTTGCCTGCCACGGTTAATGTCTACGATTTACCGAAGTGTGCACTTTTAATTTTCCATGGCACACACTTTTGCCCGCCATGGAAAATGAATTTACCGTGGCGACCGGCCTTAAATGCCCGCCACTGAAAACACCGAGGCCCATCAGCCCCAATCCAGGCCTGATATGTCTTCGTATATACTAGAACCAACCCTAGCTGCCCTCACAATCCACTCTCCCCTTTCTCTCACTCCCGAAGCCGGGCGCACGACATTACTCCTCCTGAGCCGTGCGCTCCCACTCACCCTCACCACCAGACCCTAACGTCTCTCCGCCCTCTCTCCCCGATTCCTCGGTCACCCTTGCTCCCCCGGCGGCGCGGTCGCGTCGTCCCCGCCTCCGTTGCGGCGAGTAGACGCCGCAGCGGACAAAGGCCGCCGTTCCGGATCCTCCGCGGAAGGCGGCGGTAGTGAGGAGTGGATCCTCCACGAAGAGGAGGCGGCGGAGCCACCTGCAGATCTGCCAGATCCGCCGCGGGCGACGCGGGCGGTGGCGTGCTGCCTCGAGCGGATTTGGTGTGGCAAGGCGGCAGCAGCGCTGCGCTGGCCATGAGCAGATCCAGTTGGCGGCGGGGGCGCGATCTGGTACGGTGGTGCCTGCTGGCGGCGTGGATCCGGCGGCGGCTACTTGAAACCCTTACCCGAAAGCGTGGTGGCGGCAGGCAGCGGGATCCGGGCGGTGGTGGCGGCAGTTGGCGCCGATCTGGTGTTGACGGTAGAGGTTCCCTCAGCTTGTTACCCACTGTAGAAACTTGGAGATAACAGTCAGGCAAGCTGTTCATGGTGCTATGGAATCAAATCTAGTTCAACGACAATCCCAAACTGCAAACCTGCATCTCGTTGAACTCTCTACAATAATCCAGAAGCTGCAATGCGGGGATGCTTAAGGGAAGGGTGAATTGGACACCTTGCTGCTGTACAGAGCTCTAAAAAAAATGGCAACGTTCAGGACGTAAGGGCCAGGTTTGTTAGGGAAAAGAAAGCTCCTCCGAGAGTTCAGTTCTTCGCACGGCTCTTATCGCAGGAGAGAATCCAAAGCCGAACCAACCTGCTCAAGAAGAAAATAGTTCACAGTGCAGTGTGTGAGGTTTGTCAAGGAGCAAAAGAGACACCGGCCAATGTTATCTTTGGCTGCCCTGCTGCAAAAGAATTTTGGGATGCGCTCCAGATCACTACTGACCGAACTTGGGCTGTGGCTAAGCTGCGACATATCAATGCCCCAGTGCACATTCCCAAGAATCACTTCAGCTCATTCTTGCTTCTTTGCTGTTGGCACATATCGAAGAGGAGAAACAACTTGGCCTTCAGAAATGAGCGGACGACCATAGAGGCTACCTTAATGGTGTGCAGGTCGGAAGCTACATTGTGGAAGCATCGGTTGCCGAAGAAGGAGCAGGCAATCGCTGATACATGGTGCACCATTTTAGTGAACACAATATAAACCTCGCATGAGTTTGTAAGCAATAATGTATTTGCACTATCAGGGTTAAGGCCAAATGAAAAAAATAGGTGGAGGGATCATCCCCCTCCCCCCCACGCGACTGATAAAAAAAATAGGAATTGACTTTTGACATTCACTAGTCGTAGCCAGAATTGAGAATCACATGGTTGTACGTGTATCCACTTAGAGTATCTCCAACAGTTTGGTACATTGGGTTGGCATCCTTCTATTTTTGCAAAATGACAAAAACACATATCCAACATTTTGGCATACCACTTGATAAATTTTGGCAACTTGGAAAAAACAGTCCCTCAACACGCAAATATACGAGCACGTATCGACTTGGCATCGGCGCTTCTTTTCTGACGTGACTCCTTCTTCCATGTGTGTGTGATGACTGCAAAGGCAGCATAACACGTGGAGGCAGGGAATTGCGCCGCCGCCGCCGTGGGGCTACGACAATGGGCGACTCCTTCTCCCGTGCGTGGATCTAAAGCCACGAGGCCGGCCTCCTCTGCGCGGCTTATAGGAAGAAGAAGGGAAAAATTAATAATTAGAAACTCTTTACAGGATTCTTGATGCTTATGTTTGATATTAGGAAAGGTCAGGATTCCAGGGTAAATGTTTTTTGCAATTTGGAACTTAAAAATAGCAAACTCTTCTAGGTGTATTCTTTTTTTAGCTAGACAAATCTTTTGGGAAGCTGACAAATCACAAGATTTGGCAAGTAAAAGATAGCAAACTCTTGGAGATGCTCCTGTTTCCATGCTCTATCCTCGCTTGCTTATATGACATTTAATAATCTTCAAATTGCATGAAAAACTAAAAGCAAAAAGTATTAACAGGCTATAGGGCTTTGAGACAAGCACATCTCAGCCCAAATAGAATCACACAAAAGAAGTTCAGTCCAAATAGCAAATATGGCTCAAATGTCACCCGTAGGCCCAACATGCATGATCTGCAGTACGTCTTGTACATATAAATCGTGCCCGATTTGGTTTTAAATTAATTACAATTGCTCGATCTTATTATAGACCTTAGGACTGCTACCACCAAATTCAGGAAACTCCACTAGAGGCAAAGCATGATTAACAGGCCTATGACTACCATCAATGTACATAGGGTTACCAAGGTAGAAAGGTATCGGTGAGATTGGAGAGGAATGAGTTGGAGCAACAGCACCTGATGGTGGAGTATGAACCACAGTTGTCACCACACCTTTACCCAGAGATTTGACGATCATGATCACCAACCACTCTATCAGATCTAGAACCACTAGCAGCAGAATCCCCACCATGAACAGCTGCAGGCGACTTGGACGAAAAGGTTCAGATGCTCAACGTCGAATACCTTATATGCAGGATTTTGAGATTCAGTCTGCTTCTCGATGAAGCGATCGAACTTGGTGAGATCCCTCACGCTGCTCTGCAACTAGGCCACATCCGCTTGTACCTTGGGCTTCCAATAAGTCACGAACTCCTGGAGAGTCAAGGTGTTGGCTTCAAGCGTCTTCTTCATGGTGGTTTGCTACTCATCGAACTTGGCTTGCATCCGCTTCAACAACTCTGCAAGATCTCCAATCTGGGTCTACATCGCCACCAGCTTATTCTGCTCACGAGTCTGGTACTGAGGACGAAGAAGATAGTCCGGTAGCGAAGCTAGATTTGCCGATAACATGGCCAACCGTGCCGCGGCGAGCTTTTCCGCCGAGTATCAACAGCTCCAATTACCAAATGTCAGCATACTCACGAATACGACTACAACATGATTGTATTTAACTGGAAACGAGTAGCAAATGTAGGGTTTAACAGGCTTACAAGGAGTAGCCGATACAAATCGAGAGAGCAAGGTGCTCCTCGCCGATGAACTCCGGACGCAGCCGGCCTCCTATCCTATTCCCTTCAACTTATTTCCAAATTCTACTCCCCTTCTCTGCTTTTACATGGTGACGCCGGACGACGCCTTCACTGAGCTGTTACGCCCATTCTGGTCCAGCGTATTTGGCATTGGGCTTCCGCTGCCTCTTGGGCTTGGACGAAGCCGGCCCAACTTCCTTCCCGGTCTCCTCCTCGCTCTGATGATCACCATCTTCGGTTGGGTTCCTGACACAAAGCCTCTGGAGCTAAGAGCCTCATTGCATGGGACCTGGTTTGTGACACAAAGGAGGGTGGTTGGGCCTTAGAGATCTAGGTGTCCAGAACATCTGTATCATGCTGAAACTAATACACAAGTTGCATCTATAGCAAGAGTCAGTGTGGGCCAGCAGTGTTCAGAGGAATGTGAGTATTGCTTCGCTCCAGAGGACCTACATGGGCAGCAATGGGACACGGTAACTTTTGCCGATCTATACGGCAATCAACACCGTGACCTTGGGAGATGGAAACACAACTTCCTTCTGGCATGATGTTTGGCAAGGCGAGGACTCGATGGCAGAAAGGTTCCCTCCGCTTGTTACCCACTGCAGAAACTCGGAGATAACAGTCAGGCAAGCTGTTCAAGGTGATATGGAATCAAGTCTAGTCCAACGACAATCCCAAACTGCAAACCTGCGGCTCGCTGAACTCTCTACAATAATCCAGTAGCTACAATTCGGGGATGGGGAAGGTCAAGCCCAATGCTTAAGGGGAATGGTGAATTGGACACCTCGCTGATGTACAAAGCTCTAAAAAAATGGCAACGTTCAGGACGTAAGGGCCAGGTTCATTAGGGAAAATAAAGCTCCTACGAGAGTTCAGTTCTTCGCATGACTATTGTCGCACGAGAGAATCCAATGCCGAAGCAACCTGCTCAAGAAGAAAATAGTTCACAGTGCAATGTGTGAGGTCTGTCAAGGAGCAAAAGAGACACCGGCCCATGTTATCTTTGGCTGCCCCGCTGCAAAAGATTTTTGGGATGCGCTCCAAATCACTACTGACCGAACTTGGGCTGTGGCTAAGCTGCGAGAGATCAATGCCCCAGTGCACATCCCGAAGAATCACTTCAGCTCATTCTTGCTTCTCTGTTGTTGGCACATATAGAAGAGGAGAAACAACTTGGTCTTCAGATATGAGCGGATGACGATAGAGGCTACCTTGCTGGCGTGCAGGTCGGAAGCTATATTGTGGAAGCATCAGTTGCCGAAGAAGGAGCAGACAATCGCTGATGCACTATTTTAGTTAACACAATGTAAAACTCACATGAGTTTGTAAGCAAAAAGTGTATTTGTACTATCAGGCTTAAGTCCAAATGAAAAATTAGGTGGAGGGATCCTCCACCCCCCCACCCACCCACTCCCGATGCGACCGATCAATAAAAAGAGAGGAATTGACTTTTGACATTCATTAGTCCTAGCCAGAATTAAGAAACGCATGGTTGTACGTTTATCCACTTAGAGTATCTCCAACACTTTGGTATATTGGGTTGGCATCCTTCTATTTTTGCAAAAACGACAAAAACACGTATCCGACATTTTGGCATACCACTTGACAAATTTTGGCAACTTAGAAAAACGGTCCCTCAACACGCAAAATATATGCGCACGTATCGACTTGGCATCGGGCGCTTTTTCTCCGACGTGACTCCTTCTTCCGTGTGTGAGTGTGTGTGTGTGTGATGACTGCAAAGGCAGCATAACACGTGGATGCAGGGAATTGTGCCACCACCGCCGTGGGGCTACGAGTCTACGACAATGAGTGACTCCTCCCGCGCGTAGACCTAAAGCCACGAGGTCGGCCTCCTCTGCGCGGCTTAGGAAGAAGAAGGGGAAATTATTAATTAGAAACTCTCTACATGATTCCTGATGCTTATGTGCTAGAGAAAGAATTGCAAATATAGGCTTGGTTGATATTAGGAAAGGTCAGGGTTCCAGGGCAAATGTGTTTTGCAATTTGGAACTTAAAGATAGCAAACTCTTCGAGGTGTATTCTTTTTTTTAACTTGGCAAATAATTTGGAAGTTGACAAATCACAAGATTTAAGTAAAAGATAGCAAACTCTTAGAGATGTTCTTGTTTCCTTGCTCTATCCTCGATTTCTTACATGTAAAGCAACTTGCAGAGCAGACATTTAATAATCTTCAAATTGCATGAAAAACTAAAAGCAAAAAAGCATTAACAGGCTATAGGGCTTTGAGACAAGCACATCTCACTCCAAATAGAGTCACACAAAAGAAGTTCAGTCCAAATAGCAAATATGGGTCAAATGTCACCCGTAGGCCCAACATGCATGATCTGAGGCTTCAGCGAACTGAGTACTAAAATTGCACATCTGGATTTGGGCGTAGGATAATAGGATTCTTGTACATATAAATCGTGCCCGATTTGGTTTCGTGGCGACTACAATTGCTCGATCTTATTATAGATCTGCGTCCCGTCCGCCGCTGCCCTTGCGATCTCGTTGTCGTCGAGCAGATGGCGCTCGGACGGGAGTTGCCGGACGACCTCATCGCCGACGTCCTGCGCTGCGTCCCGCCACGCAGCGTGGCTGTTTCCCGTTGCGTCTGCTGGACATGGCAGGACCTCGTCGACACCCGGCGGCTGCTGCGTGCTGACCTGCTCCCACGCTCTTTGGGCGGTATCTTCATTAACTACCTCTATCGCAATCCATCGATGTTCTTGGCCCGCCCCACGACAGGACCCTCTATCTCCGGCGACTTTGAGTTCATCCCCGTGTCCTCTAAAGTCATGGACTACTGCAACGGCCTCGTGCTTTGCAGAACACGGACCTCACGAGGTGAGCATGACTATGTCGCTAACCCCGCGACACGGCAGTGGGCGAGGCTGCCGCTGCCCCCGAAACCAGACTCTGAGAATTGGTGCCTCGTGTACGATCCCACTGTGTCACCACATTACGATGTGTTCTTGATTAATTCTCTCATCAGTAAAAGTGATGGGCCTGCTGTGTCTTCATACCAATTGCAAGCATATGTATATTCATCAAAAACTGATCGCTGGGAGAAGAGGTGGTTTGCTCGGGAAGGTCGTGTGGTAGAGACAACCATTGCTGACGACTGCTTTGCTCCGGAAGGTCGTGTGGTAGAGACAATCATTGCTGACGACTGCGAGAAACTGTATTGGCAAGGAGCACTCTACCTTATGATTAAAACTGGTTTGGTTCTGAGGTATAAGTATTCGTTGTAAAAGAATTCTTATTACCTGTTGCGTTTTAAATTGTATTGGTTGGATTCTAATTATTTATGCTGACTTTTACTGTTGCAGGATATCTATCTCAAATGCAAAGTATACACTGATTCCAACTCCAGTAGGTGAATATGGTTCGTTGGGAGGGTCAGAGAAGGGGGTCTATTATGCAATTGGATATGACTGGCATAAACTTCAAATCTTTCTCCTCAACGAATCATGTGGTCAAATGGTGTGGGAATTGAGGCACAGTGTTAATCTTAGGACCTTTGCACGTAAGTTGCATGCACGTGAGGACGAACCAAAAGGACCCTGGATATTACAGGATATCAACTACTACAAATATCCTTATGCCAATGATAAGCATAAAGAGGTAGCGGAAGGCAACTTTGAATGGAACTCCGACGATGATGATATTCTCAACACTGAAGAAATGGCTCAATCCTACGATGAAGGATTTACCGAATTCCTCGGATTTCATCCTTACAAAGAGATTCTCTTCTTGAATGTATCTTCGTGGAGAGCAGTAGCCTTTCATTGGAATACCTCAAAGTTTCAGGACTTGGGCAACATATATCCAAAAGATTTCAATGTTGGCCAGCCTGAGATTAATACCTCTTTCATATACACACCATGCTGGATGGAGGATTTACCTAAAAATAGTTTATCAGCACCAATTGAACATTAATACAATGTGTACAAGCTGCTGGAAGAATTAACTGAATAGAAGTATAGTCATATGTTTGATTCTCTGTTCTAGTTTAATTACGAACTATATATGTGCCAGGTAGTAAATGCAACAGGCCATCTTCATTTCTCACCTTTCATATTATTTCTATTCTATAGTATACTAGTAGGGATGAAAATGGTACGAATATTTATCCGACTGTCCGTTCGACCGAACAAATATGAACACTTAAATGGATAATTATGTGGATATCTGAAATTTTTCCCGGATACGGATACTTAAATGGTTAGTTTACATGGATATTAAATAAAAATGTAATATCGTTAGTATCCGGGCGGATATGGATAATCCGGGTAAAAATGGATATATCTGCCTGGATACTATCCGTTTCATTCTCTTTTCGCAAAGGAAGTTGGACTTTAGTTAGCGTTTATACGAGTGTTGTGCCGCCCTTCATTTTATAGCTACCTTCTTGCACTCTTTCCTTTGGGTGGTGATTACGGTTGTGCGTGTAGCGGCACTAGGAGGCCAAAGTGTAAGTGGAGTAGTGAAGGTCGTGCAACGCATATGTAGATTGGGAAGACCTGGCCTAGTAGTTTTGGGCTGAGCCCAAACTGATTTCATCAACACATTTATTTGTTAAAAATTTAGATGGATTATAGACTTATAGAGTGGTTTAATGGTTTGTGCACCTGTTTGATATACATAGGTTGATTTTACTCAATATCCGTGAAGGTATTTGTATTCAACTTTTTCCGAATACGATTCATACCGTATTCGTTGCTCATTATTTGTATGTGTAATCCAGACAATCCGTATTCGTATATGTATCCGATAATAACTATTCATGTTTGAATCCGAATCCGGCAGAAATATGAAAACAAATATGGTTTCAACGATATCCGTTCCTATTCGATCCGTTCTCATCCCTAATACTAGCAAAGCGCCCATGCATTGCAGCATTTTCCTTTTTGCCGTATACTGTGTACCTTGTCGTGCAATAATACTTATTTTACTTAGATTCATTCATTTTCAAATAGTAGTTTTAACTAATTGCATTTATTGCTAAAGATCAGTAATTATCATTGAGCATGGCATGTAAACTAATAGGCATATAATGATATAACATAAGCCTTAACAACGCTGGTATATGGACCATGCTCCATCTCTAACAGATCCATCGTATATTTAGGCCCTGTTTCGATCTCTATAAGTAGTATAATAATTATCTTTTCTAGATCCAAACAAGTACAGATAATTGACTTGCTAATTGTTCTGCATCTTTTGAAAAACAACAGTACAACTCTCTATGCTAAATCAGATGAGTTATTAGCTACCTAAATATTATCAGACATTGAATTCAAGGGCCTTAGATGAAATCCATGGACCTTTGTGTAATTGTGTCAGTGGTCAAACAGGTACAACAAAACTGAACGTCTTGTAATTAGCTTGTTGTGCCATTGAAATCCATGAGCAATTTCGAATGTGAAGAAAGTACCTATATCTCTTATCCCTCCACAGAAAACATATAAATAGTCTCCCATCGAGGTCATATACAGAAATTGCTAGCCATAACGTTTTATAGTCATGAGCCTACAAATATAAGAAATCTGCTGGCAGATATTTAGAAATTCTTAACAATCAAGGGTCCAGGCCAACGATGGTGGTGGCGCCAGTCGCGAGAGAGAAGGAGATCGAAGTGGCGAAGGTAAAGCAAGCAGTCGAGAGGATGACCCTCCGGTCTCTCGGTTCCCTTCTCACCCGAAGGTTGTTGTCACGCGGCATCTCCCATGTGCTGGAGAAGAAGGCACTAGTGCCAGCGACAGCCATGCCGGCACGCTTTCTCCAGTCACTCACTCATGAGTTTATTTCACCCAAGTCAAAGCACTTTCTTGTTTCTTTAACTTGCGTCTGTGGCTCATACTTCACCTCACGATGTAGAGGGATTTCTCTATTGGTGATGGCGCAGGCATAGGCGCTTATGGTAGTGTAGCCACGGCTGCGTTAGCTGGATTGGATGGAATTATGTATTTCATAAAAGGTGCGCATGAGTCAAGTATGAAGTAGTCTTCAAGTTCCTGGTCTTTTGCTTTAATTTCTAGTGTTGTTCATACCCATATCTCTGCTTACCTATAGCCGGCGAGGTGACAAAAGCCATCAATGATGACGAGGCGGCCATGAAGGCGCGGTTCGATGCAAACATATGAAAAGAGATACAAAAGCAAGGATGGCGCTATGAATTGTTGAAGGCTTTTGCAAATACGGTGGACAAGGCAACCACAATAGGTAACGGTGGTGCTAGTCATGTTCGTCACCAACCATACCTAGGACTGGTGTAATACCCGGTTTTAAGAACAAAACCAAGTATACACCATATGTGAGCCCTGGAAGTCAAATCTCACATATAGCTACAAAAGAAGGGTAGTATCAAATCAACAATGCTTAAAATATAACGAACATAATATAAAGAACATAACCTCAGCTAGCAGACAGCGGGAAAACACTCCGATCCTCTGGTGTAGACTCCACAGGGAACGACTGACTGGTTGATCACAAGCCTAAACTTCACCTGAGGTGTGGGGGAATAGCAAGAGTGAGTCCATGTCGAACTCCGCAAGAATAGCAAGGCAATATCTTACCCTAAACCCATGATCATTATAACATAAATAATGAATAGCATAAAACAATAACTATGAACAATTTAACAAACACAAGTCATCATCCTTAATGTAAAGGTTCCAGGGCCGCCCGTGACCTTGGGCAAGGCTAGTATACCAGTTTTTCAAACTCTGTGCAGAGGTGTACACTTTCACTACGAGTCGTGATTCCCAAATGCAAGGGTTTGCAAGGCCCAAGCACCAGAAACCACTAAGAAGCTCCCCAAAGGTTCGTCTAACAAGTTGGGGCAGCTAAGTCGTCAGACATAGAACCCACCCTTCCTATGTGGCACATAACTCGCAGCCTATACTCACATATTAACGGGATAGGGGGCATACTATATCCAATTCGGCAATTCCTCCAAGTTGCTAGAAAAATGATCTCTAGGGAACTAATGTCAGAGCCATATAACCCCCATAGCTGTACTGTAATACCCGGATCTCTGTCACAGACAAATCCCCATGTTGCCAAACAATTCACATTTAAAGTTCAGTGCATAAACATTAAGCAAGTTATAAGATCATGGTTTAAGCTAGCATATCCCAAAACTATACTTGCCTTTTATATTTGCTCCAACTTTCCGATACTTTGCTCCTGGTCATCACCTTCTGATCTTCAACACTCACAAGCGGACCTCGTTCTACTCGTAGCAAGCACCACACATACAAACAAGCAAATGGAATAAACTAAGAACAATACACCAATCATAATATTTGATCAATAAAATAATGGGACAAATGACTAATCCGGCCGCTGACCTTCAGTTAATCCTGGTGCACGTTTGCATAAGCTTCACCAGCTAGCATGCTACAGTAGCATGGACAGGACGCTCTGACCTGCAGTTGCCACAACCGAGGTACATGCTAGCAAATATGGAAACAAATCGATGATGAATTGGTACATGGCCGAAGATGATCTGAAACAGTCCGACGTTTGTATAAGAGATGGTAGGGCACAACACAAAATAGGACGTGCGGTGGCCGGACTTACAAACTCCAAGTGGTAGACTACGCCGGTGACATCGGGTCTCGATGATTTCGGCTGATCGATCTGTATTGCAGCTGATGACCCTTTGGCCATCGATGAACTTTGGTAGTTACGGCAAGGGATGGTTCAGTAGGAGATAGTAAAACGTCATCCTGCATTCGGTTTTGACTAGCAAAACACATGCACGTACAGACTTGCTGCTCAGTTTAACTGAAGATAAACGAGAAAGAGATAGGAACCATATGCATGTTCAGTGCTCACCGATGAGTCGATGACAAACAACGATCGATGGCCGGAGTTCTGCAACTGCAAGAGCAGGATGGACGGTGGCTGGACGTGGTGCAAGTACATGCGGACGTCGGCCTCCCAGTAGGATTCGACATCGGCAAGCAACGGGCAGAGAGCCGGGATGATCGGATGAAACGTCTCTGTATCAAGACAGCGGACGGCGTTCTGATCTGCTGCGGCAGCTTCGATGCTTCTCGGCGTCGGCGGATTTAGGGCTGGTGACTGCTGCTCGAGCAAGGGCGGCTGCGGCGATTAGATTGAAGAAGGAAGGCGCGGCGTTTACGGCTTGGTTTATACAGGGCTTGGCAGGCGCGGATACAAGGAAAGAGGCCAGGATACGCGGTATGCGCCGCTGTGGGTTGCGTCCAGGTGAATCCGTCTCAAAGACGACTTGGAAGAGACGACGCAGCAGAGGGACTCGGCCTTTATATGGTATAGGCGTGCGGCAACGGACTCGTGTCCGGTTCGGTGACGAGCTGAGGAAGGTGACGCTGCTAGCTGGACCTCTGCAATAGCGACCCAAGAGAAAGAAAGAGGACGAGCAGCTGTTGGGCAGCAGCTCCAGCTGACGGGCCAAAAGGAAAAAAGAAATAACCACGCAGGCCAAAGCTGAGTCGCTGGTCTTCTCAGGCCAGATAGCAAGGAACATGGAGAAAGTAAAAGAAATTTCTTTACTTTTTATTTGACTAGCTCTAAAATGCATTTGCAAACACATTTGAAATCCTTTTAGATTCAGACAAAACTAGACATCACAAAAATATAAATGCACCAACATGAATGCTCAAAAATTAATTTAGTGTTTTCTATTCACAACCCAAAATCCGAAAATTTGGGGTGTGACAATTCTACCCCATTTTAACAAGAATCTCGTCCCCGAGATTCGGAGAGACTAGAGAGAAAGATCAAGCAGATTGACAAGGTTGTTTAGAGGCCATCCAAGGTTGATGACAAAGCTAAAGGTTGGTCACTAGAAACATAGATATGGATGTGCGAGTGTTCCACCTCCTTGATTTCAAGGTTTCTAAGATATATAATTCAAGGATTACAAGTAAGCAAAGGTTGATAAAGAGAATAGATATTCAAGATTGTTTCAACATTTTATGAGTGATAAGTAAAGATCGATGCTAGAGAAGGCAAAGATTGATGATATGATAGATAGACTAAGAAGATATATGTTCATTTTTCATCCTTCATGTCTTAAAATTTGAGATGTTCGAGATTGATGATGGTAGCGAATGCTACCCCACTTAACAAAGATTGGGCTAATCCTTCAGACAAAAACCTTCTGGTCCTCCTTTGGCACACGAGAACAGGGGCAACACACAAGCAATACAACAAACATGGCAAGCATGCATCACAACATCGACACTACTCGTGCTTCTTGTAGTAATGGCGACATCCTAAAGTGTGGATTATAGATGATGAAGGGCCATCGAGATTTCGAGCAAAGCGAGACTAGAAATCTTTCTTTCCTTTTAGTAAAACAACAAAATCAAATAAAGTCCAAGGAGATGAGAAATTTAATAGCTCAAAGGAAGCTATTCAAGGAGGAGACAAATGGACAAGGACTGAGAAATAGTCAATTCAAAGGTCAAGGTTAGAAAATAGTTTTAAAGCAAAATAAGCTTCACAAAAAACGACCATTCTAACTAGGCTTAAGGTCCTACCAACAAGACTGAAGCTGATACCACTTGTAATACCCGGTTTTAAGAACAAAACCAAGTATACACCATATGTGAGCCCCGGAAGTCAAATCTCACATATAGCTACAAAAAGAAGGGTAGTATCAAATCAACAATGCTTAAAATATATAACGAACATAATATAAAGAACATAACCTCAGCTAGCGACAGCGGGAAAACACTCCGATCCTCCGTGTAGACTCCACAGGGAACGACCGACCGGGTTGATCACAAGCCTAAACTTCACCTGAGGTGTGGGGAATAGCAAGAGT
Source organism: Hyparrhenia diplandra (assembly GCA_015847255.1). Taxonomy (NCBI): domain Eukaryota; kingdom Viridiplantae; phylum Streptophyta; class Magnoliopsida; order Poales; family Poaceae; genus Hyparrhenia; species Hyparrhenia diplandra. The sequence goes on along the minus strand of JADLZK010010699.1, from coordinate 433,261 downwards.
GAGTCCATGTCGAACTCCGCAAGAATAGCAAGGCAATATCTTACCCTAAACCCATGATCATTATAACATAAATAATGAATAGCATAAAACAATAACTATGAACAATTTAACAAACACAAGTCATCATCCTTAATGTAAAGGTTCCAGGGCCGCCCGTGACCTTGGGCAAGGCTAGTATACCAGTTTTTCAAACTCGTGCGAGAGGTGTACACTTTCACTACGAAGTCGTGATTCCCAAATGCAAGGGTTTGCAAGGCCCAAGCACCGAAAACCACTAAGAAGCTCCCCAAAGGTTCGCCTAACAAGTTGGGGCAGCTAAGTCGTCGACATAGAACCCACCCTTCCTATGTGGCACATAACTCGCAGCCTATACTCACATATTAACGGGATAGGGGCATACTATATCCAATTCGGCAATTCCTCCAAGTTGCTAGAAAAATGATCTCTAGGGAACTAATGTCGAGCCATATAACCCCCATAGCTGTACTTGTAATACCGGATCTCTCATCACGCATAAAATCCCCATGTTGCCAAACAATTCACATTTAAAGTTCAGTGCATAAACATTAAGCAAGTTATAAGATCATGGTTTAAGCTAGCATATCCCAAAACTATACTTGCCTTTTATATTTGCTCCAACTTTCCGATACTTTGCTCCTGGTCATCACCTTCGATCTTCAACACTCACAAGCGGACCTCGTTCTACTCGTAGCAAGCACCACACATACAAACAAGCAAATGGAATAAACTAAGAACAATACACCAATCATAATATTTGATCAATAAAATAATGGGACAAATGACTAATCCGCCGCTGACCTTCAGTTAATCCTGGTGCACGTTTGCATAAGCTTCACCAGCTAGCATGCTACAGTAGCATGGACAGGACGCTCTGACCTGCAGTTGCCACAACCGAGGTACATGCTAGCAAATATGGAAACAAATCGATGATGAATTGGTACATGGCCGAAGATGATCTGAAACAGTCCGACGTTTGTATAAGAGATGGTAGGGCACAACACAAAATAGGACGTGCGGTGGCCGGACTTACAAACTCCAAGTGGTAGACTACGCCGGTGACATCGGGTCTCGATGATTTCGGCTGATCGATCTGTATTGCAGCTGATGACCCTTTGGCCATCGATGAACTTTGGTAGTTACGGCAAGGGATGGTTCAGTAGGAGATAGTAAAACGTCATCCTGCATTCGGTTTTGACTAGCAAAACACATGCACGTACAGACTTGCTGCTCAGTTTAACTGAAGATAAACGAGAAAGAGATAGGAACCATATGCATGTTCAGTGCTCACCGATGAGTCGATGACAAACAACGATCGATGGCCGGAGTTCTGCAACTGCAAGAGCAGGATGGACGGTGGCTGGACGTGGTGCAAGTACATGCGGACGTCGGCCTCCCAGTAGGATTCGACATCGGCAAGCAACGGGCAGAGAGCCGGGATGATCGGATGAAACGTCTCTGTATCAAGACAGCGGACGGCGTTCTGATCTGCTGCGGCAGCTTCGATGCTTCTCGGCGTCGGCGGATTTAGGGCTGGTGACTGCTGCTCGAGCAAGGGCGGCTGCGGCGATTAGATTGAAGAAGGAAGGCGCGGCGTTTACGGCTTGGTTTATACAGGGCTTGGCAGGCGCGGATACAAGGAAAGAGGCCAGGATACGCGGTATGCGCCGCTGTGGGTTGCGTCCAGGTGAATCCGTCTCAAAGACGACTTGGAAGAGACGACGCAGCAGAGGGACTCGGCCTTTATATGGTATAGGCGTGCGGCAACGGACTCGTGTCCGGTTCGGTGACGAGCTGAGGAAGGTGACGCTGCTAGCTGGACCTCTGCAATAGCGACCCAAGAGAAAGAAAGAGGACGAGCAGCTGTTGGGCAGCAGCTCCAGCTGACGGGCCAAAAGGAAAAAAAGAAATAACCACGCAGGCCAAAGCTGAGTCGCTGGTCTTCTCAGGCCAGATAGCAAGGAACATGGAGAAAGTAAAAGAAATTTCTTTTACTTTTTATTTGACTAGCTCTAAAATGCATTTGCAAACACATTTGAAATCCTTTTAGATTCAGACAAAACTAGACATCACAAAAATATAAATGCACCAACATGAATGCTCAAAAATTAATTTAGTGTTTTCTATTCACAACCCAAAATCCGAAAATTTGGGGTGTGACAATTTATGTGACATCCGGCCCAATTTGGAAGTGGCCCATGAGTGGCCTATGAGTGTTGAGTGCACATGTTAGTACCACCTTGCTAGTTGAGCAAGGGTGGAGCCAACTTATAAGCCTTTGCCTTCCACCCATATCACCTTCGGGTTAACCTTTTTTACGGTTTAGGACGAAAAGTGTAAGTAAGGTGCTATGTGTACGCGGCGTCGCGCGCCCTCGGAAGGGCCGCAGTCTGCGGCTTTGGAGGGGCGGGGGTGTTACAAGTGGTATCGAGCCGACCTTCACGGCCACGGGCGCGCGTGGCGGGCCGGAGGCGCGGACATGGAGGTTCATTGGCGTGTAGGCTCTGCGGAGTGCACGGTATGGCACATGTGCCGCCCCGGGCGCACGGGTCGCGTGTGCCAAGAAGGGAGGTCCTGGTTAAGTTGGCGCCGACGAGGACGCCGAGTCCTTTGAGGGGGTGTATGTGACATCCGGCCCAATTTGGAAGTGGCCCATGAGTGGCCTATGAGTGTTGAGTGCACATGTTAGTACCACCTTGCTAGTTGAGCAAGGGTGGAGCCAACTTATAAGCCTTTGCCTTCCACCCATATCACCTTCGGGTTAACCTTTTTACACGAAGCGAGGACGAAAGTGTAAGTAAGGTGCTATGTGTACGCGTGCGCGCCCCTCGGAAGGGCCGTGGCAAAGGCGGCTTTGGAGGGCGGGGTGTTACAACCGAGTATCTTGGACCGAGGAATAGTAGTGCAGTGTCTATATGATAGTGACATTGACTAGGATGACTGCCTCGATCACATCCAGTCTTTGATTGATAAGAAGGTGCGGTGTCTTGGCTTCCTCGTAAGAAGGAGCAAGCTTCTGCATCATATGGCAGCGGGCCTCTGAGGTCCGCACGATCTCCTACAGAGACATAACATTCAAAACAAAAGAATGCATCGTATGCAGATCAACATACCGTCGCCAATGTCTTGGTGGCGTTACAGGACGACAGGAACCGCTGCGGGTTCTCATCATCATAGAAAAAGTCAACCCCCTCAAAGATCTCGACGGCATCCTCATTGACGATGCGCCTATACATCCTGGTTGAGGGCACTGCCCCGGCCGCTGCGTTGGCCACCGGATGCCGAGGGATATCCTCGATGACTTCTAGTGATGGCGAACAAGGATGATAGGCCCGGTGAAGCAGCCCCAGCTCTAGGACATATTCATCCCGGGGCCTAACATCACCGGCTCTACCTCCACCGAACATGGATCGACAAGCCCGGCGAAGCAGCCCTCCTCGCACCCCGCTGCCTTCTCCGGTGGGGACTTGTCGGCCGCCGCTCCCCAACCGTGGGAACAAAGCAAGCTCTTCAAAGAGTTTCCGGGCCGATTGATCATCCATCGCCCGGCGGACATCTATGCCTCTATAGCGTAAGACCTTAAACTCCCAACAATAGCCAAAAATATATAAACAATCGACGGACGCCAAGGCCACGTCCACAGCGCCAAGCAAAACAAGGCACACCGGTCTTCCATCGGGTAGACGATGAAAACTTACGTGGCTCGGCCGGGGAACGTCGGACTCTACTCACCAAGTATCTCAGAGGCTTCTTCTTCAACGACCTCCGAAGTCCCGAGGCCTTCTTCCCCTCCTCCACATGGGTGTTCGGTGCCTCTTCCCTACGCACCTCGTCTGGTGTGCCCTCACTTTCTCTCCCCGGTGGGGGCCGGCCTTGCGCCCCTGCCGCCAGCTCAGCGGTTCGCTATCATCACCCAAGGACAAGGCCGAGCTCTTCTCCTGGCACTGTTTCTTCAACGAAGCGCTAGGATGTTCACCAACGCCGCGCTTGACGCCTCGGAACGACACCCTAGCCTTCCCTGACATCACCTTCGTCCTCTATGTAGACACATCCTTCTCGAGATAGAGAAGGACAAGGTCGAGGACGAGGACAACGTTGGCGCGGGCAAACTTCGTTGACCCTTTGGACTACTCCTAGGACACGTCCTCCTATTCATTAACCTACAGCAGGAAGGCCCTCGGTGTTAGCCTCTCACTCTCCGGGCTGACCTCCAAGGGCACCGAGAAGTACACCTCATTCCCCTGCACACGACGTGCCTGAGAACCATCAGACATCAACTTACCGAAGACAATGCAGGTGACTATCGACATCAACGAAATTGAATCTTACCTTGGGACGAGGGTTATGAAGACCATATGATGGCAGCATAACATATGGCGGGATCTTGGCAGATGACATGAAGAACTTCTTTGCTCAAGCAAGAACCTCGGCCCTCCTCCATGCTCTCACGACTGGGGCACTTGTCGTGCTCTTCGCAGCCACTACAATACTTGCCACCGTGGTGCTCCCGGGGCTGAATTCGGTGGCCGATGAAATCCATCATCACCACAATGGCATCAATGCCTCTCCCTTGGAACATCGCCAGCAGCTCGTGCACCAGATCCATCTCATGTGCATGAGGCATATCTAACCAGGACGAAGTAGGCATCGGCGCGGCATCGATCTCCTCAAGAAGGTTCCCCTGGACATTCTGGACATAGAACCACTTGGGCTTCCAGGAGATGTTGGTCATATTGAGCTTCAGGTCAAAATAATCCTTAATGCACCCTTCCCGCAACGTGAAGTAGAAGTTGCCAAGGATCTTCTGGGACCAGTCCCGGAGGATGGCTTTAGGTAGTACAGGTACAAACCACAGATTGAAATGGGGCTGCACCCCTAATAACGCCTCGCACAAGTGTATGAAGATGGCGACCTGGAAGATGCTATTCGGCGCCAAATTGAAGACATTAACGCCATAATACCCGAGGAACTTCGCAGACACCAATCTAGCACCAAAGAGCCCCGAATCCCGGTGGTAGAAGCAATGAAGACGATGACTTCTCCTCCATATCGGCATTGGGTAGTCCTCCTTCACCGGGACCTGATAGCTAGACAAGGCTTTCTTAGGAAGAACTTTGTCGGTGACAAGGTCCCTCAACTCGCTCCTTTGTCATCGACCGCTTTCGCCTCCTCCGTCCGCCAATGGATCAACTCCGCCTGCTTCTCCGCTCTCTTCACGGTCCGCTCCACCTCTGCCTTCTTAGAGTGGCCCATGCCGCCTTCACCTTCGACTTCGGCGCCATCTACGGTTTGGCGAAGAGCTCTTGGGTGCGAGTGGAAGGAGAAGGGCTCACAAGAACATGCACAGATCTTGGAAATTCAGGAAAGTTGGAGTCGCGGTGGCTGTGTGAGATTCGAACCGCCACGGCAGCTTCCCTTATACACCAACGACTTCTCAGGAGACATGTCGCCCCACTTCAACGCTCCGCTGTGTTACAGTGAGAGGGTGTTTGTGGGTGTCTCTTTTCTTTACTATATCTGTATTACAGTGCGATTTTCAAACTCTAACATGCGTGGATGTTTGGAAAAAGAAGACAACAGATTTGATCCATCACTTTGTACCAATCAGTGTTTTTCTTGATATATCCCTAGCAAATTTGCTCGTGGCGTTGCAACGGGGCATACAATTTATGTATTTATAGAAATAACTTGAGATTCCGTGTTCCAATTATTTCTATAGAATATTTGAATGCACACTTCTATAACTCTTGTGAACGCCGAGGCCGGGCTTTCATAATTTGTTTAGATGCTGAGTCAAAGACTTAAGATTTTAACCAATGACCACATTATACACTAATTTATTTTCGAATTGGACTCAATGTATTCCGTATATTGGTATAATCACATAATACTCTAGATCATGTAGAAAATGATAAACTACCTAAGTATGTTGTGTTTTAATATCTCGTAAGGATATGTATATCATATACGTGGTAGCGTGGGAGCAACTCATCTATGTGTATGTATACAAAACTAAAAATAGAAAAAAAATGAAGAATCATATATTAAGAGGAAGAAAAAAGAGAATGCATGTCCTAGCATGGGAGCAGCTCATGTATGTGTACGTACACGCGGAAGCTGACGGTTCGACAGATGTCAAGCGCATATTTAGGAGTCGAAGGAGATTTACTCGCTTATTATCTTAGTAACGTTGTTTTTTTTTCTCTAAACAAACAAAAAATCTATTACCAACATGGAGTATTTTGGCCGGGCGGATCCCAACGCTTAACGTGGTCCAGCCAAGTCCAACCCGCCCCACCCCACCCACTACGCCGAAGTTGGTTGCCAACGTGTCGCAAGGGGAAACTTGTCAAAAAAAAAGGCGCCCGGCGGTTCAACCAAGGCCAATATAGCGCAGCAAAAAAAAAAAGCGAATGTAATTAAAGCCCATAGCGGCAAAAAGTGCACGGAAAAAGAGGTGGACAAGAAATTTTTTTTCTTTATTAGTAGGTGTATAAGTATAGATATATGACACCCTTTTGAATGTTTTCTTAAAAAATAAAATTAAGATTGCAAAGGACATAGGCTTTTATATCTGCTTTAAGAAAATACATTTTATTAACCTCAAAATAGCAAAAATGGCTATTTTGACAATAAATAACTAAAATACACTTTATTAACCTCAAAATTACATTAAAAAAAATACAAAACATTATTTTTTTGAGCAAAGTAGAGCCTGCCTTTATTAAGTTATATCATAAGAGTTACAAACTCCATCCCGAGGCTCACTAAACCAAACATATCTGCCAACCGAAGAATTGACATGACTTCTAGCTAAACAATGGGCATCAAAATTTGAAATCCTTCCTCATGTACGAACTCTACATTCGGAAGTTACCCATACTATGCTTTATGTCCTGGATAACCGGACCATAAACACCCATACCTCCGCCATGGATACTCTTTCATTGCATTCGAGGTCACTACCGCCACACGTAGTGCTCGAAGATTGAGATCGGTAGCCAAATCAAGCCCTTCGACATGCCAAAGACTTACGCAATCTCGCATCTGTGCAACCTTCCAGGATCAAGGCCGATGCACCCAAAAAACTTCCCATCCTCATCGCGTGCAACTGCAGCTACCGCTGCTCTTCTATTGTTCTTGGATATAGCTGCATCGACATTGATCTTGTCATAACCCCTTGGCGGTTTGATCCAGCAAACCATCACTGGTCGCTGCATTACCGCTCGTCTTGATAATTTGTGGAGCAGCTTCGCACAGCTCACTCGTGAAGCGCTCAACAAAGCAAAGGAGTTGAGAACGGGCTCTGAAATTCGTTATTGTGCACCGCCTTTCGACGAGCATACCGGATGGCCCATAAGCGCCGCGACCACCCGGTTAGCTCCTCGTGCTTTAGCCCCTCCATCACTTCCACTAACCAAGCTTTGGGATCTTGGGTTTCTATGTGACATATGAATTCTGTGATTTCTTCACTCTCCAGAGCCCAAACACATTTGGCCATAGTGCATTCCAAAAGTGAATGCCTCCATGAATCCTGGCAACCGCACAAAGAGCATCTTGCATCGGGAGCCATATTGCGATGATTTCTGACATCTCCGGTCCGGATAGACCGCCTAGCAAGCCGCCATAAGAAGTGCTTAATCTTGGATGGAACCTTGACCTTCCGTAGATCGCTCCACTCCTTCTCCTGTGCACCTACATTGGATCGACTTGACCTATCTTCCATCCATGCTAAAGCTGTCTCCCTCGTCTTGATTAGCATCCGATACGCAGAGCGGACTGAAAAATTTCCAGACTTTTCATAGTGCCAAGCCCAAAAATCATCCATCTGCCTTAAGCATAGTGGAATATTCTCAATGATCTCCCAATCGAGAGGGGAAAAATACTCTCTTAAGAGTCTCCGATTCCAGCTCCTAGACCCCTGATCAATCAACTCTGAAACCCACATTGGCGGATCAGTCTTGGTCGGTTGGAGTGGTCTCATCATTCCGTTTCTAGGGAGCCATGGGGAATTCGGATGCTTGTCTCCGTATCCGACCCGATCCGGCGAATCAGTCCTCGACGGAGGACCCCTATCCCATCCACGATCGCTCTCCATACCTTGAAGGTGAAGATCCACCCCCGCATCAAGCAGGTCCGAATTGGGGTAGTATACTGACTTAAGGACCCTTGCACTAAGAGACTCGGGATCCTTCAACAGTCTCCATGCCCGGCGTGCTAGCGAGCGCGAGATTAAAAACTTCCATGTCTCTGAAGCCTAATCCACCCGAGTTCTTGGGCTGAACCATGTCATCCCACGCAACCCAGCAGGTCTTCCGTTTTCCTTCTCTGCTCCCCCACCAAAAATTCCGTAGAATACCATCTATATGTTTGCAAAGACCCCGGGGTAGCCTGAAACATGCCATACTGTACGTCGGGATAGCATGAGCAACTGATTTGACTATAATTTCCTTGCCTGCAGCCGACAGGCAACGCTCCATCCACCCTTGTACTCTAGACCATACCCTCTCTTTGAGGTACATGAAGGCTCCTACTGTAGCCTGTCCGACATCAGTCGGCATGCCCAAATAATGCTCATTAAGAGCTTCACTTGAGACTTGTAGAGTTTCTTTTATTTCCTGCCGAGCACTCAGCCTGCATCCTTTTGCAAAATGAATAGATGATTTATCAAGATTAATCAGCTGACCTAATGCACGACAATAGAGATCCGTGACACTCCTCACGGTTTCGCATTCTCCTTGTCCGCCGAAAAGCAAAAGGTCATCTCTGCAAAGAGTAAATGACTCACAATCGGTGCCGACGGAGCCACTTTAATTCCCATGAGTTCCGATGACCGAAAGTACGATTTTTTAAAAGGCACGAAAAGGCCCTCCGCCGCTAATAAGAACGTATAGGGGAAATTGGATCACCCCGTCGAATCCTCTCGATGGTTTGAATTTTTCCAAATTTGTTACCATTTAACGTAATCAAAAAGAAAACTGAGCTAATGAGCCTCATAATCATTCTTACCCATATTCGATTAAAACCCGGCTTTTGATCATAATCTTCTCAGGGTACTCCCACTCCAGCCTATCGTATGCTTTCTTCATATCAAGCTTCAAAGCACAATACCGATTCTCTGTTGCCCTTTTCTTTTTCATATAGTGCAAACATTCATAGGCTGTAATTATATTATCCGTAATCAACCTTCCTGGTACAAATGCCGACGCTTCTTCGTGATATAATCTCGTGGCAAAATTGTACGAAGTCTGTTAGCCACCAACTTTGATGCAATCTTGTAGAGCATGTTGCATAAATCGATGGGGCGAAATTGTCCTAGCTCTTCGTGTTTCTCCACTTTCAAGATAGGACAATAGTAGTCTCATTGAGTCTTGCGGATCATCCTCCCCTTCAAGATTCGGAGGACCACTGCCGAGACTTCCTCCCGCACAAGTCCAAAGTGTCTTTGGAAAAAATGTGCGGGGAAGCCATCGAGAGCCGGAGCTTTGGTTGGAAACATTTGAAATAAGGCTACCTTTACCTCATCCGGGCTTATCTGTTTCAACAGCAACTCATTCATTTGTTCCGTTATTTTGACCGGTACTATTGCTAGCAGTTGATCGATATCTGTCGTCCCCTCTGTGGTATAGAGAGTCTTATAAAAATTTGTGGTCATGGAGGCCATCACCGAGTCATCCTCCGTGAAGCTGCCATCACTCATCTTTAGCCTCGAAATTTTATTCCTCTTCTTACGTTGGGAAGCTCGAAGATGGAAAAATCGAGTATTTTTGTCTCCTTCAGTGAGCCATGCAATACGTGAACGTTGCTTCCACATCACCTCCTCACGGAAGTTAAGCTCCACAATTATGTCCACTATCTTGACTTCATCGTGAGATGGTTCCATTCTATTGGGTAGTGACCGAGACGCCAAGCTCTTGCCTCAAATCTTTGAGCTCGCCTCGTACATTGCCAAAAGAAGATCTCTCCCACCCACAAAGGCCCTTGGATATACTAGATATCTTCGTTATTAAATCCTCCAAGTTTTGGGCGGTCGGGCTGATTCTTCCACATCCGAGACAAGGAATCACGAAAAGCCAGCATGAGTCTCCCACATCACTTCATACCTGAATTGTTTCTTCCTCGATGTCGATCCCGGTTCCTTCTCTCGCCCAACTCAAGACGATAGGACCGCGGGTCCGATGCCGCTGAAGTGAAGTGTCGAACAACTGCCAAAGGGTAGCGAGCACACCAATCTGCGCGACGCCAAAGCGCGATCCAAACGCACCCCCAAAGAGGTGCCGCCCCGAACTCGCTTCTCGTACATCCACCAACGTCCCCGTGAAGCCTAGATCAAACAGGCCACATACATCCACCGCTTCTCAAAACCCGAAATCTGGCTCCGGCTTCTTTCCTCGCGTTCCTTCATGCTCGTGGCGCAAAGGAACCTCATTGAAGTCACCTATGCACATCCATGGCAATGCTGATGTTGCCCGGATAAACTATAGCATGTCCCATGTCTTGTGTCGCCCGGACCTCAGCTCGCCATAGACACACGTGAGCCGCCAAGGCTCCCCCATTCTCGCAGAACAATTGTGTCGATATGATACCGAGTAGGGTAAAATTTCCACTCTAGTGTTTTTATTCCAAAATGCCAAGGCCCCCATCAACATACTGAACTACTTACAGCAAAAAGCATGATCGTAACCTAGAGTACTCTTAAGATTTTCCACCCGTGTTCGATGAACTTGGGTCTCAAGTACACAAAGCACGGTCGGGGCAAACCTCTTCGCCAGATCGCGAAGCTCCTTTACTATCGCGGCATTGCCCAAGCCACGACAGTTCCAGCTTAGGCAACTCATTGCTGTTGGCGGTCCTCCTCAATGGAGGCCGCCGATGCATGAGCCGCCTTGTTCTCCTCCTCCACCACACTCTTCTTGGCCTTCTTCTTGCCCCCCCCGAGACTCATACGCCGGTGGCGGTGGTGGAGTACCAACCGGCGCACTTGTCTCCCCCAAAGAGCTGTCTTCGTGTCTCAACATTGCCTTCCGGGTTAGAATTCTGGGTTGGTTTGAGGGGACTAGACGCCGAGTCCTCAAGATCAGCTTCCAACCCCGCCTCAGTTGAACCCCTCTTTCTAGAACCCGTGCTGTCCTCCTTCACATCCCCTTTCTCCTTATCCCTCTTTTTCTCTCCGTAAGCCCTCGCGGAAACCACCAAAGACGGCCTCCACGACCTCTCCATCTTCTTCGCTCCCCAGGGACACTCTTCTCCTCCTTGGATTGCTGGGTAACATGTTCTCCCGCCCGCCGAAAGTTGACGGAGTCCCCAAGGCCCAGAAATCCCCACTCACCAAAGATCCATTCGCCGCATCAAGCTCCTCATCCTTGAACTCTCCCGAGCCACACTCAAGATGAGTGTGTCCCATGAGTCCGCAATGGAAACAAAAACGGGGCATCTTTTCATACTTCACTTGGAGCAGCATCTCTTTGCCCCCTTCAGGAGAAAGAGTAACAAAGCGAATCAGTGGTTTTGCAGCATCCAGGTTGACTCTTGCCCTATAGAAATCTCCCCTCCCGCCAGACACCACTTTCATCTCCACTGTGACGACCTCTCCCACCTTCCTCGCCAGCTTCTGAATAATGTCCAAGGTCCTGTATAAAGGTGGGATTTTGTGGATTTGCACCCACACTTGCACACCGCAAGGCATCTTCGTCGGGGTCGGAGTAGCCCCGTCAAACTCTTCTAGCATCAAAGCGTAGCCCCTGAAGATCCAGGGTCCCTCCTCCATTATTCTCTTCCAGTCACCCAAGCAATGTGCTTGTATCACAAACATATTCTTCTCCATAGGCCGAAACGTGACTTCCTGCGCCGTGTTCCAGGCCGCCTGCATGGTGGAGATCAGCGACTGTTCGCTGAATTTCTTCGTTGAGAGCAGCCGCGCCGCCGCCATCCACTTCACCTGCGGCAACTTCTCCGCCTCCGCTGCCGCCAAAACCACTCCTTCCTTCTCGGTCTCACCGAGGTTCAACGATCTCGAGACGTTCCACCTCATCCCCATCGATGCCATCTTGCCACGGGATGGACCCGTAGCCATGGTCGCCCTCCGAAGCCCGCCGCAAAACCACCTCGTCCCCCCCTCTGTCAAGGCCGGGAAGCCGTGCTAGGCAGCCCCTTGGTCAGCCCGAACAGGAGGGTAATGAGATCGGTGGATCACCGGCGGCAGAAATCCTCCCACCACGATCGCCAAGAAATCGCCGGGAGTTGCCTAGAACCCTAGATAAGACTAGGTCTATCAAAAAAAAAAAAAAAAATACAAAACATTAAGCCGGCTGTAATTGCAGGCTAAGGTTTATGTACACAGACAACTCAGCCCAAATAGCAAAATGGCTCAAATCAAATGTCACGTAGGCCCAACATGGACATTCCGAATTAAGTTGAGATGGGCCTATAATCGGGTTGCGAACTTGAGATCGCCCACGCTGTTTCCAAACCCTAATCCTCTTTCACTTGGGCATTTCGCCGATAGAGAACCGAGCGCCGGAGCCGCTGGGCGGCGCCATCGCCGTTGCTCTCGCTGGCGAGCATGCTGCCGGAGCCACCATCGTCAAGGTTGAAGGTACTCAGGATCAGCTCTCCTTTTCTCTCCCCAATCGCCCATGACCATCGTTTTAGGGTTGGCTCGATTTGATTTTCATCCTGATATAGATTCGATTCACCAACGATCGACCTGCAACTTGGTATCTATCGTTGCCGTTTTGGATTCCTAACAACTATAATTTCTGTTCCAAATCTGCGCCCTATCGAGTAGGAAGCCGGGAACGAGGTGGGGAGATGGTGCTCCGACGGGAGCTGCCGGATGACCTCGTCGCCGACGCCTTGAGCTGCCTCCCCGCCGCGCAGCCTGGCTGTTTCCGTTGTGTCTGCAGGGCGTGGCGTGACCTCGTCGATGCCCGGCGGCTGCTGCGTGTGGACCTGCTCCCGCCTCTCTCGCGGTGGCATTTTCATCAACTACTGCACGCTCTATTCATCGGAGTTCTTGGCTCGCCCTACCACAGGACGCTCCATCTCTGGCGACTTCAAGTTCATCGCTGGGTTCTCTAAAGTCATCGACCACTGCAACGGCCTTGTGCTTTGCACCTCAGACGGCCATGACTATGTCACTAACCCTGCTACGAGGCAGTGGGCACGGCTGCCACTGCCCCCTGGACCAGCGTCGCAGATATTTCCCCAAATCAAATGTGTCGTGTACGATCCCACTGTGTCACCGCACTATGATGTATTCTTGATTCATTTCCTCCGCAAGAATCAGTACAGGCCCGTGTCTTCGGATCCGCTGCAAGTATATGTATATTCATCAAAAATCGATTGCTGGGAGGAGAGGTCGTTTGCTCTGGAAGGCCATGTGGTAGAGACAGCCATTTTTGTTCATGACATGAAACACAATAAAGTTTTTTGGAGAGGAGCACTATACCTTCTCTGCGCAAATGATTTTGTTCTGAGGTACGTATCTTGAAAAAGCATTCTACAACTTCGGTTCAAATTGTGTTGGATGGACTTTAATTTTTCATGTTGTAGGATATCAATCTCAAATGCAAAGTACACACTGATTCCAACCCGAGAAGATGTTAAATTTAGCGACTATGGCTTTTCGTTGGGGAAGTCAGAGAAAGGGGTATATTGTGTTTGAATATGGCTGTCATGGATTTCGAATATTTCTCCTCAAGGAATCATGTGGTCAAATTGTGTGGGAATTGAGGCACCGTGTTGATCTGAGGACCTTTTCACGCAAATTACATGGACGTAACGATTACGGTGATCAACCAAATGGGCCCTGGATATTACAAGATGTCAACTATTACAAATACCCTGAAGGCAATGATAAGCATAAAGATGTAGCAGTAGGCAACTTTGAATGGAACTCTGACGATGATAATGTTGTCAACACTGAAGAAATGGTTGAAGGGCACTATGTAGGATATGCTGCTTTACTCGGATTTCATCCTTACAAAGAGATTATTTTCTTGAATGCGTCTTCGAGGAGAGCAGTAGCCTATCATTGGAATACCTCAAAGTTTCAGGACTTGGGCAACATATATCCAGAAGATTACCTTGAGTGCGCTGGCCATTGTGCTGAGATTGAGACGTCTTTCATATACACACCATGTTGGATGGAGGATTTCCCAAAAAATTGTCGATCAGTGCCAATTGAAGATTAACACAATGTGAACATGCTGCTGGAGGAGTTTGTTGAATAGAAAGTGTACTCGATCATGCTTGATTGTCATTTCTAGTTTATATGTGGATCTATGTTTGTGTAGTAATGCAACTGGGCAACTGGTCACTTTGAAATGTCACCTTTCCTATTATTTTTATTTTATATTGACAAAACACCCATGCATTGCTGCGTTTGCTTTATTTTTTCTCATATAAAGGTGCTCAATAGTCAAATGACAGTGATGAATGTATCGTGCTGCAATGTTTATTTTTCTTAGATCAATTTATTTTTTTAAATTCCATAGTATTGCTCAAACTGCAGTATTTTTGGAGTTTGAACAATTAACTCTAAACCTCTCTTTTCTAAAACCACCATTTTGCATATCGAGTTCAAATTAAAATTTCTTGATATACTACAGTTTTTTGGCTCTAAAACATCCAAACAATGGCCTAAACCTTTAATGTGGTTAATGATCCTATTTTTCCATCTCAAGAAAAAAATCGAAGATAAATTAATGTTAAGAAAGGTAGACCGACCGCTGTAGGGATTTTTGTTTTTCTGTTTTGAATCAATATTTTTTGATTATTTTAATAATAACTACAATCTATTTTTCAAAGATCTGAGCATCTGAACCATTTGGTTGCGCCACATGCATTGACACAACATCTGCTAGGATAGATGGCATGCATTTTCGACGAGGAAAAGCCTTGTTACGCGCGCCACTCCTATTGGTGTGACAAGACCAAATCTTAGAAAAACATAACTTTTCGTTATGACTTTGGAAGAAAATGAATTTTATATAAAAACTTTAGGTCTGGGCTCAATGAGATCTACAACTTCCTAGTTTTTTTTTTTTTTTTTATCATTTGACAGTGTTTAAACGCTCAAAAAAGATAATATACAAGTTCAATATAATAATTAGGTACCAGTGCTTGTCGAATTAGCAAAAACAGCTTTTGTTTATGGTGTCAAATGAATGTACTTTGTACATCAAAGGTTTAGCTCTCAATGAAATCTAAAAAAAAATATAGTTTTGAGTTTATACAATACCATTGAGGTCATTGAGATGCTAAAAAACATAATAAAAAGTCTCATCAACATAATAATAGTGTACTATAGCTTGTCGCATTAGAAAAATACATTTTTATACTAAAGTTATATCTCTCAAGGAGAGCTATAACTTTGATATAGAAAATACCTTCATGCACAGCGGTGAGTAATTTTTCGGTCTTCAAAGCCTTGTTTGGTGACGTTGGTGTTTGTCGATATCTCTTTTCTCTACTGTCTTCATACAGTTTTCAGACGTGACACTATTCTGAGTGTATTTGTAAACAAAGTGTTAGTGTTGACACAAAATGTGGCACATTGTGCCTCACGCATAGCAAGCCGGAAAAGCATGGCTTCAAACGGGTGATACTAGACAGTTCCATATATACGCCCTGAATCCACTTACAACGACATATAGCTATAAAAGCTATTTGTCAACATGTTTATAAAGCATTTGGCTGTTATGAAAATAATAGTATTGTAAAACACGATTGTCGTATGTACATAAGCAAGACATGTTTGAACAAGTGAAGTTGATCATCAATATTATGTATCATCAAAAGGACATAACATATACCAATAAAACTGTCGAACAAGGTAGATATGAACAGATAACTCATAAATATAAATCTGATTTAAATAATACATGCATAGATCTATTTCAACTAGTATGTCGCACGCCTAGCCTTCTTAAACCCGTCAAGCATAAAACCAAACAAGCTAATTCACTGCATGATACCACTTGCTTAAGATCTACACCACTCCTCACAACTAGACTAATCCACCGCATGATACAGTTTTTAGTTGTGAGAAGCTAAAAGCATGCATTTATCCAAACAACATCTATAAATACTAGATACTCGTAAAAAGCATAACCATATTTGACAAGTTTGCCGAATTGGGGTCCATGAAGAAGGAACAAGCAAGTATACTCAAGCAAACCTACTAGGTTGAATCGAAATCTAATCCACTTTGGATGATTAGCTCTAAAACAACCTAAAAACCTGCATCTGCCGTACGATACCTAGTCCTGTCAAGGTCTACTTATGTTTAGCATGCTTGAACCCCGCGACACATGGCAACCTAGATTGATCTAGCTCGGCTATTGTAAACACGCTATCTATTTATCATAACACGATGTACATAGAATATTAAAGACTCAAACAGATATGAAAGGATGAGAAACCAAGCCTTATCAAACCAGATTGGGAAAGAAGAGTGTTACAAATATATAAGCCATTAAAAAGCATGAAACACGTGGTTACTTATGAATCTACTAGATCTTGCCAAATCTAATAGAGCCGATAACTATTCTGGCTCGCTAAGCTATCAAGCAAAACGCCTGCCGCACGGCCATCCAGTCGAGATAGAAAAAGCATAAGCAAAGACTTCCTAATTATCAAGCAGACGCCTACCACACGCCATTTAGTCAAGATAAACAAGACTACTTGCATCATAACCTAAATCCACCGCATGATACTAGACATGATAGCAAGATTGTCGTAACTTATGGAGGTTGACGGATTGATGGCTCCTCTCGAAGAACTCAACGACATAACAAAAGGACTCAAAGTTGGCACGGGGCCGGTTTGATTGTATTGGTTGTGAACATTCATTACAATGATGACGGGTTATATTTATACCCTGAGCTAATATGAGTCCTAAAAGATTATGATTACACGGAATAACCCTAAAAAGTAAGATATCTTAAGCCCTAAGTCTGTTCGAGTCCACCTTGCTCTTGTCATCATGATCTTCTTTCCAATCGGCTACTCAATTCGCAATCTATTCTTTTTCCAAATAGAATTAATGCTTCTCAGATTGCTGGAAATATTCTCGTGTCTTCCGCTTGCCGAATCGCCAAATAGCCCGACCGCATAGATAATTGCCGAATCGCCACAAATAGCTGACTGCATGGTCAGTTGCCGAATGCCGTGTACATCTATCTTTTGCCGAATGTTTCTTATGAGTTTATTATAAGCATCTTGCACTGGCCCACCTGTCATCCTCTTAGATTTACCAAAATCCAGTGTTAACACAAAGATATAGTTATGATTGTCGTGGACATAGTAGCGTTCTTTTAACAATAAATAATTAAATAAATTCAAATGCATTATTAATTAACCACAAATTTAAAATTACATTGAAAAGAAAATATAAAACGTTAATTTAAGCTGTAACAGGTTAATGTTTTGAGACACAAACAACTCAGCCCAAAAAGCTATAGTGGCTTAACGTCACCCGTAGGCCCAAGATGAAAACTCCATGCACCCAATCGTTTCGAACCTATAGGATTCTTATTAGAGTTGCGGTCGATCTCGTATAAATCGTCACCGTTTTGGATTCCTGACGACTACTATTACTCGGATCTACGTCCCGTCCGCCGTCCGCCGCCTTCTCGATCTCGCCGTCGAGAAGGAAGCCAGGGAACGAGAGGTGGGAACTGGTGAGATGGCGTTGGGACGGGAGTTGCCGGACGATCTCGTCGCCGATGTCGTGCGCTGCCTCCCGCTGCGCAGCCTGGCTGTTTCGCGTTGCGTCTGCTGGGCATGGCGTGACCTCGTCGACACCCGGCGGCTGCTGCGTTCGGACCAGCTCCCGCGCTCTGTTGGCGGCATTTTCCTCAACTACTGTATCCTCTATTCACCGGAGTTCTTAGCTCGCCCTACAACAGGACCCACCATCTCCGGCGAATTCGAGTTCATCCCTGGGTTCTCAGAAGTCATGGACCACTGCAACGGATTGGTGCTTTGCACAGAGACCTCAGGCGATCATGACTATGTCTCTAACCCTGCGACGCGGCAGTGGGCACGTCTGCCGCTGCCTCCGGCGCCATACTTGGAGTCCAAGTTGGAGATGAGGAAGAAGAACATTAGCCAAATCAAATGCCTCGTGTACGATCCCACTGTGTCACCGCATTACAATGTATTCTTGATTCATATGAAGCCCGCGCTAGAGCTTGTTGGTCAGATGATGGTGCAAGTATGTGGATATTCATCAGAAACCGGGTTCTGGCAGGAGAGGTGGTTTGCCCCGGAAGGCCGTGTGGTAGAGACAAATATGTTTATTTCTGACAAGAAACTCTATTGGCGAGGAGCACTCTACATTAAGTTTTTCTGTCTGGGTGAGACTGATTTTGTTATGAGGTACTTGTAAAAGCACTCTACTCCATTCATTTCAAATTGCATTGGTTGGACTCTAATTAGTTACGATTACACTTTGTCACTGATTATTTTCTCTCTGTTTCAGGATGTCAATCTCAAATGCAAACTACACATTGATTCCAACCCCAGATGTTGAATTTAGGCATAATGGAGAATTTTTGTTGGGAAAGTCAGAGAAGGGGGTATATTGTGCATATAACTATCAGTATCATGGACTTCTAATTTTTCTCCTCAACGAATCATGTGATCAAATAGTGTGGGAATTGAGGCACCGTGTTGATCTGAGGACCTTTTCACGCAAATTACATGGACGTAATGATTACGGTGATCAACCAAATGGGCCCTGGATATTACAAGATGTCAACTATTACAAATACCCTAAAGGCAATGATAAGCATAAAGATGTAGCAGTGGGCAACTTTGAATGGAACTCTGATGATGATGATGTTCTCAACACTGAAGAAATGGTGGACGGGCACTTTGATGGATCTACCGGTTTACTCGGATTTCATCCTTACAAAGAGATTGTCTTCTTGGATGCAGGCTCTTGGAGAGCAGCAGCGTATCATTGGAATACCTCAAAGTTTCAGGACTTAGGCAACATATATCCAAAAAATTACCTTGAGTCCGCTGGCCATTGTGCTGATATTGAGACCTCTTTCATATACACACCTTGCTGGATGGAAGATTTCCCAAAATATTGTGTATCAGCGCCAATTAAAGATTAGCACATGTGTGAACTTGCTGCTGGAGGAATTAGTTGAATAGAAGGCGTAGTCATTCTTGATTCTCTGTCGTAGTTTAAATATGACCTATGGTTGTGTTGGGTAGTAATGCAATTGACCACTTTAAGTTCTCACCTTATTATTTTTTATTCTATACTAGCAAAGCGCCAATGCATTGTTGCATTTGCTTTATTTTTTCTCATATAAAGGTGCTCAATACTCAAATGACAATGATGAATATATGTATAAGCTACATGTAATGCTAATAAAGATCAGTATATCGAAGGGAGTCTAACGCAGGCAAGACCGGTTAGGGGCTGATTTGAGACCAAAACAACGTTTAGGCACATGAATGACACACTTTAAAAGTCTATGGACCGGGATGACGCAACTTAGAAAGTTTGAGGACCGGAATTGGACTTTACTCTTTTCTAATTATTTAAAGAAGTCGGAGTCATAACGAGACATGTCGTGGTGCTTCAGATAGAACAGAGGAGGTGCTCATTTTCTTGAAGTTGAAACAGAACCAGCTCCGTTACGTATGTAGCGCAGGAAGCGCATTGTGGAAAACGCCTTTAAAATGTCGCACCTAATTAACGCCTTTTGATAAAACACCTCACTATATCGAAGGTAATTAAGGAACTTCTTAGTTTTGCATTTAAAAAATACTTTCAAAGGCTTTTTTTTTGGCTTTATACAATAAGAAATTAAAGCACTTTGATAAAAATGTCATTAACAAAACATCTTCTATAAAGGGACTTGTGCCATAAAATGGAAAACTTGCAGTGAAAGAACAACACTGCAATTTAAACCGCTTCTGGTCACTATGCACAGATCGACAATGGTAATAGATATTACAGATAGGTCTGACCACGGACTGGCAGTGACAATCCTGCAGCAGGGCTCTTCAACACAAACCAGCATGGATGCCGAGAACAAATTTTATCAAATTTGGTAAAGCCACCCCGTCCTCATATTCTCGGTAACGCCAACACAATCCACAAGGCTTTCAGAGGGAATCTGAAGGCAGATTCCCGACACTTCCTATTCCCCAAAGGTTCTTGTTGAGTGCACATGATTTTAGATCGACTCCAAGCCACTACTAGTATTGTGTGATTTCTCATTTCTATTACAGGCGTGCTCGATAGTGTCACCTACTAGAGCTAAAATATATATAGATGAAGGGGGCAACTGACTCTATATTGAAGTATAAAAGGTACAGCTATCCAGGTTATTATACATATTAACAAGCAGTGGGGTGGTTGATGAGTTGATGTATGCAGCGGCCCCAATTCTCTCCGATCCGTGCATTAACCGCATACCTAACCTGCGGTACAAAGACATCTCATCTTCAATGGACGCGTAGAAGTATTGTGTATACTCTGACTACCATGTGGTCGAGAAAGGCACACCAGTTTACTATGCAAGGTACAGTGTTGTGGGCTCAAGGAAGGATATATACATGACCCCGGCTGTCCATCTGACTCACATCTCTACTGATGCAGAAATCCTTACAAAGTTATATGTCACTGATTCTTAATCTCTTATCGTCCTCAGAATACACAAATAATGACTCATGCATACCTGTTGTTGTGAACAGATAAATATTATCATGGTCCCATTTTTATTTGCAATGAGAAATGTTTCATTTTTTTGCGAACGTTAGAGTGTTGCAGAAATTTCTTTGAACATCCACACATTGGTACCTGATAGCCTCAGGACTAACCAAAGTACGATCTTTCTCTAGTTCCCGTGTCTTTCTAGTTACTATCTTGTAAGTTTCACAATGCAATCTGGTAGATTCGTATTTGTTCAGTGTTAATATATGTATGCAAAGCCAATTTTTTCTTCTTGTAATTGGATCACTGTCAGATAGAATCTGTAACCTTATAGTGACATGTAATTAACACCGCAGGTTGATGTTAATAACCTCTGGTGCATGCAAATTGAATATCGGCATCTACCGGTTGAAGTGCTTAACCAGTAGTTATGTCCAATAATTTTAACTGCTTGATTTTGGTATGCTATCGTTGTCCCTTTACTATTGTCGATTCAAAATAGGAAGTGAAAAGGCTTTTAAAAACAGCAGTGATGAACAGTTCTATATTAGTGAGTGCTCTTATTTCTTAGCTCAAGGGTGAAGGTATATTGTGATCAAGAGCTGCAAATACACACACCCCCACAAGAAGCGCAACCCGATCTAATATATATACTCTATCTTTGTAGCCTCAGCGCCATAACTGGTAAGATATATTTCTGCATGTATGATACTTGAAGCTAGGGAATTGGATAGAGCTCGCCCCTATTTCGATCTGTAACAAAAAGCTATGGAGTTGTAGCAATCACTGAAGCGATTATGCCCAAAGCTTCTGCTTCAGCTGCGGGGATCAGCGTGGCCTGAGGCTCGTAAACATATCAGTAATGCAAGAAAACTGAAGAACAGATTGCAGACAGTTCCTATTCCCCAATGGTACTTGTTGTGTGCACATGATTTAGATCGACTCCAAGCCACTACTAGCAGTACGTGTGCACTTTCTCATTTCTGTTCCGGGCGTGCTCGACAGTGCTACCTAGTAGACAACATATACGGGGAGATGACAAGGGAAGGGAGCCACTGACTCTAGATAATTTAGTTTGGCTGCATATTATACTGTGTATGACATACTCCTATTTTGAAGTATAATAGACAGGGCTATCCTGGTTATATATTTAGTAACAAGCAGGGGGTGCCCTATTCTCTTCGTCAATTAACTGCATACCTAACCTGCAGTACAGAGATTGATCTCATCGTCAAAGACTGATATATTGCTCATGTATGCTGAGTTGGTCATCACGTTCATGGACATGTAGAAATAATACTCTGACTGAATGTCGCCGAGAAAGGGCTGCTAGTTTATTACTCCCTCCCATTAAATTGTAGTTCACTTTGGCTTTTCAAGATTCATTTGATTTACTATGTATCTAGACATAGTGAATAACTAGGTACATAGCAAAAATCATGTATGTAGAAAAGTCAAAGTGAACTACAATTTGAAACGGAGGGAGTAGTACGCAAGCTATTGTAACGTGCGCTCAAGGAAGGATATATGTGTACATGACCCCTGCATCCCATCTGACTCAGATCTCTACTGATGCAGAAATCCTTACATATATAGTTACATTACGTGCCCCTGCTTCATACTTCTGTTCATGTCTTGGTCATCTACCTCAGAACACACAAATGATTCAAGCATACCCTGTTTGCAATGCTACAACAGATAAATATTATCAAGGTCACGTATTTATTTGCATTGAGAAATGTATATTTTTTTATGAACGCTAACTGTTGGATGATCCCCACCTGAATAACATTTAAATGTATCTATCTATATGTAATATTAAAACCCAAAATTTCTCACCAATTTTTTTTGGTCACTCTCTGCTTATAGTGGCGAGTTTCACTACTACAAAAAAAAAAGAGACAACGAATTATACTAATCAACGAGGCACAATCACAAAATGTACCTGTCTCCTCGATGAGGAGGCTCTTAAATGTACCTGCCCTGCATTCCAATTTAATTTACTCGAAAACCAAATATATGAAAAAAAAAAAACTAATAAACATATATAACTAGATTATTTGAGATGTGACATATGTTTGGCCTTATCGGTGTTTCTGCGTTTGTTTTTTCTTTGAACAAATCTCCTTTGTCATGGAGATGAATTGTACAAATTTAAGAGCTGATATCTCTTTCTTCATCCCTTCGCTACTTCCTCCACAGCTAGCTTAATTACTACAGCTCGAGACAGCTGTTGCATGAGATGGAGTGCAGCTGCGAACCTTAGCCTGAGAGTCCCAAACAACACAGATCACAGCCATAAGTTGGCACTGATGCCCCGTAACTTGCAGCTTCATGGGTCAACTTCATGTCTGCGGCTTGAGTGCACTCTCAAGGTGAGGAAACCAGAAAAGAAGATTCCGGACACTTCCTATTCCCCAAAGGTTCATTTTTCTGTGTGCTTGATTTGGATCTACTCAAGGCCAGTACTAGCAGTTTGTGTGTTCTCATTTCTGTGACGGGCGCTCTCGACAGTGCCAAAATATATAAGAGGAGATATGTCAAGGGAAGGGGGCTACTGACTCTATATATATTTGAAGTATATGAGGTAGGGCTATCCGGGCTATACATATTAACTAACAAGCACGGGGTAGTGATGTGGCGCCCTATTCGCTCCGTGCGTTAATCACATACCTAACCTGCAGTACAAAGCCTAATCTCATCTTCAATGGACGCATACAAATTCTACGTACGTATACTTTGACTGGCGTGTGGTAGATAAAGGCCCACCTGTTTACCCATCCACAATGCCGTGGGCTCATGGAAGGATATACATAAATGACCCCGGCAGTCGATCTTCCCCTCACTTTTCTACTGATGCAGAAATCCTTACATAGTAACATGTCCCTGATTCTTAATTACTTCTATTCATTTCTGTTATCTACATTAGAATACACAAAATGACTCATGCATACCTGTTGCAAACTTGCAATGTTAGAACAGATAAATATTATCATGGTCCCATATTTATTTGCAATGAGAAATGTATCATTTTTTTAAGAACGTAAGAGTGTTGCAGAAGATTGTTTGGACATCCACACATTGGTAGCTGATAGCCTCAGGCAGGACTAAACAAAATAAAATGTTTCTCTAGTTCCCGTGTCTTCATAGTTGCAATCTTGCATGTAAGCTTCTGAATGCAATCTTCATGGAACATTGCTTGGACAAAAAAAAAATCTCCATGGAACACGTGTTTTGAGTGCTAATGTGTCAGTTTTGCGTAATGGGTCTGAGGTAGTGCTTGGCATGAGCAAGGTGATGATCCTGTTTTTCTACATTTGGTAAAAAGAATGTGGTTTGTGGCCCGAAGAGACAATGAGCCAAACAAATTGCAAACGACATGGTCCGTCGAATTTCAAATTTGTCTACCCATCCACAAGCAATTCGCCCCTGTGCTAGAGTCCAATCTTTCCATTTAATTTACTCCAAACCAAATGAAACACTAAACTAATAAACATTTAAACCAGTATTTATTTAAGATGAGATATATGTGTGGCCTCGTCGGGGTTTCTCCTTTATTTTTTTTAACAAAAATATCTCTCCTCATGGAGATGTATGGTACAAATTCAAGGTCTAAACTCTCTCCTTCAGTATATGTGATAATACAGTATAAAAAGTAGGGCTATCATGGTTATAAATATATTTAGTAATAAGTAGGGGTAGTTGATGTAACACATAGGTTAATAAGGCCATCAATGTTCCTTTATATTCGAGCACATATTCAAAGTTCGATGTATTGTTCAGCTATGCATACCTATTGTTATTAGGGATCCCTTATTATTAAAATCCTGTTTGGCACGACTCAACTTCAACAGGTCAGGTTTGGGCATAATCGCTTCAGTTATTATATTGCTTTTAGCTTCAGCTACAGCTCGACGGCAGTGCATCTGCAGACCTTAGACTAACTGTCCCAAAGACCTCCGGCCACATGCACACATGTGTGGATCCTCATTGTACTACGCATCACTGCCTGAGCTGGTTGGCATTGATCTCCAGTAGCAAGCTTCATGTGTCAAGTAACAAGTTCATGTCTGCAGGTTGAGCGCACACCAATGCTGCTAAAACATGAAAATCATATCTCTTCAGTTTTTGCTTCAGCGCACACTACTGATCTGATGTCTGCAGGTTCCAGTTCAGCGCACACTAGCACACCTTGTTCCTGCCGATCATATCTGTCAGGGAAGAAACGTGAAGAGCAGATTCCAAACACTTCCTATTCCCCAAAGGATCTTGTGTGCACATGTAGATCGATTCCGAGCCACTACTCGCAGTGCACTTTCTCATTTCTGTTATGGGCGCACGCATCGACAGTTCCACCTTGTAGTAGCTAACAAGTAGTATGTGGGAAGATGACAAGGGAAGGGGGCTACTGACTCTGGATAAATAATGTAGTTTGGATATATATTGCTGTAGATAACATATATTGAAGTATAAGAGGTAGGGCTATCCGGGTTGTATATATTCAGGAACAAAGCAGGAGCTGCCCAATTCTCACTCCATCCATTAACCGCATACCTAACCCTCAGTACAGAGATTGATCTCATCTTGAAGGGCTGATACATTGCACATATGTGCTAGGTTGGTGGTTACTCTGACTGTCGTATGTACAAGTCGTCCAGAAAGGCCTGCTACTTGTGCTACGCAAGCTATAGTAACGTGCACTCAAGGAGGATATATAATTATATATACATGACCCCGGCAGTCCATTTATAACCCACATCTCTAGTGCTGAAGAAATCCTTATATATATAGTTACATGTCCCTGCTTCTTACTTCTGTTCATCTCCTGTTATCTACCTCAGAATACACATGCATACCTGTTGCAATTCTACAACAGACAAATAATATCAATATCGCGTATTTATTTGCAATGAAAATCACAACAGACAACAGTTGGAGTCGACGGTGGCAAACGTCGTCGTCGTCGGGTCAGGTTCAGCGAGAGGGGACAGAGCCCTCGGTAGAGTTTGATACAGGGTGTACCGAGGGGCAGATTTTGAGCTCTCGGTAAAAGGCGTTTCGTGTAAAGTTTCACCGAGGGGCTTCTACCGAGAGCGGCCCTCGGTAGAGCCTCTAACGAGCGCTTATTAGCCCTTTATCGAGCGTTTGTGGCGCTTCGATAGATGACCGCCTCCAGTAGTAAGTCTCACTACTACAAAAACGAGAAAGCCAATTCTATTAACTTTTTTTTTTGACCGTCAGGAAAGGAAACCCCACCCTTATATTTTTGGTTTTTTTTAATAAAGCCTCAACCTGAAATTCGCCCCACTGAGATTCGAACTCAGGACCTGAGGGGTGCCTCTAGAGTGTCCAGGCTGGCTGGGGTAACCAACCGAACCCAACATCCTTTGGCCCAATTCTATTAACTAACGAGGCAGTCACAATATGCACCTGTCTCCCATAATATCCGAAGATTTTTGTAGAGGAGATTGTTATAGTATGAAGATAGCCAAAAACTGCTTCTCTCTGAATATGTTGATTTAGAGAAATGGGCATCTTAAGAGGTATGTCTATGAAAATGATTTCCATTTTGTGACGTGTGCAGGTGCGGGCCTGTCTCAATATACGAGCTCGAGGTTCTGAAGGATCAATATGAAACAACCATATATAAGCACGAACTTGGTGTTCCACCACCACCCTTCTCTTCTATCAGCATGACGGAGGTGTACCTAGCTTCCCTCTCTTTATTGTTGTGGTGCAGGCGATCATGACGGTAGAGGATGGTGGAGAAGCCTTTGGCAGCAAGGCAGCGAATCATGTGGCCTCATTGGCGTTTTTTGATTTGTTTTTTCCTTGAACAAATCTCCTTTGTTAAGAACAAGGATGTTACAAATTTAAGAGCTGACAACACTTTCCTCCTTCCCTTTGCTACTTCCACACCTAGCTTTGAGCAATAATCGCTTGAGTTACTGTTTTAGCTCTTGCTACAGCTCCTGACAGCTATGTGGCTACTGTTGCTTGTGGTGGAGTGAAGTTGCAAACCATAGACTGACTGCAGTCCCACAGGCCGTCCACACATGCTGATGTTGATCTTCATGGTAGTCATATTTTCTGTACAAGACGGATGACTGGCATAAGTTGGCACTGATGTCAAGATCATGTATGCAGTTCCAGCGCACTCTTCAGGTGAGGAAACGAGGAGAGCAGATTCCGGATACTTCCTATTCCCCAAAGGTTCTTTTTTATGTGTGCACGATTTAGATGGACTCCAAGCCACTACTAGCAGTGTGCGTTTTTCATTTCTGGGTGAGCTCGACACTGCCACCTAGTAGTAGCTAAAATATATATATGGAGATGTCAAGGCAAGGCCGGGCTACTGACTTTATATTGAAGTATAAAAGGTATGGCTAACCGGGTTATACATATTCAGTAACAAGGAGGGGGTGGTTGATGTGTGGTGTCGTATTCTCTCCGTGCATTAACCGCATACCTAACCTGCAGTACAAAGACTAATATTCTCATGTTCAATGGACGCGTAGAAATACTATGTCCGTACACTCTCTGACTGCCATGTGTGGTCGAGAAAGGCCCACCAGTTTACTACACGCAAGCTACAGTACTATTTATATACGTGAACGCGCGGCAGTCCATCTGACTCACGTCCACTCACATCTCTGCTAGTGCAGAAATCCTTGTGTAGTTACATGTCCCTGCTTCTTAATAACTATCTTGTCATCTCTACTAATGCAGAAATGACTCATGATTCCTGTGTTTATTTGCAATGAGAAATGTATGTTTTTCTTATAAACACTGAAGGGTGTGGTGGGATGACCCCCACCTGAATTACCGATATCGATTTATACGTAATGTGAAAGAGTGAAAAATTCTCTGTCATTTTTTTAGTCTGCCTCTAGTTAACTATACCCGCATACTGGTAAGTATATATGACTACTACAAAAAAAAAAAAAAACATGAGGAGATAGCGAATTTTTATTAACGAGATAGCAATGAGAAATGGTCCAGGCCCTGGAGGGCCAATACGGAACATATATATACCCTCCCGATGGCGACGACCCTCTTCCCTCTCTCTTGTGCTCATGGCGATGGCGCTATCAGTGTCACCATGGTGGAGAGGATGGTGAAGACACCATTGGCGGCGGTGCGGCGAATCATCCTGGATGAGTAGACGAAGGAGTGAAGACAAGCCCTTGCAGGAGTTAAAAGACATGGTGGTTGGTGGCAGCCATGGCACACCGGTCTCAAGGTACGCCATGTCACTCTTCGTAGCTAGATAACCTGTGATACAAATTAAACTCATCGAGATGTGTTGTACAAACTCTATCGGGGACACAACTCCTTCCACTTACGCTTCATTAATTACACTGGTAGCTTTGGGCATAATCCCTTCACCTCTTGATGCTGCAGCTACAGATAGACAGCTATGGACTAGTGTAGAAGGTACAGTGCAGCAGTTCAGTAGCTCACGCAAAGGACATATGCAGCTGTGGAGGTTTCATGCATTCTGTACAGGACAGATCACAGCCCGAGATTGGTGGTACTTCACACCTCTATAGCTCAGCTTGATGCGTGATTGAATTTTGTGCGAGGGCATCCATCAGCACAGGGTGATTTCCTCCTACAGATGTCTAATCATAAGAATGTGAAGAGCAGATTCCTGACACTTCGTATTCCCCAAAAAGATTGTTGTTGTGCATGCTTTAGGTTGGCTCCAAGCTACTACTAGCAATGCTTTCTCATTACTATTACGCGCGAATGTCACCAGGCACCAGCTAGTTTGGGACTCCTTGCTAGTTTATATGGGAAGATGATGGGAAGGACTTAGGCTACTGATTCTAGACAATGAAGTCTGAATATATAATATATATCACATAGACTGAAGTAGAAGAGGTAGTGCTATCAAGGTTATATCAATAATAACAAGCAGGGTTGGTTAGTTCGTGTGGCTCCCTATTCTCTCCATGCATTAACCATATGATATCCTGTAGTACAAAGATTGATATGACCATGAATGTTTCTTCATACTCAAGCTCTCATCTTTAAAGGTCGATGAGCTGTTCTTTGGTCACATTCATGGACACCTCTAGCCATATTCTCTAACTGCCGTGTCACCGAGAAAGGATTACCACTACCAGATTCCTACCCTACGTATAGTATTGTGGGCTCAAGGAATAATACATGCATGGATGGATGAGCCAACAAGCATGCCTAGCTATAGTAGCCGTCATTCACATGCACAAAAATTAGTTTAGGGAGACAGACATTTTTACTTATGGAGGCAGACACAAAGTACTCGTTCTCTACTAAAATACCGGCCTATTGAACTTCAGACAGGCAATTAATCTTGAGAGAAAATCCAAAAATTAGGACTATATGTTTGGAGGCTAAATAACAGGCCAAGCAAATAGGGGTGGTTATCATTGATTCTTAATCTCCTATCGTCCTCAGAATACATAAATAATGACTCATGCATACCTGTTGTTGTGAACAGATAAATATTATCATGGTCCTGTATTTATTTGCAATGAGAAATGTATCATTTTTTTTTTGCGAACGTAAGAGTGTTGCAGAAATTTCTTTGAACATCCACACATTGGTACCTGATAGCCTCAGGACTAACCAAAGTACGATCTTTCTCTAGTTCCCGTGTCTTGCTAATTACTATCTTGTAAGTTTTACTATCTTGTAAGTTTCTCAATGCAATCTGGTAGATTCGTAT
Organism: Hyparrhenia diplandra; assembly: GCA_015847255.1. Taxonomy (NCBI): domain Eukaryota; kingdom Viridiplantae; phylum Streptophyta; class Magnoliopsida; order Poales; family Poaceae; genus Hyparrhenia; species Hyparrhenia diplandra. Next base: position 403,838 of record JADLZK010010699.1, on the reverse strand, counting down.
TTGTTCAGTGTTAATATATGTACAGAAACAATTGTGTATAACTGCATATATATACATGTATGCAAAGCCAATTTTTTCATCTTGTAATTGGATCACTGTCAGTTAGAATCTGTAACCTTATGGTGACATGTAATTAACACCACAGGTTGATCTTAATAACCTCTGGTGCATGCAAATTGAAGTGCTTAACCGGTAGTTATGTCCAATAATTTTAACTGCTTGATTTTGTTATGCTATCGTCGATTCCAAAATAGGAAGCGAAAAGGCTTTTAAAAACAGCAGTGATGAACAGTTCTATATTAGTGAGTGCTGTTATTTCTTAGCTCACGGGTGAAGGTATATTGTGATCAAGACAAGAGCTGCAAATACACACACACCCACAAGAAGCGCAACCCGATCTAATATATATACTCTATCTTTGTAGCCTCAGCGCCATAACTGGTAAGATATATTTCTACATGTATGATACTTGAAGCTGGGGAATTGGATAGAGCTCGCCCCTATTTCGATCTGTAACAAAAAGCTGTGGAGTTGTAGCAATCACTGAAGCAATTATGCCCAAAGCTTCTGGTTCAGCTGCGGGGATCAGCGTGGCCTGAGGCTCGTAAACATATCTGTAATGCAAGAAAACTGAAGAACAGATTCCAGACACTTCCTATTCCCCAAAGGTTCTTGTTGTGTGCAAATGATTTAGATCGACTCGAAGCCACTACTAGCAGTATGTGTGCGCTTTCTCATTTCTGTTCTGGGTGTGCTCGACAGTGCCACCTGGTAGACAACATATATAGGGAGATGGCAAGGGAAGGGAGCCACTGACTCTAGATAATGTAGTTTGGCTGCATATTATACTGTGTATGACATACTCCTATATTGAAGTATAATAGGCAGGGCTATCCTGGTTATATATTTAGTGACAACCAGGGGGTGCCCTATCCTCTTCGTCAATTAACTGCATACCTAACCTGCAGTACAAAGATTGATCTCATCGTCAAAGACTGATATATATTGCTCATGTATGCTCAGTTGGTCTGTAGAAATAATACTCCGACTGCATGTCGTCGAGAAAGGTCTGCTAGTTTATTAGTACGCAAGCTATATGTGTACATGACCCCTGCAGCCCATCTGACTCCGATCTCTACTGATGCAGAAATCCTTACATATATAGTTACATTACATGCCCCTGCTTCATACTTCTGTTCATGTCTTGTCATCTACCTCAGAATACACAAATGATTCAAGCATACCCTGTTTGCATTGCTACAACAGATAAGTATTATCAAGGTCAGGTATTTATTTGCAATGAAAAAAAATATTTTTTATGAACGCTAATTGTTGTATGATCCCCACACCTGAATAACATTTAAATGTATCTATCTACATGTAATATTAAAAAGCCAAAATTTCGCACCAATTTTTTGGTCAGTCTCTTCGTAACTATCCAGATAGTGGCGAGTCTCACTACTAAAACAAAGGAGACAACTAATTCTATTAATCAACGAGGCACAATCACAAAATGTACCTGCACAGTGCATTCCAATTTAATTTACTCAAAAACAAATATATGAAGAACAAAAAGTAATAAACATATATAACCAGATTATTTGAGATGAGATATATGTTTGGCCTTGTCGGTGTTTCTCCATTTGTTTCTTTCTTTGAACAAATCGCCTTTGTCACGGAGATGAATTGTACAAATTTAAGAGCTGATAACTGTTTAAACCTTCCCTTTGCTACTTCCTCCAACAGCTAGCTTTGAGCAATGATGGCTTCAGTTACTTCCTCCACAGCTAGCTCCAGACAGCTATATATGTGGCTACTGTTTGCATGAGATGGAGTGCTGTAGCAAACATTAACCTGACAGTCCCAAAGGCAGGACACACACGCATATGTGGAGCTTCATGGTACCCATATTTTCTGTACAAGACGGATAACAGGCATAAGTTGTCACTGATATCCACTAGCTTGCAGCTTCAAAGGTCAAGCAAGTTCATGTCTGTTGCTTCAGCGCACTCTGTGGGTGAGGAAACGAGAAGAGCAGATTCCAGACACCTCCAATTCCCCAAAGGTTCATTTTTCTGTGTGCATGATTTAGATGGACTCCAAGCCACTACTAGCAGTTTCTGCTTTCTCATTTCTGTTACGGGCGCTCTCCACAGTGCCACCTATAGTAGTACGTAAAATATATATGAGGAGATGTCAAGAGAAGGGGGCTACTGACTCTATATATATTTGAAGTATAAGAGAGGTAGGGCTATCCGGGTTATACATATTCAGTAACAAGCACAGGGTAGTTGATGTGGCGTCCTATTCGCTCCATCCATTAACCGCATACCTAACCCAATGGACGTATAGAAATTCTACGTACGTATACTCTGACTGGCATGTGGTCGATAAAGGTCGCCTGTTTACTATGCAAGCTACTATTCCGTGGGCTCAAGGAAGGATATATATATACATGACCCCAGCAGTCCATCTGCTGATGCTGAAGTTCTTACATAGTTACATGTCCCTGATTCTTAATTACTTTTGTTCATGTCTGTTATCTACCTTAGAATACACAAATGACTCATGCATACCTGTTGCAATGATAGAACAGATAATATTATCATGGCCCCGTATTTATTTGCAATGAGAAATGCATCATTTTTTATGAACGTAAGAGTGTTGCAGAAGATTCTTTCGACATCCACACATTGGTAGCTCATAGCCTCAGGACTAACCAAAATAAAATCTTTCTCTAGTTCTCGTGTCCAGATGCTATCTTGTAAGCTTATGAATGCAATCTTTTTGGAACATGTGTCTTGGGTGCTAATGTGTCAATTTTTGCGGAATGGTCGAATGGGTCTGTGGTAGTATATGGCATGAGCAAGTGATGATCCTGTTTTTCTAGGTAAAAAGAATGTGATTTGTGGCCCACAGAGGCAATGAGACAAACAAATTGGAACAAAATGGTCCGTCGAATTTTGGATTTGTCTACCCATCCACAAGCTCAAGGAAGGAGTGAATTCACCCTACTAGATTCACATCTTTCAATTCAATTTACTCGAAACCAAGTGAAAAACTAAACTAATAAACATTTAAACAAGTATTTATTTGAGATGAGAGATATGTGTGTGGCCTCGTCGGGGTTTCACCATTATTTTTTTGAACAAAAAGATCTTTCCATTTGTCATGGAGATGTATACTACAAATTCAAGATCTATCAATCCTTCGTCATTCAGTAGATGTGATATACTCATATATCAGATACAATATAAAAGGTAGGGCTACCATGGGTTATATATATATTCAGTAACAAGCAAGGGTAGTTGATGTAACATAGGTTAATAAGACCATCAATGTTCCTTTATATTCGAGTTCATGCTCAAAGTTTGATGTATTGTGTGCACATATGCATACCTATTATTATTAGGGATCCTTTACTATTAAAATCCCATTTAGCACGGCTCAACTTCAACAGATAGGTTTGGGCCACAGCTTGACGACAGTGCATCTGCAGACCTACAGTCCCCAAGACCGCCAGACCCATGCACACATGTGTGGATCCTCACTGTACTCGTATATTCTGTACAAGGACGCATCACTGCCAGAGGTTGGCATTGGTCTCCAGAGTAGCATGCAGCTTCATGGGTCAAGGTCATGTCTGCAGCTTCAGCGCACACTGATGCTGCTAAAACGTGAAGAGCATATCTCTTCAGTTTCATCTTCAGCGCACACTGATGTCTGAAGCTTCCATATTAGCTTCCAGTTGAGCGCACACTTGCACAGCTTGATGCAGCTGATCATATCTGTGAGGCAAGAAACGTGAAGACCAGATTCCGGACACTTCCTATTCCCCAAAGGATCTTGTTGTGTGCACATGCTTTAGAATTTAGATCAATTCCAAGCCACTACTCGCAGTGCACTTTCTCATTTCTGTTATGGGCGTCTATCTAGTAGTAGCTAAAATGTAGTATACGGGGAGATGACAAGGAAAGGGGGCTATTGACTCTGGTGAATATATAGTGTAGTTTGGATATATATTACTCTATATCACATATATTGAAGTATAAGAGGTGGGCTATCCGGGTTATATATATTCAGTAACAAAGCATGAGCTACCCAATTCTCTACATCCATTAACCGCATACCTAACCTGCAGTACAAATATTGATCTCATCTTGAAAGGCTGACACATTGCACATATGTGCTGAGAGTTGGTGGTTACTCTGACTGTCGTACGTGCTAGTCGTCGAGAAAGACCTGCTACTTGTACAAAGCAAGCTATTTTTTTTTCTTTTTCGACGGCGGGCATTGCCCGTATATCATTAAGAGAAGTGGGAAAGGTTTGGTACACGACCCAGATTGTGACCTCGGCGAGATGCCTAGACACGCCCCGGGTTAGCACACATAACAGAAATCACCGGCTTTAACGGTGGCGCAATACCCGATGTACTAACTAAAACACAAATTTTGCGACGAAGAAGAAAGAGAAGCGGGGGTTTCAGCCCTGCTGAAGCACGTGCAGCACCGGGCGCGAGCCCCCTGAAGCCAGCCGCAACCAACTCCTCCGCCTCTGCAAGTAGGATGTCAAGGAGTTGACGCGCAGTGTTTGGTCGGGAGCCCGGCTCGAAGGTGCATCTGTTCCTCTCCTTCCACATTGTCCACGACGTGAGCAGCACCATGGAGTCGAAGGCCCGTCGGTAGTTTCTCGGAACGTCCTCACGTGCCCGCAACCACTAATCAACCAATGTGGAGCCTGCCGTGGGGGCACAAACCATCGAGGCCGACCCCTGGAGAGGATGAGGCTCCATACCTGCCCTGCCGAGGGCGCCCGGCGTGAGCGGGTGGTCAATGGTCTCGTCTTCCCCGCAGCAGCACAGACGCACGCGTCGTGCGTTTGCAAGGCATGCCTGGTGGTGTGCGGTCCGAGGGCGCTGTGCGGGCGAGCCGATGAAGAACTTGACCTTTAGCGGCGCCGACGCGGCCCATAGTTCTGTCGCTCCGGCAAGAGAGGTTCTCCGTGGAAGAAAGACTCGTAGGCCGACGGCCGAATATTGTCCGTTGGCCGTCCAGCGCCACACGATCTGATCGGGGCGCCGTCCCGAGCACCACGTCCCGGAGGAGGTCGGATAGAGCTAAACTCATCCACGACGCCGCCGTGCAGGCTCCCTCGTTGTCATGGACCCAACGCAGTCCTGGAGCGCCTCGCGCCTGATCCCTTCCCTTTGGCCGTCCGCGCTGACAGCCCGGGAAGAGGTTCGGCGCGAAGAGGAGATCGCGCCGCCCGGCAACCAATCGTCCGTCGAGCACAGGGCCCGGTGCCGCCCCCCAACCGTCACGAAACCGAGGCCTGGAACATTTGTTGGACGGCCTTCTCGACCGGGATACGGCAGCGCGCCGCGCCGCGCGTCCCGGTCGACCCATCGCCTCCCATAGTCCGAGCCCGCCCGGGCCGGTTGGTGCACAAACCGTTGGCGAGGCCACCATGCATTGGCCCCCACCGGCCGCTCTTTCCCTGCCCACACGAACGCGCGCCTCCGGCTTGTCCACCTCCTCGATGCCCCAGGCCGAGAGGGTGCAGCAGATCGAGACGTGCACTGGGATCGCCGAGAGCGCGTCGTGTGAGCCAAGGTCTTTCTTCCCATCTTCGTGAGGAGGTCCGCCATCCACGTGGGTATCCGGGCGGCCACCTTGTCGATGATACGTTGCTCCTCCGCTCGGGACAGCCTCGTGAGGGTGAGTGGTGCCCCAAGGTAAGTCACCGGGAAATCCTCACGCTTGCAGGGGAACACCTCCCGGACAGCCTCAATCTCTCGGTTCGAGCATCGGATGGGCGTGAGGACACATTTATCAACGTTAAATGGGCGAGTCCGGAGGCTCCCGCGAAGAGCTCGAGGATGCGCCTGATGCAGACGAAGTCCGTGACCTTTGGGGACAGGAGAATGACGAGGTCATCCACGTAGAGGGAGCAGCGGCAGCTGGCGACCTGTCCGCGCAGTGGCCGCAGCATGCCAGCTGCGTCGGCCCCGCGATCAGCGCATTCAGGACCTCCATGACGATGTTGAAGAGGAACGGGGACAAGGGGTCTCCTTGGCGTAGCCCCCGGCGTGGCAGATGCGGGGCGCCCGAAGTCGGCCATTGACAAGCACCTTGGTGCTGGGCCGAGGAAAGCATGGCTGACACCCACACGATCCAACGCGTGGGAACCCGCTGTGCCTTAGGACCTCCAGGAGAAAGGGCCATGCCACCGAGTCGAAGGCCTTGGCGAGGTCGACCTTGAGCAGCATCATTGGCACCCGTCTGGCGTACAACCATCGGCAGGCTAGCTGCACAGTGCGGAAGTCTCGTGTATGCGGCGACCCTTGATGAAGGCGGATTGGTTGGTCCTGACGAGCTCCGGGAGACGCGGCGCGAGTCGCAGGGCGAGGGTCTTGGCAAACAACTTCCCCACGGAGTGTATAAGGCTGATGGGTCGGTAGTCCTTTAGCCCCCGGGTCTGCCCGGCTTTGGGAGCAATACCATCGGGCGCCGTTGAGGAGGTAGAAGCTCAAGTCAAGCTCCCACAACGCTGGAAGACCCTTAGGATGTCGGCGCCGATGACCGGCCAAAGCCGCCCGATAGAATGCCGAGGTGAATTGTCGGGGGCCGGCGCACGGTCAAGGGGCGATTCCTTGATGGCCCTGCGCACCTCCTCCTCAGAGAAAGGTTGGTCTAGCTCGGAGAGGTCGAGGCGCGGTAGATCAAGCAAGCTCAAGTCAATGCGGTGGCTGCGGGTAAACGGGGTGCCGAGCAAGCTATTGTAGTAGGAGTAGACCAGTCCTGCCTTGGCTTCCTCCTCCGTGAATGTCTGGCCGTTGTCGACGATGGCAAGGAGGTAGTTCTTTTTCCATCGGTGGCATGCCTAGAGGTGGAAGAATTTTGTGCATGCGTCGTACTCGAAGGTACTTGGTGCGTGCCCGCCGTGCCATTGTCCGTTCTACACGAGGCAAGCCCCTGGGACATGGCCTTGACCTCACGGTAGAGCTCGAGCTCCCCGGGCGACAACTATCTCGTCTCTTGCGCCACGTCGAAGCCGTAGGTGACTACCCGCCACGGCAAGTTGCGGCCCGATATCTCCCACAAAGGTGGACTTCCAACTCGGAGGGATTTTGCGAGCACCGCGGCCTTGATGTCCACCGCCTCGCATCCACGTGGAGGAACGTCGGTCCCCGGCATCCGCCACCACCTCTAGGAACTCGTCCCTCCGTATGAGGTATTCATCAAAGCGGAAGCGCGGACAGCCCCATGGCTCACAGTCGAGCACAAGGAGTAGGGGAGCGTGGTCGGAGCAAATGGGAGAGAGGCAACAAGATCTCGGTGATATGGGAATAGCGTGATCCAGCCCTCCGTGACGAACGCTTGGTCCAGTCGCTCCAACGTTGGCGTGTCCTGGCCATTGGACCAAGTGAAGTTCTGCCCCGAGGTGAACCTCATGCAAGAGCAGATCGTCCGGACAAAGACGGAATCGAGTCATCGGCGAGCGGTGGAGGCGTCCCGTGTTCTTGTCGGCAGCCTTGATAAATCAAATTGAAGTCGCCCAACACAACCCACCCCACCGGCGAAGCGCGGCGTCCCCTGAGCTCCTGCGGGAAGGCGGCTTGTCCGCCCGGTGGATGGCCCATACACATTGGTAAGGCACGAGCGCCGCCGATGCGGGCGCCGCCCGAGCGTGATGGTGACCGAGAATTGGCGCACACAAGGCGGCGACACTGACCAAACATCTCGGTGCCGGAGATCGAAGCTCGCCCCGCCCGTACCCACGAAGACAAAGCAGCATAGTGAAATCGGCCCCTACTACATCATTGTTCATCGATACATCAAAGTTCGCGATCTTCGTCTCCTGAAGACAAACGATCGACGGCCTGTGCCTGACACAAACTGATCTAACAGCATCCCTCCGTGCGCGGTTGTTGAGTCCCCGCACATTCCACACAAGCACATGATTGTTACTCATTGGGGAAACTTATTTTGCGACTAGGGGTACACGCCCTCCAGGGAGCGGGCAGCGCCACGCCCTCCTCGCCCGGCGCCGGTTGTATGGGAACAGGTTGCGCCGCGACTTCGCTTGTGCACAGAACTGACCCGCGAAGTGCCCGAGGAAGTGTGTGGCCACAAGCGTCGTCCGGAGTGGTCGAAACACGGCAGTCCGGATGGTTCTCCCATTTGTTCAAGAAGACCCTCGAGCCCTCCTCTCGGGGACGGGGTCTCGAAAGGTGGACAACGTGAGCCAGACCGGTGCTCCGGCGAGGCACCCCAGAGTCCGGCACCTTGGACAGTCGTACACGTGGTGGTGAGGAGAGGATCGGCTCCTGGAGCGGCAACTTGAAGGATTCAATGAACGATTCCACCGCCGCAAGGTCAGGGGAGCCTGCCGGGGTGGATTGCGCTCCCTGCGGTAGGGGGCGGACGGCTCGGTGAGGCCGTGGGTGGGTGCAGCGGCGACGGTGGGGGAGATGCATGGCGAGCCCACGGGAGGAGCGGCGGGTCGCTGTGTGTCTGCGGCCTCAGGCTCCCCATGGGACAGCCGGCCCGGGCGGCGCAGTCCGATGGTGGCGCGGCTGGGCCGCGTACTCCGGCGGCGATGAGTCCGACCACCAGTCCATCTCGCGGGTCCTCGGCGGCAAATGGCGTCGCCGTGCTGCGCCCTCCGTGCAGCAACTGTAGGCGCAATGTCGAGGAATCGCGCCCGGCGGCCCCGTGGGGGATCGCATCCTCATAGGTAACAGCGAGGCGATGCGGGTCGGGGCCCGGTGGAGCAGCAGGTTCGCCGGCGAGCAGCGGCCCAATGGCGTCGAAGGAGCCACTCTATGTCTTGTGGATGCCGGCGTGGCGCGCCACATATCTGGCAGCCCCAGCAGCGAGGGTGCGACCTGGCGGTCCACCTGCCCGGTTATTCCCCGTCTCCAATCGGTGAGGATGAGTCGGGGGGGGAACCGAAGGCTGTCGGGCGGTGAAACAGCGTGTGGGGGGCCCGAGGGCCGGCGCCTCGCAGGTGATCCGACCCACCAAAACCGACATCGGCCGCGGCGGTGATCGTCCACACCGGAGCGCCCCCATCACGTCGGGGATCCCGCCCCCAACCTGATGTGGCACGAGAGCGTGCCCAGGCTGCCCGTCCTCAACCTGGCCATCCGCCGCGCCAAGGGATTCGTCAGCATGGTCATCGTTGTCGTTGGCGTCGTGGACGGGAGGAGTTTGGCGGCGTCGAAGTCTTGGTATGCGATGAGCCCGATACGGACAAAGTAGTGCAAGCCGTGGAGTAGTTCATTACCATCCTGCTGAACTAGCACCCGCGCCTCTGGGAGGAAGATGAGCTTCTGTTGATCAATGAAGCTTGGGTGCTTGCACCATGCCATGATGAAGTACTCCTTGTCATCGTCATCCGGCGTGTCACGAAGGTGGGGTGCCTCCTGAATCATTGCGCAGGTGTCTCCCAGAACCACTTGGGCCACCTCCACACTCCGTGCATGTAGTGGCAGGCGCTTGATCGCAAGTAGCACCTTGAACTTGAAGCTCCGTACCGGCGTTGGCGTCGCGGCGCACCCACGGCTTCCTGGTGAGGGGGGTTAGGAGACCGGTGGGCTGGTGAGCCATGACGCGCTCCCGATCGTCCCTGTGGCGGAAGTGGATAGCGAAATCCTCTGGTTCATGTGCACGGACGGACACCTCATTGGCCATGATCCCGCATTGGGCGTTGAGGAGGTCGTAGATCATCATGGAGGTCACCACAGGTCGCGTGCCAACGATGGTGGCGAGGAGGGAGCACTGGTGCAGCTGATCCTCCCTGGCCTGAACCGCCGCCGATCGAGGGACGACCACCAGTTTGGTCACCGGACGGCCACGGCAGGCTTGTTTCCTCGGCCACCATAGAAGAGGTCTCGGCTCATCCACCCGCGGCGGGGAGGGTGGTGGGGAGGGGGGTGGAGGCGGTGACCGGTGTGCTCCCCACGGCCCCAAATTCCCCGGAGGAAACCTCTGGGGACTCTGGGCGGCAGCCGGCGAGCCAGAACGCCGGCGTCGTCAGAATCGGCCGGCGGGGCATGCCGTGGGGGAGCTCCCGCCCCCCTTCGAGGAGCTGCTGGAGACAGGGTGCCCCCGAGCGCGCATCACCGGAGGCCTGCCGGCTGTCGAACCACACGTGAAGAACCGGCCCCGGTGATCGTGATCGCTTGGAGCCCGCCGGCACGCGGCCGTGGGCGGGACGCCGCGCGGTGGCCCTCCTAGAAGCAAGACAAGCATCGACTTGGGAAGGAGCGGTGCGCCTGGCATGGCCCTCCCACGAGGCGGTTGAAGCACAACCCCCGCAGCTCCGGTGGCACCGCCCGTCGCGGCGGCCGGCCTTCCTGGCTGCTGACGGGGAAAGAAGCCGTCGCCATCCGGTGGACCCGTGCCCCCACGCGGATGCGCCGGGCGCCCGTCTGGGCGAAGTCGGCCAGAAGAGCGAGCGTTGCACGGAGGCCGGCGAAGTCGATCATATACGGCGGCATCGGCGCCCTGCTGCTGACCTGCGTTGCCAGCCCCCATGGGGCGGTCATGGGTGGGCGGCGTGCGGTGGCTCCGTGGAGCCGGTAGGCCTGCTGGCGGCGGCGAGGAGTCGCGTCGTTCCTCGAGCGGGCGAGACCGGCGGTACACCTGACGAACGCCGCCATGAACCCGATGAAAGAATTCTTGTGGCGCCGCCGCTTCCTCCGTGGTCCGCCTCCCCGCTCGAGCAGAGGCGGCCTTGCGGCCGGCCACCGCTCAAGTGGGAAGCGGCGTGTTGTCAGCGTCGGTCCGAGAGGTCCTCCCAGCCATCGAGATCGGCTGCCGCCGGAGCCAGCGTGAAGGCCGGGGACAGTTCCGACAGCGGCGGAACCCCCGCCGCACCCCATGGCGGTTGGGGGGGCGAGATCCCCGCCATCCGAACGCCTCGCGGCGGCCTCCTCGTCGATGTCACGGTGCCGCCGCGGGATCGGGCGGACGGGCAGCAGCGGTGAGACGGAGCTCCTCCTCCTCCACTTCATCATCCCAAGACTTCCGGCGGGAGGGCGAGCCCTCCCGCATGGCTAGCGCGGCGGTTGGGCTCCGATCCGGTCCAAACCAGATCCGTGAGCCGGATGCGCTTAGGGTGGGCGGATCCGCGGGGGAGAAGCGGTGAGAGCGCAGATCCGAAGGGGAGGGGCGGGCTAGCACTCGGGAGCGGGGGGGGGGGGGGGGGGGGGATGCCGGGGTTGGTGGTGCGGCGGCGGCGGCGGCGCTGGTGGGGAGAGTCGCCGCGAGTCGCCCTTTACCTCCTTACCTCTCCTCTGCGCATCTGATAATTCATTTTGTCCAGTAGTCGTCTCTGGCGTACGAAGCAAGCTATATAGTCACGTGCAATCGAGGAGGATATATAATTATATATATACATGCATATGAACCCGACAGTGCATCTAACCCACATCTCTACTGATGATGAAATCCTTATATATATAGTTACATGTCCCGGCTTCTTACTTCTTTTCATCTCTTGTTATCTACCTCAGAATACACAAATGACTCAAGCATGCGTCTTTTGATACATTTATTGATTCGACGTGATGGGAATTTTGGAATTTCAAACCAAATTCCGGTGATCTAAACATAGCCATAGTAATGTGCACTCAAGGAGGATATGACCCCGGCAGTCCATCTAACCCACATCTCTACTGATGAAGAAATCCTTATATATATAGTTACATGTCCTTGCTTCTTTTTACTTCTGATCATCTCTTGATATCTACCTACACAAATGACTCATGCATACCTGTTGCAATGCTACAACAGACAATAATATCAAAATTGAGTACTTATTTGCAATGAGAAATGCATCTTTTGTTATGAACGATAAATGTGTGTGGTATGATCCCCACCTGAATAACGTTTATTTATATGTACCTATCTATATGTACTATTAACAAGCCAAAATTTCTCACCAATTCTTTTGGTCCGTGTCTGCTTTACTATCCATATAAAGTGGCGAGTCTCACTACTACAAAAAAAAAGGAGACAGCTAATTATATTCATGAACGAGGCAGTCACAAAAAGTACTTGTCTCCCATGATATCAGAAGATTTCTGTAGAGGAGATTGTTATATTATGATGACAGCCAAAAACTGCTGGTCTCTCAATATGTTGATTTAGAGAAATGGGCCTCTTAAGAGGTCTATCTCTAAAAATGGCCATTTCTGACATGGGCAGGTGCGGGCATGTCTCAATATACGAGCTAGAGGTTCTGAAAGCCCAATATGAAATATCAATATATAAGCACAAAGTTAGTGTTCCACCACCACCAGCCCCTCTCTTCTCTCAGCTTGAGACAGCTGTGTGGATACTGTAGCATAGTTGCAGTGCAGCTGCAAAACTTGACAGTCCCAAATGCCGGCCACACACGCTGATATGGACCTTTATGGTACTCATAATTTTCTACAAGGAGGATCACTGCCAGAAGTTGGCACTGGTGTCCAGCCAGTACCTAGCAGCTTCATATGTCAAGGTTCATGTCTACGGCTTCATTGCACTCTGAAGGTGACTAAACAAGAAGAGCGGATTCCGGACACATCCTATTCTCCAAAGGTTTTTTTTTCTGTGTGCATGATTTAGATCGACTCCATGCCTGGGTTTTTCTCATTTCTGTTACGGGTGCGCTCGCAGTGCCACCTAGTAGTAGCTAAAATATATATGAGGGAGATGTCAAGGGAAATGGGGCTACTGACTTTATAGTGAAGTATAAGAGGTAGCGCTAACCGGGTTATACATATTCAGTCACAAGCAGGGGGTGGTTGATGTGGCGTCCTATTCTCTCTGTGCATTAACCACATACCTAACCTGCAATACAAAGACTAATCTCATCTATCCCATCTTCAATGGACGCGTACAAATAATATGTAGACTCTGACTGCTGTGTGTGGTCGAGAAAGGCCCACCGGTTTACTACGCAAGGTATAGTGTTGTGGGCTCAAGGAAGGAGATATATACGTTACCCCTGACAGTCCATTTGACTCACATCTCCACTGATGCAGAAATGAGAAATCCTTACATAGTTACATGTCCCTGCTTCTCAATTAATTCTGTTCTTGTCTGTTATCTACCTTTTTTTTTAGGAAATTGTCTATTATCTACCTGAGAATACATACCTGACTCATGCATACCTGTTGCAATGCTAGAGAACAGATAAATGTTGTCATGGTCCCGTGTTTATTCACAATGAGAAATGTATCTTTTTTTATGAACGCTAAAGGGTGGGGTGGGATGATCACCACCTGAATTACATCTGTATCAATCTATACATAATATTGTAAAACTAAAATATTTCTCCCATTTTTTTAGTCCGCCTTTGCTTAACTATACCCGTCTCCAAAATGTATACATTAGGAGACAGCTAATTTTGTTAACGAGTCAGTCACAAAATGCACCATTCTCCAAAATACCCAACAATTTTTGAAGGATTGATGTGGCAGCCCTTGCAGGAGTCAAAATCCATGGTGGCAGGTTGCAGCCATGGGCACCCAGTCTCAAGATACGTCATGTCACTCTCTTCGTAGATGACCTGTGGTACAAACTCATCAACATGTGTTGTACAAACTCAATTCGATTACATAACTCCTTCCTCCTTGCTTTCATTAATTACACTGGTAGCTTTGGGCATAATCCTTTCAGTTATTGATACAACTTTGGCTGCAGCTAGATAGCTATGTGCAGAGAAAGATAAGATCCAACACAAGTTGTATTGATCAGTGGTGTGTTACATATATACGATGTACATCGCAGCAATGCGCGGGCTAACTGCTCAAGGGAGCGAGCGTCGTGGCTAGACTATGTATGGGCGTGGCCAAGATTGTGGGCACCGGTGTCGTGGCCTTTGACATGGTCGTTGCGCAGTTGGCGGAGTATTCTCCAACACTTGGACAAATGCCACAGGTGCAGCTATGGAGATCCGTACTGAACTTTTGTGTCTTTCGGCTTCATGCGTAATTGACTTTTGTGCAAGCGCATCCATGAGCCCATAGTGTTTCAACTGAACAGATGTCTAATGGTAGAAATGTGAAGAGCAGATTCCTGACACTTCCTATTCCCAAAGATTGTTGTCGTGCATGCTTTAGGTTGACTACTAGCAATGCTTGCTCATTGCTACTATGTGTGAACAGTATGGGGCTCCTTGGTAGTTTATATGGGAACATGATAGGAAGGAGTTTAGTTTGAATGTATAATATATCACATAGATTGAAGTATTGAGGTAGTGCTAGCTGTCAAGGCTATATCAATAACAAGGCACGGGTGGTTGGTGTGGCTCCCTATTCTCTCCATGCATTAACCACCTGATATCCTGTAGTACAAAGATTGATCTGACCATGAATGTTCCTCCATACATTTTTTTTTTTGAGGAATTCAGTGGGGAAAATTCCCCACTTAATCTTTTTCATTAAGAGAATAACAGAGTTCAGTACAGGAGCACGAGTAGTGCTTAAAATAAACAACTTTGGAGCACCACAGGCTCAAAATAGAAAACAAAATACATCAGGGGATATTCTCCAACCACAATTTCAAAGGACCAGCAAGTCCTGGTTTGGCCTTGATGCAAATCAAGCCAATTTGCTCTCTCTGAAATGAGCCCTCCATCTGGCATAAGTGCAGGGTTTTCCATCAAAAATCAACTCATTCCTCAAACACCGGATAGACCAACAGGCAGTAATAACGATTTCTCTGAAGAAGACTTGATAAAAAACCAACCTTGCTTGAATAACCATATCTAAAGGTGGCAAAGACTGATCCCAATGTATTCCCAAGACAATCCAACAGGCTTGGCTAAAAGGACAGTCAAAGAACTGATGTTCTATGGTCTCATCTCCAGAAGAATTGCATATGGCACAAGAATAACTGGGGAGAAACATGTTTTTTCTTTTGAGCATACCTCTGGTATTAAGCCTGTCCTTAAGCAGAAGCCAAAAGAAAAACTTGTGTTTACCTAGGTTTGATCCTGCCCACATCCACTTGAAGAGGGGGGAAGCTTCTTGATGACCCATCAGGATATTATAAGCTTTTTTGGATGAGAAGACATTAGAGTTCCAGATGTACCACCACTGATCCTTTTCTTCTGAGTCAAAGTTTAGGTTGTTCAAGAGTTCTTCAAGCAGAATCAGTTCATCAGAAGCCTGAGTGGAGAGTGGCAGGAAGAAGTTTCTATCCAGTTCATTATTGACAAAGTAACTGAAAGAGCACTTTTTCTTTTTAGCAAAAGAATACAATCTTGGAAACTTGGCACTCAAACAAGAATCACTCCACAGGTCTGACCAAAAAAGGATAGAGGTACCAGCTTCTGGTTTGCAAGTAGAGATTCTCCTAAATTCAGGACAAAGTTTAAGTATATCTTTCCACCAAAAGGAACCAATTGCTCTTCTTGCATGAGGAGGAGTATTATGGTTAGCATATAATTTATCCCAAGTAAGATTGACCCAAGGGATATCAGCATGATTGTAAAACTTGTCAAGGAACTTCATAAGCAAAGCTTTATTCTGAGTTTCAATATCAATGATGCCTAAACCTCCTTCCTCCTTGGATCTACAAGCAGGAGGCCAAGCTGCAAGACATTTACCTTTCCTATTAATGTCCCCTCCACTCCAAAGACCATGTTTCCTATATCTATCCACTTGATTAATAACAGGTGGTGGAAAGAGCAGGGTACACATAAAATAGGTAGGAATTGCCGATAAAAACAGAGTTAACCATAATAAGTTTACCGAGATAAGACAAAGATTTTACTGAACCCAAGTGTTCTTGCTTTAATTCTCTGAATAATCGGAGCAAAATCTTCAGCCAGAAGGTTTAAAGGTACTCGGAGGAAGGCCCGGATAAGTGAAAGGCATTGTTTCAGTTTGTTGCAACCAAAAGTTCTTGACAAATGAAGCGGTTTCTCCTCACTCGACATTAATTGGAACCATGAAGGATTTTTTAAAATTAACATGCAACCCGCTTGAATCAGAAAAAGGATCTCAAATGACATTTCGTGAGTGAATAAAACACTTGCATCGGCAGGAAGAACTAAGAGGGTATCATCTCGCATACTTTGAATTATAGGAACGTCAAACCCAAAGTTATCACCGACCGGATGCTTAAGCAAACCCATCCCCCATGCTTTGTTGATGATGGATTGTAAAAGGTCAGCAGCCAAGGCAAAGAGAAGAGGGGAGAGAGGGTCCCCTTGCCTAAGCCCTCTCAGACATTTGAAAACTTTTCCTGGCACTCCATTTAGCAAGACAGAAGAGGTACCTGAATTAAGAATCCTTTCTATCCAATTAATCCATTTTTCAGGAAAACCTTTGAACTTCATAATGTCTAGAATACATTGATGCTCCACTTTGTCGAATGCTTTCTCAAAATCCAATTTCGGGATAACTATTTCTTTCTTTGAATGATGGC
Organism: Hyparrhenia diplandra; assembly: GCA_015847255.1. Lineage (NCBI taxonomy): Eukaryota > Viridiplantae > Streptophyta > Magnoliopsida > Poales > Poaceae > Hyparrhenia > Hyparrhenia diplandra. The sequence continues at coordinate 387,404 of JADLZK010010699.1, read as the reverse complement.
AAATATGCAGAAACTGATAAGCCCAAGCTAGGCAGTCCTGGATGGTTCTTCCCCTAATGAAACCATACTTGATTAACATGGACTAGGGAAGTCATGACATTCTGCAGCCTAGCAGAGAGAATTTTGTCAAACATTTGAGGGAATTATTGAGCAAGGAGATTGGTCTGTAATCATCAACTCTAACAGGATTGGCTTTCTTTGGAATCAAAGTGATATAAGAATCATTCAAACACTTGAATATCCATCTCTCGTACAGCAGAAGTCTTTCAAAAATCTTATAAAATCCTCTTTGATGATAGACCAACATTTTTTAATAAAAAATCCATTAAAACCATCTGGCCCAGGGGCATGATTGATAGGAAGTGCCTTAATTACTGCTTCAATCTCTGCATTTGTGAAGTCATCACCCAAGCTAACAAGTTCCTCTTCACAATTCGGATTAGGTTGCTCAAATCAAAGGATATCCCATTAAATTCGGACACTCCCATTCTAGCCTTATAAGAGGTCCACAGAGAGCAGCTTTTTCGATTATGGTCACTTAAAAGAACATCATCATCCAATAATAAGCTACCAATATGTCTTTTTATATTGCTTTGAGATGCTTGTGGCATGAAAAAGGCAGTATTCTCATCTCCCAAAGTAACCCATCTAACTGTGTTTCTCTGTTTCCGGTAGATTCTTTTTATCCTCAAGGAGCTTGGAGAGATGATCTTTGACCGAGATCTAAGGGAAATTTCTAGGCCATTCGAGGCCTTTGATCTTCAAGACCATCCAAGAATAGAAGAACCCAATTACAGTTATGAATGAGCTTGTTCAGATTAGAAAGATTTTTACTCCACTTTCTCAACCCGATCTAACTTGTTTGAACTTACCGGACAAAGTTTTGGCAGCATTTGCAAAAAAGCACAAGAATTCCAATGAAGATCTACTGTCTCTAGGAAGCCCGGATGATTGACCCAATAATTTTCAAACCTGAACCTGTTGCTCTAGGAATTTTATCGCTTATGTTAACCACAAAGGGAATGTGGTCTCAAAACAGTTTGCTGAGGGGCTGTACTGTAGTGGTTGGATAGGAAAGGCCCCAACCATCAGAGACAAAAACCCAATCCAATTTGACTAAAAGGGGGTCAGATTGCATATTACTCCAAGTGAATTGTCTCCCACTAAAAGGAACATCTCGATAAGTTTAGATCTGAAATAGTATCATTGAATAACTGCATTTCGATTGATTTCCACCTGGTTTATTTCTATCCTCTTGACTCCGATATAAATTGAAATCACCAGTAAGGATCCAGTCTTCAAAGTTTGAAGTATCTAAATTCAAGAGCCAAGTGATAAATGCCATTTTCCCAGTTGAGTGAGAGGGACCATAAATATTGGAAAGATGAAATGAACTGTTATCCCGAGGCAAGAAACCTTTAGAGTGATTGCAAAGGGGTTGCAGTCCACTACTAAGCAATCATAGAGATTGTTGTTCCAAACACATAGCAAGCCACCCGAGGCACCCACTGATGGGAAGAAGGCAAATTTATCCAATTGCTTAGGACAGAAATTTCTAATGTACCTCAAATCAAAACATTCCCTTTTGGTTTCTTGTATACGCATCGGGTTGCTAGAACTCTCCTTAATTTTATCCCTGATGGCATCCCATTTTTCTTGCGAGTTAATCCCTCTAACATTCCACGTTAGGACAGAGTGAAATCTGTTGTTATTCTTTGGAAACCATAACAAAGGAAGGACAGGAACATATCACACAATGATCGCTCCACAAAGAAAAAAACCCAAAGGGAAGGAGGTATAAATCAACGATCAACAGAGAAATAAGTGAACAAACTAATGATTAATAGAGATAACGAAAACTTGTTCACAAACTTGGTCACAGACTTGCACCAAACTTCTAAGCCAGGAGCAAACTTAAACCCCAGGGTTCTCAACACACTGAACAAAAGAAAATTATTAAACCCGCCGCAGTGGGGTACCAAGCACTCGTTCTAGGAGAAACAAAAGATAAGACTCGCAACGCCATCAGAAAGCGCGTTGCACTAACACCCACTCCTCCTTTAGTCGATGTCCACATTGTTGTCCTTCTCTAGGATGGCAGCAGAGACAACCGCAGGTTGAATCGGAGAAAGCCCGGCTATACCACGCACAGCATCATCTTCATTGAGGAAAGGAGCCACTTGAGTCTTCTCAGCAGGGATCATAGCCAGGGGAGTGGGATTCACCAGGTCCTTCTCCATCTGGATGCCTGGTGCTGCAGGAGCTTTTTTCCCACCATTCTTTGCAGCTTGCCTCTTGCTGCGGCGCAAGAACTTGTCATCAAGTTGTTCTGAAAGCTTCCTGGCCCTCCTTTTCCTTGGCGTGAAAGCTCCAGGCATGATTTCCATCAGATCATCCTCATCAAGAGTGTTGGGGTCTCGTGATCCGGGAGGGAGGAGACGGATAATATGAATCAAGGCCCAAGGATCATCAAAATAAGATGGAACAATGATATTCGAATCAATATCCAACAAGGATAGGGCCAAGAAAAAGCTTGACTGGGGGGTTTTTGTTAGAAAACACCATACCTCTTTAGGAATTACCTCAGAGAAAGGTTTGGCCTTCTCTGGTGGCTGAGGAAACAACACCCTTGCAACATTGGAGGACCCACTGGCACCAACAGCAGCAACTGTGGAGGTTAACTTATATCCAGCAACATTCTCAACTGGTACTAATCCCCTCTGAATTAATGTATCATCAGCAGACACAACAAGAATCTTCTCGGAACAGGAGCCTTTGTGAGATCAGCAGGACCAGCTACACCAGAGACAACAGAACCCGGAGTAATGTGATTGACTAAAACAAAGAAAAGAAGCCGTTGAACCGGGTTCTAGGTGCAAGAGAAGGAACAAATCTGTCAGAGAATTGCAAGATCGGGATCTCACCAAACAGGAATGTCCTCTCGCAAAGAAAGCTCTTATCGCCTCCAAGTTGGGATCAACTCCATTTTCATCATCCACGGCAGCTTGATCAACCCCCATCCGATACGGATCTTCATCATGAACACCATGAGGTTCACCACCACCTATCCGGTTCAGTCAAAGTTGTTGGAACCCATGGGAGCGACATTGGATCCTCGCTGAAGAACAGGGGCCCATCCAACCCGGAGCTTGTGGGGAACCGGATGATAAGGACCATGCAGAACAAATGCTTCCTCATTTGGTAACTCAACCAAATTGTTAAGCTTCAACAAAAACACGCCAGCTAGCCCAAGATCTACCCCCTTGTAGGCGAGGCCAAGATTAACTTTGACAAAGTCCGAATCTTCACCGGATCATTGAGGTAAACTTTGCGGATAATACGAGCAAGACTACCGGATGGATGCACGTGAGTCAAAATACCAAAACCGAGAGATCGTGGTAGCAATATTTCTCATGCTACGTAAATCCTCGTTGAACCCTAACAATGCGTAATCCGGGCTTCTCTATCAAGATCAAATGCTCTAGCATTATCGATTCATCATGCTTAACAAAGTACATCCGGTAATCCCCACTAAACCGGAAAAACAGACCAAGGAACCTTTCTCTTTCCAATGCACTAGCGAACCCGATGTAGGCCTGGCCTAAAGAACAAGGATAAACTCCAAGGACATGAACTTGGTGTACCTCGAGGAACCAGGGAGCGGAGGGCTTGGGCCATCGGTTCGAACTCTTCCGCAAAGAACAGGTGGAGTCATCTTGACTATCGCGAGATCTTCATTGCTGAGCGTGTAGCAACCAGCCACAAAAAACTTCTTGCCGAAGGGGAGGACGAGGAGGGCGATCAACCAACCGGAAGCCCCCGGACGGATGAGGAACCGGATCCACGGCGAAGTTCGCCATCGAGTCGCCGAGGAAGAGGGTTTTCTCGGGGTTTGCAATCAGATGGGTTTGGAGACGGCAGATTGGAGGAGGAATCGAGATTTTTCTGATGAGAATTTATACCATGACCCTTCCCATTCTGGTCGTTATCGGCCAAAAAATGTAAAAACCGGCCGATAAATCCGCCGCCTTACTCGGTGCTTTCCCAAACACCGGGCCGCCTATGTCCATAATTGAAGCAAGCCCGACAACGAATGCGAGGAACAAGCGTCTCTCGAATGGCCATGGGCCAAACATTTGCCACAAAAACGGGAGGCGCCCGTAAAATATCGTGGTCCAAGTCCAAGGTGGGCTTTGATGGAAATTTTTAAATTTGAAATTGGATCTCCCAACTTGATGGCGTTAGCACCAAGAAGATGGCCCCAAGAACTCGCCACCTTTTTTCGCTTCTTCAAAAGAATTTGAAATGGGAGGAGGGGAGACACCAGATTTACTATGAAAGATAATGGGTTTGGTGAAATGATCATAGTAATCGGAAGGATAACTGATCCTCCGAAGACACTCTTTCTTTTTTGATTTTGCTAACTGATTTGACCGCATCCACAAAGGATTTGGGAAAAATCTTGTTCTTGGGAGGTTTGGGATTACCCACCGTAGTCCAAGAATCCAACTCTAGCTTGTTCCAAATATCAAATTCCCTCTTCCAATTTGGGCCCCCATCACCCCAAAGAGAGAGAAGAACACAGAGAAAGATTTGCAAGAGAAACTTTTCAATTTGTAAATGAAAATGCCCACTTGTTTGCACGAAATGTAAAAATTTGAACATCCATTCAGACAGATGAAGCACTTGGAAATCAGAGGCACAACCACCTAGGCAGGCTTGGAGAATGAGACTTACTGATTCTGAGTTGAGACGAATTGCCGATCTTGCGAAACTTGCCACCAGGTGAAAACCTGTATTTGCTCCCCGACAAACGGACAAACTTTCTCGCTTCAGGTTCTGATGAATCAACTGAGATCAAGCCCGGATCAAAGCACAGATCCGAGAGGCCCGCCATACGCCGCGAACGAGAACGATCAGAAGGAAACATGATCACCGTGAGAGACGGAGAGGAAGGACGGTGGAGGAGGGGGGCGGCGGCGGGTGGCGAGAGGAGAGAGCCATCCTGACAGTTCTGGGCAAAATGAACGCTCTGTTGCTTCTAATTCCTTCTTTCCTCCATACATAATCGAGAGCTCATCTTCAAAGCCTACCACTAACAGGTTCCTACCCTACGTATAGTAATGCTGGCTCAAGGGATAATACATGGATGAGCCAACAAGCATGCCTAGTAGCCGCCATTCACAGGCACAAAACTAATATAGGAGACAGACATTTTTATTTACGAAGGCAGACACAAAATACTCGTGTTTCTCCTAAAATACCGGCCTATTGAACTACAGAGACACACAATTAATCTTAATAGAAAATCCAAACATTAGGACCATTTTTGGAGAATATAAAATAGGTGGATCTTAGATGCGGTCCAACAATATGCCATTGATAAGATGCCATTGTCATGGTCCCCTTAATATTCTGTTACAGCTGCCAAGCAGCATACGACTCAACTAGATTGAGCGGCTGACAAAACGTTGATTTGCTTCCTGGGCTGCTTGGTTTTGATGCTTACTCCAATTTAGACAGCTTGTACCGTGACAGTCTGTAGGGTGAGCGCACACCGATGCTGCTAAAACGTGAAAATCATATCTCTTCAATTTCTGCTTCAGCGCACACTCATGTCTGCACACCGATGTTTAGCGCCCACTAGCACACCTTGTTCCTGGCGATCATATCTGTAAGGGAAGAAATGTGAAGAGCAGATTCCAGACACTTCCTATTCCCCAAAGGTTCCTGTTGTGTGCACATGTAGATCGATTCCGAGCCACTACTCGCAGTGCACTTTCTCATTTCTGTTATGGGCGCGCGCATCGACAGTTCCGCCTTGTACTAGCTAACATGTAGTATGTGGGAAGATGACAAGGGAAGGGGGCTACTGACTCTGGATATATAATGTAGTTTGGATATATATTGCTATAGATAACATATATTGAAGTATAAGAGGTTGGGCTATCCGGGTTGTATATATTCAGTAACAAAGCAGGAGCTGCCCAATTCTCACTCCATCCATTAACCGCATACCTAACCCTCAGTACAAAGATTGATCTCATCTTGAAAGGCTGACACATTGCACATATGTGCTGAGTTGGTGGTTACTCTGACTGTCGTATGTACAAGTCGTCGAGAAAGTCCTGCTACTTGTGCCACGCAAGCTATAGTAACGTGCACTCAAGGAGGATATATAATTATATATACATGACCCCGGCAGTCCATTTATAACCCACATCTCTAGTGCTGAAGAAATCCTTATATATAGAGTTACATGTCCCTGCTTCTTACTTCTGTTCATCTCCTGTTATCTACCACAGAATACGCAAAGGACTCATGCATGCCTGTTGCAATGCTACAATAGACATATGAGAATTTACAATGAGAATTGCATCTTTGTTTTATGAACGCTAAGTGTGGGATGATCCCCACCTGAATAACATTTATATGTATCTATATGTAATATTAGAAAGCCAAATTTTTCTCACCAATTTTTGGTCCATCTCTGCTTTGCTATCCATAGAGTGGCGAGTCTCACTACTACAAAAAAAAAAAAAAAAAGGAGCCCGAAGATTTCTGTAGAGGAGATTGTTATGAAGATAGCCAAAAACTATGTTGATTTAGAGAAATGGGCCTCTTGTGAGGTATGTCTATGAAAATGGTTTCCATTTTCTGACGTGTGCAGGTGCGGGTCTATCCCAATATACGAGCTCAAGGTTCTGAAGGATCAATATGAAACATCCATATATAAGCACGAACTTTGTGTTTCAAATTCTTTTTGAAAAAGAAACTAAGCGTGCTATTCTAAATCGAACTAAAGTCAAACTTTCTAGTGCTTATAAATTATTATGGCTTTATCCCTTTAATAGAAAGGAGATAAAACGAGAAATCTTTCCTATCCAATCTTTATAGAATATCATAAAGTTTAAGTGGCAGAATTTTTTTCCACTGTTCCACCACCACCCCTCTCTTCTCGGAGCTATATAACTCTCTTTCTCTCACGATGGTGGCGGCCCTAGCTTCTCTATCTGTTATGGGCGTGGTGCAGGCGATCAGGACAGCAGATGATGCTGGAGGAGATGCCTTTGGCACCAAGGCAGCGAATCGTGTGGCCTCATCGGTATTTCTCGATTTGTTTTTTTTTTGAACAAATCTGCTTTGTCATGGACATGGATTGTACAAATTTAAGAGCTGACAATTCTTTCCTTCTCCCCTTTGCTTCTACTCCTACCACTTTAACTCTTCCTACAGCTCGACACAGCTGGCTGGTGGAGAGATGCAGTGCGGCTGCAGACCATAGCCTGATAGTAAACTGCTCGATGTCTGCTGCTTCATGGGTCAACTTCATGTTGGGTGGAGAAACGAGAAGAGCAGATTCCAGACACTTCCTATTCCGCAAAGGGTTTTTTTTTTTTTTTTTTTTTCTGTGTGCATGATTTTGATTGACTCCATTCCACTACTAGCAGTGTGTGCTTTCTCATTTCTTTTACGGGTGTGCTCGACAGTGCCACCTAGTAGCTAAAAATATATATGAGGAGATGTCGAAGCATGGGGGCTACTGACTCTATATTGAAGTATAAGAGCTGATGTAGGGCTATCCGTGTTATATATACATATTCAGTAACAACAGCAGAGGGTGGTTGATGTGGCACCCAGCAGTAAAAAGACTAAACTCATCTTCAATGGACGTGTAGAAATACTACGTACACTCTGACATCTGTTTGTCGTCCAGACAGGCCCACCAGTTTACTACGCAAGGTACGGCGCTGAAGGCTCAAGGAAGGAGTTATATACGTGACCCCCGGCAGTGCATTTGACTCACATCTCTACTGATGCAGAAATAAAAAAAAAATCCTTACACAGTAGCATGTCCCTGCTTCTCAATTACTTCTGTTCTTCTCTGTTTCCTACCTAAGAATACACAACTGACTCATGGCTACCTGTTGGAATGCTAGAATAGATAAATATTATCATGGTCTCATGTTTATTTGCAGTGAGAAATGTTATCTTTTTTTATGAACGCCAAAGGGTGGGATGGGATGATCCCCACCTGAACATCATTTATATAAATCTATACATCATATTGAAGATCAAAATTTCTCTCCCATTTTTAGGCCGCCTCTGCTTACCCGTCTCCAAAATGTATACATTAGGAGAGAACTAATGTTGTTGCCAGTCACAAATTGTACCATTCTCGAAAAGTACTAAACAAGTTCACAAAATGTACCATTCTCGAAAAGTACTAAACAAGTTTCGGAGGAGATTGTCTTATTTACGAAGACAACAAAAAACCATTCATTTCTCGAAGGTGTTTTATCGAGACCCTAGAGGCCCGATATAGAACATACTCTACCATGCACTTATTGTTCAACCACTACGGACACCTGTATTCTATCAGCTATCTCCCCACTATTCTCTCTCGATGGCAACAGCCCTCTTCCCTCTCTTGTGTTTATGGCGATGGCTTTGAACTTGGTGGAGAGAATGGTGAAAACACCTTTGGCAGCGGCGCGCGAATTATCCTCGATGAGGAAGTGAAGGAGCGATGTGGCAGCCCTTGCAGGACTCATCCATTGTGGCAGGTTGCGGCCATGGGCACACCAGTCTCAATATACGTCATGCCACTCTCCTCGTAGATAACCTGTGGTACAAACTCATCGAGAGTGTGTTACAAAACTCAATCGGTTACAAAACTCCTTGGACATAGCCATCGCAGTTCGTAGAGTATTCTCCAACACTTGGACAAAGGCCACGGGTGCAGCTGTGGAGCTTCATCCATTTCCGGGCATGATGGATCACAGCCTGAGATTCGTACTGAAGTTTTGTAGCATTCGGCTTTATGCGTGATTGAATTTTGTGTAAGCCCAACCATGAGCGCATAGTATTTCAACCGTACAGAAGTCTAATGGTAGAAATGTGAAGAGCAGATTCCTGACACTTCCTATTCCCAAAGATTGTTGTCGTGCATGCTTTAGGTTGACTACTATAGCAATGCTTGCTCATTGCTACTATGCGTGAACAGTTTGGGGCTCCTTGGTAGTTTATATGGGAAGATGATAGGAAGGAGTTTAGTTTGAATATATGATATATAGCACATAGATTGAAGCAGAATTGAGGTAGTGCTGTCAAGGTTATATCAATAACAAGCACGGGTGGTTGGTGTGGCTCCCTATTCTCTCCATGCATTAACCACCTGATATCCTGTAGTACAAAGATTGATCTGACCATGAATGTTCCTCCATACATACTCCTCGAGAGCTCATCTTCAAAGGTTGATGAACTGTTCATATATGTATACCTATGTTACTCAAACTTCCATGTCATCAAAAGCCTACGACTAACAGGTTCCTACCCTACGTATAGTAATGCTGGCTCAAGGGACAATACATGGATGAGCCGCCATTGATAGGCACAAAACTAATATAGGAGACAGACATTTTTATACGGAGGCAGACACAAAATACTCATGTTTCTCCTAAAGTACCGGCCTATTGAACTACAGAGACACGCAGTTAATATTAATAGAAAATCTAAACATTAGGACCATTTTTTGGTAATATATAGTAACAAGCACCTAGCTAGGGTTTACAGTCCACTCCCCAACTCCTAACACCATGCCTCATCTCTTTGGTGGCACTGCTCCCTCAGCACATCCTCTCGTCTCTCCCATGACACGCCTAGATAATACACGTCACAGGTGTTATTAGTGACGCGTTTTCGTTGGAAGAGTCACTGATATATTATTATTAGTGGCGTGTTTTGTTGCTGGCATGGGCAACAACTAATCAGTGATGTTTTTGTTCACGTGCGTCACTAATGTGATTTTTAGTGATGCTTCGGTTTGAGTCACTAGTCAATGTGCCATTGATAAGGTTTTGTTTGCATAGTGGCAGCTTTCATTTGCTACACGTGTCCACTAGCCGCAACCTGACGCGTCGGCGGGCTCGGAAACCCCAGGGCCACCTTCGTTGTTGGTGCGGTTTGTGGTGCCACCCGTGTGCCGCCCCACGGAGAGGACAGGACCATGCATGATCCTGTTCAAACATGGCTTGTAAAACATTTATTTGACCAATATACACAAATGAATTAAATAGCAATAGTGATCATAAAATCTATATCTATACTTGTTAATAGAGCGAGGAAATTTCAGTCCACCAAAATTTTGGTCAACCAATTTTTTTCACCCTTTTTCTATCACCCTTTTTTCTATCCGCATCAGCGGCTTTATGCTAAGAGTTGGAAACGGATACAAAAAACTTGGAGAGATCATAAGAGAAAAGAATCCAAAACTATCACGATTTCAATCAAAAATAAATAGATAGAGTACAATACCAAATCAAAGCCACCAACCATGCAGCAAAAGAATTGAACACAAACACCACTGGGCCCGTCCAGCGATATCCACCCGAGCACGACTGTCGCCACCAGCAGCAGTGGAATCCTGGGTCCCCTAGCTCGCGAGCCGCCGTGAACAAGCCCTCGCCAACTGCCGCTAGGGCCATGAAAACGTCGCGAGCTCCACTGCTGCCGCACGAGCATGGGCTGCTCGAAATCCGCCGCCAAAAGAGGAATCTTGGGCACCTGGCCAGCCGCGGGGGGACGGGACGTCGGCCCGCGACTATGCCGAGTGCCACAAGGAGCGCCACGGGGCCAAGGAGCGTCGAAGGCATGTTCGCCGCTGTCGCTGGGAGGCGAGGCCGAACCCATAGCCGCGCTCGACACCGGGCTGCTGTCGAGCACCGCTTGCGGCTAGCCACCCAAGGCCTCGCAACCAAGGCTGCACTTGCCCAGCGCCGCTACCGAGATGATGACGGTACCATTTTGTCGATTGCTGCTCGCCGCAGCCACTGGCCACGCCGGAGCTCGCCTCACGCCGCCACCCCGCCCTGCCACTCGTCTCTGCCAAGCCGAGTTGTGCCCCTTTAGGACGAAAACAAAAACTTCAAAAAATGAAACAAAAATTATGGCCCTTCAAGTTTTTTTTTTTCTCGAACACGCAAACGATTTGAGCGTCTTGTGTATTAAACAAGTCAAACAATTTCAAACAGTTGAAAGATACAACGACGCGTCATGAATGACGCACTAGGTGGGAAAACAATTATACAACTAGCTCTGCCCTCCCTAGCAGAAAGAAGTCAAACACAATTACTCGCTAAATAAACAACCTAGTCATCAACGTCGATCGGACGCGGCGGCCCAAGCGCCGCCTCGTCCGCCTCAAGTTTGAATCAGTGGTACTGATTTTGCTAGTTATATTTATAAAGGAAACTATATAGAAACATTAAGCTAACAGGTTTTGAAGGCTAAGGGTTGAGAGTAGACAAAATTGGGCCGTCCGGACACCCAGTCCCAAGCAAATTCGGTTACAGCTTCGTTGGGGGAAAACATTCGATGGGCCATGGGCGCACAGTGCGGCCCCCAGCCGGATTCCTGACCATCTCAACTACTAGATATGTCCCGTCCGTGGTCCGCCGCCCCTACGATCGGATCTATCGTCGCCGAGCTCAGGGTCCAGGGACGAGGAGAGATGGCGTTCGTACAGGATCTCCCGGACGACCTCGTCGCCAACATCCTGCGCCGCCTCTCGCCGTGCAGTCTTGCTGTGTCCCGCTGCGCCTGCAGGGCATGGCGTGACCTCGTCGACGACCGGTGGCTGCTGTGTGTGGACTTGCTGCCGCGCACCGTTGGCGGCATTTTCTTGAACTACTACGAGTGCGACTGGGGTTCGGTGAAGTCGTGGACCACTGCAACGCCTCTTGCTGTGCCAAGATAACTCTGGTGAGAATGACCATGTCTATGTCGCTAACCCTGCCACGAGGCAGTGGGCACGGCTGCCGCTGCCGCAGCCGCAGCAATAGATGAGCAAGCATGGATATAACCAAACCCAATGCCCCGTGTACGATCCCATTGTGTCACCGCATTACCATGTGTTTTTGATTGGTTCTTCCCTCGATCAGGAAGATCAGCACAAGTCTGCGCTGCAAGTATATGTATATTCATCAGAAACTGGGTGGTGGGAGGAGAGGTGGTTTGTTCCGAAAGCCATCTAGTAGGGATACGGACGACCATTGCTGTTGATGTGAAGAAACCCAAAGTCTATTGTCAAGGAAAGTTGTACCTTCTCTGCAAAAACGGTTTTATTCTGAGGTAGATATTTCATGGGAATGCATTCTTAGTTTTCTTGGTGTATAGTTATATATATACTGACACTCTTCAATTTACATGCTAACCTCTTAGCTTTTGTCACTGATTTTTTTTTTGTCCTGTTGAAGGATATCCATCCCAACTGCAGTTTACACATTGATCCCAACCCCAGGATATGGGTTTCATGGATCCTTTGGGCAATTGGGAAGATCAGAGAAGGGGGTATATTGTGCATTGATATATGACTTTCATGGACTTCGTATTTTTCTCCTCAATGAATCATGTGGTCAAACGGTGTGGGAAATGCAGCACAGTGTTCATCTCGAGACCTTTGCACTTAAATTGCATGCGCGTGATGTACCAAATGGACCCTGGATATTAGAGGATATCAACTATTACAAAGAGGGTCATAAGCATAGAGAGGTTGTGGAAGATAAATTTGAATGGAACTCTGACGATGATAATGTTCTCAGCACTGAAGATATGGTTGAAGGGAGTTATTCAGGACATATGAGTTTGCTCGGATTTCATCCTTACAAAGAGGTCATCTTCTTGAATGCATCTTTGTCTAGAGCAGTAGCCTATCATTGGAAAACATCAAGGTTTCAGGATTTGGGCAACATATGTCCAACAGATTACTGTCGCCTCGCTGGCATGTTTGCTGGTATTGAAACCTCTTTCATATACACACCTTGCTGGATGGAGGATTTCCCACAAAATAGTTTGGAAGCGCCAACTGAAGACTAGCGCAGTGTGTACAAGCAGCCGCTCGAGGAAGTAATCGAATAGAATATGTAGTCATGTTTGATCCTCTGTCCTTGTTTGCTTATTAGGCCGTACGTATGTTTGTGTTGGGTAGTAATCCAAAGCGCCCCACCTTGCTTCTTATTTTTGTTTTATATTAACAAAGCATCCATGAATTGCAATAGTTGTTTCTTCTATACTAAAAAAGATGCTAATTACTGAAATGAGAAATGATATCAAGACGAAGCTCGCCTTGAACTATTGCTTAGTTCAAGTTCTGCCTACAAAATGTAGTAGCTGTTACCGCTGCTCCTTTTGTAGTGCACCTGGTAACTTCCCTCTTTGAAATTGTGCTCATCCCAAAGCCAACTCATGTATAAACCAATTTTGTGATACTCTGTACCACCAGGACCAAACCGATGTATAAAACCCAGCAATGTTAAGATATGGTTCACCTGGCGGACCCCTGCAGCTTTATGCTCTCGTTTAAGACTTGAACAAGGATACATTTTTTTACAAAGTCTCTGCAACGTTTTTTTTTTACCAAAACGGCAGGGGAGCCCCCTACCAATTTTTTTTGTATTCTCAATTAAATGAAAGAATAAAGTATGTACATGGAGTTACAAGGCCTCAAGGCCAAAAGGAAAAGAGCAAACTAAAACAAAAAAACAATTAAATGCTAAAGCTATCTCTCCAGGCATTGAGAAGGAGGGATCTGTGTCCTTTGGCCTTGATGCACACAAGGTTCAATTCTGCTCTGAAAGCTTGCTTCCATCTGAAAAAGCTTGGCTGTTCATTATAAAAAACTTTCCGATTTCTAGTCAGCCAAAGAATCCAACAAGCTGTTATGACAATTTCTCTGAAGATTTTGCTTCCAAAGTTCTCTCTGGCTTCAATCATCATATCCAGGGGTTCAAGTTGGAAGTTCCAACTAATGCCCACTTCAGCCCAACACTGAAAGTACTGAAGGGACATAGGAAGAATAAGTGGAAGCTGGTCTCTTCTGTATCAAGTTGCAAAGGGGGCAAGTGTAGTCATCAAGTTGCATATTTTTCCTTCTGAGCAAATTTCTTGTTGGGAGCCTGTCTTTGAGCAACAGCCAGAATGAGAACTTATGTTTCCCAAGGTTGTAGGATGACCAGAGCCACTTGAAGAGAGGGGATGCAGTGGTGTGCTCCTTTAAAGACTTATATCCTCTTCTACTGCTATAAGGGGCATTACCCCAAATGTAGGTCCAAACATCATCTCTCCATCCAATAGATTTGCAGCATCAATTATATCTGCAACTTCTTCCAGTTGTGAAGCAGCCTGTTGAGGGAGTGGCAAGATGAAGTTCCTCTCCACATTCCCTTCCATGAAAAATTGAGTAGAGCATTTTGGTTTCTTTGCATAGGAGAACAGCTGGGGGAAGGCGGTGGACAGGGGCTGGTCACAGCCGGCCAAATTTGCAACCAAAAGGCCATTGAATTTCCTCTGTTGGGTTTGCAGTTTGCCAGGAGCTAGAAGTTGTCAAAGAGACCTAGGATATCCTTCCACCAGAATGACCCAACAGGTGATCTCTCCTGAGGTGGGGTTTGGTGGTTGCTGTACAGCTTTGACCAAGTCTGGTTAACCCAAGATAGGTCTTTTTTATTAAAGAATTTATCCAAGTACTTCAAGAGAAGGGCTTCATTCTCTGCAACGTTAAATCTCTGTTAGAAAGTTTCTGTAACATATTTTTTCTAGAAAGTCTATGCAACAGGACCCCTGCAGCTTTTATTTAACCCTCACGAAAACTCTAAACCACATTCTTGATGTCTCATAATTCTACAGCTGACTGGTTAAATCTCTGTTAGAAAGTACTCCCTTACTATGGTTACACATTTTTTTGTCGGTTTAGCGCTATATTATGATGGCTAGCTTAAGGGTATGTCAAAGCGATATGACTCTGGTTAAGGGTAAAACTGACTACAGATTGGGATGAAAATGGTAGGAAAACCCCTCAATTGTTTTCTATTTCTACATTTGAATGAAGCAAACAAAAGCGAAAAGCAGTAAAGCAGGACACTAATGTGAAAATAGAAGAGTAAAGGTAACGTGTTCTTCCATCGTAACTTGCTTGGAAAAGGTGGTCCATTTTGGTTACTGGTTCAATACTTGAACAAGGACACATTGATGCGTGGTAACCCTGCACGTATGGTTCTCTGTTTCCTGTTCATACTTGACAAGGGACTGTTAAAAGAGATTTTGCAACTAAGAGAGATACTACTTGGGCATGTTTGGAAACCCGGTAATCAGTGTATATAAAACTTTCCAGGCACACTACAGGTCTGAATGCCTTTTAAGGACAAGACGAAATTCGCTACTTGAATGACCAGTTCATCGACCAAAGTTACACCTAGATTGAGCCAAAACTATTACAATGAAGAAAAAATTGACACATGTTGGAGAGCATAGCTTGCTTGTCCCATTGGTTGTCACTGCAACAATGTTTTTTTTTTATGAACACTGTAACGATGATGGCTGGGGAGATCCCATCAACGTGCTGGCATACCATCCTCCTGTCCTTGGATGGGTGACATCATGCAACTTCGCTACAACGATGCTTGAGACTGCCGAGGCATCCTCCTACGCGACTTACCTCCATGGCTCGGCTCATCCCCCATCGTTAAGGGCTAGGTTGAGGGACAGACACATATTTTCAACAACAAAACCAAAGCGTTGAGAACTGCATGCTGGTGTCAACAACAGAATGCTGCAATTAGTTTGATATTTTTCTTTGGGTACCGGGGTTTTTTTTTTTTGAAATTACACAGTACAAACGCTCAACACGCACACACACACACCCCTATGAATGCACGCACACAAACCCTAACCCCTATAAGCTCCTTCGAAGGACTAAGCCGCCAAATCTTGAAGTTCACGAAGTCACCATAGGCGCCTTGCTGTCGACGAGGATGTCGTCTACCACTTAATACATAGCGCCGGAAAATCCTGGAATAATTCCAGGATAAAGTGTCGCACCAGGATTTGAACCCTGGGTGTGGGAGCCCCCCAACCCAGTGCTAGTGCTTATTTACATTATAACTCGTAGATTGATGATGTTATACGTCATTTAAATTTTGTTTGTATGCAAAGATGTAATAAGCGTGTGCTTCTTTACATCATGCGGCAAGAATGCATGATTGTGGGGACCTGTGCCTCATCGCTAGTCTCAACTGAATGATGTAGAAATATGTAAATTTTGACAACAACAGAATGCATGATTGTGGGGATCTGCGCCTTATCGCTAGACTCAACTGCTGCACATCATGAGGCAAGATACCTGTAACCCGATCCTGCAGGGCCCGCAACAATATGTAAGGTGAATGCAATATTGTTTAGAACTGGATACGCGATATATGCTACGAATCACAATATCACGATAGCGTTTAGAACTCGATATGAGAGTTACAACTCCGATGATGGAGGTAGTTCGTCGCGCACTCAAGCATCAGCTCACCACCGTCCGCACCGCCGACTACCAAGACAAGTTCTCTCTCGTTTCCTCCGCTTATACTGTATTTGGATCATTGGATGAGTACTGGTGATGACTGACGAGGACTGGATATGTGGATGAGGCGAGAAGCGAGTCGCTGAGAATGCCAACCGGCGAGGCAAGGCCGAGTGCCCGTGTCGGTGAGTCGTGATCATGAATCTGGATTTGTTCTTTTTAGCAAAATCTGGAATATGGTAGATTTTTTTTTTTTGTGGGTGGAATAAGATAGATCAGTCCCTGTTTTATGGCATATGAAGCCCTCGGCGCTCGTAGGCCACAGGCCACAGGACAATGCCAAGAATACAACATAGAGAAGCCCACAAGGCCGGCCCAAAAGCCCAAAAAGAAAATAATGATTCAGTCACTACTCACTACTCATCTTCCTCATTAAGACCTTCGATGTTCAAAACTGGCTGATGCCATCCATGGCCGCCGCCGGCCAGATCAACCTGTGGCGGGATTTCCGGCCTACCTTGCCCTACCAGGCCCTCCGCCACTGCTTATACGTAACCGTTATAGCTGTAGTACAGCAAGCCATCCGGACGCAGCTGGGAAAGGGCTTTGGAACCCTCTTGCTCATCATCACTTGTGTGTCGTCCTTATTGGTAGACATCATGACATGTTTGCTGTCTGCACGTCACCTCCATATCGACCAGCATTATCATAAGCTGAAGCATTTCTATCCTCGGCACACGAGGAGCTATATACCAGCTAAAGTTTGCTGCCTGCTAAATGACCTTCTTCATCTCCTCATGCATGAGGAGGAGATATTCCAGATGCTTCCTATACCTAAAAGGCCTCACTGCGCACCCCCACTTTCTGCTAGTAAGTTCTGCTATTTGCCATCAACATATATCTCTTTTATTTGTTGCATGGATTTGTGGTAGCGATAGCTGATGAGCCCAATTGACTATAACTACGATTCATGGTGTATATATACAGAACTGTAGAGAATACTAACCTAGCTATGACAACCAATGCATTTTTTTGCAATAAAGGAAGCTTTTATTAAATTATCAAAGCATTAAATCAAGGTCATACAAGGCCCTGAAAACGTACAAGATAAAGGTTGGGCGCAAGACATTATACCTTCTTCCCTCTCACTCTAATTCTTTGCTTTAATACCACTTGAGGGAAGCACATGGCTATGTGGAAGCAGAGATCACGTGTAATAGATACTCCATAGCAAATATACATGCACTGAATGAAGAGTCTGAGCGCCAAGTGGTAGTTTCATCCACATGGTCCTTAATTTTTGCGACAGGGCAACACTTACCTCTTAAGATATACTCCCTCCGTCCCTAAATAGATGTCATTCTCGCTTCCGAGAAGTCAACGTTTTCAAACTGCCGGCAATTATATATTAAAATATATAAATATTTATGCTAAGTAATTAGTATCATTGAAAAGATCTTTAAGTCTAGTTTTTTAATAAATTTATCTGGAGATATAAATGTTGCACGTATTTTCTACAAATCTAGTCAAAGTTGAGAAAGTTTGACCGCACGCACCCCAAAACGACATCTAATAAGGGACAGAGGGAGTATAGTGGGCAAGTGACTTTTTTTTTTTTCATCAAATTGCATCAGCTCTTTGACACCACTATCTAAAAACATTTGTCTCCATCTAGGCAGACAAGAAATTATGGTGGTACAGCTGAACTTAGTTACCTGCGAGTGTCTTCTTCATATGCCCGTGCAGCAGCTCCAATTTCAAAATCATTTTACTGAGCTTGTCGCAGCTCCACTATCTGTTATGGTCTGAGTGCACTGAAAACATCTCTTTTTCTGTCGAAGTCGATTTGGGATACTTAGTTATGGTGGGTAATTGACTATGGCTACAATGGAGTGTGCATATATATATACGTGGAAGATGTACTGAGGACACACTGCATTGGCACTGTTAGGAGGGCTCAATGCATCCTTTAAACTAGAATCACCGTTTGTCTGAGTTAGATGGTAATGCTGCCTCTATCTATACTGTAAATCGTAAGGTCATAAAGCAACAAAACATATAACTGGAAATTTGATAAGAAATCAAATTAATTTGTCACTCAAATATGTTTTTGCTAACCAGCGCCTTGCATGTGTTCCATTGTGGTCTCTTGGCTATCCATATGAAGCCAGGTTGTTTGATAACAAAGCAAAAATTTTTGTATCCTGTGTATTCTTTTTTAACGAACTGGAGGGGCAAAAATTTAAATGAAGGAAGGTTTTACAACATAGGTAAAAGAAAACAAGCGCAAAACTTCAGGAGACAGAGAACGAGAAAAGGACAGTAAGAAAAGAAAGAAAAATTACAATAAATTCTGGATTCATAAATCAAAAGTTGCTGAAAACTTAGTCTTAACTTCGCAGGGTAAGAATTCTAACTTCTTTGTCGAAAAATATAGCTTTAGCTTGTCGGATTGTTACGGCGCCGAGCCTTGCTGCGAAGGAAGTACGGCGGGGAGTATGGAGCCGAGGGCGATCTCGCTTGCTGCGGCGGCAGGGAGCCGTGGCTGCTCGCGCGAGATTAGACAGGAACGATGGAAAGCGAGGTAAGGGGACGCCAGGCGCCCAAGGGAGAATAAATCTCAATCCTGGGCTAACCTCTTCTCATTAACCGAATCAAACTCTTATAGTGTTTGCAAGATGGACTCTCCAACCAACTCCAAAGATATGGCTAACAAACTCTAACAAACTCCCTAGATTACCGACTAAGACTCCAACTCCAACTAAACTACTCCAGCTGACTAGGCTAGTCCTTCCCGAACCGGACTCAACCTGAAACCAGCGACTCAGCCACTAGATGGCTTAACCTTCCTCTTCCTCTCGTGTTGCCGTACATAACATCTCTCCCTCCCTTCGAAACAGCTCGTCCTCGAGCTGGAACTCCGGTAAGCCTCCTTGAAACGGTCACCGCCCCAAGTGGCCTCGATGCTTTGATAATCGCCCACTGGACCAGCACATGCCACTCGTCCCCTCGCCGAGGCGTGCACGAAGCACCCGTTTCCTGGCTGGAGCAAGGGACCTCCGTGGCGTAGGTGGCAGCGCTGGTGGCGATGACGGAGGAGGACCCTTGAACGGCTTGAGGACACCAACGTGGAACACATCATGAATCTTGGCGCTGTCCGGCAGCTGTAGGCGGTAAGCAACCTCGCCCCACACGCCTCGGAACCCGAAATGGCCCAAAGAAACTTGGGGCCAAGCTTCCCTTTGCTGCCAGGGATCGACGGATCTGCGTGTGTCGCAGCAGGCGCAGCAGCACCCAATCACCGACTGCAAACTCGGTGTCGCGGTGCTTGGCGTTGTAGAAGCGACGAGCATGCTCCTCCTGCACCGCAAGAGCCGGCCACGCACCTCAGCAAGAAACTCGTCACGATTGCCGAGCATAGCGTCCCATGCGTCGCCCCAGCCGCCCCCGGAGCATAAGGCGTATTCCGGCGGCTCCCGCCATAGACCACCGAACGACGTTGCTCGCGGGGCTGTGTGATATCTTTGTGTTGTAGCGTAACCCGCCCAAGGAAGCCAATCCAGCCACCACGCTGCCGATCTCCGCGAGGCAGCGGAGGTACATCGCGATGGTCTTGTTCACTGCCTCAGATTGCCCGTCCGTCTGCGGGTGAAAGGCCGAGCTCATGCGTAGCTGAACACCGGCCTGGCGGAACAAGTCACGCCAGACGTGGCCGGTGAACACCGGATCCCGGTCCCTGACGATAGACTCCGGAAACCCATGGAGGCGAACAATCTCCTGGAAGAAGGCCCGAGCAACGGACGCAAATTGTATAAGGATGGCCCAACGGAATGAAGTGGGCAAACTTCGAGAATCGGTCGACGGCGGTGAGGATGACGCTCTTGCCGCGGACGCGCGGCGGGGCTTCGATGAAGTCCATGGCTATATCAGCCCACACCCGCGATGGTACCGGCAGGGGCTGAAGGAGACCCACCGGGTGCATGGCCGCCGCCTTATTCCGGCCGCGTGGAACAGCGCCGACGTGAGTCGCGGACGACGCCGCGGTCATGCTCGATGTAGAACTTCGGTCGCGCGGCCGCTGCGTTGTTCGCTGGTGCCCTTCGTGCCCACCGGTGTGTGCCAGGCTGAAGCACATCTTCAAAGACAGCCGAGGTGGCCGGTACAAAGACCCGCCCTTGTAGAGGAGGAGGCCATCGTGCACCGTCGATCCGGGCCACGCGTGCCGCTGCTGCGCCGTCGGGCGTCCCGCAGCGCTGCGTCGGCTGAAATCTCGCGCGCAGCTCGTCGAACAGCGAGGAAGGTCGGCCTGGAGATGGCCGCCGGGGCGTGCCGCGCCCCGCAACAGCTCCGGCCCGGGCGCCTCGCCGTCGCGTCGAGACAAGGCGTCAGCGACAACGTTCAGGCGCCCAGGTCGGTACTCCACCCTGAAATCATAGCCAATCAACTTACTTATCCAGTGATTCTGGGGGATCGTAGACAGCCGCTGGTCGAGGAGAAACTTCAAGGCGTAGTGGTCTGTGCGGACGACGAACGGCCGCCCCCAAAGATAAGGCCGCCAATGGCGGACGGCCTGAGCAAGGCCGATGAGCTCCCGCTCATAAGCAGCGACCTTCAGGTGGCGCACCGCAAATGGCCGGCTGAAGAACGCAATAGGGCCGCCGTCTTGATGAAGAACAGCCCCGCTTGCCCGACCCCGACGCATCACAGTCAACAACGAACTCTTTGTCGAAGTCGGGGAGGTGCAAGACCGGTGCTGTAGCAAGCGCCTTCTTCAACTCGGACATCGTTGCTTCAGCCTCGGCGGACCACAGGAAGGCATTCTTCCGCAGCAGGCTGGTCAGCGGCGCCGCGATCGCACCATAATCTTGGATGAAGCGCCGGTAATACCCCGCGAGGCCGAGGAACCCGCGGAGACCTCGTGCCGGCTGGCCGGCCACGAGCGCCGCGACCTCCACCTTGGACATGTCCATGGCCACGCCATCCTGTGAAATAACATGACCGAGGTATTGTACTGTGGTTCAGCAAAGGTGCACTTGGACCTCTTTGAGGTGCGGGATGATGGTCGCGGGGATCGACAAAGACCGCGCGGAGTCTGCTGGAGGTACTCCGTCCCATGACGAAGCTGGACACGAGGATGTCGTCGTCGAAGAACACCAAGACGCACTTGGCGCAGGAAGTTCTTGAGGACGAGATTCATTAGCGCCTGGAATGTAGACGGAGCATTGGGCAAATCCGAACGGCATGACCAGAAATTCAAGTGGCCATGATGAGTCGCGGCGCCATCTTCTCCACATCCTCCGGGTGCACACGAACCTGATGGTACCCAGACCGGCGATCGAGCTTGGTAAAAAGCATGGCCCCATGGAGCTCATCCAAAAGCTCCTCGACTACGAGGATCGAAACTTGTCTTTAACAAGAATGGGGCGTTGAGAGCCCCGTAGTCGACACCAAAAGCGCCATGTCTCATCATGTTTCTTGACTAGCAGCGGTACTGGGCCGGATGGTCCCTTGCTGCAAAGATCTCCTCACATTGCCGCTCCAATTCATCCTTCCGGAGCTGCGATACCGATAAGGCCGGATCGCCACCGGTCGGTGCCACCCTTTGATATGGATCCGGTGGTCACATGGGCGCGACGGTGGAAGCCCGGTCGGCGGAGCGAAGACGTCGTCGTAGTCCTCCAACAGCCGGTCGAGGAGGGCACGTTCGCCTCCTAGCACAGCCAGGTCAGCACCGAGCAGACTGGAGGTGAGGCCAGTGCGGGCGCCGCCCACACCCTGGAACTGCACGAGGCGCCCATGGTGAGTGAAGGACATCTGGAGGCCCTCAAAGTTCCACATCACCGGCCCCAGGGTGCGCAGCCAGGCAACTCCGAGGACCATGTCATAAGCGCCGGGGGATGGCGAAGAAGTCGATGGAGAACTCCCCCGATCCGGATCGGCACATCTCGAGCCAAGCCGCTACAGCCACCTTGTCCCCATTGGCAACCACCACATGCGCCCCCCTGTCCACGAAGGAGAGGCCGGCGCGGATGGCAGCATGGTGGCTGACGAAGTTGTGAGTGGAGCCCGAATCGAGCAGTGCCACGAACTCATGGGCGCCGCACGTGACGCCAGCGCAACTGCATGGTCTCCTCCACTCGTATCCCGTGATGGCGCCGGGGGAGATGAGGGGCTTGTCGGATCAAACAAATGCTGTTCCTTCTTTGCTGTGCGGCCGCTGTCATCCGAGTCCTCCGGTTCTTCGACAATGTAATCGGAGGCTTCCAAGAAGAACAACAGCCGGGCGCACTTGTGGCCCTTGCACATATGGCTCGTCACGGTTGTAACAAAGCCCCCGTTGCGGCGCCGCCATCTCCTCCGGCGAAAGCTTCTTGTAGGGCGGCGAGGTGGCCGTGGAAGATGATGCCGACGCTGAGACGGCCGCGCGGGCGGAGCTTCGGCGAGGGCGCATCGACGGCGCCGCAGCGCTGCTCGAGGGGGCCGTTCCGGCGTTCATACGCGCGAGCCAGCGCATGGCTCGCCGCAGGGTCGCGCGGATCATGGAGCTCAACGTCCACTCTGATGTGCTCCGGTAGCCCTCCTGTGAACAACTGGGTCTGCTGATCCGGCGAGAGGTGGCCGGCATGGGCAAGCCGGGCCTGGAACGGGTCCAGTACGCGCTTCCGCCGAGGTGAACGGGAGGCGCCCGGTCGGGCGAGGTGGTTGGTGCTGAGCGGCCCGGCGTTCTTGACAGGGGCGTCGAAAATCGTCCCAAGAAGGCCGCCATTGTCGCGCTCCAGGTTGGAATACCAGAGCTGTGCGCGCCCGTCATGTGGAACGAGGCGAGCCACACCCAATCGGCGGACCGGGTTTGCTGGCCCCGGAAAAACTGCTCACACTTGAGCAGCCATCCTAGGGGGTCCTCTGTGCCGTCGAACGTCGGGAACGTGAGCTTATGAAAGCGCGCGAGTTGGGGCTCTCGAGTCCGAAGACGCCGGGCTGCTGGATCGGGCGGCCCGCGGCGGCGTCGACCCGTAGTTGTACCCCCTCATGATCTCGGTCGTCGTGGGGACCCGTGGACGGCGATCAGCGAAACCCGTTGGGAAACAAGGTCTCCGCGGCCGCGCTGTCGCCCGAGGAGAGCTGACCCGCCGCCGCAAGGTCAGGTGACGAGGCGGGAATCGAAGGTGTGATAGGCGGCGGTGGTGTGGAGAATAGGGGGAACAAATGGCGGCGTCGGGCCGGTAGTGTTGGGGCGGGAAGCCGGGAAAGCCCCCAAAGCCGGGCAGACCGGAGTTGGAGCTGGATGCCCCGCTCTCCATGGCTAACATGCGGCGAGAGTTCCGAGAAGTGACGGAACAGGGTGCCCATCATGGTGCCGATGCCATTGATTGCGGTGACAATATCAGCGTTGGTGACATCTTGGGAGAGGGTGGGGATGACGGGCGCGGGTTGGGTGGTGGTAAGAGCGAGGAGGTGGTGGGGCGATTGCATCCGTGGTGGCGGGGCTGGAGACGGTGGTGGCAGCGGTGGTGGTGGTGACAGCGGCGGAGGTGGAAAGGACGGCGGGGGGGTGGCTGGAGGAGCAGACATGGTCTCGATACCAGGTTGTTACGGCGCCGAGCCTTGCTGCGAAGGAAGTACGGCGGGGAGTATGGAGCCGAGGGGCGATCTCGTTTGCTGCGGCGGCAGGGAGCCGTGGCTGCTCGCGAGATTAGACAGGAACGATGGAAAGCGAGGTAAGGGGACGCCAGGCGCCCAAGGGAGAATAAATCTCAATCCTGGGCTAACCTCTTCTCATTAACCGAATCAAACTCTTATAGTGTTTACAACATGGACTCTCCAACCAACTCCAAAGATATGGCTAACAAACTCCCTAGATTACCGACTAAGACTCCAACTCCAACTAAACTACTCCAGCCGACTAGGCTGGTCCTTCCTGAACCGGACTCAACCTGAAACCAGCGACTCAGCCACTAGATGGCTTAACCTTCCTCTTCCTCTGGTAAGTGTTGCCGTACATAACACGGATCATCTAGGATTTCTTTGAAGTTGAGGTCATTTATAATTGACCAGATGGCCCGACGCATTAAGATTGACATTAACATGAAAAAGTTTGGGTTCGTCTGGTTTCTGATGAACTCAATTGCCTGAAAGATGTCAGTCTGATTCTGAAGATCAATTCCAACTAGACTTCAGCATTCATCTGCGAACCGATAGTTCAAGAACAGATGTTGTACAGTCTCTTCTATATTGCTTTGGCAGAGACACATCTATAAGACTGTTCGAATGCATGGTTTTCCTTCTCAAAATGTTCCTAGTGCTCAATCTATCTTTCAACATAAGCCAGAAAAACACCTTGTGCTTTCGCTGACAGCTACTCTTCCAAATCCATTTGAAGGCTTGAGGGATCTTCATGTGCCCATAATGAATTTATAGGCTTTGGATGCCAGGAAGATAACCCACTGAGTTGTCCATATATTATTAGACACCGAAAGGGTGACTTCACTTCTGATTGATTCCAAAATCAAGAACTGCTGGTACGCTTCATCATTTGAGAGAGGAAAACTAATGAGCTCCAAGGGTTGCTGTTGAGCAGACCGTTCATTCAATGTTAGAGCTTTGTTTTTTTGAGATTACACAGTACAACACAGACGCTCAACACGCACGCACACTCACCCCTATGAACACACGTACGCAAACCCTACCCCTATGAGCACCTTCGAAGGACTGAGCCGACAAATCTTGAAGTTCCGAAGTCACCACTGGCGCCTCGCTATCGACGGGGACGTCGCCTACCACTTAATGCACAGCGCCGGAAAATCCTGAAATAAATTCAGGACAAAGTGTCGCACCTGAATTTAAACCCTGGGTGGGAGCCGCCCCAACCAATGGCCTTTTGCCATTGCGCTATGAGCAAAGGAAAAAAAGTTTAGGGAATAGCAGACTAAAGGAGGCATGTATTGCCATTTTGAATTTGAACTTTAGCAAAATCTTAATAAGTGTCTAAAAGCTTGAGAATATTCCTGCACCAGAAGGAACCCTTTTTTGTGTGGCTTGGTAATCTTCCATTCACATAGTGCTTTTCCAAAATAAATTTGTTAAAAAAATTATCAAGGTTCTTTAGCAATAGTTCATCATTATGCTTTTCCAGGTTGAGCACACCCTTAGGAAGAGCCAGAGCACTGAGGTGGAAGTTTGCGAGGCAGGGAGCACTGCATTGGTGATTTCAAGCTTGCCAGCTTGGGAGAGGAGTGAGGATGTGTGACAACACTTTCCTCCTTCCCTTTGCTACCTCCATCGCTAGCTTTGGGCAATAATCGCTTTGGTTACTGCTTTAACACTTCACTACTACAGAAGGCTGCTATAGGGGCGGGCCGGTAAGCCTCTCTGTAGGGGCGGTTTTGCTACAGCGGTTTTGCAGTAGGGGCGGTTGGTGATGCAACCGCCCCTACTGTATGAGCCACCCCTACAGTGGTCTGTACCAAATCGCGTTTTCAAAATTCGAAAAAAATACGAAAACATTTTTTTGAACTGGGGAATTTTTCCACCGCCATGCGCCCGCACGTCTCCGTCGAAGTCGTAAGTCGCGCATTTTTTCAGTTAAAAATCGCGGCTACTACGGCCGCGGCGGGATTGAACCCACGACCTCGTGCTTCGCGCCGCGACCCCTCCCTACCACTGCACTACACACACTCACATGTCCATATCCCATTCCGCGTCCCACATATTATACAAATCCGAGTGTAAATTGACTATTTGAGGCCCTAAATGGATTCAAACTAAAAAGTCGTTAACTACAAAGTTTCATAACTTTTCGAGATCTACATTTCATATGTACAAAGTTTTTTCATCGGAGGTCGTTTTGCAATTTTGAATTTCAAATTTGAGACATTTGAACACAACTTTTGCATGACTAGATGATTTCAAAGTAAAAAATCGTCAACTACAAAGTTTCATAACTTTTTCGAGATCTACATCTCATATGAAGGAAGTTTTTCCGTCCGAGGTCGTTTACGAAATTCGAATTTCAAATTTGAGACATTTGAACACGACTTTTGCATGACTACTAGATGATTTCAAAATAAAAAGTCGTCAACTACAAAGTTTCATAACTTTTCGAGATCTACATTTCATATGTACAAAGTTTTTTCATCCGAGGTCGTTTCACGAATTTTTAATTTTAGTGCCTCGTTTCAAAATTCGGGATCTCACTGTAGGGGCGCCTCAATATAGAGCCGTCCCTACTGCGGTCCGCAGCAGGGCTGGTGATTGAACCGCCCCTAATAATAGTAGGGGCGGTTGGTGATTGAGCCGCCCCAATGTGGTCACTGTAGGGGCGGCTCGTTTGGGGGTGTCGCTATAGGGGCGGCTCGAAAAATGAACCGCCCTAATGCAAAAGGGGGGCGTTCTCTTAGTAAGGTTTTGTAGTAGTGCTTGCTACAGCTCGACACAGCTGGCTGGCGGAGAGATGCAGTGCAGCTGCAGACCATAGCCTGATGTGAGCTTCATGGTACTCATATTTTCTGTACAAGACGGATCACAGCCATAAGTTGGGACTGATGTCCAGTATCTCGCAGCTTCATGGGTCAACTTCATGTCTGCTGCTTCAGCGCATTATGTGGGTGGAGAAACGAGAACAACAGATTCTAGACACTTCCTATTCCCCAAAGGTTTTTTTTTTTTTTCTGTGTGCATGATTTAGAGTAAAACGAGAAAATCATATCTCTTCAGTTTCTACTTCAGGGCAATCTTGCACACACGATGATGCTCCTGATCATATCCGTCAGGCTGAAAACGTGAAGAGCAGATTCCGGATACTTCCTATTCCTCAAAGGATCTTGTTGTGTGCACATGCTTTACAATTTAGATCGATTCGTTCCAAGCCACTACTCGCATTGCACTTTCTCATTTCTGTTATGGGCGCACGCGTCGACAGTGCCACATAACAGTAGCTAAAATGTAGTATATGGGGAGATATCAAGGGAAGGGGGCTATTGACTCTGGATATATAATGTAGTTTGAACTAATAATATATATTACTCGACATCACATATATTGAAGTATAAGAGGTAGGGCGCCTCTCCGGCTTATATATATTCAGTAACAAAGCAGGAGCTGCCTATATTCTATCATGCACTTATTATTCGACAACTACGTACCCCTATATTCTATCAGCTATCTCCCCACTATTCTCTCTCGGTGGCAACAGCCCTCTTCCCTCTCTCTTGTGTTTATGGCGATGGCTTCGATCTTGGTGGAGAGAATGGTGAGGACACCGCCTTTGGCAGCGGCACGGCGAATTATCCTCTCGATGAGGAGGTGAAGGAGTGATGTGGCAGCCTTTGCAGGACTCATCCATTGTGGCAGGTTGCGGCCATGGGCACACACCAGTCTCAAGATACGTCATGTCACTCTCCTTGTAGATAACCTGTGGTACAAACTCATCGAGAGTGTTGTACAAAACTCAATCGGTTACAGAACTCCTCGGACATGGTCGTCGCAGTTGGTGAAGTATTCTCCAACACTTGGACAAAGGCCAGGGGTGCAGCTGTGGAGCTTCATCCATTTCCGGGCATGATGGATCACAGCCTGAGATTCGTACTGAGCTTTTGCATCATTCGGCTTCATGCGTGATTGAATTTTGTGCAAGCCCAACCATGAGCGCATAGTGTTTCAACCGAACAGAAGTCTAATGGTAGAAATGTGAAGAGCAGACTCCTGACACTTCCTATTCCCAAAGATTGTTGTCGTGTATGCTTTAGGTTGACTACTAGCATTGCTTGCCCATTGCAACTATGCGTGAACAGTTTGGGGCTCCTTGGTAGTTTATATGGGAAGATGATAGGAAGGATCAGTTTAGTTTGAATGTATAATATATCACAAAGATTGAAGTATTGAGGTAGTGCTGTCAAGGTTATATCAGTAACAACGGCTGGTTGGTGTGGCTCCCTATTCTCTCCATGCATTAACCACCGGATATCCTGTAGTACAAAGATTGATCTGACCATGAATGTTCCTCCATACATGCTCGAGAGCTCATCTTCAAAGGTTGATGAACGGTTCATATATGTATACCTATGTTACTCTAACTTCCATGTCATCAAAAGCCTACGACTAACAGGTTCCTACCCTACGTATAGTAATGCTGGCTCAAGGGATAATACATGGATGAGCCACCATTGACAGGCACAAAACTAGTATGAGACAGACATTTTTATACGGAGGCAGACACAAAATATATACTCATGTTTCTCCTAAAGTACCGGCCTATTGAACTACAGGGACATGCAGTTAATATTAATAGAAAATCCAAACAGACCATTTTTGGAGAATAAAAAATAGGCCCAGCTTAGATGCGGTCCAACAATATTGTTTGCTAATATATAGTAACAAGCACCTAGCTAGGGTTTAAGTCCACTCCCCAACTCCAAACACCATGCCTCATCTCTCTGGTGGCACTGCTCCCTCAGCACATCCTCTCGTCTCTCCAATGACACGCTTAGATAATACACGTCACATGTGTTATTAGTGACGCGTTTTTGTTGGAAGAGTCACTGATATATTATTATTAGTGGCGCGTTTTGTTGCTGGCATGGGCAACAACTAATCAGTGACGTTTTTGTTCATGTGCGTCACTAATGTGATTATTAGTGATGCTTCCAGTTTGAGTCACTAGTCAATATGCCATTGATAAGGTTTTTGGCTTAGTGGCACCTTTGATTTGCTACACGTGTCCACTAGCCGCAATCTGACGCGTGCGGGCTCAAAACCCCAGGGCCACCTTCGTTGTTGGTACGGTTTCTGGTGCCACCCGTGTGCCGCCCCACGGAGAGGACATGACCATGCATGATCCTGTTCAAACATTGCTTGTAAAACATTTATTTGACCAATATAAACAAAATGAATTAAATAAAATCTATATCTATACCTATTAATAGAGCGAGGAAATTTCAGTCCACCAAAATTTTGGTCAACCAATTTTTTCACCCTTTTTCTTTCACCCTTTTTTTCTGACCGCATCAGCGGCTTTACGCATAAGAGTTGGAAACGGATACAAAAGACTTGGAGAGATCATAAGAGAAAAGAATCCAAATCTATCACGATTTCAATCAAAAATAAATAGATAGAGTACAATATCAAATCAAATCCATCACATATACTGCAGATCAAGACGCCATACAAATCAAAGCCACCAACCATGCAGCAAAAGAATTGAACACAAACACCACCGGGCCCGGTCCAGCGATATCCACCCGAGCACAACCGTCGCCACCAGCAGCAGTGGAATCCTGGGTCCCTCGCGAGCCGCCATGAACAAGCCCTCGCCAACCGCCGCTAGGGCGAGGAAACGTCGCGAAATTCCACTGCTGCCGCACGACGAGTGTGGGCTGTTCAAATCCTTCGCCAAAGAGGTATCTTGGGCACCCGGCCAGCCGCAGCGGGGGGGGACGCCGGCCCGCGACTATGCCGAGTGCCACAAGGAGCGCCACGGGGCCAAGGAGCGTCGAAGGCATGTTCGCCTGTTGTCACTTGGAGACGGGACCGAACCCATAGCCGCTCGACACCAGAGCCGCCGTTGAGCACCGCTTGCGGCTAGCCGCCCGAGGCCTCGCAACCGAGGCTGCACTTGCGCCCGCTACCGAGATGATGACGGTACCGTTGTCGATTGCTGCTCGCTGCAACCACCGCCACGCCCTGGAGCTCACCTCATGCTGCCACCCGGCTCGCCGCCGCTCTGCCAAGCCGAGTTGTGCCCCTTTAGGACGAAACAAGAACTTCAAAAATGAAACAAAATTATGGCCCTTCAAGTTTTTTGTTCTCGAACACGCAAAAGCGATTTGGCGCGTCTTGTGTATTAAACAAGTTAAATGATTTCAAATAGTTGAAAGATATACAACGACGCGTCATGAATGACGCACTAGGTGGGAAAACAAATATACAACTAGCTCTGCCCTCCCAAGCAGAAAGAAGTCAAACACAATTACTCGCTAAATAAACAACCTAGTCATCAACGTCGGTCAGACGCGGCGGCCCCGCACCGCCTCGTCCGCCTCAAGTTTGAATCAGTGGTACTAATTTTGCTAGTTATATTTACTAGCAAAAATGCCCCTGCATTGCAACGGGAGGAAAGAAACAAGAATATCTCTAGGCCAATATACTTCATTTAACTGAACGTGAATTTTGAGACCATGAACTAAGGACCGTTTGGTAGGGTGATATGGCAACACAGCTTCAGCTATAACTTTTGTAGTGAGGTGAAGTTATTTTCATCAAAATATTGGTTGAATATTTGTTGCGGTTAGATAAATTGTTTAAATGGCCCAACTATCCTTCTCCTTTTTTACTTTTTTGATATTCCCTTTATTCTATTTTTGCCTTTTTTTATATCTTGTATCACCTCTCGATCTTCAAAAAAATTATTGGTTCGTGTTTGATTTGGACTTGGATTTGATTGGTTCAATTAGGTTTCAATAGTTGTAAGAGTCGGATTTGAATTGAGATAGGAATTTCTTTTCATCCTGTTTTTGTTGCGTCTAAAGGAACCGGATTGGTTTTGGGGCGGACGGACGAAAGCAGAGGTGGCGAAAGATTTTTGACCAGACGGGCCGACAGTCCATCTAAATCATTGATGTTAATCCAATGGCTGAGAACCATCGATCCTACGGTCCGGAGGGTGGACGACGGAAATTTCTTCACTTTATTAATAGACTAGGAAACATGCCCGTGCGTTGCAACGGGATTCTGGCGAGTGCCCAGGCAAACGATCAGACGGACTCACTCACGATCTTTTTTTTGCCTGTTGCATGGCTCGTATTTTCCTCGGCTCCATGTGTCACAGGCTCTGCTGGTGTTGTCGCGAACCTGACCTCTGTCGGGGATGCGATATGTGCCATTGCAATTGCATTAATTCTCAACATCATCATATCATCGGCGATCAGCACCGAGGCTAGATAGGAGGATCGATGATGGCTTCCCAAGCACCTGCCTTGCCGTGAGGCGGGTGGAGGGGTCGGGTCGAGCATCCGGCGGATGATGTCCCCGGGCGTTGGCGGACACCCTCGGCCATGGCTACCGGTTCAAGTCGATGACGCCACGGAGGACCGCCTACGCGATCTTCTCTTTTTGTTTGCATGCATTGTTCGATCAGATCAGCATCGGACTGGAGGAGGAACTCACATGGACCATCGATCAACGACGACCGTCGCCATGATATGTGCATATACGATGGATTAATTGGCACCGAGCAACAATATATATTTATATACGAAACCGATATATATGTATATATATACGATGGATCGAGTAGGAAACTAACCGGAACCGAGCTGGATATATATATATGTATATACGTCGGAACCGAACGAGATATATTTGTATCTACGAATCAAGGAACGGAACCGAGTGGTACGATGGATTGAGTCAAGGAACGACCGAGCGGGCCCGGTAGAAAAAGAGGTGAAAAGGCCGGTGAAAAAGCCGGTGAAAAGCCCGGTGAAAAAGGAGGTGAGACTGAAATTTTCTCTTTTTATTAGTAGGTATAGATTTATTAGTAGGTATAGATATAGATATAGATAATAGATAGATATAGATAAAGGAAACTATATAGAAACATTAAGCTAACAGGTTTTGAAGGCTATGGGTTGAAAGTAGACAAAATTGTCCCGTCCGGACACCTAGTCCCAAGCAAATTCGGTTTTGGATTCTTGGGCCATTACGGCTTCGTTGGGGGAAACATTCGATGGGCCATGGGCGCACAGTACGGACCATCTCAACTACTAGCGCAGGGTCCTGTCCGTCCGTAGTCCGCCGCCCCACGATCGGATCTATCTCGTCGTCGAGCGCAGGGTCCAGAGACGAGGAGAGATGGCGTTCGTACAGGATCTCCCTGACGACCTCGTCGCCAACATCCTGCGCCGCCTCCCGCCGTGCACTCTTGCTGTGTCCCGCTGCGCCTACCGGGCGTGGCGTGACCTCGTCGACGACCGGCGGCTGCTGCGTGCGGACCTGCTGCCGCGCACCGTTGGCGGCATTTTCTTGAACTGCTACGAGTGCAACTCCTCAGAGTTCTTGGCGCGCCCCACGACGGAACGTTCCATCTCCAGCGACATGGAATTCATCCTGGGGCTGGAGTTCTTTGAAGTCGTGGACCATTGCAACGGCCTCTTGCTGTGCCAAGATAACTCGGGCGAGAATGACCATGTCTATGTCACTAACCCTGCCACGAGGCAGTGGGCACGGCTGCCGCTGCCGCCGCCACAACAGATGAGCAAGCATGGATTTGACCAAACCCAATGCCTCGTGTACGATCCCACCGTGTCACCGAATTACCATGTGTTCTTGATTGGTTCTTCCCTCGATCAGGAAGGTCAGAACAAGTCTGCGCTGCAATTATGTGTATATTCATCAGAAACCGGGTGGTGGGAGGAGAGGTGGTTTGTTCCGGAAAGCCATCTAGTAGGGTTGGGGACGACCATTGCTGTTGATGTGAAGAAACCCAAAGTCTATTGGCGAGGAAAGCTGTACCTTCTCTGCAAAAACGGTTTTATTCTGAGGTAGGTATTCCTTGGGAATGCATTCTTAGTTTTCCTGGTGTTTACTTTTATATATTCTGAAACTCTTCAAGTTACATGCTAACATTAGCCTTTGTCACTGATTCTTTTTTTTTTGTCCTGTTGAAGGATATCCATCTCAACTGCAATTTACACACTGATCCCAACCCCAGTAGATGGGTTTCATGCATCCTTTAGGTTGGGAAGATCAGAGAAGGGGGTATATTGTGCATTGATATATGACTTTCATGGACTTCGTATTTTTCTGCTCAATGAATCATGTGGTCAAACGGTGTGGGAAATGCAGCACAGTGTTCATCTCGAGACCTTTGCACTTAAATTGCATGCGCGTGATGTACCAAATGGACCCTGGATATTAGAGGATATCAACTATTACAAAGAGGGTCATAAGCATAGAGAGGTTGTGGAAGATAAATTTGAATGGAACTCTGACGATGATAATGTTCTCAGCACTGAAGATATGGTTGAAGGGAGTTATTCAGGACATATGAGTTTGCTCTCGTTTGCTCGGATTTCATCCTTACAAAGAGGTCATCTTCTTGAATGCATCTTTGTCTAGAGCAGTAGCCTATCATTGGAAAACATCAAGGTTTCAGGATTTGGGCAACATATGTCCAACAGATTACTGTCGCCTCGCTGGCATGTTTGCTGGTATTGGAACCTCTTTCATATACACACCTTGCTGGATGGAGGATTTCCCACAAAATAGTTTGGAAGCGCCAACTGAAGACTAGCGCAGTGTGTACAAGCAGCCGCTCGAGGAAGTAATCGAATAGAATATGTAGTCATGTTTGATCCTCTGTCCTTGTTTGCTTATTAGGCCGTATGTTTGTGTTGGGTAGTAATCCAAAGCGTCCCACCTTGCTTCTTGTTTTTGTTTTATATTTAAAAAGCATCCATGCATTGCAACAATTGTTTCTTCTATATTAAAAAGATGCTAATTACTGAAATGAGAATGGATATCAAGATGTAGCTCGCCTTAAACTATTGCTTCTCGTTGCTGCCGAGTTCAAGTTCTGCCTACAAAATGTAGTAGCTGTTACTGCTGCTCCTTTTGTAGTGCACCTGGCAACTTGCCTCCTATGGTCGATCTAGCCTGATGGTCCAGCCGATGCATAGCCCAACCATGCCCTCTTAAAATTGTGCTCATCCCAAAGCCAACTCATGTATAAACCAATTTTGTAAAACCCAGCAATGTTAAGATATGGATCACCTGCTGGACCCGTGCAGCTTGATGCTCGTTCAAGACTTGAACAAGGATACATTTTTTTACAAAGTCTCTGCAACGTTAAATCTCTGTTAGAAAGTTTCTGTAACATATTTTTTTTTCTAGAAAGTCTCTGCAACAGGACCCCTGCAGCTTTGATTTAACCCTCACGAAATTCCAAACCACATTCTTGATGTCTCATAATTCTATAGCAGACTGGTTAAATCTCTGTTAGAAATTACTCCCTTCCTATGGTTCACAATTTTTTTTTGTCGGTTTAGCGCTATATTATGATGGCTAGCTTAAGGTTATGTCAAAACGATATGACTCTGGTTAAGGGCAAAACTGACTACAGACATGTGCGTATACATAGGGATGAAAATGGTTGGAAAACCCCTCAATTGTTTTCTACTTATACATTTGAATAAAGAAAACAAAAGCAAAAGCAGTAAAGCCGGACACTAAAATGAAAATAGAAGAGTAAAGGCAACGTGTTCTTCCATCATAACTTGCTTGGAAAAGGTGGTCAATGTTGGTTGC
Organism: Hyparrhenia diplandra; assembly: GCA_015847255.1. Classification (NCBI taxonomy): domain Eukaryota; kingdom Viridiplantae; phylum Streptophyta; class Magnoliopsida; order Poales; family Poaceae; genus Hyparrhenia; species Hyparrhenia diplandra. Next base: position 352,759 of record JADLZK010010699.1, on the reverse strand, counting down.
TGGTTCAATACTTGAACAAGGACACATTGATGTGTGGTAACCCGACGGACTCGTCTTCTCCCCGCTGCGTCCCCGCTGGGCGGCTCGGGGGCGACCCAGCCTCCCACGCCCCAGCTCTCCCCCGCCGCCCTCCGAGCTGCGGTGGCGGCGGCCAGCCGCGCGCGCTCAAAAAGGTTGCTCGCAGCTCCCCACCTCCTCCCCTTCCCTCCCATCCTCTTCTCCCCCCTCCGCCCGGCGGTGCTCTCCCGCGCCATGGGCGGCCGCCCGGTGGCCTTTGGCTGCGGATCCGCGTCCCACGGCCCCGATCCGGTGTCCCTGGACCGGATCTGGTGCGTGGTGTGCGGTAGGGGGCGCCGGCGGTTTGCTGGTGGCTCCGCTCGGTCGTGTGATGGCGGGCGGCGGGCTGCCGTGCCGGCCTCGGTGGCCCGCTGGATCCTCTTCCGGTGACGGCTAGGCTGGTGCTCGCTGCTCTCCCAGAATGGTGTTGTCGTGCCCCCCTCCCCTGGGAGCCCGTGTCTCCGCGGCCGATCTACGCCCGGGTCCCAGTGCGGTGCTCCCGGTCCTCGACAATGCGTGCCGTGCCTGCGGTGCGTCGCTGTGGCTCCTTCAGCGGTTCCGGCGTCTTTGGCGCCGCTGACCTCGCGTCTGGCGGCATTCCGGTGCCCAAGGTGGTCGGTGTGCGGTGTGCGACGGTGCGGCGGCGCGGGCGTGAGGCGTATGTCGCCTTGCACCGCGGTGGTGTGGGTGGCTGCTCGACGGTGCGTCATCGACGCCGTGGTGGCGTGGATGGCCACGCCTCGCCGCCCCTTTGGCGTGACATGGATGCTGAAGCTCGGCGAAAAGCTCGGCCGATGTGTCGGGCGGACGACGGCGACGACATTTGGCGTCGCACCCTTCCCGAAGGCGTCGTCTTCGAAGTCTCTTGCTCCTGTCATCGCTACGTCCCGTCGCTCCCCCGTCATGGTCATTTTGGTCGTCCTGCTGCTCTTATTTGCACTTCATGTCTCTCCTCACCTGGTGTCTAGCTAGTGGTTGTTGCAGCTGTTGTTGTGGTCGTTTCCGGCGGATGCTTTGCCGCCGAGGTATTCTTCGTCGCTGGGCGGATGCTTTGCCGCCGTGTATCTTCTATGTTCTTCGTCGCTTGGCGGATGCTTTGCCGCCGTGTATCTCCTACGAGCCCGCGTTTCCGGCGTGTGCGGTGCCGTCGAGGTCGCAGTCGCAGGTCGTGTTTCCGGCGGATGCTTTGCCGCCGTGGTGGTTCCGGTGGATGCTTTGCCACCGAGGTCGTGTTTCCGGCGGATGCTTTGCCGCCAAGGAGGTTACGGTGGATGCTTTGCCACCGAGGTCGTTTCTACGGCTCCGATCACTACTAGCTACCTAGGTGTTGAGTTATCTTTTGTATAGGCGCAGCTTGCTGGGGTTGTTAGGTGGAGGGTTCCCTGCCCCTCGCTTTTCTTGCTTTTGTTTGTATTTTCTCCTGTGATGTCTTCTCGGCATCGGGGTTTGTTGTATCTGGATTTGGTTTTCCTCCTCTTAATGAAATACGGGTGAACGACCCGATCGAGAAAAAAAAAAAAATGTGGTAACCCTGCACGTACCGTTCTCTGTTTCCTATTCTTACTTGACAAGGGACTTAGAAAATAATGGTGCAGCGGACGAATTGAATGGCAGTGGCTCTCCTCATGTAACTGTTCAGGATATGACTTTCAAGGTCAGGACTGTTAAAAGAGTTACTATGAAACCTGGTAATCAGTATATAGAAAACTTTCCAGGCACTACAGGTCTGAATGCCTTTTAAGGACAAGATGGAATTCACTACTTGATGACCAGTTCGTCCACCAAAATTGACACGTGTTGGGGAGCATAGCCTGCTTGTCCCATTTGTTGTCACTGTAACGATGATTTTTTTTTTATGAACACTGTAACGATGATGGCTGGGGATGCTTGAGAAAGGTGACATCATGCAACTCGCTACTACGATGCTTGAGACTGCGGAGGCATCCTCCTACATGGCTCATCCCCCATCGCTAAGGTCTAGGTTGAGGTACAGACACATATTTTCAACAACAGAACTACTTAAAGCGTTGAGAACTCAATGCTGGTGTTAACAACAGAATGCTGCAATTAGTTTCACATTTTTCTTTGGGTACCAGGCTTTCGAATCAGTGCTAGTGCTTATTTACTTTATAACTCGTAGATTGATGATGTTATACGTCATTTAAATCTTGTTTATATGCAAAGATGTAATAAGCGTGTGCTTCTTTACATCATGCGGCAACAATGCATGATTGTGGGGAACTGTGCCTCATCGCTAGTCTCAACTGAATGACGTAGGAATATGTAAATTTTGGCAACAATAGAATGCATGATTGTGGGAAGATACCGGTAACCGGATCTTGCACAGCCCACAACAATTTATAAAGTGCACGCAATATTGTTTAGAACTGGATACCGGATATATACTATGAATCACAATATCACGATATTGTTTAGAACTGGATACGGGTGTTACAACTACAATGGTGGAGGTAGTTTGTCGGGCACTCGAGCATCAGCTTGCCGCCATCCGCACCGTCGACTGCCAAGACAAGTCCTCTATACGTAACCGTTACATCTGTAGCACAACAAGCCATCGGGACGCAGCAGGGAATGGGCTTCACATTCAGTTGCTCCAATCTGGGCCGCCGTATTCTTTGTTGTTGGGCTTTGGAACCCTCATCCTCTTCATCACTTGTGGGCCGTCTTTACTGGTAGACACCGTCACATGTTTGTTGTATGCACATCAGCTCCATATTGGCCAACTTTATCATAACCTTCAGCATTTCTATCCTCGGAACACGAGGAGCTATACCAGCTAAACTTTGCTGCCTACTAAACGACCTTCTTCATCTGCTAATGCAGCAGAGGAGGAGATATTCCAGATGCTTCCTATACCTAAAACGCCTCACTGCACACCTCCACTTTCTGCTAGTAAGTTCTGTTGTTTGCCATCAACATATATTTCTTTTATTTGTTGAATTGATTTGTGGTAGAGATAGCTGATGAGCCCAATTGAGTATAGCTACGTTTCATGGTGTATATATATGGACCTGTAAAGAATAATAACCTAGCTATGACTATGAATACATTTTTTTGCAATAAAGGAAGCTTTTGTTAAATTATCAATGCATTAAATCAGGACCATACAAGGCCTTGAAAACGTACTGATAAAGGTTGGGCGCGCAAGACATTATAACTTCTTCCCTCTTGCTCTAATTCTTTGCTTTAATACCACTCGAGGGAAGCACATGGCTATGTGGAAACCGAGATATCACGTGTAATATCAGATACTCCATAGCAAATATACATGCACTGAATGAAGAGTCTGAGCGCCAAGTGGTACTTTCATCCACATGGTCCTTAATTTTTGCGACAGGGTAACACATTACCTCTTAAGATATATAGTGGGCAAGTGGCATTTTTTCATCAAATTGAATCAGCTCTTTGACACCCCTATCTACAACATTTGTCTCCATCTAGGCAGACAAGAAATTATCATGGTATGTACAGCTGAACTTTAGCTACCTGCGATTGACCTCTTCATATGCCCGTGCAGCAGCTCCAATTTCAAAATCATTTTACTGAGTGCAGTTAACACATCTATTTTCTATCGAAGTCGATTTGGGGTAGTTAGTTATAGTGCGTAATTGACTATAGCTACAATTGAACGTGTGCATATATATATGAGGAGGGCGTTGGCAGAAATTTTCAAAAGGACTTGTCATGCGTGGAAGATGTATCGAGGACACACTGCATTGGCACTGTTAAGAGGGCTCAATGCATCCTTTAAATTAGAATCACCGTTTGTCTGAGTTAGATGGCAATGCTGCCTCTATCTATATTGTAAATCGTAAGGTCATAAACCAACAGAACATATAACTGGAAATTTGATATGAAATCAAATTAATTTGTCACTCAAATATGTTTTTGCTAACCAGCGCCTTGCATGTGTTCCATTGTGGTCTCTTGGCTATCCATATGAAGCCAGGTTGTTTGATAACAAAGCAAAAATTGTGTATGCTGTGTATTTTTTTTTTTTTAACGAACTGGAGGGGCAAAAATTTAAATGAAGGAAGGTAAAAGCAAACAAGTGCAAAACTTCAGGAGACCGAGAAGGAGAAAAGGACAATAAGAAAAGAGACAAATTACAATAAATTCTGGATTCATAAATCAAAAGTTGCTGAAAATAGTCTTAACTCGCAGGGTAAGAATTCTAACTTCTTTATCGAAAAATATACCTTTAGCTTGTCGGATCATCTAGGATTTCTTTGAAGATGAGATCATTTCTAATTGACCAGATGGCCCGATGCATTAAGATTGATATTACCATGAAAAAGTTTGGGTTCGTCTGGATTCTGATCAACTCAATTGCCTGAAAGATGTTAGTCTGATTCTGAAGATCAATTCCAACTAGACTTCAGCATTCATCTGCGAACCGATAGTTCAAGAACAGATGTTGTACAGTCTCTTCTATATTGCTTTGGCAGAGACACATCTATAAGACTGTGCAAATGCATGGTTTTCCTTCTCAAAATGTTCCTAGTGCTCAATCTATCTTTCAACAGAAGCCAAAAAAACACCTTGTGCTTTCGCTGACAGCAACTCTTCCAAATCTATTTAAAGGCTTGAGGGGTCTGCATGTGCCCATAATAAATTTATAGGCTTTGGATGCCAGGAAGATAACCCGCTGAGTTGTCCATATATTATTAGACACCGAAAGGGTGATTCCAAAATCAAGAACTGCTGGTACGCTTCATCAGTTGAGAGAGTCAAACTAAAGAGCTCCAAAGGTTGCTGGAGCAGACCATTCATTCAATGTTAGAGTTTTGTTTTTAGCAAAGGAAAAAAGTTCAGGGAATAGCAGACCATGAGACATGTATTGCCATTTTGAATTTGAACTTTAGCAAATTCTTTATACGTGTCTAAAAGCTTGAGAATATTCCTCCACCAGAAGGAACCCTTTTTTGTGTGGCTTGGTAATCTTCCATTCACATAGTGCTTTTCCAAAATAAAAGAGACCCATCGGAGTCTTTTTTGTTAAAAAAATTATCAAGGTTCTGTAGCAATAGTGCATCAATTTGCTTTTCCAGGTAGAGTACACCCATAGGAAGAGCCAGAGCACAGAGGTGGGAGGTTGGGTGGCAGGGAGCACTGCATTGGTGATTTCAAGCTTGCCAGCTTGGGAGAGGAGTGAGGATGTGCTGATCTATCTTCTTTCAGATTTATTGAACAGAGGGAGAAAGTCTTCCACTCTGGGTCTGGTAATCCCTAGGGGCAGACCTAGATAAGTGAAGGGAAGCATATCTTGTGATTGTGCGCCACTTGTCGAACTATACTAATTTCCACATTTCCTGATATGTACTGATTATGAACAATATAGACACAATTCCTTCCCTGTATGGTCATCCAACATCATCTTTTATTTGCAACAAGAGTTGCGTGCTTGTCTGTATGGTCATCCAGCTTTGTCTTGGACACCATTAGCTCAAACGTACAATATTAGTCTGGCACTCCCACTGCTGTACCTGGCAAGCTGCTAGATTGTCTTCTTCCTTGGCGCATGCAGCTATCCAGGAGACGTTCCAGATATGCCTCCTATTCCTAGACCACACTGTGCTTCTAGCTCCACAATCTGCTAGATTCTGACTGCCGTTGATGTCTCTATCAGTCAAGTCTGGTGTCACATCAGCTTGGAGCAGAGGCTAGTCCATCTAGTTCAGCATAACTTCGTTTGTAGGTGTGCATATATAAGAGGAGATTGTGGGTACAAAACTACAGCCTTGAGACATGTGAATTAATTAACCGATCAGAGATGGGTTAATGCATGCAAACTTTTGCCGATATATGGGCAACTGGATTCTGCTTCTGACACAGCCTCTAGAAACGTTTTTTAACACTTCACACATATCAATCAGCTTTGATCTGGAAGACTTCTTGCATGTTATTCTATAGCTAGCTTGACAATAAATTGTCTCGAGAGCAACTAGACGACGTTGGCTGGCTGCGAAACCATCTTTCTCGATCTGTGTTGGAAAATCAAAACAAATATGGCGCTCAATTACATAGGCTTGGAGCCAGAGATCCCCACCACCTTGAACCATTCTCCGTGATCCTGTTCCATATCGGAACTCTGCAGGACGGGCACAATGCGATGTCGTGGCCGGGCTTGAGCTCAAGACAGGGTCATAGGGTGGAACAGGCACATCTCATCCAGCTGTGATTCTACACTAATACAAACCATGACACGACCCAAATGGGATTACAAGACGCTTACAAGTTCTCTGCAAAACTAATAAAACACATGAATCTGTAAGCAAAGGGATCAGAGGGGAAGAAGATTGACAGAGCTACGACGAATCTTAATAAGAACAGAGTAGTTTCAGAGTTGGAGAGAGAGAGAGAGAGATAGAGAGAGAGGATAGAAGATTAGTTACAATTGGTTCAAATGATCGATAAACTCTTTCTCTCTCGTCTCTCCCATCTCTTATGCGTGCTTGCTTCTCCGTGAAGGTCTTCACACCCACTCGGGCCTTGGATTCTCGCATTGGGCTTGCGGACACGCCTAACTTGCTTTGGCTCTTGGGCTGGGCCGCCCGATGTCGCCGCTCATGTGTGAGGATCGGCTTCACTTGTCACAGATGGCTCTTGGTCGCCGACAGACTCCACACATAATTGTTCTCTATATCACAACCATATTAGCATCTGAGTTGTAAAAAGATATTCTTGATGCCTCATACGATTGCACACACAACTCGCATCATTAGTTGCACAAGGGTTGTTTGTATATAGCCGGAGCGATGCCGAGGGGCTAGATGCAAAGTGCCACTGATCGACCAAAGCCCAAATGTGGGTAGAGGCCTTTGAGGTTGTCCCCAACGCTCCAGCATGTACTATTGCCCTAGCCTCCACGTAGGAGCCTTTGCTCCACCTCAACCCAAACAACAGCTTCGCAGAGGGGCTGTGTCATCGACAAAAGTGTAAAGCATATGGTTGATGATGCGTTGGAGACTTCACCGTGTAACCCGGGAGCGGAACAAGGAAAGAAAAGCTGAATGGGAAGGGTAAAGGCTGCAGAAGGGTCAGTGGTGGAGGTGAAAAAAGTAATGATTACTTAAGGAGATTCTCGACTGGTAGCTTGCTTTCAATTGAGTTTGGTCTACGTGGAGCTGAGGCAGTATGTTCTGTCCTGACTGCGTTGGCCCTACCCTGAAGCGGTAGTACTGGGCCCCGTTCTTCCCCGACCTTCGTAGTACTAGGCCTGAGATGCTCCCGGACAACTCTCGCCATTGCTATACTCACCGCCCGGTTGTGTCACGCCGCATGGGGTTCGTACGGGCGAACAACCATGCGCAGAGCTCGGGCGCAAACATCGGGCTAGCGCCGGGCGTCGACAGCACACAGGTAAGACCAGCTCTCACACAGGTCTTCACCGCCATGCTCTGCACCTTCAAGTACACGGGATATTCCTCTTCTTCGCCGCAAGGGTGCAGTCCATGGTGGCCTTCATCGCCGCCTTCTTGCCGGAGACCAAAGGGGTGCCGCTGGAGGCCATGAGAGCGGTATGGGCGCGACATTGGTACTGGAAAAGGTTCGTCGGCGGTCCTGCAGGAGCCTACTTAATCAGCCTATTTGTTCCCACTCATTGAATACTATATACGCTCGTGCCGTGGTGCAAAATGAAATTTTCAAGTGTAATTTCCGTCGGTTGTACATTAATTTCTAGCTAGTAATCATGCATTGAAAGCGCTTTGTTATCACCTTCCATTTTAATATTTTATCATATGCTTAGTATTTTCCAAGGATTATTTAGGTACCTGTGAGTCATAAATACCATTTAGAGCACCGCCGAACCAACAGCCAGCTTCGGCGAACATTCCAGTTATAGTAAATTTTCTCTCACAACCGTAAATAGAGTCCACCCGCAATAGTAAGGTCTCAACCCCGCAACAGTAGAGTTTCTTTCCAATTCCCTCCCGTAACCGTAAACTTATGTTGAAGATCCTAGAGTTGCCGCAACAGTAATTTTTCATCTAATTTCCTTCTGCAACCATAAACCTCGTGTAATTTTTTTTCCACAACCGTAGAGCTACGTACGGAGACCGTGCTGGAAGGTTCTTCCTATTGCCGCAACAGTAGATTTTCTTCCTGTTGCATCAGCATGGCTCAGATCCGTATCTCGCTTCCTCGTTCTATATCCCCGCACCTAGCCTTCCTTAACCGACTTAGCCGGACTCTGATGATGTCACTTTAGTCGGCGCCAATACGCCCTCTATCACCGGCTCTTCTGTTCACCACAGTTTCTAGGCCGAGTCTTCCTTGACCAAAATCTGGTGTCAACTGGGACGATGGGACGGAGGTCAGCCGCAGCCATCGGTACGGGCGTGGGAGAGGGCCACCGCCGTCAGAGTCGCTGCAGCTGTCATCAGAGGGTGGGTCGTCGCCGCCGCTGCTGCCTTCAGGGTGGGGAAAGGCCACTGCAGTCGCCATCGGGATCAGGGGTCTCAGGGATGATGTCTGCTGCAGGCCATCACCCGAGTGGAGCAGGGACGTCATGCAGGCGTGGAAGAAGCGGTCGCTACCATTGGGGAAGATGCACACGCGCTGGTGGATGGCAGGGAGAGTCGCTGTCACCGGTGGTGTGCACCAACATGATGAAGGTCTCTACTTCTGAATATAGGCGACAGAGAATTAATGACAATAAGGAACAGAGAAAATCATGGAACAATGAGAAACTAAGCGGGTGCATGCATTTCTGAATTGGACTTCCAATTACTCTTGTGGGATCGGATATGCTCGCCGGAGCTCCACCGTATTCGCTCCAAACAATATTTAGCTTAGGATCTAAATAGCAGATATATATAGGGCACCGCTATTTGCATTTGGTACCCGGGTACTAAATGGTTGGCATCGAAAGCATCTAACGCGCACACGGTGCAGGGCGTGCCCGCTGGGCCACCTCTGAGGCTTCACAGCCCATACAAAAGATTTTGATTCATTTTTTTCTCTATCCTTTTTCTCACGACATGACTCATTTTTCTCCATTCTTTTTCCCAGGACATGAGAGGCGATCCCTAGCTTGAAAATCAATTGTCTCCAGAACAACTAGATGACCTTGGCTGGCTGATAAACCATCTTCTCGATATTTGTGTTGGAACTGAGCGATATAAATCAAAACTAGAACCCTAGATCACACACCGACTTGAAAGAGGACACCGGGGTCGTTTTCCTCATTTACATACGGTGCTCAATTACGTGGCCGGGCTAGAGCTTAAGACACGGTCACATGGTGTGGAATGGGCACACTCGTCCAGCTGTGATTTTACGCTAATACAAACTATGATATGGCCCAAATGGGATTACAAGACGCTTACAAGTTGTATTCGAAACCTACAAGACACACAACTCCACACACAGCTTCTGTATATCACAGCCACATTACATCCGAGGTGTAAAGGATATTCCTGATGCGTCACACGACTCTACAGACAACTCTGTATCATCAGTTGCACAGGTTGATTGGTAGGCACTTGGGATGTTATTCCGGATGCCTCCTAATCCAATGCCATGCGTTTCCATTCTTAGTACCATTAATTTATCTAGCATTTCTATCTCTCTTTGGTCACCAACAGAATGACAGAGGCCTACTAATTATGATTAGGGGAGGTTGCTACAGCTGAGAGAACAAAATGGGAGGTTGGTCACACTATGCCGGGACTGGGTGCATTGCTTCTGCACTTTTATATTAGCTTGCTCCCCATTAAACCTTAGTTGCAGGTATCAAAAAAAAAAGAAAAACCTTAGTTGCATTAGGACAGGTTGTACAATTAATGTAGTACAAATCAAAGACTGTACTGCATTGATACACGTCCAATTCAATGACAAAACTCATGTCTTAAAATAGTAGATATCGATCATTTGTTCATCTGCATGGTAGAGCCAAGACTCGGATTAAATGGATGTGTTATTTACTATATTTTGTATATTTCAAATTTCTGTTGTTTTATAGTATTTATTTAGTTGTGTGTTGTGTTGACTCACTCAAGACCCGGATGTTATTAGCACTGCTACAAAATGACAGACGAAGTTGTATGAAAGTTTAAAGCATGGAAAGCTTCACAAAGTCTGTTTACTAAGGATGCAACCTAAGCGTAGGATTATCCAGCTATGATGGATCAATCATACCCTGACATTTCCTGTGGACAATATCATATCAATCCACATTGGTCTAATCTGCGTACTCCATACAAACCCAATGCTGAAGATGGCACAGATCACAAAGGGTGTTGCATATTCAAGGCGCACTATGCCCTGTATGGTCACTCCGAACGAGTATATGCCAAGGTAGAACTTTCAATGTGAGTCCAAATAACATTAGTTAACAAATTGGCATTTGATGACACATGAGTTTCATGAGAACGAACATATCGGCCTCTAGATGGCATCCATGAGGCTGAGCCGATTCATCCCGAGCTTGGCCTCACAAAAACGGATCATTGTACTTAAGCTGGACTGGCTGGGAGATAGTCGGCCATCATGGAAATGTCGAGCTGACTAGCGCTAAAGGCATATAGAGGACAGGGTGCAAGGAGGAGGAGATGTTCCAGATGCCTCCTGTGCCTAAAAACAACTCTGCACTGCTGGTTGCCAGTAATATCCCTTTTATCTGTTGCAACCATTTTGCTGTAGTGAACTCGCCGAGACGATTTGAGCATAGCTAAAAGTGATGTTGTATATATAAAACACTGGAATCAGTAGTACAAATCGTCAGCTTGGAACACGTGACATTTTTAAAGCAAATTGATTTCACCAGTCAGATGTTGTAGTAGAGCTTGCAAACTATTATATATGGCTCACAGGAACAATAAGGTCCATATATTATTCCTTTCCAGGTTCACGAATTTACATGCAGACCAATAACCCCCCCCACACACACACACACACACACACACAAATATGTCCGCAAATGAACAGAAAAAAAAAGCAGAGCTTGCTTGACCCTTAATTTAGTGCCCGCCCGGGTATTGGTTTCACTTCTTTCCTCGTTATGAAATTATGGGTGATACATCCAATGGTCGTATATTCTCTCAAAAGAATGGTCATACTTGAATTCCTATAATGGTCTCTTTTCTATGGCATCGTCATACATGAATTCCTATAATCATTCTGAAACCATGGTAAATTACACGTCCGAATGCCTTTTAAAGCAAACATAGGGTTCGTTGCTCGAAATGACCAGTTTGTCCACTAAAGTTACACCTAGTTTGCGCCAAAACTGTCAGAATTAAGAAAATCGTGTGGCAAGATGCACAAAGAAAATATGATTTGGGAGCATAGCTTGCTTGACCCATTGCTTGTCACTGTAACGATCAATGATGTCTAGGGAGACCCCGTGAACGATCAATGATGCCCCTGGAAGGGTGACATCATGCAACTCGCTACAATGATGCTTGAGATTGCCGAGGCATAGTCCTACGCAACTCGCTACACATCCCCCATCGTTAACGGCTAGGTTGAGGGAGGGACACATATTTTCAACAACAGAACTGAAGCGTTGAGAACTGAATGCTGGTGTCAACAACAAAATGCTGCAATTAGTTCTATTTTTCTTTGGGTACCAGGCTTTCGAATCAGTGGTAGTGTTTATTTATGTTAGAACTCGTAGTTGGATGATGTTATACTTCCTTTAAATTTTTCTTACATGCAAAGATGTAATAAGTGTGTGCTTCCTTCCGTCATGCACCAAGAATGATGTAATGTCTGAATTATGTGTGCGACAAAGATGTAAATTTTGGCAACAACAGATTGCATGATTGTGTGGAAATGCTACTCATCGCTAGTCTCAACTGCTACACATCATGCGGCAAGATACCTGCAACCGGATCGACTCACAACGATGTAAAGTGCACACAAACACTTCTATAGCGACCAGCATATCCATATCTTTCAGCATTTCTGTCCTTGGTACACAAGGTATACGAGCTTAAAGTTTGCTGTGTGCTAAATGACCTTCTCAATCTTTTCATTGAGGAGAGGCGGAGATGTTCCAGATGCCTCCTATGCCTAAGACACCTCACTGTGCACTATCTGGTAGTAAGTTTTGTTTGTTTGCCATCAAAACATATATCTTATTGATTCGTTGCATCGATTTGTGGTAGCCAACTAGCTGAGCCCAATTGAGTATAGCTAGGATTCCTGGTGTGTCTATATATATATATATAGAAGACTGAGATGAGAATAATAACCTAGCTATGACTACCAAAGAATATTTTCCGACAAAGGAAGCTTTTATTAAATTGTCAAAGCATTCAATTAAGATCATACACGACTACCGGAAAGGGTGGCTTTGCCGAATGTTAGGTTCTTTGCCAAGTGTATTATTTCCAAGGAAAAAACACACGAAAAAAAGTCGCCTTTGCCGAAAGTGCCAAAAGGCACTTTCGGCAAAGACATTCTTTCCCGTGTGTCAAAAATAGCACTAGGCAAAGAGGGTCTTTGCCGAGTGTTTTTTCAGGCACTCGGCAAATAAGTTTTTAAATCAGTTTTTGAGGCCCTAAACGAGTTTAAATAAAAAACGTTTTCAATTACAAAGTTTCATAACTTTTCAAGATCTACAAACTTTATTTTGTTCATTTCTTCGTTTCACAAAACGTTAGTAACGTTGTTCACCCAACCTACATCTCTCATATCCTCTTATATTTTCTTGAAACTAGAGTCCTCTTATATTTTCCTGAAACTAGAAGCGATTAATAAGATTTATGTATGATATTATTAAAACTTCATCAAATTAAGATATAAATAAAATACTCAGAAATCTCATAAAGATATGAACATTCTTAGTAGAAATTTTTTCGTTTGAATTCATCTTATTATGCTAAACTAGGTCTCGTATCTTTCAAATTTTAATTATGAAAAAATTCTATTTTTTCAAATGACCTTGGATGTAAAAACTTCTTAAATGAAAATTGTAAATCTCGAAAAAGTTATGAAACTTTGTAGTTCACAACTTTTTTATTTAATTTCATTTAAGGTCTCAAAACTTATTTCAAAAAATGTTTTGCCCTTTTTTGCCGCAAGTACAAAAAAAAAGGCACTAGGGAAAGAACCTGTTTGCCAAGTGCTATGCCAAAAAAGGCACTAGGCAAAGAACCCTGTTTGCCGAAAGTGCTATTTTTTGACACTCGGCAAAGATCGGTTTTGAATTTTTAAATGACCTCAGATGAAAATTATAGATCTCAAAACATTATGAAACCGTGAGTCGACAATATTTTGATTTAAAATCATTTAGGGCGTCAAAAAAGCAACTTAGACTAGGTTTAGTACAATATATGAGGAACTAATACGGAGTCTTAACACAAATCATGACATAGCGCAATGGTAAGACAAGAGATGGCGGAGAGAGAGGCCATGGGTTTGAGTCACAATTATTGAAATTGCTTGAAAAATGATGGAAAAAATTGAGTTGGATCGTTGTCGGCTGTAGCTAACTGATGTCGGCCTCCCCCCAAATATTTTTTACTATTATTTTTTGGTTATTTCACATTTTTTTTTCTTTGCCGAGTGTTTTCGACACTAGGCAAAGCCTTTATCGAGTGCTCGATAAAAAAACACGCAAAGGGCCTCTTTGCCGAAAAAACCGTGCCGAGTGATCTTTGCCGAGTGTTACACTCAGCAAAGGCTTTGCCGAGTGTGTAAGGGTCTTTGCCGAGTGTTTTTGATAATCGGCAAAGAGCTTGATTCTGGTATTGACGGCCCTGAAAACGTACTACAAGATAAAGGTTGGGTGCAAGACATATACCTTCCTCCCTCCTGGACCTGATGGGTTCCCAGCTGAGTTTTACCAAGTGTTTTGGGAAGTTATAAAACGGGACGTCCTATCTCTCTTAATTGATTTTCACAAAGGTAGCTTGCCGCTTTTTAGTCCCAATTTTGGTACAATTACGATGTCACCAAAACAAAAAGGGGCAACACAGATTCAACAGTTCCGTCCTATATGTTTGTTGAATACTAGTTTCGAGATTTTTACAAAGGTCTTAACAAACTGAATAGCCCTAGTGGCCCAAAAGGTTATTCAACCATCCCAGTACGAATTCATGAAAGGGAGGAATATTTTGGATGGTGTAGTTATTCTAAATGAGACCATCCATGAGATGCATAGAAAAAATTAGATGTACTCATTTTAAAGCTAGACTTTGAGAAAGCCTACGATAAGATTAAATGGCCTTTCCTTCAACAAACCTTAAGAATGAAAGGCTTTGCACCAATTTAGTGCAATTGGATTGACCAAATAGTGATGGGAGCTAGCGTTAATATCAAAGTGAATGACGAAGTGGGACACTTCTTTCAAACCAAGAAAACAGTAAGACAGGGAGATCTCCTATCCTCTATGCTAACAACTCTGATCTTCCGGGCTAAGTCCCATGGAAGAATTAGAAGAGTTGCCCCACAATTGGTTGATGATGGCCTTTCTATCCTGCAATATGCAGATGATACCATTTAATACCCCTATCTAAAACATTGCCTTCATCGGCTCTTTTACTCGATGCATTATTTTTTTCAAAAAAAAAAGCAAGGCGAGCATTATAACTCGCCCACCATGGTAAATAGGTTAACCGTGGCGGGCACGTTTGGGCACTGGTGGCCGCCATAGTGGTGCCTAGATTAACTGTGACGGGTGCCCGTGCCCGCCACGGTTAAGTTTTTGTGCCGTAGTGTATCATAATATGTAACAGCTGAACTTAGCTACCAGCTGCGATTGCCTTCTTCATATGGCCATGCAGCAGCTCCAATTTCAAAATAATTTTATTGAGTTTGCAAGAGCTCCAGAGTCTGAGTGCACTTAACATTTGAACGTGAGCATATATACGAGGAGAGTGGCCACAGAAATTTACAAAAGGACTTGTCACACTACTACATTGAGCAACATTAGGTGCGGCTGGTGATGGACTCTAGGGACGGTTTTCCAGCCGCCCCTAAACAAGTGCCCCTAATGTTCATCCACATTAGGGGCGGTTGTCTCGGCCGCCTCTAATGTGAATTCTAGATTTTGCATTTTCAAAATTCAAAAAAAAAAAAACAAAAGATCAGCCACCCACATCCCCTGCATATGGTGATTTTTTAGGCTTTTTGCAAATGTTGCAGCCACCAAGATTCGAACCCGCGACCTCGAGCTCGCGCATGACCCTCCCCTCCACTGCGCTACACACTTGTATATGTCCATATATTCCATTCCGCGTCGTCATATATTATACAAATCCAAGTGTAAATTGACTATTTGAGGTCTTAAACAGATTCGAACTAAAAAGTGATCAACTACAAAGTTTCATAACTTTTCGAGATCTACATTACATATTTAGGAAGTTTTTCCGTCCGAGGTCGTTTATTAAATTTGAATTTTTAGTGTCTCATTTTAAAATTCGCAACCCATTGTAGGGGCACCTCAATATAGAGCCGCCCCTATTGTGAACCACAGTAGGGGCGGTTGGTGATTGAACCGCCCGATCACGATAGGGGCGGCTGATACACGAGCCGCCCCACGATGTGTCGTCGGGTTGGGACGGTTTGTCAATAGCAGGATTTTCGCATACATTAGGGCAGCTCAAAGTATGAGCCGCCTGTAATATAAATGCCAGGAGCTCCCTTAATTGGCTTTTGTAGTAGTGTCAGTTGTCACACGTGGAAGATCGATGTACTGATGACACATTGACACCGCATTGGTCACAATTAGGAGGGCTCAATGCATCCTTTAACTTCACACAGAAAAAATGGGATGCTTTCAACACAGATCACCGTTTCTCTGAATTAGTAGGCAACGCAGCCTCTAACTGTACTGTAAATTGTAAAGTCATCAACCAACAAAATGAAATCAAATTTTCTTGTCACCGAATTATGTTTTTTTTTTTCTAACGAGCTCAGTTCATGTTTTTCGTCGTGGTCTCTCGGCTATCCATATGAAGCCAGGTTATTTGATAACGAAGCAAAAAAATTTCTTGTGGCTGTGCGCCACTTGTCGAACTATACTGATTTTCCAAATTCCAGATGCATACTGATTATGGACAATATAGACACAATCCCTTCCCTTCACCAGTGTGCAGTATGAGGGAAGCAAAGCAACAAAATTGTCTGAACACCTAGTTAAGCATGGTGTCGCATCGATCAGTCAACACTACTACACAAAGGGCCTCTACCGAGTGCTAGACTTTCTACCGAGCATGTCTAGCGCTAGGTATAGTCTCCCCAAACCGAGCCGCTCTCGGAGACAGCATGCTCTAGGTTGAGCTCCCTCTACCGTGAGCCCAACCCTCGGTAACTCGGGGCGCTCAGTAGAGTCTCCTTCTACCGAGAGCCAGCCCTCCGCAAACCTCCACCCTCGGTAGAGTTGACGCCCCCACGTCTGGCAGCGTCCTAACGCGCCTCTACCCTCAACTCTACCGAGAGCGGGGTTGGCACTCGGTAGAATATGGTCAATTCACCGAGCGGGGCTTAGGCGCTCGGTAGAATATGGTCACTCCACCGAGCGCCCTCGTCCACGCCCTCGGTAAAGATGTTTTGCCGAGAGCCAATTGCTGAGAGCCTTTCCCATGTCTCTCGGCAAATTGACCATCTCTATGCATATATAAGACGAGATTGTGGGTACAAAACTACAGCCTTGAGCCATGTTAATTAATTAACCGGTCAGAGATGCTTTACTGCATGCAAACTTTTGGCGATTTATGGGCAACTGGATTCTGCTTCTGGCAAAGCCTGTAGTAACGTTTTTTAACACTTCACACATAGCAATCAGCTTTGATCTGGAAGACTTCTTGCTTGACTGGTAGCCCCTACAATAGGTTGTCCAAGATCTGTAAAGGATATATTCATATTTCCACTGTATGTTGGGCGATATATCTTCTCCTTTAAAGTAATCAATTTTTTCACCGAAGTCAGCAAGGGAAACCCCCATCCTATTTTTTATTTATTTTTAATAATGCAAACCTCTTTAAATTCGCTTCCATGGAGAGTCGAACACAGGTCTTCTGGGTGCTACTGAGGTGCTCTAACTACTAGGGTAGAGACCCTTTCGTCTACCGAGTGATACCAAAACAATATAAGATCTGGTCACAGAGACTACGAAGTATGTATCTTAAGATCCGGTCACACAAAGACTACCAAATGGGCTTTGCGATGGTACTCCCAACAACTGTGAGCCATTCATTTACTTCGATCGGACGGTTACGATCATCTATACTTCATTGGAGGTAATATGTGAAATACATGTTTATTTATTTATTAATATTTTGTAAAACAAGACAATTAAGGTAAGCTCAGATTTGATTGATGTGTACTAACCTCATGTTGGGAAATCCTTCTCATGAGTGGGTGGTTGAGGAGAAGTAAATGCCCTATGAGTAGACCCACATGTCATAGGTATAGCATAAATTGTGGACCAAACTTGTGTACATCTAGTGTTATTCCTCTTGGAGTGCAAGAGAAGGAATGAGAAGTCTCAGAATCTCATCCTAGCAACCATTCCGATCAGCCCCTGCTCCTGTACGAGAGTGAGGGAAGAGAGAAAACCAGAGAGAGGGAGAGAGTGAGATTAGAGAGGAGATCTTACAGTAGATCAAGCGGGATTCGT
Organism: Hyparrhenia diplandra; assembly: GCA_015847255.1. Lineage (NCBI taxonomy): Eukaryota > Viridiplantae > Streptophyta > Magnoliopsida > Poales > Poaceae > Hyparrhenia > Hyparrhenia diplandra. The sequence goes on along the minus strand of JADLZK010010699.1, from coordinate 335,106 downwards.
CCACAAGGCTGTGAAGCTTCGGATCTACAACCTTGCTGCCTTTAATTTGTGTTCCACCTTCATTTGATGAGGTCTTTCATCCCCTCTTGTAGCAGCCCCAAATCTTGTTGTTGAGAGCCAAGATCGGTTATATCTTGATTTATGAGTGCTTCAAGTGGTGTCTAAAGATGAACTTGCTGTAATCCCACAAACATATAGTGGAAGAAGATTTGGCTGGTTTGGTCCCGTGGTTTTTACTCCGATTTGGGGGTTTTCCACGTTAAAAATCTGGTGTCTCTGTGATTGTTACCGATGTTGTGCGCTCAGTTCGGACTATTATTCTCTATGTATATGTGCGATGCATATGTTTCCTTCCGGTGATGACCTGGGATGATTTCGCTTTGTGACCGTGGCGTCTGCACGTGCTACATGGGGACGAAAAATGTGACCGTCGTGGAACCAAATTCTCTCTTCGAGTCTCGATGGACCTAAACACGCAAGGATCATGCATGGTTTGCGTGATTTGCGGTCTCGCGTTGCCGCCCACCATCCACCCACCACCCTGTAATCCCGTCGATGCCCAGCTCGTTTCTGACCCATACTACCACTCTACTTTAAAAATCTTTTTCGGTGGATACTATACTAGATTAACAAATAGTTTATATGAAGGACACTAAAAACACAACATTATTTTTATGTGCAACTAAATATACAATAACACAAGAGGGAAAGTCGGTAGATGTTCATTATTGCTGCATTTTAATTTGCTCACAGTTTATTGAGCTGCTCACAGTTTATTGAGCTGGCCCTTATATCCCTCTTACAAATACTATTTTTGTCTTCGTAATGTGTCGACAACTGATGTTTGAAAGCAAAATAGCTATAGAAGCATGAAGCATGAACATAATCATCGTTGCCGGAGCATAGCTATAATCAACGTGTGGTCTTTGTGATTCACACTGACGTGTGCCACTTTACTATGGTTCATAATGTTTTGTATCGTCCAGGCATGCAATGCAACTTCAGCGTTAACTCAACCTCCTCTCACTGAGCACCCGCTCAATACCCCAGCATTATATTTTACCCAAGCAATAAACCGATGAGCAATGGTCGAGTGTGCATGAATCGTGTGTTTAGATTGGAACAAGGTAAGATGAATTACCACCACCCCTAAGTAGTACAACAAAGAGTGATACTCTCAAGAAAAATCGGATAAGCACTACAAAAAGAGCTATAACAGGTCTAGTTAGCTGAATGTATAGGAGTTCCTATAGCAGTTGTAAAATCATCCATCATGACCCAGTGAACAGGAAGCACGTACAAATTGATCGAATTCGGTTTATGTAGATCGATTGTGGAAATAAAACACGCTCTTCATTGTTTTTTTTTCATATATCACTTCCATGAATTATGTTTAAGCATTGTTTCATCACTTTTGTCTCAGAAAGCAGTCCCAGAAGAAATCGTGGAAACCACCCACAAGATTCTGAGACACGAAGAAACACATATATATTTAACCAGCCCAAATAAAGTAATTGCAATTCTGGTTCGTCTATCGCATATCAGTTGTCATGTGTGAAGTAGTGTACAAGTGATCTACAGGTCTCATGAGCTAGGATGAGGACGCGACAAGAATATATAGGAGCCAGGGGCGCGTCCTGAACTACTCCTCTTGCACCCAGCCGGGGGCGGAGCTAGTGCGTAGAAATTTCAAAGAAACTGTGGAAAAAGGCAAATTTTCACCATATTTACACCCATGAGATAAGCTGCACCCCTTTCACATTTGCTATAGCTCCGCTACTACAGCCAGCATTCCCAGTAGATGTGCTTTCTTTGCAGCTGAAAGAAGCTGTTCCTGCACTTCTGCTAGCTCAAGTGTCGTGGCTACTAGATGACCTTCTCTGCCTAGTGGAGGGCCAGAGGAGCAGACGTTCCAGATGCCTCCGATGCCTAAACCAAGTTACCGCGCGCCGCATCCGGCTCAAGTATCTGCTAGGTTATGAGATTGCCATATTATACTAATTCAAAGCTAGATTCCCAAATGTTCCTTTCAGGCTTTGTTGTGTCGATTTGCAGTAGCCTGAAGCGGAGCCTGAGTATAGCTACAACTGCTATTGCGTGTCTATATATATATAGAAGACGGAATGATAACTACTGCTCCCTGCGTCTCTGTTTATATGTCGCCGAGGTTCAACACCAGTTACCAATGAAGAGCCTGACATCCCTACCGATGGCTGCTATAAATACTACTCACACCACCCACATCAACCTTTTTCACACTTTCACATGCACTACAGTGCTATTTTGTGCGGTGGGTGATGATGCGAGGAGGTGAGAAGGGACAGCTTTTTGTAGTACTAGTACGGAGTACAGCTTTGGTATAGCAGTTGCGATAGCGAACGACAGATAGACTGGGACGAGCTACTGTTCTAGAACGACAGATAAACTGAGACAGAGGGAGTACCCAGCTATATAATTTTTATTATTGTAGCCCAAAAATACAAAAACAAAATTTGAGAAACAAAAATACAAATATTTTGTAACTACATGTACCAAACTATTTCTTTAGAAACTATCCCAGCCCGAGGTCTGAGGTAGGGCGAACTTAAACTAAGAAATTTTAGCTAAACAATGACAGAATGCAATGCGTATAAACAACATTAATCATAGAGGACGAAAAGAAGCTTTCGTAATCTGCATGATCATTGAATCGAATTGAATAACCAGTACTATTATATCAGCTTCATCTTTTTTAATTAATTACACTCTCTATAAAAATAAATCAACATAAACACAACATAAACACTGTTTTATTTCTGCACTTTCATGTAAGCCGCGGTAGGCGTGAAACTTTTTAGGCATTGACATGATTAAGTAAATACAGTTTTTTTATGTATTTATTCGGAAGGAACTCCTTACAAAAATAAAATATGGTTTTGCTAGTTATATTTATCATAGAACCATAAGCGATGTAACATGTGATTATTTACCTCTTCTACTGTGTAGTTATAGTTAACTCAATTTTAATTAATTTTTTTTACACAATTTTGAAGTTTTAGCCGCTTGATCATTTTATAGGAAAGGAAGACAGTCTAACATATATTTTGCATTAGGTACCCTGAACTATATATTTCAAAAATCAATCTAGTTTTTTTTTTTTCTTCCTCTCTAGTACTTTTTCCATCAACTGGAACCCTCCCTTCTTATATATTGTTTTCTATTGACACAACCTTCTTATCTGTTGTTGCCAGCCTCTCCACTCTTGTCTTCAACTGTAGTAGCACACAATGGAGGGGATTCTGGCAGTAGGGGAGGTATGGTCGCCACCTGACCTTGCACTATAGGTATGTTTTGAGTATGCTACTATTGTTATGCCACATTTATTGGCGTTACTCATGGACACTGGCATCGCTATGACCACTCACTTTTCACACAAAACCTCACCAGAAATGACACTGCTAGCTTTCCGACGTCCGGACGGGCACCGACGTCCATAAGCCCGCGACTCCAGTCAGTTCCCATCCGCTTTCGTGATCCACAACTGGACCTGTGTTGCTCGAACGTCGCTCAACTCCATCCACGTGGGAGGAAGTGCACGCTTGTGACCCGCATCCCATGTGCAACACCCGATCAAATTTTGAAATATCAAGATGCAACAATTGTAACATCAGGACACAACAAAAGGCAGATGGGACAACATCAGGATACAAACAAAAAAGGCAGATAAAACAATTGAAACATGCAACACCTGCAATAGCATTTGAAAACCATGGTAAACATACTGCAACATCTATATAAAGCAAATGCATCATATGTGTGAAACATATGTAGCATCAAGTTAAACACACTTGAGCCATATGTCTGAAAAAACTTAAATGAAACAATAAGGACAACCATACCAACATATATATGTAACATTCTGATCTACTTTTTGCAGCATATGTACAAAACACTTGAAATATATACCTCTAAAACAAATGAAATTGAAATGTACACATGAAACATGGGTCGCATCCCGTTGTGGCCTCCTTTGCTGATGGCAATAGGGCGCCATACTGTAGCTGGAGGCTAGGCCATAGGGTTTCCACAAGAGGGCCTGATGGCTCTCATTGCGCTAGCGGTGCCTGTCGAAGTCGTTAGACCGGGGAGGGTGGTGGAGCACAAGTGACGACAGGAGCAGCGTTAGGAGTGGCCGGCACTAGCGCATGGAGAAACAACACGAATAGTTGGCTCGACACATAGGGCAAGTGGCGTAAGCTGTAAGCGGGCGGTAGGAGTTGCGGCATGAGGAATGAGGCACGCGGAGTAGTGCAAGATGAAAAGGTGCTGAATTAACTGAATACTAAAAAAAATGTTGTTTCACATGGCCTCACGCCACGCGCTTAAGGCGATACTCGAGTAAAGAGTCATCAAATGCTCACATCAAATGCTCCCCGTCAAGATAAAAATGTTTTTGTGTGCGTGTACCGGTCGAAAAAAATAAACACGTAAAATACGTTGACAAGTAAAATTAGATTTTTCTGATGGTGCATGCACAAATCATAGTTTTTTCGACGGTCATCCACAGACAAAAAAAAAAAAAAAAACTGAGTTCCCCAGATTAAAAATAATTTTTGTGTGCGTGAATCCACAAAAAAAAAATTAGAAAAACTTCGACAGAAAAATATTTTTCCGTCGGTGTTGTCAGTCAGGAAAAAAAAAACAAGTTCACCAAGAGGGAAAAATATATTCTGTCATGTTTGGCCAACGATCAGAAAAAATTATGCACGCACAGACATATTCCATTTTCGAGTAGGATCCTAGCAACTGCATGTAGCTCATTGTTGCTATTGTTATGTGGTTTTTCCGCTAACGCGCAGACCAGTTCTTTGGTGGTTATTGTTAGCCCTATTTGATCTCGGCAAATTGGGGAGGGAAGGCCAGAAGGCAGCTTTGCCCATAGCAACTTGGATTGAAATGGAAATGCAATGGCTTGTCTGAAACAGAGTCTGCCCCTTGCTTTATACTCAGAGGACATTTTCTACTTTACTTATTACAACATATATTCTACTACCACTAAAGTGAATGCTGACCATATCCCTATTACAAGGCTTGGAAGCCAAGCAAAGTAAATATTCTACAGCTGCTAAAGAAAATCCTGCAGATTGATGGTTCAGTAGGGGGAGCACCCCCTCCTGTTTTCCATCAAAAAAATCCTGCAGCCACATAGCTCAGCAAGTCCGATCCCACAAGGATGATAGAGCCAAGAGTTCAACCAATGACTGCTCAAGAGTTTCCAGATGCTTCCTATCCCCAATGATTGCTGTTGCTGTGCTTTTGTCCTCAGATATGGTGTTACCGACCATTGCAATTCGGACGATGTATTGAGGGCAGTATACTCAGGTGGCGTATATATACAGGGGAACGGGCACCATGCATGTTCTCTGCATTGCATTAATACTTTGCACATGATCGGTCCTATCTTATAGTACAAATATCGGCCCTATCTTATAGTACAAATATGGCATTGATGTGTCCAAATAAAATCAAATATGATATGAATTTTTGAACTGTACTATTTCCATTTTTCAAATCGGCCAACACATTCAAAGCATCTTTCCTTTTATATTAATTAGAGACTCCAAACTTATCAATATATGTGATGAAAGCATAACTTCACCAGCACTTGACGCCAGTAGTGGTGGCAAAGAGTTTTACGATTGGTTGTACATATGAAAAAAAAAATGTTGCAGTTATACAATGTTTAGCATGATTTAAAGATTATGTGTATGTAGGGAAAAATTGACATGACTTTCGTATACAATTTATCAAGGTTTACTTGTCCAAATAATCAAAATGATTTCTCAATGATAGCTTCAATCGCCTCCTCAACGACTATGGCAGCTAGCTGCTTTCATGCAACCGCTAAAAGGCGCTCGGAAAAGAGTCTTTGCCGCTAAAAAATCCGCTGAGTGGCCTTTGTCAAGTGCGGGACTTGGCAAGGCCTTTGCGAGTGCTAAAGAGCATTTGGTCCGGCCTCCAGTAGTGGTTTACCGTGCTAGCCCCAGCTAGGCTTGATGACTCTATGTGACCTCCCCGCTAAGCATTCTTGCGCTTGCACGGAGTGGGTAGCCAGCATCAGGCGAGACACTTGGGCTCTTGGTAGCCTGGCTCAGTTAGCATTCCTGGTCTCTATCATTGTTGGCAGTGAACAGCAGACCAGCCTCAACACCAATTGTCCAATCGCTTAATTGATTGGAATGAGAATGAAAAAAGTGTAGGATGTGGATTTTTCTGTGCATCTGGTTGCATTTGCTTCTCGGGCCAGATAGATAGTAGCTCAACGAAGTAATAATGGCCTACTCAAACGATATAATCTATTTATCTTGTTTAAGCTGAAATATACGCACCCAGATATCTCAAATATAGGTATATATATATATATGTATAAGCATACTAGTTGATATTTCTGTGTCACAATTATTTGGTGTCCATATCTCCTTGGATGCCAAAGTGGGTCTGGTGTCAACAAGGCGATGAGTATGCACATAAGTATGGGTAACTCAAGGAGACACAGGCAATCGTACGTCTCAGAGTTCAATATATATATTCTCCAACTCCATAGCCTAGTCACTGGGAACGCGGGATGAGTCAGCGATCCGCATCCCGGAACTTCATTCCCATTCGCAGAACGGGGACGCATGGGGAAACATGGGGACGGTCCGGTACACCGGCGGAACGTGATTCGAGGAAAGAGGAACGGAAGGCCAAGCGCGCCTACATAGGGGCAAGGCGAGGGACCGGTGTGACACCCGCCCTCCAAAGCCGCACCGCACAGCCCTTCCGAGGGGCGCCACGACGCCGCACACATAGCACCTTGCTTACACTTTTCGCCCTCGCCGTAAAAGGGTTAACCCGAAGGTGATATGACTGGATGGCAAAGCTTATAAGTTGACTCCACCCTTGCTCAACTAGCAAGGTGGTACTAAACATGTGCGCGGCAGCACTCATAGGCCCCCTACTGGGCCGCATCCTTATTGGGCCGGGTGTTGTGCGGCTTTGGAAGGCAGGGTGTTACAACCGGTATGCAGCAGCGTGATGAGTGCCTCCGTCTCACTACTATAAAGGTTACTATAAAAAAACACCTCACTTTTTGAGTAGCGATGGTTTTTGTTTTGAGCTGTCCCTATAGTGGTATGCCCCCCCCGGAAGGCCAGCCGCCCCGATCGTGAACACCGTAGGGGCGGCCGGTGTTAACCGCCCCTACTATTAGTAGGGGTGGTTTAATATCTAGCCGCCCATACTATTGTCCACTACAGTTGGTTACCGAATTTTAAAATAAGACATTAAAAATAATTTTTTGAAAATGATCTTGGATGAAAAATAACCTAAATAAAAGTTGTAGATCTCGAAAAGTTATGAATCTTCGTTGCGTTGATCGACCACTTTTTCAATTGACTTTATTTGATGCCTCAAAATGTGGGTTTGAATGTCCAAATTTTGAAATTTGAATTTTTCAAACGACCTCGGATGGAAAAACTTCCTCAATAACAATTTTAGATCTCAAAAGTTATGAAACCTTATAGTTGACCACTTTTTTTAATTTGAAATCATCTAGCCATGCAAATGCTACCATTCAAAATGTCTCAAATTTGAAATTCAAATTTAAGTAAACGTTCTCAGATGGAGAAACACCCTAAATGAAAAATTGTAGATCTTGAAAGTTATAAACTTTTGTAGTTGACACTTTTTGATTGGAATCCGTGGGAAATTTGTTGCCCTAGGTTCAACACCGTACGTCACAGAGGCGAGTTTCACGATTTGTGGCACCCTTCACAGTGACTTGTGTGCTCAATATATTCCTGCTTCGATCAGTTGGATAGACCCACACAATGGATCGAGTTATGACTGACACGAAAAATTTCCCACTGCGCGCTAGAGCCTAGCTACGATGTTGAATTGATTCTAGGGCTCTCCAAACCATAGTGCTGGCACTAAACATAACCAGTTTATTTGAGATATATGTGTGGCCTTGTTGGGGTTTCTCCATTTAATTTGTCATGGAGAGGTGTGATACAAACTCTTGCGTTGACACAACTCCTTCACAATTCCCTACACTAATTGCACAGGTATAGCTTTGGGCATAATCGCTAGCGCTTCAGCTAAGGACTAGTATAGCAGGTGCAGTGCAGCTGCAGTTCAGTAGGTCAACAGAAGGCCACACGCGTACAGCTGTGGAGCTTCATCCATTCTGTACAGGACGGATCACTGCCCGAGATTGGTACTAAAAACTCCAGAGAGTCTCAGCTTCATGGTTGTTTGAGTTCCGCAAGCGCAACCATGAGGGCGGGATGACTGTATTGAACATATGTCTAATGCTACAAGTATGAAGAGCAGAATCATGACACCTCCTATTCCCCAAAGACGGCTTAGATAACTTGTCATAGCTTGCAGAAGATTCTGATATTGCAGCTTGGATTGTTTCCTAAACCAGCAAATCAATGTGTCACTAGCAGCATTTGGCAACTCCTGATATCCCAATTTCTACACTGAGCTTTTGGCATGCCGCACCTGTAGTTCGGCCATGTGTGAAGCAAGCCAAACACCCCCCGTAGCTTTCTCTAACAGTCCTCTCAAAACTGCATGAGATGTTCCTGATGCCTCCAATTTCTAAATAATCGCACTGTGCATGAAGCTCCACCATATGCTAGTTAGGCCCATTTGAGTATAGCAAGATTGGTCATCGCAAAAAAATGGAGTATATATATATAGCAAGATTGGACTCGTATGTGTATATATATTGGATATATTCTAGAAAATTTATTGAAGTCACCTGTTACAGATAGTTGGTAGTGCTCAATGTGTCTGCTAGGTTTTGAATGCATCACTAGTTCAATATAGGGAACCTACATAATTAAGTATAGTTATGATTAGACGTGTATATATATAGGAGGAGGGTCCTGAAAAAGTTGAAAACCACAAATGATTTCAGACTATTGGAATATATATTGAAGTCACCACGCTGTAGATAACAGTGCTCAAATGCAGCACAACATCATGGCTCAAATATACACACATACTCTTTACTGTCACATTTTTTTTAGGGGCGGTTGAAAACACAGCCACCACAGAGAAATTCGATTTCAGGGGTAACCAGCAGTCTCTAGAAATGGGACTCTATCTCTAGAAGTTTTTGATAACATCATCACTCACCACTGAAAATTTAATTTTGAGAAGCGATCCATCTGCTGGGCTCTTTGGAGCATTTAGAGAGGCTACTTTTGAGACAACCATTAGTAGAAAAAAAGATTGAATGCCTCGAAAAAAATTGTTTGTGTACTAGAGATTTTTTTTCCAAAATGTTGCTGTTCGTTTTGGTCAAGATGGACATAGAGATCAAGCTGTGGTTTTCTGATGTTGCAATATCCTTTTTTTTTTTTTTTTGTGTCGCAACAAGTGATTCAGTTACTTTAGTCATTTCCATTAGTGTTGCAGTAAGTGATTCAGTTACTTTAGACATAGAGATCAAGCTGTGGTTTTCCAATGCCTTGTAACTATTGTGTTTCAGTGTTAGAGCGGACCTTTGATCGAGGATGTTGCTTTTGCCCAATTTTATTAATCGATTTCATCCGCCTGCATTATGTTTTCTGATGTATGACATGACGTGTTGGGTACGCATTCCAGCAAGAGTGAATGTTGGCCACACACATGGAATGCTATATGATGCCAGGTGCACATGACGTGTGGCATGTATCGATTAACTACGAGACACACCATTCCATTTGAGCACTACCCCTTGAATTGGACCTATCCGCCGTAATTTTGTTCAGCTCTGGGCATCTAACAGTCAGCAATTCCAGTTGGGGCCGGCCGGAAACTAGGTGTTGGCATTGGCCGGAACCGTTTCTTGGCCTCTTATCTGAGCTAGGTTAAATTACACAACATATAGATTTCTAGAGATGTTTGGTGTTTCCAACCATTCTTCAGAAATGTCTTCATTTTACAATCGGTGCATAATACTAACTGCCCTAAGAAATAACAATTGGAGAGAAGATTCCTAGCTATATATTACTACTACTGAAAGTGAAGGGCATTTCCACCATTAAATTTTTTTTTTTTAGCGGCTCTCCACCTTTGAAACAAATTATTGCCAAATAAAAATGTATAATGTCATTGTTGTTTCAGGGCTTTTGTTTAAAAAAGGCCTGGCAAATTCTCCTATACTAAGTGCAAGATATATAGTTATATGGCTATTAATGATTGTATAAGAAGTACTCACTCTGTGTCGAATTAATTGTGTCCTTTTTGCTTTTCTATATATATAAGTTTTACTACATATATCTAAGCACTGTGTATATCTATATTCAAACAAAATATATATATTGAAAAACCAAAATGGCTTGCAATTTGTAGCAATGGAATACATAATGTGTATATCCTACTCGATGATAAGTAAAATTGGCATGCCTTATGGTTTCAAACTCAGTAGAAATGGATGTCGAGCCCAGAACCCAAAACCATCTTCTTCATTGTGGACCTATGTTCCTTTTGCGACACAAGGTCCAATACACATACTCCCTCCGTCCCTAAATAGATGTCATTCTCGCTTCCCGAGGAGTCAACGTTTTCAAACTTCCGGCAATTATATATTAAAATATATAAATACTTATGCTAAGTAATTAGTATAATTGAAAAGATCTTTAAGTCTAGTTTTTAATAAATTTATCTAAAGATATAAATGTTGCACATATTTTCTACAAATCTAGTCAAAGTTGAGAAAGTTTGACCGCACGCACCCCAAAACGACATCTAAAAAAGGGACGGAGGGAGTAGGTTCGATCTGGAGGACTCCATGGCACAGGCGCTGGGATGATGATTGTGCCAGCGTGAGAAATAGAAGCCAGACGTCCTGAACCCAAAACCATCTCCTTCATTGTCGGCCTTTGTACCTTTGTCACACAATGTCCGGTCCACATACACACTACAGGAAACAGCTTCTTCGCCGAGAGTATGACGTGCTCGGCAAAACACATGTAGCCGTCGGCGAAGCCTTTGAATGGAAAATTTTTTCATAGCATAGGTCCTATGCCGAGCACGGACGCCCAGCTCTCGGCAACTCCGTCGCCGAGAACCCACAAACGCCGTCGGCGAAGAAAAGTTACGATTAACGGCCGTTGTAACAAACGACAGCTACAACGTTCTTCGAGAGCACATGTCGGTGGGCCTCTCGGCAACATCCATGTCTTTGCCCAGAACCGATTAGCATAGCTGTCGGCAATTTTTTTTGAAAACTCTATGCCGAGCACCAAACAAGGTAGTCCTCAACAAAAAAATAATTATTTTCTTTCTGAAAAATTCTATGTCGAGAACTCTACAGGACAACACTTGGGAAAAGAAAAGAAAAATCCCTGCAAAAATTCTATGCCGAGAACTAGACAGATGAGCTCTCGGTAAAGTGGTTATCTTTGCCGGCAGCCGTAGCCATCCCGCCGGCAAAATGGGGAAGTGGCTGTCGAGCAGCCATTTTCTCCCATTTACCGAGTATTGCAAAAACCATCGGCAAAGATCATCTTCGCCGAGGGTGGTTCTGTTCGAGAACTTGGTTCTCGCCGAAGAAGCTTTTTGCCGAGGGTATTTCTTTGACGAGGATGCCTGTCGGCGAAGAGGATCTTTGCCGACTGCCGGTTGCTTTGGTGGTCCGCAAAACGCAGTCTTCTCGGTGAAGGGCCGGTTTCCGTAGTGACATATGTAGTTTTTCTTGCACTTCAGTCTCCCGGTAAGTTCTCGAGGGCTCCATGGCATGGATGCTGGGATGACGAGTGTGGCAGCGTGAGGACTAGGTGAAGCCGGGCGTCCCTCCGGTAGAGCTTGATCAAGGGAAAGCTAATGTAATTCAGTGGAAGCGGATCTTGTTCCGAAAGGTCTGCTCGTGCAGTACCCACTTCTCGTAATCTTTCATCGCTTTATTATCAGAAATTATCTTGCATCCCACTACGGAAAAACCACCTTTGCTGAGCGCATGGCGTTTTTGCCGAGCAAGTTCTGAACATAAACGCTGTCGTTTGACTTAGGAACCGGCATTGTTTGAATTAGAAATGCTGCCGGTCGAAGAAGCACCCAGCAGTATTCGATCACATTGCGCTGCCGGTTTGATAGCGAACCGCAGCGCTCTCCTCAAATCACCGCCGGTGTTTCAACCCGGCAGCATTTCGAGCCCCACGTCACTACCGCTTTGGTTCTGTCGGGTCATTTTCCATTAGTAAAGGGGGGTTTGAGCCCGTCAGTGATGTTCAAATCTGAAGTAGTGTGTAGTGGTAGAAACGCAGGTCAGAAGAAGCATGAGGCTCAAAGGTAGGGATACAAATCTCCTATGTGCTCGATAAAAGATGTCTTATAATATTTTGGCAATAAAAGCGAAAGAATTAATAATGTTTCCTTAGTTACACATTTAACTCTATTACAGGTACCCCCTGTGATTATGTGATTGACACAGCTATTATATTTGTAACCCTGTGTTCTCCAATTTTTTTCTCTACCATAAAAAAATTATGATCAGTATGCTAATAGTAATAGTATTTGGGTTTCAATGAGCAACAGCGTTGCAACTTTTTTAGACATGACAAGAAGTATGTGCGGTAGTTTTCAGAAATTATATAGACTTGTATGTGTTCATTAGAAGTGTGTGTTCATTGTGCTGATTTTAGCATAGGATCATATTCATACTTCACGGTCTGTAGTTTATACAGTGTCAAGTACCTTTTTCTTATGAAATAAAACAATTTATTCCAACAGGAAATTAAATGGTAAGTAGTTTACCTCTTGATTGTTTTGTAATTATGGACCGAAAGGGTCCACAATAGTATGTTAGAAAAAAAAATCACTATATTTTGTTTGAAAGAAATATTGAAATAGTCCTACACTTCAACACAATAAATTGGAACAATTTTACTTAGAAAATAAATTACATTTGTACACATTTAGTGAATTCTAAATGCTGAATTATCTTTTGTATCCAATAACTAAAATGTAAACCATTCATTTTGCAATAAATTCTGATTGTTTTGAGAGAATGTAACAAAGCATTGAGGGCATGTGATTGGTACAAGTTTATAGGAATTTGTGCACTGAAAGTGTATGATGCCATCAGAAAATTGACCATTATAGAGTAATGGAGTTTCTTTTGGTTCAGTTGGTTCTTTTATAATGCCAATTGGATGATAATTGCCTAATTAACAAAGAAACAAGTGAAACCTACCGAGACCACTAAAGCAAGCTTTTAGTGGTGCACCCAAACAAGTTTTCTTGTAGTGCACTGTCAATATATATATAATAAAAGCAAGTTTTTTTTGAAAAATATATTGACAACAACCTGTTTAAAAATTACATATATATAGGGTATATTCAGTGAAGAAAAATTGAATACAACTGTTTTGATGTTGCATTGGTTGATGCATTTTTATTTAAACATGCATTTGAAAAATTTACAAGTTTAGTTATAACAGTGTTAAAGTAGAGCCTGAGATACAAACATGAGTGTATATATATCCATGTTATATTGTCCAGATCGAATATTCAGTCCCTCCTTCCTGTGGTCACCCCTATATATCTTAGAGGTGGCAATGGCACTATAGCTACCTACCATATCTCCGCAAAGTGACACCACACAAAAGCAGAGGAATAGACACCAAACCGGAAACTAGTACTAGTAGTAGTTCAGAATGCAGCTGAAGACTGCACAACAAGGGGATAAGAAGCATGAGGAAACATCTGTGCAGTACAGCTTAGACTTCTTGTAGAATGTTGGAACTGATGCATGCACTTCGTTGTACTTGATCCACGAATTTACACGATCTCGGCCACCACCCTACTATAGTGATCGGTGGTATGCCTTGGAAAAGCATGCTCTTCGTTTGCATGTGGGAGGTGATCATGAAGGAAATTGGTTCGGTGCTTTGTACTGCACATCTCCATGACACAAAAACCATGGTCCAGTCATAGAAATTATGATCAACAATCTGAGGCTTTCCAGTTTGCCTTCCATCAACAGTTCCAAACTTCTTAGCATTCTTCAGCTGGATTCTGAACTACTACTAGTACTAGTTTCCGGTTTGGTGGCTATTCCTCTGGTTTTGTGTGGTGTCACATTGGGGAGATATACTAGCTAGGCACTCACTTTTTGTGTTTCAAGCTATACTTTAAAATTATCATAAATTAAACTTGTATTTTCCTCTCAACTGCAGGTTTAATAAATAAATAAAATTAATCAACCACTACATGGTCAGAATAGTTTTATTCAATTCTCTTCACTGAATATTCCCTATATGTATTGTTTAAACAGGTTGATGTTAATATATTTTTCTAGAAACATGCTTTTATTAAATAAATATTGACAGGCTGCTTTAGTGCCAGTCCCGGTAGGTTTCACTTGTTTCTTTGTTAGGCAATTACGGGTGATAAAACCATGTGGAATTATGAAAGAAACCACTCAACCAAAGAAACTCCATTACTCTATAATTGTCTCTTTTCTTATGGCATCATACACTTTCAGTGATGAATTCCTATAAACAAGTACAAATCACATGTCGTCAAATGTTCTATTACATTCTCTCAAAACTATCAGAATTTATTGCAAAATGAGTGGTTTACATTTTAGATATCGGATACAAGAGATAATTCAGCATTTAGAATTCACTAAATGTGTACAAATGCAACTTATTTTTTAAGTAAAATTATTCCAATTAATTATAACCATGTTGAAGTGTAGCACTATTTACATATTTCTTCCAAACAAACTATTGTGATTATTAAAGTCCTTGATTTAGTCAATTATGGACCCTTTCAGTCCAGAATTACAAGTTAGGCACTCAACAAAATCAAAGTCCTTGATTTAGTCAATTGTTGCCATATGCTATTTCTTATTATCGTATTGCAAACATCAAGAGGTAACTACTTGCCATTTAATTTTTGTTGGAAGAAATTGTTTTATTTCATAAGCAAAAGACACTTGACACTGTGCATGAACTACAAAAATAGTGAAGTGTGCAATGACATGAATATGATCCTAGTGCTGAAATCTGTACAATTAAAACACGCTTCTAAACACAGGTGGAGAAATAAAGGTGACACATCACTGCTGTACAAAATTTCACCATCATTTGACTTGATTTGCTTCTAGGGGCGCCGTGCTATATAAGGTACCTCGCGATCTTGACTGAAGGGCACGGTTCGGTTCTAGATGATTTCCTCTACTCGGTATTTTGCTTGTTCTTCAATGGCATGTACCAAATGATGCATAGCAACGCTCCGAGGTGGGTCCTCACAGTCGGTGGTCCCCGAGGGAGTAGTTGGGGGCAGCAGCTCACGATGACCAAAAGGCCCTATCCCAGAAGGTGATATTCTTGGGCATCCGAGTAGGTAGATGAGCATCTTGGTCTTGTAAAAGGAGGGATGGATAATTAATACAGAGAGTACTATTTTGTCTATTCAGTTCTTGTGTCATTCCCCATTTCGTTCCGCTAGTTCAGCAACCCGAGGTGTAATACTTTTGGTATAGACAAACATTACAGTGCCCACCGTGGTTGTGCGAGCTATCCATGCCGAGAGGAAGGCTGAAGGTGGTGGTCTCTGTATTAATTATCCATCTCCACGGAGCTGTAGGAGATGTGTCATATTCCAGATGCCTTGTATTCCGAAGTCACCTTGCTATGCTCCAGCTCCACCATCTTCGAGATTCTGTGTTGCATTAGTTAGCTAGCCACGCCTAATCTGATCACTATAGCCACCTTGCTATATATAGGACCATACTGTGGACATAAAGCTACAAACAAAGACACCCATCCATGTGAGATTTTGAATTTATATTGAGGGACTGTTTGCTTTCTCTCTACGATAGTGTGCTTATAGCAATCTCAGACCACTGTGGACACCTGGGCATCAGATCGTTGCCTGGCCGACCATCTGCAGCCTGGGTGTGGTTGGAAAATGAAAGCGTGGTTCAGACTTAACATGAGCTATATATTGATACCACAATTTAGGATTATAGAAGAACAAAATTTATTGTTTGCAATTCAATAAGCAATTAATGAAGTTAATTAGCAAATGGAAAATTTGATTTCTTAGCCAGTACTATACATTTTTGTCGTAGCAATAAGATTTTATATATATATATATATATATAGGGCTGCGCTTAAATCATACCCAGGGTAGTGATTATTAATCGCTACCCGAGTACGCCAGTACGCCGCGGCAGCCCGCCCCGCCAGACCGCCCCGCGCGCTAGGTCCAGAGCCCTCGGCCGTGGTACGTCCGCTGCACCACGTGCACCACAGATCCCTTCCACCGTTACTGTCCTTATCCACCTCCTTTTTGGCCATCATTTTCTTTTTTTTTTTTTTTCATGCGGGCCGATTCCATTTTTCTTGGGGCTGATGCCTGACCGCCCACCTTATAACCCAATTTTTTAATCCGATTGAAATGGATTTTCTTTTGACCTGAAGCAGTTGCTTAGCCCCGTTGTTTTGGGTAGTAACATCACACGTGTGGTTTTTATAATTATATATAAGAACTTTTTTGTTATCTCAATAATTAAGGTTTGTCCTTGCTTTGATGGTTCCCAACTCCCAAAATGGCACGTATCTTTGTACCAGTATATTTGATTGTTGTTATAGTTTGGTAAGAATCAAAACCGGTCTGTTTACTAATAAATCAAAAGGTTGCTAAAAAACTAATAAATCAAAAGATATTGTTTCATAGGAGCGTATGGAGCCTTTTCTTTAATTACATCTTTTTGTAACCACTAGACATGAGCATACGCCATGTTTATTGAAACCATATTACAATGTCAAAAGCTTATTCTTTCTACAAATGAATTCATATATATGTATGTGACAAATATTCCGCATTTGCACACGTTAGAGGCTTCTTTCCTAGAGGAATGAGTGGCTAGTGTATTTCCTTACTTCTGAACCACTGCACACGTTAGAGGCTTTTCCTCGAGGAATGAGTGACCGGCGTATTTCTTTACTTCTAAACCAAGTGTTGGGAAAATGTACTGGTAGAACATTTTGCCAAAAAAAAAGAGCCTGCGCAAAACACATACATAGTCTAATGATCGCCCAATAATGTTGTGCAACATAACAATCAAATGTAAACCATCTATATAGGTAGAACACACGCCACTGTCTATGCCAGGTTCTTAGAGCCTTGTGCCTCTGCCCTCAGGTCGTGTGCAGGACACACATTCTTTGCAATTATTGTTGCCTTGCTCTTATCATCTTTTTTGCTTGATCAGTTCGTTGCTAGATAGCTTCATTGTAGAGCTTAAGGTCCAATATGCACACAAAACAAATGTTGTACGGTGAGTCCTTCAGTTATCAAAATAGGATTGTACATATACCCCTTTAATTATCACCATACAAAATGTTTCATATGAATGGAAGGATACTAGTTTTGGAAAGAGCTGGTGGTCATGCATTAGTAATGAACATATTTCATGACAAGATAAAGTATATATGTGAGTGGATTCACAGAGCTAATTTTGTAACAGGAACCTAAAAGTAGCACATTCTATTGTTGCATAGGACAGAAGACAGAATGCTAGTAAAAGCGTAGTCAGCAAACGATGAGTATAAAAATGACGAAAAGGACAATACCAGGATACCACAGTACAACCAGCCTTGCCTGTATCTGATGTTGGTTCAACAGGCCTGATAAAAAAATATAGAGTTCAGTAATGCCATAAGAAATGAGCCCTGAAGCCTTAAAAGCATAAAAAGCACATGTAAATTCTTATTTGAAGGGGGCTAGGGAACATCGAGGTGTTTCTGCGTCTAATCCCTAAACTGCATACTGAACCAATCTTTTAATGGAGCAAAGTAGTTTTTTAAAAAAAACAGACAGGTAAGTAATGACACCTATTAGGAAAAAAGAGTACCAATACACTAAGAGTATGGTCCACAACAATGTGGTATCAAAAGAGCCTAATGTCCAGAGAAGAAGGTAGGGCAAAAAAAGCAAAAGAGGCAGTGAAAACTGAAGACCAGGCTAGAACAAAATGAATACCAGATCTATGATGCTAAAATCACACCCTGACACAGATGAGATTGATATGTCTGATAAAGAGAAGTGGGCTAAACAGATGCAAAGGAAATTTTGAAGGAAAATCTAAACTCATTACTACACGGAAACAATGGAACTAAATAAAAAATCTAATCATGAAAAGTAATTGTAGCTTGGTACATTGAAGGTAAAATTGGGAGGCCTAATTGTGCACACACATTTTTTTAATAAAAACATGAAGAGAATGAACATGCTTGACAAATAATAAATATTCTTCATGGCAAGCAGAAGCATTCTATAAGCGCAGATATTTAGAATATGCTAGCAAATCATATTCATATTCATGGTAAGAGAACTCTGAAGATAGCAAAGCAACTGAATATATCTTCAATAGCTAATATTCAGACATTAAAAAAATCAAACCTTCCATGACAACATTTCCTTGTGGCTAGATAGTGCATTTTCATAACAAAACCAAAACCATCAACATGCTAATACTTTGTTTTTATGACATGTAAACACTAAACAGGACAACACGAAAAAAAGATATATGCATGTAGCAGATTTCTCATAATTACTATTTAACAAAAAAAAAAAACACATAGTACCCAAGGTGCAGCAAGAACCAAATTTCATTCCTCTAAACATGAAAGAATTTTGGACAAGCAAATGTAAATTAACTGATCGAGGTTTAACATATAAACTGGGTGGTCACACCTTAAGATGCGAACAAGGTGTCTTCCAGGTAACAATGCATCGAATCGTAGGCATCAGTCAAATAGATTTATAAGTATTAAAAACCACCTTGATCTGCCTCGGAGTTGACACTGATGAGGATTTCCATTCTGTCGGCAAACTGAAACAGAACCGCTCTTTATTTTGGTAGACTTGGTGACTTCAGAGTTAATTTGGTAATAAACCTAAATCAATGTAGATACCTGTTACCACATATATTTGTAGTAGACAAGCATGATGATCATTGCATGAATATGGAGCATGATAGATCTAATGAATTTTGGTGAAAAGGCTTTAGGAAGCAACCATATTCAGTCTGTAGACATACAGGCTGACTTTTTTTCACACCACAAATACTTGGAATAAATTAGGAAATCACATCTACACTGAGAAGTGAGAACACAATCCAGAAAATATATTCAGCAATTCACATGTAGCTGGTCTTGAGAACCACTTACATTCGGTATAAATCCTGAATACTCACTAATAGAAGAAGATTTCAGTGCTAGAAAAAAAAAAATCATAAGAGCAGCACTTACTTTGTTCAATAGCACAACAGAAACCAAAATCACAGTATCACCTCCATCTGATTGTGCAAATATGATCAACAGAGTAACAGAGTACTGCACAAACATAATTTTCTTTAGAGAAATAGTTAAATAGGCAGCTAGTTTTGCCACTGCATGTAAATATATAACACATCACACAAAGTAGCTTAATTATGAGGCCCTACCTGATTGATGACTTTTGCTAGGTGAATGATGTGTCATATGCTGAAGCTAAGGTAATCAATTTTGAGTCCGACGTGGAAACCTGCTGAACCTGCCTCCCACGTTATTTAACCATTGCACTGAAGCTGAAAATCTGTACAACATAACATTTTACCTCTATTAGCATCCCGTTTTTTTTTTTTGCTCTTCTTTTTGCTATCGATGAGGCAAATGAAATAATTATTTTATCCTAATTGTTACCCTACACTTGAGAAGCCTAATAGTTAATCCTAAGATTGATTTTGAAAGTCATTAAGCAATATGTTGACGACCAATCGTGAGAAATTTAGGATATGTCAAAGAACATTACATTATTAATAATTGTATAACCAACAACCCAATTCAGACTTTGTGCACGACAACAACAGAATAGGCTGCAATGAAGCACTATGCAAGAACCCATCTGTTGTTTTGCATTTCAGTGGATGTGAAAAAACACGGCTAATGAAAAGAACCACGAAGAAGCAAAAAGGGAGGAACTTTGAAGCTCACCAGGATTGGAGCAGCACATCACGGATCAAGAGGCACCTGTGCTGCTTGGGAATTCAGCCAACAACCATTGGTTACAAATTTTTACCATTGTTGTGTCAAGTTCAAGGGTTCAAGATGACATAGCAATGAACTGCCCATTTGGCAGAGAGTTCCTTGCTATTTTTAAAAGCCTAACAAAGTAACGATTCCATTTTCAGATCAGATACAAGGATGAAGATTACAAAACTAACATTTCTATATTCTATAAAGCATAAACCTTCAAATAACATTTCGACTTGGTAGTGTACTTGAACTATAAAGATTCAATGAACTGCAGCAATATAGAAAAAAAAAAAGCTTAAAAATAGATAGACACCCTCCCAATAAAATACAGGGCAATCTACTTTTGCTTATCCAATTACAGTCTGTCTTTTGAGCAAATCTCACTCCGAACAGTACAAATCACAACCTATCTCCACATAATTCCCCAATCCCTGATGATATAAAACAAATTGAAGACCGAAACAGGAATAGAGATACAGAGGGGATGATTCAGTTTGCTTACCATTTTTAACCTAAATTTACAAATCAAATCAATGACATATCTCCCCGTAATTCCCAATCAATGGTGATATAAAACAAATTGAAGATGAAATCAGGAAGAGGGATGAAGAGGGGATTCAGTCAGCTCACCGTGTGGACAGCAAGGCCCGCTCGCCGAACCTGAATATGTGAAAATAAACACTAACAATGCAATTCAGAAAAGGAACATTACATTATAGGATAGGATTATCGACTCCCTTGTCATATCTCCCAAATGAAATTCTAATAATCCATCAATCACTTCCAAGGGACCTGAGCTATCACGAACAACATAGAAAAAGGAAGAATCAGATCATAGACATGACAAAACAAAACAAAAAAAGTATGAGAAAAAGGGCACCTTGGATTCCATCATCCCAAACTCTGGTATGCACACCAGCGCTTTGGGCGCTGTGCCGAGCTGCGCTGGTCCCTGGCGCTCCACGGCTGCCCCTAGCAGCTGGATGTAGTAGCACGCACCTGCTGCCAATGCCCTGTAGATCCGCAGACGGCACCCGTCCCCACCTCTCGCCGCCAGAGTAGAGCGCCGCCCCCTGCCGCCCGTCAGCACAGCACAGCCAGGGTAAAATTCATCCAGGCGGCGACCTGATGGGGTGAGGAGAGGATGGAGGTGCTGGTTAGATCCGGCTGGGGAGGCTTGGCGAGCTACGGGAAGGGACGGCCGCCCCAGTTCGGGCGAGCTCGCCGGTGCAGAGGCGTCGGAGGCGAGGGCGGAGGTGCGAGCTGGGCGAAACCGACGGAGGGGGGGTGACGAGCTGAGAACGCCCGGCCCGGGAACACCGGGGAACGATGATCGGAAGGACCATGCGGGTCGTCGATGGGGCTGGGGTGAGATGGCGGCGGCGGCGGCACCAGCCGAGGGTAGGGTGAGGAGAGAGACCGAGCCTGACGGGGAGGAGGAAATAGGAACCGCAAAACAATCGTGGATGGATGGGGGGGTCGGTGTCTACGAGCGGCATATCAGCTCGAGGTCGTGGGCCAACCGCCGCTGGGAGCGCGTGCGTGGCCTGGTTCAGGGCGGGCGCGCGGCGCCCGCTGCTTCGGACTCGATGATTTAGGCTCGGGTAGTGGTAGTGATTATTATTCACTACCCGCAATATATAGAATACCTATATATATATATATATATATAGGGTCGGGATATTGGGAGCCCAGGGCTGCCAATAGGTGTTGGAAGCCCCAACCACCTTCTGTCCCGACTTCGAGAGCCTGTGCGTGGGCACGCTCGGCCTGCATCCAACGCGCCCACGGGAGGAGGCTTGGAGGACATGCACCTGACACACATCCCATGCACCTGACACGTCTTTGTATGCATGCATGTAGTTCAATTCTTTTCATTTTTGTGCCAAAATTTTTTTAAATGCAACATTCGATTCAAAAACCGTTTTCACCATTGAGCTCGTGACATTTTTATGCACGATTCGAGATCCATTGTGAGTATATTTTGAAAAAAAAATATTGTGAATGAAAGCGTACAAACCCAGTTCAAACTGTGTATAAACATATTGTTCGGACTATAAATTTTTTTTTTTGCAACAATGTATATAAACATGAAACGATCTTCTCTTACGAATTTGAAATTCGAATCATGCTACTTTATGTCGATTTGATGCATATAATGACTTGTCATGATGTGTACAAAGGAATTATGATGTGGATATTGCTTAGAAATAGTAATGGCCAAATTTTAAATCATGTCAAGTGATGGTCGATTGAAAATTAGAAATTTGAATCATACCATGTGATGGTCGATTGAAAATTAGAAGTTTGAATCATGCATACAGACCACTTTGTCTTTCTCTAAAAAATTTAAAAGTTGAATCATAGCACATGACGATCAATTGGATATATAAAATCACTAGTTAATGGCCGATGGAATGTATATAATCACAGTCAAGATGCATACATAAGTTTTTGACAACAGTTTGATGAATAAACAACAATTTTTCTTGCCGAGTAGTACATTCCATCGACGCCACGGTTTTAGTCATGCATTAATCTCTATTCTTACTTCACCTAGAATACAAAGATTTGTGCTAGAAAAATTGACTTGAGATCCTACGGGCAATGTGCGTATCAGCACATAAATATCACTGACTTCTTAGAAATTTGAAATCATGAAACATGATGGCTGGCACCAATATTGCATAAAAAAATGGTTGGATAAAACTCAGGCATAGTTGTCCATAATGATGCTAAGTCACAACATGCATATAAGCTCAGTCTACCAAAATATTGAAACCCAATTGAGGCTACAGAAAAATGAATAGTTTTGCTCATGTCAGCCAAGCATATAAACTTGTACACACGAAGCATGAAAATTCCGATCACATCCATCCCAAACTCATCTCCATCTAGTAGCATTCATCACACATGAAGCATATAACTTAACATGAAGGAGCATACGAACTACTTGTGGATGGAAATCAGCATCAAAGATTTGAGGTTTCCAGCCTTATAGCCATCTCGGATCACACCATGCCGTTAAACTATCGCACACCCTCGCTGTCATTTCTCCACTACCTTGATAAGTCCTGAAGTTGTAGCATCATCAGAATTGTCCAACACCTGACCATTGCCACCGCAAGAATGGGTACTGAATCTTGGGAGTCATTACCGTTGCCACCGTAAGAATGTCACCACCTACCGCAAGCTACATCTTGTTTAGTACAACTAGCATTCGGGTTTTCATCCTGTAAACAAACAGAACGAAGGGGATGAGACAAAACAATTGATATTAGTTTTCAGCTGAGAAACACCAGTATGCACTGACTGATAACATTTTTCAGCTTTCAAAAAGCTAAGAATTTCAAAAAACTGATATAATTTCAGATAGCAGCTAACAGAAACTGATACACACAAAAAAAATCCATCAATCTAGTGCTAAATCATATATAGATGTGTGATGAGTACGTACACATTATCAAAGGAGTGCAGCCGAGCAGCTGCCACCAGGGCCACCTGCATGGGGAAGATGGGGATGGGAGCCCGCCGATCTCTAGCAGAAAAAAAATTTAGTACACGCAGAAATCAGAAATGTAAACATGTTTTTGCAGGCATAAAAATCTATTAATAGAAGGTACAAATGGTTTCAACCAAACCTAGATAGAAATCTATTCAAATCCTATGCATTCAAAAAATTAAGGTTTCAATTTCATTCACATTATACACATTCAAAAAATTAAGGTTTCAATTTCTTTCACATTATACACATTGAAAAACTAGATTTTAATTTCCACATTCATTAGATCCTTTGATTTGCATAGTGGCTAGCAGCCTGCATATGAAATCAGAAAAAAAAAGGATTCAGTAGGCACGGCCATCACCTAGCAGCCTGGGACGGGAAGAATGCAAGGCATCAGGCTGAAAACTTACGGGTGATCGATCAGGGAGGAAGTCGGTTGTCCCTAGTCATCACTGGAGGGAGCTGGCGTTGGGCAGGGGTTGGAGCCCCGCTGGGCACCGGGATCTGAGGGAGGGCAGCCTCCTTCCTGCTGTTGACCAGATCTGAGGAAGGGAGAGGGCGCCGTGGTGGGAGCCGACGCGTATGGTGCCTGCTTCCAGCCGGCGAAGAAGAATGGGCGCGCGTGGTGGCTGCATCCGGTCGTGGACGAGGTGGGCAAATGCCGTTGGATCCGCCGGGGTGGAGGAGAGCCATCGCTGCGTCTGCGCCGTGCTGGCCGCCGAGGAGGCCGCCGTCGTTTGTTGGCCTGTACTCCTACATCATCGAACGCACCTACCCGCGGCCTGTGCTCCTGCGCCGACGAACGCAGCCGTGTGCCCGCCGCGGCGCCTGTGCTCCCGCGCCCGCTGCCATTGAGGGGAGGGCAGAAACCGCGCCCGTCGTTTGTCGAGGAGGACCGAGCCACGAAGCTTGCAACGGAGCGCGTGGCGGGCGCCCGAAGCGCCCAGGCCCCGCCGCCGACGCATGGGCCCCGTGGTCCACCCCTACCGCGAGGCTCGACGCTGGTCGCCACCGCCTCCTCTCCACCTCCATCCATCTCGCCGTGGTGGGATCCGCAGCGGCCGGGTGGCCCGGGCGGCGCCGGAGGTTGGAACCGGGAGGGCGGCACCGGGGCTGGGGTCGGGTGGGACGCCGGGGAGGGCCAGTGCATGCCGCCGCCGAGTGGGACGCCGGGAGCCGATCCGGTTTTTTTAAAAAAAAAAAAATGGTGGGCAGCCAGGATGGATGGGGTGGGGATTAGGGTTTCCTGCACATACATATATATGGCTAGGCTTGTGGGCCGATTGCTGGGCTGGTGGGCCGGTGGCTGGGCTGGTTGGGAGC
This sequence comes from Hyparrhenia diplandra, assembly GCA_015847255.1. Lineage (NCBI taxonomy): Eukaryota > Viridiplantae > Streptophyta > Magnoliopsida > Poales > Poaceae > Hyparrhenia > Hyparrhenia diplandra. The sequence continues at coordinate 310,224 of JADLZK010010699.1, read as the reverse complement.
TGGTTTGGTGCAACCAGGTAGCTGCTGGTTTGGTCTGAGCTTCTCTTAACTATGGGAAGCACAGGGCTCCATATATATATATATATATATATATATATATATATATATATATATATATATATATATATATATATATATCTCTTCGGTATGCAAATGAGGTGAAGTTTGATATTTGAATTGAAGTTCAAATGATAATTTCATTCTAGTGCTGGCTTGCCACTTGTTGAACGCTACTATCTTGAACACAACTATTCAAACAAAAATCGATTACAGTTAACAATCTGGTTGCTGAATTTCAGAGGGCAATCTTCAAGCCTGAACTGTGGTGCTGAATATACGCAACACCTTTCATCCTAGCTCTGCTTTTCACAATTTCACTCCAAAACTTTTGCCAAGACTGTATAGAAGCCTCAACTAGTTTCCTTCGTATGTCTGCGATTTCCCACATGATGCATGAGTACGTAGGCATGCATGGTCAACGGCGATGCATTATTTGCTAGTGCTGCTTTCTCCCTACCCTAGCTGCTGGTACATGTCAGTGAAATAACAAGCTCACCGCTCACAGGGGCGCATGCAGAGCCTTGCCGTCGTCCATGGTTGATCGGATCGTATTCGGATCCCAACTATTGCAGGGCTAGCTCCAGGCAGGAACTGCAAGTGGGACATCCTGTATACAGGAGCCGCTGCATTCTGCTAGGTGCTGCTTTCGCTAGGCACTTGCTCGCAACGCCACTGGGTGGGTGGTAGGGAAGCTCCTACTGGTTGATGATTCAGGTAAAAGCCAACACCCATGCTTCAGAGCAAGAAGAATCAATGAAAGCTTTTGCCAAGAGTGTAGAGAACGTTCCAGACACTTCCCATTCCCCCACGATTCTTTTGTGTTGTGCATGCATTTGTTGACTCCCAAGCTATCCACAAGTTCATCATTGGGTGTTGTTTGCACTGCTTTTGCGATGACTTCTGCTCGGGTTAGATTGAGGTTATATATGCTAGCAGTGCCACCTCTTCTACAGGATCGGAACATTGTAACAAATTTTGGTAGATGCACGTATTAATTTCCGCACGTACTGCCCCAGGTTGGTACTGATCGAGCTCCTGTATTTTCCTTCATGAATCAAGTACCACTGTACAAGCACATGCATCAACACAAGACGTGACTCAACTAAATTTATCTCCGCCTACAGAGATGCCGGTTCATAACCAGCTAGTGGTACCCAGAAATGAACAGGCAGTAAATGTATGTACTCCCTCTGTTCCAGAGCACATTGCTAACAGGGCCGCGGCGACACCGGCTCTATCAGAAAGAAGAGTGTCAGGCCTGGCCTGGTGTGCTCACGAGCCACCGTTCCAACCAGGACATAGATGCCGGCGCCAATCGTCGAACTGACACCTGAGGATCACTAGTATCCAAATGATTTTGCGTGATGGTGGCAAATCTTTACCATGGTGGTCACAATGTTTGCATTGTCTAAATCTGAGAGAGTAATAGATTCAGTGAAAGCACAAAAACCCTCTCCATCCTGAGTCAGGTAGGGGAATGAACTCCAAACCCCACAAGAACCTATGTGTACCCATAGCGGCGAGGTGGGGAACAGATGGCGTCCTGGCGAGGCGCTGGCCACCTACCCTGTTGGAGTCTTCGGCCCAACTAGAGGATCTCGCTGTGCGAAAATGGTTCAGATATAAGAACTGAAGCACAGACCCATCGTCTCAATAAAGAAAATAAGTTAAGTTGACAACTAGTCCATCAACCCGTGCTCTCGCACGGGCTGGAATCTTATAAGAGATATAAGTATTATTTATATTTAATGTCTTAGATAAATAAATTACTTGTATTAAATTATATATTTCTTCCTTTGTTTATTTTCTAATACAATATGCTTAATAGATACTTTGTATTGTCTATTTATTGTTGATAAGCTTATCAATTATTGATCTATTTGCTTTTCATCTATATCTCATGATATCATAAGGACTTTATCAATTGCTACATAAGGACTTTATCAAATTTGGTTTATGTTATTGGCCTTATCGATTGCTACAAAAAGGACTTTTAGTTCACAGACTACACTCTTAATTAACACATTGGCCTAAATAGTCACTTCGAACCTATGCTGCACTGCTTAAAAATCAGTTTAGAACTTGATGGTAGATTAGATTGGTAGTGCTGCTAACCTCAAGTGCATATTAAATTTTAGCCTTATAATGATATTTCACCTAAGAATCTCATAGAACATGAAGATATAGCCACTTTTATAGTCTGCATTATTACCCTCCCCAGTTGTCAATGTTTCAATTTTGTTGCCAAAGATCGAGTCATTTATGCAATAATGGTAATGATATTAGTAAAGATATGCCAAATGTTTTAGTTGAAGTGTATAAACTATCTAAAGTAATAACTTATATAAATTACATGTCATAGTTACTAAATGATTTTAAATATTTTGTTAAGGAAATATTTTTCATGATTGTTGAATCGTAACATACATATTTATTCTTCATGTATTTTTTCTTGCATGATGGCACAATAAGTATATTTTCTTTAATCAAACTTTAATATATTGCCATTAGTAGAAATGGATAATGTAGAAACATATATATGCTTTATGGTTATTCATTTTTTACAATAGTTCAGATGTAGATTTAGGAGGTTATTTAGTTCTTTTAATAATGTTATAAGTGATACTTTAGATGTAAACCTAGGTGGTTACATATTTTATATATCCAATAGATTCATGGGTTACCTTATGTTGATTTACACATTTATAGAGGTGCCTAACTATTTCGAAAATAACATATATCCTATGGTTATCATTAACAATGTTGATGGATGCTTCCGAGTTTTGTCAGAATTTTGAGAATTTTTTTCTAGTGGACCTCATAAGTAATGACATGGAGGTTCCATTTAGGACTTCTATTTGTACATGATTTATTTTTTTGCGTACTGCAATACATATATAGTGGAAATATAATCTTATGTTGTAAATACTGTTATTCCATACTTCTGTTTGCCATCATGAATCTGTACTTTCAATTCAACTTTAATTTGCATATTGCAATTATTTTTAATTTGCTTGTTAAGTTGAGTGCTAGTGCTTATTATATTTTCTTTGATAATTTCATTTTCATTTTTATTAAAAATAGGCCCTAAGTTGGTCTCCTAGTTCTTACAATCATATTAATAGATGTTTCACCTTGCACCATGATAGTATCACATAATTGTATTTGTAGTAGCATTGTTTTATAAAATATGGCATCCTTAAAATTGAATTATCAATATTGATAAGACACTATATCAAAGAAATTTTTATAAAGCTTTTTTAGAATAACATCTTATGAAACCTATTATATATCATCTAGTATTAATATTGATATATTAAACTTGATAAACTATTAAAGTAAATATTTATCTTATCAGTTTACATGGTCTGTTGGGTGAAACATATATACTAATTCTTACTTTTTAGTTTAATTGATGTATAATTGTGTAGTTTAGAACATACATCACATACTTTATGGATATTACATTATTATTCTTGATGGATTATTTTAGTATTTATATTATATGTAGATTCTAGAATTTTTTTTTTTTTTTGTTATGTTAGTCTTAGGATGGTTGTGCTGAGTAGTTTAGGTACAAATTGAGTGGAATTATAGTTTACTACAGAATTGCATATATGGGTAATTTGAGTGCAGTCTCGTGGGTCAGTTTGCATCATCTTTCCTAATACACCATAAGTGGTTCATAGAAAATATTATTGGTTAGTGTTAGATGTGTGTAAGTTACATGCAAGGTTAGGAAGTTATTTTGAATTCTTTCGTGAAGAACTGGGTAACATAATGGAGATTCAAATTTAGTGCACTATTTTTATTTATTTATTATAACGAAATAGGTGGATTGTTTAGTTGCAAATTGGAGGTTTACTCTATATTTTTTTTCATATATAATGGTAGATGTAAATATTCTATTACAAAGCAAAAAGATCCAATGCCTATTATTGAGGATGATGATTGAGTCAACCAAATGAAAAACCAGATGTTTTGATTAGTGATAGAGTTTATAATTTTTTTTCTCTAATGTTCCTAGTTAAAATTAACATGGAGGTTCCGCTAATTTTTTATCTTGTTATATATTATTTTTGCAAATTTTACTTGAGTAAAATATAGATTTTTTTTCAAATTTATGTTCCTCCACTAAAAAGTTTTTGGATTATACATGCGTCATTAAATAACACGTAACAATTTAATTTAAATATGATTTCCTCTCATCGGAAGGAAACTATTTTAGAAGAATTTTTTAATGCAATAAACTCTAGGTGCTAACAAAATATACGAATATAAATGGAGATTAATGAGCATTCTTAGCTCTTCCTTCGATGCACTTTTTTAGATAGGTCGTCTCATGTTATCGTCTAGTTCCCTCCTTCAATCCTATTAGAAACATGGCATATCTTTGTCTATACTCTAATTTAAATATGTGGCCTAAACTGTGAAGTAGAGATTGGCGGGGGTGCATCATAGTATGAGCGAGCAAGAGCATACCTGTAGCTTAGCGGTGACATGTCACTTTTCTATGCAAACACTGTAGACAAAGATCTCGCTGTCCGCCAAAGGTCGTGCCTTTGTAGCTCCACCCGTGCGTTGACGGCAAAGGACGCCAGGTTTGCTGCAGGATGACTTTTAGATCTTAAGTTGGTGGTTTATATATAAAACCGGTATATGCGCAAAACTCAAATAAATAGGAGATCGAATAGGCAAACCAAAGAACTACTACTACAAAGAAGCTCACCTAATTAAGCTATCAATCACGCCAAGAAACGGCAAGACTGATCTGTCAAGAACGGCAAGGCGTTAGCACACTGCAAGATTGAAAGGTCGATGTAGTTTCCTGATTCATGACGCTCCGTTATATGCCCATCGCATCCATCCCTTCGTAGCATCAAGCTACATGCAGAGAAGGCCATAATAATTAACTATACCTGAATAAATCAATGTGTCATACCGTGATTGGATCCTATCGTGTGATATCCACAGTACTACAGCAAGCACGCAAGGATGCAGCAGCAGGCGCCGCAGGCAGTGCCGGGGATCCTCTCCTGCTCCTTGCGCCGTCGTGGTACCGTGGCCAACCACACCGTCTCCTCGTCTCGATGGTCATCCTCACCGCCATCCAGTCCACACGACACATCCCATGTTGCGCGTCAAGTCCGCCATCGCTCCCTCTGCTCGGCTACCCACTGCGCCTCTCCCTCGCATTGCTCACCATCGCACACGGTCTCTGCGGCTTGGCGCGCGGCGGCGCGCGATGGCCGGCGGCTGCAGCGGCGTTTGCCTAATAATAACACACCATGAGATTAGATGGGTTGGCAATTTTATTTTTTGTTTTTAATTAGAATCAGAGGTATTATGCGTGAGCGCTAGTTTTTAATAATACCATGTTATATTTAAATAATGGCAAGTGAGTAATTATATTTTATAAAAGCAGAATAGATTGACGGCTATCAATAGTCATGGCCGTCAAGTTGATGGCCAGATCTCTCTGATTTATATTTAAATAATGGCAAGTGGGTAATTATATTTTTTAAAAGCAGAATAGATTGACGGCTATCAATAGTCATGGCCGTCAAGTTGATGGCCAGATCTCTCTGATTATTGTGAGAATTTCTACGATTTATCTTTTTTTTTAACGCTTAGCGTCTTGTGAGAATTAACGTGGAGCCTTCAATTAGTAATAGTAATAATATTGGAAAGCTTCACAACTTCAGTAAAGAGCACGAAGAATGAATCAATTAATCATCATTACATAAACACAATTACCTCAGTAATAAAAACGAGTTCATCATTGCACAGATCTAAGGAGCGACGTGGGTATGTCTAGAATAATATAAACAATCATTGCACAAATCGAGAGGTACGGTTGAGGATTGGGGCGAATCACTTGCATTTGGTTGTTACAGCACGCCATCAATCGATCCCAACAGCAGAGAGGAAGAGAGGGTGGAGGGCAAAGGAGAGTGGGAGCTCCTCACCGGCGGCGACTGGAGAAACACAAGCGGCGATTGGAGCAGAGGGGGCGGGAACATGGGCGAGATATCTCTGTAACCCGTCGTGCCATCTCCAATGGGAAGCCGCTCTGCCTCCGCTGCCTCCTCCACTTTCGGAGCCGCTCCACCTCCGGATTGCAGCTCTACCAAGCCTCTCTGCCTCCTTCATCCCGCCCCTCGTCGGGCTGTCCACGGCACCGCGCCGCCGCCTAGGAGGAGGCTGTGTCTCGTCGAGGACGGGGGAGGGCGACGCCGAACGCACGCGCAATCTACGGTATTTTTTTTTCAAACGAGGCAGGCGGGGGCGACGGGGCGCCCTCACGTGATCGAGGACTTCGCGTTACGCATGAAGGCAGAGTGACGGAGTGAAGGAAAAAAATCCGCAAGAAGAAGCGCCGCCACCGCCAGAAATGACAGAAATTTATCTGCGCCCGGTGAGTGGCGGTGGAGGTCACAACGGCGAGCTGGTAGTGGCAGTGAGCGCGAGCGTTAGGGGGACGGTGTGGGCGATGGCCGATGGGGCGGTATCTCGGGGGGGGGGATGGGGTGGTGTTCTGGAGTGGGGTACGAAAACGAAAACTGTCTGGTGGTTCGAGGGAGGGGATCGCACGCAGGTTCTGCGTGTTTAGCAGCGGTACGGGGGATCGCAGGAAGGGAGGGGAGGCAGACGGACAAACCTAAGATTATCGCACCATTAGGCAGTCTTAGTTTTGTTCTTTTTTTTAGGTTGTAGGCGATTGTGGAAAATAAAATGTGATGTTCGTGTATGTTCCATATATGTATGTAGTTCCATGAAAAGTGTTTAAGCACTGTTTGGTCACTTTTGTCAGCAGACAGCAGCTCCTGATGAAATGTGGCTGGCGTCTACAAGATTCTCATGCACACCAAGTAATAATATATACATAATTCAGCAGCTAATGAGCTCAATGAAATTCAGGTTCATTAGTGGCATATCATCTCAAGTGCGAAGTAGTACTACTGAGGGTGTGTTTAGATCACCAAAGTTGGTGCAAAATTTGGATGGATGGGACATGTATGTCACATCGTACACTCGTAGCACGTTTCGTTTGTTAGTGGTGTGATGGGGAATCTTCTTTTTGCATAGTGAAATTTTGGGAAGAAATTTGGGATCTAAACACACCCCTGACCCACAGTTTTCGAGTCAACAGGAGGCTAGGATGAAGAGACGACAAGAATATAGAGGAGCCAGGGCACGGCACAAACTCCTGCAGCAGGTTGCTTTCCCAATCCACGTGCTTGGTCTGCTGTTGAGAGAAGTTGTTGGTGCAGTTCTGCTAGCTTAACACTCAATATCCCTGAGATGTCCTAGCTCAATTGTGCTGGCTACTAGACGACCTTCTCATTCTACTGCAGGACTAGAGGAGCAGACATTCCAGATGCTTCCTATGCCAAAAACAGGTCACTGTGCATCGGGGCTCCAGGATCTGCTAGGTTCTGAGATTACCATATTATACTAATGGAAATCCAGACTCCCAATGTCACTTTGAGCCTTCTCTCTTTTCGTTGTGTCCATTTGCGGTAGCGTGAACTAGCCAAGCCCAATTGAGTATAGCTACGACTGCTGCGGGTGTATATATATAGAAGATTGGAATGAGAATTACTAACTAGCTAGGGAATTTTTTATTGTATCAAAAAATAGAATGTTTTTTATTAGAAAATATAAAGAAGACTGGAATGAAAACTAGTACCCAAGCTAGGGATTTTTTTTTTTATATTGTAGCCCAAACTATCCCTCCCTTCGAGTCAGTGGCGGACCCAGCCGAGATCAGACGTAGGGCAGACTAAAACTATAAAATATTTTAGCTAAATGACAGCATGTGTATTATAGACAAAAGTTAGAGAATTAAAACAAGAATCAAGATGTTATCATTTAACAAAGGATTCTTCAATAGTATGTGTCGATTTTAAAACAAACGAAAGAAGCCATAATCTGCATGATCACTGAATCGAATTGAATAACCAGTAGTACTATTATGTCAGCTTCATCATTTTTGATAAGTTATACTCTCTAAATAAATAAATCAGCATAAACATTGTTTTGTTTATTCACTTTCATATATGCCTTGATAGGTGTGAATCTTTTACCCTTGCGAACACATGGTTGATTCTAACCATTTGAGTTTAGCTTCTGAGATGAGTCATTGTCAACATCTCAACACTTTCATTCTATTTCATTTTCTTTCTACCTTGGTTACCCTTACCCGCACACGCGGTGTGTCGGTCACGATCTCGACTTGTGTTGTCCAGGTGTTGAGCTCGAGATGGTAGTCAACAGTGAGCTGAAGGCCATGGAGGACGTGCCGTGTTGATGGACCTGGAGCGGTGAAGGGCCGGCGGATGAGAGGCTTGTACCGAGAGACCGGATCGCCTAGTGGCTAGTCATGGTGGCTGGCACTTGGGACATCGACTAGTGCGAGGACTCATGAGTAATCGAGTCAAGATGGTAGACATGCAAGCCAAACAGGCGGCCTAGAAGGCTTAGCGGCCAGGCAATCGAGGACTGCGATAACACATGTCGAGCGCTGGGAACGCGTATGCGTTACGCTACTTGTGGCCCAATTTACTGGTTTGGGCCTCAAAACCCATGCGAAGGCTCGATGCGGTGAGGAAGGCACGGTGGCCATCGAATCAGATTATCTATGAAATTAAAACGTGTCACTAGTGTAATATAGGGGGATTATTTTGGCTCTTGGACACCTCTAGCTCAAACATTAGTCTGGGGCTTTGGGCATACACTGTGTTTAATATTTTTACTAGCTTAAAAATAATTTGTCTTGGTAGAACATCTCTAAGAGTATGTATCCCAAATTTTCATCCTAAAAAGTCTAGGTTTTCCAACTCCAAAAAAAATAAATTGGGAAAAAAAATAAGTCCATCTCGAAGAGTTTCCTAATAATCCATTCCTAAAATACAGAAGACACTTTTTTACATTAGGAAACCTATACTATTCTAAATTATCCTTACCACTTTTATATATTTTTTCTCTCTTACACATTTGCATTAGGAACCCTTTCCTACTTTTGTTCTTTCCATGCCCTTCCACGATTAGATATGCTCGACTCAAAAGTTTGTAGCTTTACACAGAACAAGGTGACTTTTCTCAAGTTCTAAAAGATTAGGAGGATCGATTTGGAGTTGTCCCACTGGGGTTTCTTTCTTATCTTGCTAAAACCAACGATTGGGAAGGGATTTTGGGAAGTCCTGGAGATGCTCTAATTGCTGAACTTGGCTAGCTGCTAGACGGTCTTCTTCCGTGTTCCCATGCAGTTCTCCAGGAGATATTCCAGACGGATCTGGGGCTGTTGGCTTAGCTAGAGCATCTAGTACAGCACAACTCTATTGAAGGTGTATATATATAAGAGGAGATATATGGTGGGCACAAACTTGGGACATCATGTCAATTAACTGGCCATATCAGAGCTGCTTTAATATGAATGTAAGCTTTGGGGATATGCAGGCATGAGGTATGATTCGTCATGACGGGAACAAGCTTTGGTGTTGTTGACTTCTTGTTTGACATGTATCCTAGGCACTCAAGTAGACTGATATTAACGCATAATGCAGTCACATTGTTGCTTAACACACAGTTGCTGAAACTGCATTTGAGACACTAGCAGCCATATAGTTTTTTGGGCTGCACATATCTTACATCGTATAGTGAGGTGCTGAGCTGATTACTACTTGTGCCTACAGGTCAAAGCACTCTCTAAATACTTTATACAAAGATGTATGCATCCATATTGCTTTTGGTGCAAATTACATCACAGAAGTTGTCTTCCTATCATTCACAAAAGAAGTCAGGCAGATCTTCATTCACAATAGTGGTCAGCCTGTATGTATATCCAAAAGCTTCCTTTCTCATACTTCATCCATCAAGTCACTCAAGTGGTGTGTGTGACTGTGTTGCCTAGGTGCTCTTCCCAGGTGCCTTGGTCTTCTTTTCTGTCCTTCTTGTTCCTTGCAACTGGTTTATGCTTGGTAATAGCCTTGCCCTTCTTAGTTGAAGTTGTGAGAGCAGCAGGTCTTGGTACAGGTTAGTTGCTTGCAATGAAGGAGCGCTCAGGTAAAGGTCCGTGATTATTGTCACGGGCAGTACTAGCAATTGATGCCTACATGTTGGTTTTACCATGAAACACATAAACACATGTAAAAGAATGTGTTGCTGCTATTTAATTTAGCTGAACATGAGTTACCTCATCAAGCATTTGTGATCACATAAGGTCCCCAAAATCTTCAGCATGCATACCTCGTGGTGCACCATCATGACAATGAATTAGTGAAATCTAATAGAAGACATTTTTTTTTTAGATAATGGATAATAAAATCCGGCCTCTACATCCGTGGATGTACACAGCCAATTATTACAACGAAAGACATAGCCTTTAACAAAAACACAAGAGTCATAACAATCGAAAAAGGTTTTTCCACCCTCTATTTGAAATTTCCAAAGCAACCATCACTAAACGCTTGCTCAAAGACACAAGGGCGTCCTTAGTTTGCTCAATCACGCTTTGAAGTCGGGCCCAGAATGTAGCCAAAAAGCTCCCCCGAAGATGACCTGCATAAAAGAATTAGATCTCAATTTTTTAAAAATCATGTCATTACGACATCTCCATATGGCCCGAAGAAGAGCAGCCACACCAACCCAAATCAGGCGCTTAGTTTGTCTATGTTGATTACTATGCCATGAACCGAACAAATGGTCCACAGAGAGACAGGTTGTGTTAGATTAGTAACATAGAAAATAATCCTCCAAATCATTTTGGCAAAAGGACAGTCAAAAAAGAGATGTTGGATAGTTTCATTGAAATTACAACATTCGCATTTCTGACTCCCCTTCCAATTTTTCCTAGCAAGATTGTCTTTTGTCAAAATGACACCTTTTGGATAAACCATAGGAAAAATTTTATTTTTAGAGGTATTTTCCATTTCGGATCCTCCTATGTTGGAAGGGTGGGTTTGTATCTATAGCATCAAGATACATAGTCCGGACTGAGAAGGTTCTAGACTTAGATAACAACCATTTAAAATAGTCTTTTTCATCCACCAGTGCCACATTGGAGGTCTGAGTTACAAGGCTAAGCCAATCCAACATGTTATTATCCACCAAAGATCTCCTAAAAGAAATATTTGGAGGATTAGAGGATAAAACTTTGGAAATTGTTGCATGTCGATCCCTAGCTATATTATATAAGCCGGGGTATCTAAGTTTGAGAGGCTTATCACCTAACCAAGTATCCTCCCAAAATCTTGTGTTGTTTCCATCTTTAATCAGGAAACAGCCTTTAGCAAGCACCTCATCTTTGATATGCATGAGGCCTCTCCAAAAATGAGAGTCGTTTGGTTTGGCTGATACTTGGGTAAGGGTCTTGGAATGCAAATATTTATTCCTTAGCAAAGATTGCCAAGTGCCATCATTGTTTATAAGATTAACAATCCATTTGGCTAATAAACATTTGTTTTGAATCTGCAAATCAAGAATTCCAAGACCACCTTGATCCTTGGGGCGACATAGAATATCCCACTTAGCAAGTCTATATTTGTGTCTATCCGTAGACCCTTGCCAGAAGAATCTTGATCTGAATTTATCAAGATTCTTGAGGACTCCTTTTGGAACCTCAAAAAAGGACATCATGAACATTGGGAGGCTACTTAACACTGAATTTAGTAATACGAGTCTCCCCCCATGGGATAAATACTTGGCTTTCCAGCAAGAAAGCTTTTGTTCAAAGCGTTCTTCCACCTTTCTCCATTCAGAATTTAGGAGTTGTCTATGGTGCATAGGGATACCTAAATATCTGAAAGGATAGGTCCCCGCATTACAACCAAAGAGTGTTGTATAATAATGTTCCATCTCTTTGGCATCACCATAACAGAAGATTTCGCTTTTGTGGAAATGGATCTTGAGCCCAAATAGTTGTTCAAAAACGCAAAGCAAAAGTTTTAAATTTTTTGCTTGCTCTGGGTCATGATCTAAGAAGATAATGGTGTCATCTACATATTGTAAAATAGATAACCCATCATCAATCAGGTGTGGAATAACCCCACTTATTTGTCCATCGGCTTTTGCTCTATTAAATAAGAGTAAGCATATCAGCAACAATGTTAAACAAAATAGGCGACAGAGGGTCTCCTTGTCTAAGGCCCCGATTGGTCTGGAAGTAGGGGCAAATATCGTCATTAACTTTAACCCCCACACTCCCACCTGTGACCATGTTTCGGACCCACCTACACCATGGTTGCTTGTATTAGTGAAGATAGGCTTCTATCTGGGTAATCACAGGTTCTTGCACTGGGCTATCATTGACATTGTAGACATCACTAGTTCGAGCTGGAACAGTTCTATTACCTGGCCTCAAACCGAGTTTCCTAAATGGATAGCCAGCCCTATTGTGATTTTCACCGTTGCACCAACTGCAGGTGATTATGGTTTTTTGTCTGGACAGTTTGGGCCCATGTTTCCCATGTACTTCCTGAGGTTGCTTGCTCCGAGACTTGGGTGGCCTGCCAACTTTCTTTTTCAAAAAATAGGTGCCTGAACTTGAGCACCATTTGTTTCCTCCCATAGGGACCTGTCTCTTCAAGGCATAATATTGAAGCCATAAACATTGCTGTATGTCTCAACTGAATAGCATGATGTCAACCATTTTTTGAATAGCTCTTGGGAGATGCTTTATATGTTGGTCCCTACATTCACAATATAATATATTTTATCTTTTCTAGATATTCTCTTTGTTTCAAATTATATGTCATTTTGATTTTGTTGATACTTTTGTTTTGCTATACATCTAGATATAATATATTTCTAGGCACAACAAAAGTCAAAACGATATATAATTTGGAACGGAGGGAGTACATAATTTTGTTTTGCACTTAGATATACACTATGTTTAGATCGATATATATAGTAAAAAACAATACAGTTTGGAACAGAAGGAGTAATATGCATGACTGGACTGTGGTTTCCATCACCTTCATCATGTCACAAAGATGGCCAGTAGAAAGAACTGACCCGAACTCGTTCATTTCTAACACCTCCCGTACAAATGACGGGGGACTGCATCGTAAGCTGGGTCCTGCACCTTCATGGCCGGATTAAGTACAACAAAGCGCATATACATCAGCGCAGGTTGATTGACGAACAAAACTTACAGCAACCGCAGAGATATTTTCTGATACTTCCTATCGCCAACAAGTGGTATTAGTTATACCATGGAGTCTATAGTACTGATCAGTAGTATTATGGGTCACCACCAATGCGGCCTACGTACTAACTTAAGGTCATCCCGTGAGGTTGGCTGGAGGTACATGCAAAGGTTTTTCTTACAACATGTCAACATGGAAGAAAGGGAATATATATAGGAGTGGCTCTAATCCATGGCGTAGTATAATGTGCTACAGGTCCCAGGGTGTAATTTATCCTATATGCCATCTTTTATTTGAAACAATATATGGTGGTCATCTTGGCTGAAGGTGGCTATATATAGGACGATACTGTGGACATAAAGCTAGAAACAAAGATACCCATTCATGTGAGATTTTGAAGATATATTGAAGGACTGTTTGCTTTCTCCCTAGGCGTTCTCAGACGTTCCACTTTGGAACGACCATCTGTAGCCTGGGGGTTGCGAAGATGAAAGCATGCATGGTTCAGACATAACAGGATTCATATACCTTGTCGCAGCAGGAAGAATTAATATATTGATACCACAATCTTAGGATTATAGAAGAATAAAAATTCATCGTTTGAAATTTCATAAGCAATTAACGAAGTAAATTAGCAGATGCAAAATTTGATTTCTTTAACCAGTATACTACACATTTTGTCGCAGCAGGAAGGTTTTTTTTTTTTTTTTTTTTTGATATCTGCAGGATGCATATGTTTGATATTTGAAATGAAGCGCAAATGATAATTTGACTCTAGTGCTTGCCACTTGTTGAACGCTACTATCTTGCACATAACTATTCAAAGAGAAATCAATTACAGTTAACAAACCATTTGCTGAATTTCATAGAGCAATCTTGAAGCCTCAACAACTATGGTGCAGAACATACGCAACACCTTTTATCCTAGCTCTGCTTTTCACTCCAAAACTACTTTTGCCAAAGACTGTATAGAAGCCTCCACTAGTTGCCCACACGATGCATGAGTAGCATGATCAAAGTCGATGCATTCGCAAGTGCTGCTTTCTCACTCCCCTAGCTGCTGCTACAAGTCATTAAAATAACACGCTCACCGCTCACAAGGGCACAAGCAGAGCCTTGTCGTCGTCCATGGATGATTGGATCGAATCGGATCGGATCCATTGCAGGGCTTGCTCCGGGCAGACACTGCGAGTCAGACAGATGCTGCATGCTGCTGGGACTGGTACAGCACAGATAGTTCGGAGCAGAGCTTGCTTGCCTATTTGCTAGCCTCTTGTTCACAACGCCACTGGGTGGGTGGCTGGGACTAGGGAGGATCCTACTGGTTGATGATTCAGGTAAAAGCCAACACCCATGCTTCAGTGCAGGGAGAATCAATGAATGCTTTTGCCAAGAGTGTAGAGAAGTTTCCAGACACTTCCCATCCCCAACGATTCGTCTGTGTTGTGCACGCATTTGTTGACTCCAAGCTATCCACTAGTTCATCGTTGGGTGCTGTTTGCACTGCTTTTGTGATGACTTCTGCTTGGGTTAATTTGAGGTTATATATGCTAGCAGTGCCACCTCGTCTACAGGATGGGAACATTGTAACAAATTTGGTAGATGCACGTATTAATTTCCGCACGTAGTGCCCGAGAGCTCCATATTAATTTCCGTAGGGAGAATCAACGACATTTCTGCTCATATTAATTTCCGTATTACAGCTCTACCAAGCCGCTGTACCTCCTTCATGCCGCCCTCGTCGGGCTGTCCGCGGCACCATGCCGCCTAGGAGTTGTTGTCTCGTCGATGCCAGGGGAGGGCAACGCCGAATGCACGCGCAATCTACGGTATTCTTTTTTTCGAACGAGGCAGGCGGGGGGAGAAGGGACGCCCTGGCGCGAGGACTTCGCGTTCGCGCACCAAGGTGGAACGACGGAGTGTAGGAAAGAAAGCCGCACAAAGGGGTGCTCGCCTCCACCGCTAGGAAATGACGGAAATTTATCTGCGTCGTTGAGTGGGAGTGGAGGTCACGGCGACGAGCGGGAGGGGGAGGGCGCGGGCGATGGCCGATGGAGGCGGTATCTCCCGGGGTGGGGGTTCTGGAGCGGGGGTACGGCGAAAACTGCCTGGCGGTACGAGGGGAGGGGAGCGCACGGAGATTCCGCATGTTTAGCAATGGAATGGGGATCGCAGGGAAGGAAGGCAGACGGACAAACCAAAGATTATCGCACCCTTAGGCAGTCTTAGTTTTGTTCTTTTTAGGTTGTAGGAGATTGTGGAAAATAAAACGTGTTGTTCATGTTTGTTCCATATATATAGTTCCATGAAAAGTGTTTGAGCACTGTTTCGTCACTTTTGTCAGCAGAGAGCAGCTCCTGATCATGAAATGTGGCTGGCGTCTACAAGATTCTCATGCACACCAAGTGATATATACATAATTCAGCAACTAATGAGCTCAATGAAATTCAGGTTCATTATTGGCATATCATCTCATGTGCGAAGTAGTACTAGTGACCCACAATTTTTGCGTCAACAGGAGGCTACGATGAAGAGACGACAAGAATATAGAGGAGCCAGGGCACGGCACAAACTCCTGCAGGCAGCTTTCCCAGTCCACGTGTTTAATGGAAAGCCAGACTCCCAATGTCACTTTGAGCCTTCTCTCTTTTTGTTGCGTCTGATTTGCGGTAGCGTGAACTAGCCAAGCCCAATTGTGTATAGCTACGACTGCTGCGGGTGTACATATATAGAGAGGAGAGAAGACAGGAATGAGAACTACTACCTGGTTATTCTAGCCCAAAATACAATTTTTTTATTACAAATATAAAGAAGACTCCAATGAGAACTAGTACCGATCTAGGTTTTTTTTAAAAAAATATTGTAGCCAAAACTATCCCTTTGAGTTAGTGTCGGACTAAGGCCGAGATCTTATGTAGGCAGACTAAAACTATAAAATTGTAGCTAATAAACAATGACAACATGTGTATTTTGGAGAGGGCCACTACAAAGCACTGACCCGAACTAGTTCATTAGTAACACCTCCCATGCATACAAGTGAAGGGGGACTGCATCCCTACTAAGGTGGATCCTGCACTTTTGTGGATCAATGCAGGATGATTGACGAACAAACCCTTCAGCAGTAAACAACTGCAGAGATATTTTCTGATACTTCCTATCCTCAACAAGTGCTATTATTTACACCAGGAGTAGTCTATAGTACTCAGTAGTATTATGGGTCAGCAGCAATGCGGGCTACTAACTTAACGTCATCCCGTGAGGTTGGCTGGATACATGCAACGTTTTTTCTTACAACATGTCAACATGCATGGAAGAAAATATAGGAGTGGCTCTAATCCATGGCGTAGTATAATGTGCTACCAGTCCCAGGTTGTAATTTCTCCTATGCCATCTTTTATTTGAAACAAGCTCTGCTTTCCACTCCAAACAGGCACTCGCCTATATGCATCCTTCACTGAAGAAGGGTGGTATGGAAGCCGCCACTGATTGATGGTTCAGGTAAAAGCCAACACCCATGCTTCAGAGCAGACGGAATCAATGAAATGTTTTGCCAAGGTAGCACATGCATCAACACAAGATGTGTGAGACCCCAACCCAATAGGCCAAGATGGGCCGGGCCAAATTCTGGCTGTAGCTCGGCTACTGTAGCATCGCGAATGTGCTTAGTTTAGTACCATACCGTGAGTTGAGAATGAGTTGAACTAGCTTAAAAACCCAGGCCAAGGACACGTAGTAACCTTCGGTTAACCATTTTGAGCGAAGCGAGGACGAAAACTCAAGCAGGTTGCTACGTAGGTGGGGTACTCTCCTCGGTAGAGTGGGTCTGAGCCGTGTGCCGGGTCTGGGGTGTTACAAATGGTATTCAGAGCCAACTCTCGCGGTTTATGGATCGGGAGCTCGGAAATGTTGCGCATGGCCCCGTAGAGGACATGGCAAATAGGCCGAGGAGCTGGTAATGCAGACTTGAGCCAAGAGAGTTGATCCTGGACGTTTGTCCTTAAGGGTAAGCTAGTTCGACGGGGACGTCGAGTCCAAAGGAGGGGTGGATCACTACTACGTAAATTGATTTTGCGTGGTGTTCAGATTTCATTTTCCGTGGCGGGCATTTGAGAAACCGCCACGGTTAATGTCTTGATTTTTTCCGTGGCGGTTATTTTTGATTTTGCATGGCGGTTTCTAAAACTGCCACCAAAATTGATTAACCGTGGCGGTTTTTTTAAAAAACCCGCCATGGTAAATGAAGCCCAACTAGCTGTAAATGAAACCCAGACTAAAAAGCCCAATTGGCCCAATATCGCGGCTCAGTATATATTGAAACCCTAGGGTTTCCACCGAGCCACAGCACCGCCTCCCGTCCTCACTCCACCGATCGAGCCCGGCCCCTTCCCTCTCTCTCACCTTCTCCCGAACACACTCCTCTCTCACCTTCTCCCTCCCCACCACCGGAGCCCTTCCCCCCCCCGACCGGCCCACCGGCGGCGCCCTTCTCCCTCCCCACCGGCGCCCTTCTCCATGCATCCACCGACGCCGACGCTGGCATCAGCGGGCGAGATCGAAGCGCGGCGGATCCGGCATTGAGATGCCGATCCGGCGGCGGCGGCGTGAGATCCTCCACCTCGAGCTCAGCGTGCCTCCTCCACCTCGACCTCCAGCGGCGGCGGGCGGCCGCTCTACCGAGATCCAGCCAAGGGGCGGCGGCTCCTCCACCTCGAGCTTCGTCGGGCGCGCCCGGTCAGCCCGTCTAGATCCACGATGGCGGCGGCCACCTCGAGCTCCTCCCGATCCGCTGCCCCTCCCTCCAGATCCGCCCGGCGGGAGGGAGATCCGCCCGGGGCGGTGAGCACGGCGGCCAAGGGCGCCCTCCGCGGTGGTCGACGGCAGCGACGCTTCGGAGCTGGCTGTGAGCCCCGATCCGGGCCCATTTAGGCCTGGATCCGGGCTTTCTATTTTTTTTTTTTCTATTTTATTTTTCGGTGGCGGGCAAATAAACTGCCACCATAAATCCTAATTTTCCGTGACCCTCGGACCGTGGCGGACGTGAAAACCGCCACCGTTAATCATTTTTGACCGCCACGGTTAATCTATTATGTAGTAGTGGATGTGAGACCCCAACCCAATAGGCCAAGATGGGCCGGGCCAAATTCGGGTCAGAGCTCGGCTACTGTAGCATCACGCGAATGTGCTCGGTTTAGTACCATACCGTGAGTTGAGAATGAGTTGAACTAGCTTAAAAACTCAGGCCAAGGACACGTAGTAACCTTCTCGTTAACCGTTTTGAGCGAAATGAGGACGAAAGCTCAAGCAGGTTGCTACGTAGGTGGGGTCCGCTCCTCGGTAGAGTGGGCCTGAGCCGTGTGGCGAGGCTGGGTGTTACAAGATGTGACTTAACTAAACTTATCTCCGGCTACAGAGATGCTGGTTCATAACCAGCTAGTGGTACATTAGAAATGGACGGGCAGTAAATGTTACAATAATAATCATATCCATCACTGCCCTTGCAGAAACCAGCACAAAATACTGGTGGTATGTAATATATGAGCCAGGTCGTCGGGAGAAATATTCAGCACCCACTTCCAGACTCAGAAGACACAGAGAGATTTGCAAGTCTCATCATTTGTATGGCGCACGAGCAGCAACCAATCCTAATTCTCAAATTAATGCCGGTCTGTGATAGCGACCACTTGAAATTATGTACAAAATTAACCACCAGCTATGCATACGCACCAACAGTGACAACACAAACGCCACTGCCCAGTTCGTATATATACCAAGATGAGGTTGTGAGATTACCACTCTCACTGCTACTGGTTTGTATGCACAACCGGCAATACCAGAGGCGCATCCTACTTTTACGGCTATTTTAATCTTGGTTGCGTGTACCTAACTTAGCACTCTTCCTCTGTCATCCACACCTTGAGGTTGTATCCTAAGCCAGCCAATCAGTGTGTCACGCCTAAGTAAAAAATGATACTGTGGCTTGGATTGTATCCTAAGCTAGCCAATCAATGTGTCACTAGCAGCAATTGTCAACTCCTGATATCCCAATTTCTGCACTGAGCATTTGGCATGCCGCACCTGTAGTTTGGCCATGTGTGGAAGCAAGCTAAACACCCCTGTAGCCTTCTCCAAGTGTCATCTTGGAACTGCAGGAGATGTTCCAGATGCCTCCAATTTCTAAATAATCGCACAGTGCATGACCATTTGCTTCTGAGTGCATCCATATGGGTCAATTAGCTGGCGTACTCACTTGAGAATAGCAACGATGGTCATCGCAAAAAAGAAGCAGTGTGTATATATAGTTGTGATTGGATTTGTATGTGTAAACATATAGGAGATATTCCAGAAGATTTATTGAAGTCACATGTTACAGATAGTACACAAGGCTCAATGCGTCTGCTAGCTAAGGTTCTGAATGCATCAATATTTCAATACGGGGCACCTACCTAATTAAGTATAATTACAATTAGATGTGCATATATATAAGAGGGGAGTCCTGAAATAAGTAGAAAACCACAAATGATTTCAGACTAATGGAATGTATATTGAAGTCGCCACTCGCTGCAGATAACAGGGCTCAAATGCAGCACAATATCATGGCTCAAGTATACACACAGACTCTTTACTGTCACGTTTTTAGGGGCGGTTGAAAACACAGCCACCACAGGGAAATTCAATTTTAGGGGTTACCAGCAGTCTCCAGAAATGGGACTCTATCTCTAGAAGTTGTTGATAACATCGTCACTTGCCTCTGAAAATTTTATTTTGAGAACCAATCCGTCTGCTCGGTTTTTGGAGCATTTAGAGAGGCTAGTTGTTTTTGAGACAATCATTTGTAGAAATAAATTGAACGCCTCCAAAAATTGTTTGTCCACTAGATTTTTTTTCTAAATGTTGCTGTTCGTTTTGGACAAGATGGACATAGAGATCAAGCTGTGTTTTTCTGATGTTGTAATATCCTTTTTTGTTGTGCTCCAACTGTTGGAATGTAAACATAGCACAGCCCATGGGCCTGCCGAACCTGGCTCCTCATGTGGTCTATATGTACACAACTATCGTTCTTGAGGAATACATCGTCTATTATACTCGCTATCATGGTATCACGCGGTTCCTTCCAGGGGACCTGCTTCCGCTCAACCCTAGCCGCCGCTGGGCACCCGCTCGCCGGCTCCACCCACACCCAGGCCGCTCGCCGAGATCCCGCCCGGCCCTTCCTTCGCCCGCTGAGCACCTCTCGCCAGGCGCCCTACCCCCCACGTTCCTGCCGCCGACACCTCTCGCCGGGAACCCCTAAATGGAGACGCCGGCCGCCGCCGCTGCTGCGAAGAAACAGCGAGGATGCGGAGGCCCTCGACAAGCTCCTCACGCCCGGGAGGCAGCCAACGCAGCCCTCCACGCCTAGGCGATCGGCCTCCACAACATCAAGGTCGTGATCTCCACCGTCTTTGGACAAGACGGCCAACAACTATGGCGGTGGCGGCCCATGCTCTTGGTCGTACTCGGCAAGTACAACCTGAAGAACCACGTCCTCACCGACACCTCCTACCCCGATCGCTCGGCATGGGTGACCATGGACTGCTGCGTCCTCACCGGATCTACAAAGACTGTCTCCAACGACCTCCAACAGTCGCTGACGATCCGCGATCCCTCCGCCCGCGATGCCTGGCTGTACCTTGAAGATGAGTTCCTCGGCCAACGTGAGTCTCGCGCCCTGCTGTTGGAGGCCGAGTTCCGCGCCGCCAAGGGGACCTCTCCATCACGGACTCATCGGCCGTCGCCCCGAACGATGGCGCCTCCCTCAAGGAGTTCGGCCGATCCGATCGGCGATCGTCGGCTTCGTCCTAACCCTCCTCCGCGGGCTCAACGAGAAGTACCGGCACATGGTGTCGAATTTGAAGATGCAAATACCCTTCCCCACGTTCCCGGGCGCGCGCACCTTGCTGCTACTGAGGAGATCGACGTCAATGACGTCCGCGGCGACACTTCTTCAGCCCGGCATCCAACACGCAGGCGCTGCTTTCGCGGCAAAACCCCACCTCGTTCAACCGCCCCCTCTTTGGACCAGGCGGGTCCGGTGGTTCCGGGCGGTGGTACGGGTGGTGGTCGCATCGTCGTCGTGGGTCGGCGGGAATGGCAAGAACAACGGCAAGACGAGCGGGCAGGGGGGCCGGGCGGGCGAGCCAGCCCAGCCCGCACCACCACGGACCCGAACCCATGGTCCGGCATGGTGCGTGCTTTGGCCCCACGGCTTTGCTGGCCTCCCGCCACCATGCGGCGCCCCCCGTTCGCGGCGTTCGACCAGCCCCGAAGCCGGCTCTCCACATGGCGCCGCACCACGGGGCTACTACCCGGCATTTGCCGCCCTCGGCTATGGCCCC
Source organism: Hyparrhenia diplandra (assembly GCA_015847255.1). Taxonomy (NCBI): domain Eukaryota; kingdom Viridiplantae; phylum Streptophyta; class Magnoliopsida; order Poales; family Poaceae; genus Hyparrhenia; species Hyparrhenia diplandra. Next base: position 288,638 of record JADLZK010010699.1, on the reverse strand, counting down.
GTGACGCCCAGGCCCCTCTTCGCGCTTCGCTCGTCGGCGGGACACCGTCGTCTGCGCCTGGAACCCCATGGTCGGCGGCTCCTTTGATCGGTCGTCACTCATCAACAACTTCAACACGATGACCCCGACACCACCGCCCGAACACCCGAGTGGTATGCTGGTCTCCGTGCGGTTCCCACATGACCGCCCACTCGTATTCTTTTTCGTCTCCTCGCTCACCCTCCCCGTCCCGATCCTTCCTCTATTATCGCCGGCAATGGTGCCCTTTTGCCAATTACCTCCACCGGTTCATACTGGTTTCCTACACCGCATCGTCCTCTTGTTCTAAATAATGTCCTAGTGTCTCCTAGCATTATTAAGAACTTGATTTCCGTTCGTCGGTTTACTATTGATAACAATTGTTCTATCGAGTTTGACCCTTTTGGCCTCTCTCGTGAAGGATCTACAAACACGGAGCGTGATCGCCAGTGCAATAGCACGGGTGATTTATACCCGTTCTTTTCGACTACCGGCAGCAAAGACACCCGTCCTCGCCGCTACTCCCCGCACCCACCCCTCGGGCATCGTCGTCTCGGTCACCTTGGCTCCGAAGCTTTGTCCAAGCTTATTAGCACCCAAGCTATTCCATGTAATAAACCACATCATGAACACATATGTCATGCTTGTCGGTTAGGGCGCCATGTTAAGCCTTCCCTTTGGGTCATCTAGCTCGCGTCTTTGTCAACAAATTCGATTTAATACATTGTGATCTTTGGACCTCCCCATTGCCGTGTGTCCGGGTTACAAATATTATCTCGTAATTATTGATGATTTTTCTCATTATGCTTGGACATTTCCGCTCGCCTTAAATCGACACTTTGCCACTATCTCTAATTTCTTTGCCTATGTGCGTACTTTCGGTTTGGCACTCCCGTGAAGGCCGTCCCATCGCGACAACGGTCGTGAGTTCGATCACACTTCGCCCGCCGTTCTTCCTCTCCCTCGGTGCCATCCTCCGCATGTCCCGCCCTTACACTTCCACAAAAAATGGTAAAGCTGAGCGCGCTCTTCGCACTATTAATAACATTGTGCGCTCACTTATGTTTCAAGCTAGCCTTCCCCCAGTCTATTGGGCTGACTCCCTCCATACAGCCACGTATCTGTTAAACCGTCACCCCCACCAAGACTCTCGGCGGCCCGACACCATTTTTTGCTCTCTATGGCACCCATCCTACCTACACTCATCTTCGGGTTTTTGGTTGTGCCTGTTACCCTAATTTATCCTCCACCGCACCACACAAATTGTCTCCTCGTTCATCTCTCTGTGTTTTCCTTGGCTACTCTTCCGATCACAAGGGGTATCGCTGTCTTGACCTTCACACCAATCGGATCATCATTTCCGTCATGTGGTGTTTGATGAATCTATGTTTCCTTTCTCGGCGATGTCCACCTCCCCTTCGGATCCAACCACACTCGAATTTTTGAATGATGATGATTGTCCAACTATGCCCATCGGGCCTAGTATCGCGGGTTGCGGTACTAGTAATTTCCCACCACCGGCCGGCCAACCGCTGCCGTCGAGCAGCCTTGCTCCAGGCTCGGGCGGCACGCCGGGCCCGGCAACACCTCGACACCGGCCAGGGCTCGGCGTGGCCGGCCGACACCAGCGGGTTGGCGGGTGCCGACCAGTGCCCACGCCTCCTGCCGCCCCGACGCCAAAGCTCGGAGCCCGGCCCCCTCGACTCCACGGCCACGGCCCGACACCCTCTGCTGCCCCCTTGGCGACGCACACCGTTATGGGCCGCCCCCGAGAGGGGGTCGCCGCGCCTCCACGCCGCCTCGGCCCACCGAGCCCAGTGGTCAATGATCACGCGGCATGCGGACTGCGGCAGCAAGTCCGGTTTCAGGCGACTGTTGATCGCTTGAACCTGCACACGGCGACGCTCTCGGCACTACCGTCGACCCTTCGCTCCGCCCTCGCTGATCCTCAGTGGCGAGCGGCGATGCAAGCGGAGTTTGACGCCCTTTCGGCTAACGACACTTGGACTTTGGTTCCCCTCGTCCCACCGGTGTCAACGTCGTGGATCGTAAATGGATCTATCGTCACAAGTTTTTTGTCGATGGCTCTCTTGATCGTTATAAAGCCGGGTGGGTTCTCGGAGGCTTTACTCGGCGTCGGCATTGATTATGAGGAGACCTTCAGCCACGTTGTCAAGCCGACCCATCGTCCGTGTGGTGCTCACACTTGCTCAATCGCGCCTGGCCCATCCATCACCGACGTCAAGAACGCCTTCCTCCATGGGACACCGACCGTCGTCTACCGCCAAGAACCGCCCGGGTTTGTTGATCCCTCCCATCCCAACTATGTGTGCCGATTGAACAAGTCTCTGTATGGATTGAAGCGTGCTCCTCGTGCTTGGCACAATTGCATTGCCGGTCACCTTATTTCTCTTGGATTTATTGAGTCCAAGGCCGACACTTCATTGTTCATATATTGTCGGGTGCTGACGACATAGCTTTCTTGCTTCTCTATGTGGATGATATTGTTCTCACCGCCGTCCACAGAGCCTTCTCCAAATAAGCATTATAGCAGCTTTTGCAGCGGGAATTCTCTATGACTGACATGGGTGCTCTCCATCATTTTCTGGGTATTTCAGTTGATCGTCGAGCCGATGAGTTGTTCCTCTCTCGAAAACGATACATCTTTGGATATTTTGGACCGTCTTTGGTATGCGTGGATCGCAAGCCGTGCAGCACACCTGTTGATACTCATGCCAAGTTGCCTGGCCGATGGTGTTCCCGTGGCTGATCCATCACACTATCGCAGTATTGCTGGTGCCCTTCAGTATCTCACCTTCACTCGTCCTGATATCGCTTATGCTGTTCAGCAGATCTGTCTGTATATGCATGATCCGAGGGAGCCTCATTTCGCCGCCATGAAGCGCATCCTGCGCTATATCCAGGGAACATTGGAGCTTGGATTTCATCTTCATCGCACCTCGCCTGTTGATCTCACAGTGTATTCCGATGCTGATTGGGCCGGTTGTCCTGAGACCCGTCGTTCCACTTCCGGATATGGTGTCTTCTTGGGTGACAACTTGGTGTCTTGGTCCTCGAAGCGTCAGGGAACCGTCTCAAGATCCAGCCCTTGAGGCGAGTATCGTCTTTGTTGCCAATGGGGTTGCGGAGGCGTCTTTGGCTACGGCAACTCTCGATTGAACTCCATTGCCCTCTTCGACGAGCTACAGCTTGTGTATTGTGACAACGTCAGTGCTGTTTATTTGTCTACCAACCCTGTTCAGCATCAGCGGACCAAGCACGTGGAGATTGATCTACACTTTGTTCGTGACCGTGTGGCCCTGGGGGAAGTTCGGGTTCTGCATGTCCCCACTACTTCGCAGTATGCCGACATCTTCACCAAAGGGCTCCCCACGTCTGTCTTCGTCGAGTTTAGGTCCAGTCTTAATGTCCGCGGTGCTCCCAGTTCCGACTGCGGGGGAGTGTTGGAATGTAAACATAGCACAGCCCATGGGCCTGCCGAACCTGGCTCCTCATGTGGTCTATATGTACACAACTATCGTTACTGAGGAATACATCGTCTATTATACTCGCTATCACCAACAAGTGATTTGGTTAATTTAGTCATTTCCATTAGTGTTGCAATAGGTCTCCAGTAACTGTTTCAATACCACGTAACTATTGTGTTTCAGTGTTAAAGCGGAAATTTGTGGGACGACGTTGCTTTTGCCCAATTTTGTTAATCGATTTCGTCCGCCTGCATCAAGTTTTTGATGTACGACATGACGAGGGTGTTGGGTTTGCATTCCAGCAAGAGTGAGTGTTGGCCACACATGTAACTATGTCCACTTGGGGCCATTCAAGAAAAACTACGAGACACACTATTCCATTTGAGCACTACCCCTTGAATTGGACCTATCCGCCGTAATTTTGTTCAGCTCTGGACATCTTATAGTTGGCAATTCTAGTTGGGGGGCGGAAACTAGGTGCTGGCACTGGCTGGATCTATTTCTTGGCCTCTGATGTGAGCTAGGTTAAATTACACAACATAGATTTTTGGGGATGTTTGGTGTTTCCAACCATTCTTCAGAAATGCCTTCATTTTTACAATCGGTACACAATCTAACTTCCCTAATTAAGAAATAACATTTGGAAAGAAGATTGCGTGCTATATATTACAGCTACTGAAAATGAACAGCATTTCCACCTTTAAAAACATTTTTAGCGGCTCTCCACCTTTGAAACAATTTATTGCCAAATAAAAATGTAGGAAAAAAGTCTACATCACCCGCTCAACTATGGGTGGTAGACTACATAACCCCCCAACCTATGAAACGGTCTATATCACCCCCTGAACTTTCAAAAACAGGTCAAATTATCCCCTAAAGCGGTTTTGAAAAATCATAGTAAATCACAAAAAAATTGTAAAATGAAAAATCAAATTGTGTTAAACTCCGAATGAGTAGATCGATCTACACATTATATGTTCATTGTGTACCGATTTAAAGCTGCAGTAGACTTTGGTATATATAGTACCTAATTTATTGCTTGTTTAAGCAAAAAAACAAATGGTGGTCTCAAACAACATATATAGATGAATTGGACAAATGGTCCATGATCGCAGAAGAATGATTGGACCAAGATTTTTTTTTTACCTCCTTTGCTAGTATCCATTCATGTGCGCACTAACACCTCACATGCGCGTGCGCGCGCGCTTGTACAAGACACACACACACACACCAATACGCAAATAACTAGATCTATAGGTAGACAGACTATAACAGCGTCCTTAATGCAATCGGCCGAACCATCCTGGTCGGTAGACAACGGGCACATTGTACTGATCCTTGTGGCATTACGTATGCGAGGTAGCAAATTATTCCTAGGGACAAACCCCGGTGAGACACGAGCATGGAGCTTGGGGATCGAACGCTCGCAGGCAGGAATTAAGCGATCAGCCACTTCCTACCAATGGTCTATAAGCCAGTTCTCGATTGGACCAAGATTTGATACACGACTGCATATGAGTTTTTGGATACTTCCTATCCCCAACTATTGTAGTTGTGCATAACTGCATATGCTTTGGTGGAGCCCGGAGCTACTACTACTAGTTCCTCATTGATGTTGCTACACTACGCCAGATTCAGATCAACAATCAGTATTGGTTCAAATCCCCCCATCACTGTTGGTACTCCAGCTCCTACTGTATATTGTCCAGGTGCTATAAAGGACATTGCTGATGCCTCATATTTCCACATCACACTGCTGGTTTCATATTTGCAAGAGACTCTTTTTGTACTGTGATGCATCTTTTTGTCCTTTTGGAAGATATATATTTTGCATGCTACATAGCTGGAAGGTATCGAACTGATGACTAGTCATGGGAAAAACATGATACATGTATAGGTGATGATCTGAGATCCTTTTATAGATCGAGTGAATGTCAAGAGGAAATGCTAGAAAAATGCGTCCATGTTGGATGCTGCTTCAAGATTTCTACAGAGGACACATCACCACATACACATTGATGTGACGTAAATGGTGACCAGAAATAGTGCAGAAATAGAGACGCGCTGCAGCAATGGTTGCCCATGTGTCACTGTGAATTACGACTTATGACCTGAGAAGCTAGATAGCTATCCACTAAATTTGCTTGAGCTGCATGATCATTTGGTGTGATGCAATGCGAAGTAAGTTTACAAGCCAACTGCATGCACATATATCAGTATACAATATTTGTTTCTTGCTGCAAGGAATCTAGGTGTGATGAGGCTTTTTTACATCAAAATCGAAATGCGATGTTGCAACCAACATATGTCAAGTTCAAGATGCTTAGAAGGAAAATATTGGAATAGCCGGACAGGTGTTAAGGCGCCCATACACAAATTAGATATGTTGTGGGAAACACTTCAACTTCATAATACCTTGAAAGGACCTTATTAAAAAATAACTAGAAGGCATACTCCACACACCTCCAATTCATATATTAAGTTGCTTATATTTTTTCTGGCAGAAAATAAAATGGAGAACATGAAAAACCTGAACACCTGTACTTCCATCAAGATATGGACTGCTTGAAAAAATTCAGTTGTGATTATTAATGAATTCATTATCCACATTGCCATTGTTTGAAGGTCGCTAATACATGATGAAGCTAAGGAAACCTAGGCTTTAGGTGCATTTTTGTACAATACAGTCTTGGAAACATAAATATTCTCCACTGGCCTCTGCCTCCCCATGCTGGCAGTCCGACTTCCTCTCTCCATTTTGCATTTCCCTTGCATGTGCACTCAAGTCCTGCACTCAATCTCCTCCGACAGTGGGATCAGACCTTCCCCAAGGGTACTGGGGCACTACGAAAACCTTGGCTTGTACAATGGGGCTCACCAACTTTCACTTTGTCCATTGGTGGTGTGGTAGCCTGGAGCTTGTCGCGTGGATGGCAGGGACAATGGTAAGGCCAGTTGGCTTGGGTGTAGGCACACGAACACAGACGAAGTTTGGGAAAACATCGTAACATTTTCAGAAGCACCATAGATGTCCTAGCTCCTGATGCCTCCAAATCCTAATGAATACGCCTAGTTGTGCTCAGTTTGTTCTCGGACATAGTGGCTACCAGCAATGCTCTCTCTCTCTCTCTCTCTCTCTCTCAGCTTTGCTAGGATATAAAACTGATGACTATAGGAAAAACTTGGTACATGTATAGGTGATGATCTGATCCTTTTATAGATCAAGTGAAACGTCGAGGGAAAATGCTTGAAAAATACGGTCCATGTTGGATGTTGTTTCAAGACTTCTACTGTACAGAGGACACATTGATGTGTTGTAAATGGTGACCAGAAATAGTGCAGAAATTAGAAAAGCACTAATGCAGATGGTTGACCATGTGTAACTGTGCAATGAGAGTTATAACTTTTTTTTAGAAGCAAAATGTATTGATCTTAACACATTACACCGGCCCTTTTACAAAAGGATCCTCAAGAAAAGGAAAATTACAAAGAAGTATACCACTCCTGTTCATCTTCCTCCAAACCTTCGAGAGATCCATTCGTCACCGCCACCGAAGCTGCTTCCCAATCGTCGTCGGACACCGAGCCAAACTCCACAAAGTGGAGGCCGCAAAGGAGGGCGTGCATTTCTGGCGAATCAGCCGAGTACACCGCCTCCCGGGCGATCGGCCAACTCCCGTACCCACGACGCATCCTTCGACTCCACCGCCGGCAACCCGAGCAAAGCTCAGATTTTCACCAAAGATCATCTTCCTCGAGATTAACAGGGTCAACAACATCATCACCTAAATAAGACGACGATGCGCCGGCCCTCGACTCGCCATTGGAGAACGGAAGAGGCTGGGAGAATTTATTCTGCTGCGTCACTGCCGCCTCCGCATTGCCGACGTCGCCAGAAAAAGCAAACCGCAGAGGAGCCACACTTCTCCGCAAAACCTACGAACATCGACGGCGAGCAAACCCTAGACCTAGATGGACTCGACCAAAACTCTAAGAAGACTGTTGAAGAGGCAGACCCCGCTCCTTGTCACCACCGGCAGCGAGGTCGAGAGGCGAGGAACGGGGCGGCACACGATGGCGGTGGCGGCGGCGCCCGCTTTTTTTTTTAGAGAGAAGCCCTAGGCGGCGGCTCTAATCTTCGCTGGCTTGAGCATGTAGTGGTTGAGAGCTTGATCAATGCGAGTTATGACTTGAGAAGTTAGCTATCCACTAAATTTGAGCTGCATGATCATTTTTCACTGACATTATTTTGGATATAAGAGTAACTACAAGCCAACTGCATGCAGATATGTCAAGTTCAAGAAGCTCGTCCTCGACTCCATACATTATTTCAAAATGACACCGTGTTTTTATATATTAATTATATTAGTATAAAATATTTATTTCTTGCTGTAAGGATTCTAGGTGTGATGAGGATTTCTTACATAAAAATCGAGATGTTGCAACACACATGTCAAGTTCGAAAAGCTTAGAAGGAAAATAATGGAATAACCACACACTGGCACGTACAATCTGTTAAAGGGCCCATATACAAATTACAGTAAGAGGTTGTTGTACAAAATTGCAAATTCATAATACCTTGAAAATACCTTATAATAAAATAACAAATAGGCATACTCCACACATCCATGCATATTAAGATGCTATTGTTTTTTCTTGCAGGAAAAAAATGAGAACATGGAAAACCTGAACATTTGTACTACCATTGAGACATGCATGGACTGCATGAAAATTCAGTTGTTATAATTAATTCATTATTCCCATTGCCATTGTTAAATTCTAGTGTTATCAGTACAATATGCTTGAAGGTGGCGCCAGTGGGATTGGACCTCCCTGCAAGGGCACTGTGGCACTGCGGCAACCTTGGCCTGTGCCATGGGGACCAGATCACCCACTGCACTTGGTGCTTGTTGTGTTGTGGTCGCCTCGAGGTTGTTGCGCGTTAGGCATGGACAATGGTAATGCCAGTTGCCTCGGATGGAGGCACATGAACACTAAAGGCATCGACGAGCAAAAGTGGAAATCCTCGTACCATTTTGGGCACCTCCATAGCTGACCTAGCTCCACCATTGTTTGTCTATATATGGTGAACATGTACAACAGAAAAAAATTCTTCTGGACTATGCGTAGTGGAGTTAAGCAGATTTTTTTTAAGATAATGGATAGTATTTCATACCCGGCTTCATCTACTAATAGATAGAATCAGGCCAATTATTTCAAAGTTGTGGCCAAACTGAGGCGAAAAAAAAAAAGGAAGGAAATAAAACGATACAAGCTCGAAAGTCATCCGCAGTCAATTAGAAACCAAAAGTAACACGGTCATTTTTATGCTAAGAATAAATTCGCATTATGCTACCAACATCTGCATCCCTTGAATGACCAGTTATTGGTGCGGAGCTTTTCTGGACACAAGCTACATATTCAAACTTGTTCAACGTATTGACCACGGGACCAGATCCGAGCACCGCAGAGGAGAGGATCGGATCACTTGAATTGCCTTTTCGATCTGGATTGCTACGAGTTGGTGGTACGTATATACAGACTGCTGGAGATGTTTTCCAAGATGCCTCATATTCCTGTCATCATGCACTGTGCTCCAGCTCCGCTATCTTCTATTTTTTGTGTTACATACTTACATATAGCTTGTTGGGCCAGTTAGCTAGCTAGGCTTGCCTAATGAATCAGTATAGCTACTATTGTAGGAGTATTTATAGGATAAAACTGTAGGCAGAAACCTAGTACAAACATCAAGAGATATGCATGCAAAATTCGTGGCAGTGGTCACACCTAGCTGGTAGCAGGGCTAGCTCACACCCACATTCTTCCATTTGTGGCAGAAAAAAGGATACAGGTCAGAGTTAATATAGTAATGCAGCCTTTCGCCAACTCCCCGGGTCCTTTGTTCCACTTGGTTGTTAGCTTTGGTCGGTCAGCTGTTCATTTACATGAAGAATCTGTCGGTTTAATTCTGCAATCTTGTTTGGGTGGCTCTGCCAAGCATTTCAATGTTAAACATCTATCAGGCTGGATGTACAAGTTTAGTGTTGCTAATAAGAATGTTGGATTTCTGATTTACAAAGCTCGTTCTTTTACCTGCAACCAGTTCTCTGCCTTCTTTCATCTTTGGGGCAATGGTGGTCCAAATTGGACTAGAGAATTTGATCTTTGGTGTTTGGAAAAAGATAAGGAATGGACCTATATTGGATCCAAAGGGAAAGCTGTCAAATCCTATGCGGATGCAGTCAAGCTCCCAAAATCTAAATCTTTGAGTTTTAAATTTCCTGCTCCCTTATCTCCTGTCAAGTCATCCCCTGGTCGCCTTGCTGCGACTGACAAAGCTTTAGTTGAGGATATCCAAAATCCAAAATCTGTGAGTGTCTTCAGGAGGTTGTTCTACCCCAAGGATTACCATTTGAACTACCTTAATCCTTTTTCCTCCCTAAACATCTCAGTAATTTGGACCCCTCATCATCCAAAGTGCTTGATCATGATCGGACCAAATCTGTTGCTCCAAAAAAAGCGTGTTCTTCGCTGGCAAATTAAACAGACCAACGGTCGGCAGGAAGTTAAGGAGAAACGGCAGGAAACTCCCCAATTAGCTCCTCGTCTGGTGTTCCTAAAAAAGCGCCATCTCTTTCAAATTCAAATCAAGAGTTTGGGCCAGGAAACCATGGAAGCCCGGCCCAGGAAAATCGTCCCCTGCCTTTTGGATCAGAAATAGTAAGTTACTGTTCAAATCGGCTCGGCCCAGAACTTGATGGTAAAGTTTGTACAAGGGAAGTGAGATGCGATTTCTGCTTCAATTACGGCCATCCTTCCCGTACCTGCCTAAAGAAGAGAAATCAAGATCCGCGGAGATACAGGCCCATTTCTAGAATGGAATACGAAGAGTCTCGCTGCTCCCCTATAAAAACCAGGTTACCAACCAGTGAACCGACTCTTGAAGGCTCCGCCGAATCTCCTTCACCTTTCTTCTCCACCGCGCCCGACACTGTAGCAAAACCCTCATCGTCTCCGTCGCCTCCGGCGGATTCGCCAAAGAATGGCGAACTGGGGAAGTCGATCCACGCTACTGTTCCCAAGGGGTTTCACGCTGGCACCAAGGCCGCCCCGCGCCGAGGTCGTGAGGGCGGGAGGGTGTACGCCATCAGCCGCTACACCAAGTTCAACGAGAACCTCGCGATAGCCAAGCTGGAGCCGCCGGTCCACAAGGATGACTTCAACCTCCGGAACCAGCCCTCCGTGAGTTCTTTCGGATGCACGAGGTACATGTCACGAACATTCAGCCCCGTCCTCTTGGAGATGCATATGTCGATTTGTTTCTCCCATGGATAGAGAGCGTTTTCTGGGTCCTATTTTCCCCTTTGGTCCAAGATATATGCATTTTGTCAAACATGATGAGGCCCAGAATGCGCGTCGCTTTGATCTTGATCGGGAGGCCTGGGTCATGCTGCTAGCTTTTAACTTCGGATTTGAAGTGTGACAACATAGTTGCTAAGGCCGTGTCGGGTTCGGGATCATGATGGATTGGTTTGGAACCGACGATCCTACTAAGGTAGTGGTCCAGGTCTATTTGAATGATGATGCAAAAATTCCAGATGATGTCAAGGTGAATGCAGGGATCCCCCCTCAGGGTGTGTCCTGGACATCTCCCTGCTTTGTCCTCAAGAAAAACAATGTCACCGTGCTCCCAGATGAAGAAGCCTATGTCACAATGGGACCCCCGCACCCGGTGCCTCCATCCCCTCCACGCTGGAACTACATGGGCACCCCCGATCCACCCCTCCTTCGTAATCCATCTAGTATGCAGGTTGATGGAACTGGAAGTAACAGGTGGATGATGCATGAGGCACCTGCTGATGATCACCAGCCCTCTAGACAATGCTGCTACAGTTCAAGGTATCTCTAGCTCTAGTGCTCTCCAATTATCTTGAACTCAACAATAGAGATACTGGTACTAGTCTCGAATGTCTCTGTTTTTTCAGTTCCGAGAGATAACCTGATCATCCCTGGCGATAACTTTGTCTCGAGGCGGACTACTACGAAAAAGGAACAAGTGACACCTCTCCAAGCCTCAAGTCAATCATGATTGGTCCTTCAAAGCCTGTTGATCCACTCGACACCGTCATCCCATCACTCATCAGGCAACTTAAGGTACAGATTCCCAGTTGCATATCTGGTTTAGGTTTTCTATTCTTAAGTCGTTTCTATTCTGAGAGCAATATATCCACTCCAAAATATTTCTCTGACAAAAGGTTACTCTTGCAACTGTCTTGGATCTTTAATCCACCCGGAGGATGAAGCCCTGAATAAGATGGTCCTCTCCCACCTGATCCCAATTGAAGAAGAAGAGGTGGATGAAGTGATGCAGGAGGTCAGTGACAATGATGTGATGCCAGAGGCTGAAGTGGAGAATGACAAGTCTGATTCTGATCTAGAGTTGCTTGATGGCCCCCCAGTGGGCTTCAAGGCCCCCAATAGAAGGAAGGTCTTCAAGCTCAAGGAACCACTGGAGGAAGAATTCCTGAGGCGCAAAGGGAGGTCGTTGTCGAGAAACACAAAGGGATTCGGGAGCACCGAACAACAAGAAGGATAAGGAAGCCACCCCAAGCACTAAGAAGCCCGCAAAGAAGAAGACCCCAATGATGAAAGGAAAAGCTCTCTTCCGTAAGGATGATGAAGCACAAATTGTGATCCCACCGCCATGATCCCACCCAATCGACAAGTCTGTTGCCCCCTATCCCCGAACAAGGAGGTTCTCGAAGGCATTGGGGAGGGTTCCCCGCAGATGCGGCTTTGTGTCAGAAGTCAAGCTCGCTTTTCTTGATGACATCGATGAGTAGAATGCCCAAGTACTTGTTAGATGCACTGGTCCCCTTGATGCTGCTTTTATCGCTTTTGGAAACTCTTAGCTCCTCTCACCGAGCCCATTGCTCGTCTTTAAATAATCTTGGTTGTAACTGGTGCATGTGCACCTTTGGGAGCTCTTTTGAAAACTATGTCACTTCGGTTGGCTTAATCTATATCTCAGTTTGCTATTATCTTCTGAAATGTTTTTACCTTTCATTATCTCTGCTGATGGGTTCATACTGTTGGCACTACAGTTTGTTGTTTGATCTGTACCGATCAACTCGCTCAAGTATGCTACACCTGATCTTTGGTCGCTTACATGATTCATTTATAATCTGTAGATTGAATAAGGAGATTCTAGTTGTCTTTATCAAGTCATCTTGTCCCGATACTAAGACTGTTGTTTTAAGGCTACTTGCATTGCTCCCATGTTCGTCCCTAGGTCTCGTTATCCGCATAGCGCACATCCAAACACTGTACAAGTCTTTTTATGGATTATAACAACAGTAACAGAAATATAAAGATACTCTTTTGGAACATAAGAGGAATCAATGCTCAGGAAAAAAATGTGATCTTTGTGAAGGACAAAATTGAGGAAAGTGCCCGTCGGGTTTTATGATTGCAAGAAACCAAAAGAGATCATATCGATTCCTTCTTTATAAAGAAGTTCTGTCCAAGATCTTTGGACAAATTTGCCTACTTCCCTTCGGATGGTGCCTCGTGGAGGCTTGTTAACAATCTAGAATAGTAGCTTGCTGGATGGAAACATCGTCCAAACAAATTCCTATGCCGTCTCAAGAAATTTTACTAGTAGACTGGATAATAATTCCTTTTGTGTTACAAATATTTATGGGCCTTCTCGGTCACCCCTCAAACTTGCTTTTGTTACATGGTTAATAAATTTTGATACATCAGGTTTTGAGAATTGGATTCTAGGCGGTGACTTTAATCACTGGATCTCCCGAGAACGTAAAATAAACCCGTGGTGATAGCAAATGAAATGAATATGTTCAATGAACTAATCTCGATTTAGAGCTTTAAAGTTCCTTTTCAAAGGAAGATCATACACTTGGAGCAACATGCAACAAGACCAAGTTATTTATTAAGCTTGATCGGGTCTTCACCTCTTCAGCTTGGATGACATCCTTCCCCGCAACAAAGGTACAACCCCTCCCAAAACCTATTTCGGATCACATCCCCTTTGTAGTACATATTGTTACCTCTATTCCAAAAATCAAATCTGTTCAGATTTGAGAATTTTTGGCTCGATCACCCGTGTTTCTTTGAAACTATTGAGCTTTGCTGAACAATTCACCCCATTATGCCAATTTCACAAAACACCGGGTCGCAAAATTAAAACATGTCGATCTGGTTTGAGATTGTGGAGCAAATCTCTTTCAAATCTCAACAAGCTTATCTTCAATTGTAATTGGGTGATTCAACTCCCGGATGGAATTGAAGAGCAAAGATGCTTAAGCGAGAATGGAATCGCTTTTAGAAGACTTGTTAAAAAACATCATGCCAACTTCTTTGAATCAAAAGAAAATTTTGGAAACAAAGGAACACCATTAGATGGGCAAAATTGGGGGATGAAAATACAAGTTTTTTTTCATCCGATGGCAACCATCTCCCATAAGAAAAACTTTATTGTATCTTTGTTGGATGATCAAGGTAACCAAATTTTGGATCATGGCCAAAAAGCAAACCTCCTTTGGTCATCATTCAAAGACAGAATGGGGGTCTCTAATTATAATGGTCTGTCTTGCAATCCGGCAAACTTCCTACGACCAAAGGATTTAAGCGCCTGGAGGAGGATTTCAGTAACTCTGAGATTGAATTAGTGATCAAAGAGCTCCCAAATAACCATGCACCAGGGCCTGACGGTTTCAATGGTTATTTTATCAAGAAGTGTTGGAATATTATACAGAATGACTTCAAAAAGACTCCTCCATGACTTCTGTAATCATAATTGCGCTTTAAGAGGTATCAACTCCTCCTTCATAACTCTCATTCCAAAGAAGGATAATCCAGAGTCAGTGAATGATTTCAGGCCAATTTCATTGACAAACTATAGTATGAAGTGCATCACTAAAATCCTGTCCACAAGACTCCAATCAGTAATATGGGAGCTCATCCATGAGAACCAATATGGTTTTATTAAAGGCGTAACTATACAGACTGTTTGGCTTGGGCCTTTCAATTCTTACATCTGTGTCATCAGTCAAAGAAGGAGATAGTCATCCTGAAACTGGACTTTGAAAAGGCATTCGATAAGATAGAACACCAGTTCATTCTGGAAATCCTTAAACACAAAGGGTTCCCCGATAAGTGGATTAATTGGGTCACTAATATTCTATCTAGTGGTAGTTCATCGATCCTTCTAAATGGAATCCTGGGGAAAAACTTCAATTGCTTAAGAGGGGTCGGATGGGGGACCCTCTTTCCCCCTACTATTTGTCTTGGCTGCAGACCTACTCCAATCCATAATCAACAAGGCTTGGCAGATGGCCTCATTGATCACCCTTTAAGCAACAAGTTTTCCTGTGACTTTCCCATTATCCAAAGATCTTTGATGACACCCTCCTAATACGCCTGCGATGAGTCTACTCTCATCAACCTCAAGGAAATACTCAATGTTTTCTTAGAATCCTCCGGATTATTTGTAAATTACACTAAGTCTAATCTTGTGCCCATAAAAATGAGTAACACAAGGGCCCAAGATCTTGCAGGTATTCTGGGGTGCCAAGTGGGAACAATGCCTTTTACCTACCTGGGATTACCTCTGGGGACAACAAAACCAACAGTGGAAGATTTCACCCCCCTCATTAGTAGAATTGAGAGAAGGTTATCATGTGTCAGTAAACTCCTTTCATATAATGGGAGATTAATCTTGGTGAATTCAGTTTTTTCTGCTCTCCCAACTTTCTACATGTGCTGCCTCAAATTGCCTCCCCAGGTTGTAAAATCAGTAGATCACTTTAGAAAAAATTGCATATGGGGTAAAGGAGAAGCAGATCACGTGAGGAAGATGCCTTGTAGCCTGGGAGGATGCCTGCAAAACCAAGGAACAAGGTGGTCTTGGTATCATTGATATTCAGTAGCAGAATGATGCTCTCCTCATGAAACACCTTGATAAGTTTTATAACAATGCAGATATACCTTGGGTCAAACTGACTTGGAATAATTTGTATATCAATGGTGAAAACCCACCTCATGATAGATATATATCCTGCTCCTTCTGGTGGAAAGATATCATAAAGCTCTTCCCAAAGTTTAGAAGTTTTTCCACTTGCTTGCCAAAAAATGGAAAAAGTGCCTCTTTTTGGACAGATATTTGGGTGGATCAACCCTTAAAAGAAAGGTTTCCACAATTATTCTCTTTCACCAGAAACCCAATCTGCAAAGATTCTATTCTATTTAAATCAGAGCTTTGAGAGAATTTTCAGCCCAACTCTTTCTCTAATAGCCAGTCAACAAAATTTGATGAACTGAATGATATTATTGAGCCTAGAACTAGATGAAAATAACAAAGATACTTGGATTTACTCCCGGGGAAATTCAGCCTACAGCAGTAAAAAGGCCTATAAAGCTCTATCTGCTCCGGCACAAGTATCCCCCATCTTCAAATGGATTTGGGCAGGAAGCAATCTTGGAAACCAGAAATTTTTCTTCTGGCTCTTGGTAAGAGATAGATTGAACACTCGCAACATGCTAAAAAGAAAGAATATGTTTCTTGAGCTATAGTTGTGTGCTATGCAACCTAGACATTGAAGAAACCTACCTCCATCTTTTCTTCAACTGCCAATTTAGCAAAGAGTGCTTTGGGACTTCCTGGACATTAGTTGGGACTCTAGTTTGAGACCTTTTGAAATGTTCATCAAAGCTAAAGAGACCTTCAACAGGGTCATTTTCAGAGAGATAGTAATTTGTGCCTGTTGGTCTCTTTGGAAAACAAGAAATGCTATTATCTTTCAAAATGGAGGACATGGGATTGATGTTTGGAAAAGGATTTTCTTTCAGGAACTCAATTTGGTTTGTCTTAAGGCCAAACTTAGTAGACGCCTAGCACTTCTTTCTTGGAGAGATAGCCATGTATAGGTTTTGCTTCTTTTCTCTTTTGGGCCTAGCAGCCTTGTAACCTTTCTTGTACCATTCTTTCCATTTAATTAAAAAAAAAGAGAGGTCGGGGGCTCCCCGACCGGTCCGGTCAAAATGCAGCCTGTCTATTGACATAGGGCTTTGCTACGGTACTCCTAAATGAATGTGGACAGTCCATTTTATTAGATCTGAATAACTATTACCTCTTAGGAAGTAATATATATTTATTAAATTTTAATTAAGAAAATATGAAAAATACAAATATCTTCCCTCAGTTAGATCTGATGCCGTTATAGAACTTACGGATGTTACGGATCCAACCTATCATGATAGCTTCCTGCATGCTAAAGAAGATCCGATAAATTTGACATGCCACTATTTTCTAACGTGACATTATGTAACACGATTTTAACCTGAAATCAGTATGGCATGGTGATTGTTTTTTTAACGTGACATGATTGGTATCACTATAACTCTTTCCTCCTTCACTTTGGGCAATAATCGTTTTAGTTACTGCTTTAGCTCTTGGCTACAGCTCTAGACAGATGTGTGGCCACTATAGCAGAGATGCTGTTCAGCTGCAAACCGTAGCCAGCAGGTCCCAACGGCCGACAACACTGCCTGATGTGGAGCTTCATGGTACTCATTTTTTCTGTAAAAGACGGATCACTGTCATAAGTTGGCACTGATGCCCAGCAGCTTGCAGCGCTTCACAGGCCAAGGTCATGTCTGCTGCTTCAGTGCACTATGAGGTAGAGGAAATCAGAAGAGCAGATTCCGGAGACATGCTATTCCCCAAAGGTTATATTTTCTATGTACATGATTTAGATCGACCCCGTGCCACTACTAGCAGTGCATGTTTTCTCATTTCTGTTGCGGGCGCGCTCATCAGATCAGTGCCACCCAGTAGTAGCTAAAATATATAACAGATGTCAAGGGAAGGGGGCTACTGACTCTAGATTGAAGTATAAGAGGTAGGGTAATCGGGGTTATATATATATCCAGTAACAAGCAGGGGTGGTTGATGTAGCGCTCTGTTCTGTCCGTGCATTAACCGCATGCCTAACCTGCATTAACAAGACTAATCTCATCTTCAATGGACGCCTAGAAATACAATGTACACTGATTGCCCAGTTCACTGCACATGGAAGGAGATATATACCTGACCCCCGGCAGTCCAACATCCCTGCTTCTCAATTACTTCTGTCTTGTCTGCCTACCTGTTGCAATGCTTGAACAGATAAATATTATCATGGTCCCGTGTTTATTTCCAATGAGAAATGTATCTTTTTAGTCTGCCTCTGTACCCGTCTCCAAAATGTATACATTAGAGCCCGTCACGGTATAGTAAGATCACAGTTAATGGTGACTTAACAGCGACGGGCTCTAATGCCCGCTTCTGGATAATCCATTTTCTGTGGCGGGCGAGTTACATGTGCCCGTCACGGTTCATGATTTCAAAAAAAAAAAAAAAAAAAAAAGCCAAATGGGCCTCGATTTGGGCCACAATGGATCTGGATCGCCGTCGACGGCTCGTGGCGCCAAAGATTGCACGGATCGCGATGCCGCAGCCACGAGCTGGAATCGAAGTTGCCGCCGCGAGTTGGGGCCGCCCCAACGCGGATCCGTCTTTGCGCCCGCGAGCTAGGGCCGCCCAGCCGCGTGGATCCGCACCACCGCCGCAGGCTGGGGCCGCCCGCCCGTGGATCCACGCCGCCCGCGATGCGAATCCATGCCACCGACGCCGCGGTGGGTGGTGAATGGGAAGGAGCCGTCGCCGCTATTTGGGCGCCGGGTTCCGCCTCGACGGCGACGGGTGACCGCGTGGGAATGATGATGGCGTCGGCGGACGGTAGGAGGTGGAGGGATAAGCGTTGCGGTCGGGGGAAGGGAAAGCGTGCTGGGCTCTCCGACGCCAGCGTCATTGAGTGGTCGTGCTCACACGGTCGAGGTGGAGGAGAGGGCGCTTTGGCTCGGCAAGAGGGGAGGAAGTGAGTTTGGACCTGTAAATCAAAACCCTAGCATTGGTATATATACTTTTTAGTGTCAAATGAGGCTGAGATGGGCTGTCTCCTGGGCCTTGATTTTTGGTGATGGGCTTCGATGCTGCCCGCCATGGAAAATAGATATTAATCGTGGAGAGCATATTATAGTTCCCGCCATAGAAAATATATTAACCACGGCGGGCAGCCAGTAGTGCCGGGGTGGGTGGGTTGCCGACTAGGCCGACCAACCATGAACCCTAACTTTGCAAAGATCACGCAAAAATCATTTTCGTTAGTAATGTTCATGCCTACCTGTTGCAATGCCTGAACAGAAAATATTATCTTGGTCCCGTGTTTATTTGCAATGAGAAAAGTATCTTTTAGTCTGCCTCTAAACGTACCCGTCTCTAAAATTTGAACATTAGGAGACAGCTAATTTTGTTAATGAGCCAGTCACAAAATGTACCATTCTCTTAAAATACTCAACAATTTTTTGAACGAGATTGTCTTATTTACGAAGACAACAAAAAAAAAAAAAAAAAAAAAAACTCTTTCTCGAAGTTGTTTTACAGAGGTGCCTCCTTAATTAAGAGGTCGTCCCCTAAAAATAGGTCACATTTTCTAAAGTGGGTCTCTTACTGTGCCCCTCTCAGTTAATGAGCTTGTTGCAACACGGATCGCTGAGTAGCGAAGGTCTCTGCCTAGAGCTCGAGGTCCAGGAGGTATGCATCACTTCCAATATTTTACTGGTTCCCTTGGCAGAACTGTGCAAAGATGTTTCCTCATGCTTCCTATCCCAACATTTCTTGTCGCATTCTTCAGCTCGATTCTGAACTAGTAGTAGTACTAGTTTCTGGTTTGGTAGCTATTCCTCTGCTTTTGTGTGGTGTGACACTTTGGCGCAATATGCTAGCTATAATGTCACTGCCACCTCTAAGATATATAGGTGGCGATACAGGAAGGAGGGTACCCATGATTCTGGACATCATAACATGGATATATACTCTCACTTTTGTGTTTCAAGCTCTACTTTGTCGTTGTTATAAATTAAACTATATTTATGTTTTAAACGGGTTGATGTTAATATATTTAAAACTTGCTTTGATTAGATGTATATGTATTGAGAAGCTGCTTTATTAGTACCGGTCCCGGTAGGTTTCACTTGTTTCTTTGTTAGGAATTTATAGGTGATACATCCGTGTGGCTTTATGAAAGAAAGAACTCAACCAAAAGAAACTCCATTACTACTCTATAATGGTCTTTTGTCTTATGGCATCATATACTTTCTGTGCATGAATTTCTATAAACTAGTAAAAATCACATGCCGTCAAATGTTCTGCAACTTTCTCTCAAGGCATTATCAGAATCTATTGCAGAATGAATCATTTACATTTTAGATATTCAATACAAAAGAGAACTCAGCACTTTGAATTAAACTTAATGTGCACAAATGTAATTTATTTTTAAGAAAAATTATTCCAATTAACCATTGTAAAGTGTACCACTATTTCAATACTTTTTCGAACAAAAAATATTGTGATTTTTTTTTTTAACATGCTAATGTGGACCCTTTGGGACCAAAATTACAACTTCTAGGCACTCAACCAAATCAGAGTCTTTGAATTAGTGAATTGTTCGCATGTGCTACCCATTGTTGTATTGCAAACAATCAAGAGTAAACTCACTACTAACGATTCGATTTTTGCGAGCAGGGGCCATATCTTTTCCGTGTTGGGCACAATTTTCACCCGCCACGGAAATGATCTGGCCCCCTACTACGCCGGCGGGCGCGCCGCGCTTTTTACGTGGCGGGCGGCCTTAACGCGCCCGCCACGTAAAAGATCATCTTTACCGTGGCGGGCTCCTGCAACGCCCGCCACGCGCAAAATATATTAACCGGTGGCGGGCGCGCGTTGCACGGCCGCCCACCACGCGGAAGGCCACGATTATCCGTGACCTTTCGTTAGTGAAGGGCAGCCGTGCCCGCCACTAACAAGGTTTTTGCCCGCCACTGAAATTTTTTTCGGTACTAGTGACTACTTAGCATTTAATTTCTCATTAGAAGAAATTGTTTTATTTCAAGCAAAAGAAACTTGACACTGCATAAACTAGAAAAATAGTGAAGTATACAATACAATGACATGAATATGATCCTAGTGCTGAAATCTCTACAATGAACACACTCTTCTAATAAACACAGGTGGAGAAAAAAAGAGGTGACCCATCTCTGCTGTACAAAAATTTCACCATACTTTGGTCTATATAATTTCTGAATACTGCTGCATATACTGCTTGTCAAGTCTAGAAGCTGCACCGGTAGCTGTTGCTCGTTGGATCCCCAATACTATTACTAATATCATAGTGATAGTATTTTTTTTGTAGAGAAAAAATTGCCGAACACAGGGTTACAATATAATAGTTTTGTTAATGATATACTCACAAAGATACTTGTAAGACAGTTAGATGTGTGATAACTGAGAAAACATTTTTTTTGCTTTGGTTGCCGAAGATGCTATACGACCAGGTAGAGCAGAGGTCTCATTTCCAGTTCTTCTGGAGCTTCACATTATCATCATTTTTGTCTTTAGGCTTGTTGGTATACTTATTTGTCTGTCTTTCGTGTCAGCTGATAGGCTAGTTGTTCAGCAGAAAAAAAATCCTAGCACAGTCTTGCATAAATAGGTTCCCAAATTTTGCAAAATCAGGTTGCGAAATTTCTGATTACATGTAGGGAGAGATAGTGAGGGGATCAGGATTGCAAGAAAGGCATGTTTTATCAGAGCACACAGGAGAGTTGTATCCCTTATTCAGACCTTTGAATCTGCTGTTTCTTCTGACCTTCATTTTCACCACTACAGGTGTGACATTCTCAGTGTTTTCCACCGAAAAAGGAGTGGTGACAGAGGATGAAGATGTTGATGTCAATATTTTGGCTGGCTGTAATACCATTGTATCCTCCACGTTTGCGCACAATACATTCGCCATACAGATTGTAGGAGAAGTTTTCACATTCCCATGTGACCGTGTTGTGCTGCATCTACAATTTGGGTTGTTTATCGAGCCAGGCCTAATGGTCAATATAGGTATATATGATTTAAGGAGTATTTATAAGACAAGTGTGTGGAAAAAAACTACAAACAAGAGCTATGCATGCATGTAACATTTTGAAGACATAATGAAAGTGTCACTGATTTAATTAGTGGCAGAAAAATGGATAATCAAGCCCATATTCATAAAAATCCTAGGCCTGTACGTCGAATAACAAAATTAGGAAAAATTTCGTAAACAATCAAGTTAACTAGCCAACAAAATTTAATGTCGTACATATTTTTACCTCTGGTATATATCTATATAAAGGTGAGGGTTGATATTGAAGTACCAATAATATAATGGTGCAACAAATTGAGCATTAGTGGTTGTTCACTCCTACTGATTTGATTTTACGTGGCGTTTTTTTTTTTTTTTTGATTTTACATGGCGGGCAATCAATCTGCCACGCAGCTAGGGTCACGTTAATCGAGCGATTAACCGTGGCGTTTCCTGCCCGCCACACAAAATCGATTAACCGCCACGGTTAATATTAAAAAAAAAAAAAACCCACTCCTAACCCTAACGGGCGGGATTTGGGCTCGCGCCGCCGGATCCGCCCGCCGGGGGCCGTTAGGGTTCGTGGATGGAGTCGGTGGGCGCGCCATCGTTATCACGCGAGGGGAAGGGGCGGCGCTTCCTCGTCGGCGCGCTGGGCGCTGCACCGCCGCCGCCGCCCGTCGTCCTCGCCGACTGTCGCGGCCAGGCCCCGCCATTTGCCGTCTTCCGCCGCGTTGACGCCGGCCACGCGACGACGGAGGGAGATAGGGTGGATGCGCCCCGACGAAGCTCGAGGACGCCGCCGCCATGGAGCTCGAGGTGGGGAGCGCCGCCACCGTGCCGCCGCCGCCGGATCCATGCTCGAAGCCGCCATATCCGTCTTGGCCGCCACCGATCGGGTGGCCGCCCGCCGTCGCCGAGGTCTAGCTTCGACACCGCCGTAGATTGGGATGCCGGATCTGTGCCGAGGTCCAGCTCGACCCAGCTGCCGCTGCCATGGAGATTTTTTAGATAATGGATAACAAATATCGGGCCTCTGCATCCAAGGGATGTACACAGCCCATTATTACAAGCTTTCGAAAAACATAAAGAGAGAGCTTCGGTCATAAATTAACCAGAAGCTAAGACAAACAATATAAATGTTTCCATCCATTGTTGGATATATCTAAAGTAATAAATTCTAATTTCTTGCTTATTGTTGTGAGCGCATCCTTGGCTATCTCTTCACGCTGCAGTTGTGCTTGATAGCGTAACCAATACGCACCTCTAAAAAAATTACCCGCATAATAGAATTAGATTTCTTTTACATTAAAAACCACATCATTTCGGCATCTCCGTAGAGCCCAATATGGCAGCCAACCCCACCCAAATCAATTCTCTAATCTTTTTATTTTTTGATTAGTTAGCCAATTCCCGAACATATGGCTAATTGATCTAGGTTGAGTCAGTCCAAAGTAGCAAAATAGATAATCCTCCGGATCATTACGGTAAAGGGGGCAGTCTAGGAATAAGTGTTGAATAGTCTCATTCCCATTACAACAAACGCACTTCCGACTCCCTTTCCAGTTTTTTTAGCAAGATAGTCTTTTTAGTCAATATAACCCCCTCTGAAAAACCCAGAAAAGATTTTTAATTTTTAGAGGAATCTTTATCTTCCAAATCATCCTATGCCGAAAAGGTGTTTGTGTATCAATGAGGTCGAGGTACATTGAGCGGACAGAGCCGCCATGGAGATGGAGAGGGAGTGGAAGAGAGGGAGGATGGGCCGGGAGGGAGGGGTGCGCCGGCCTGCCGGGGATGGAGGGGTGCGCCGGCGGGGGAGGAAGGGGAAGGGAGGCCGTCCGGGTGCTCTCGGGAGAACGAGGGAGGATGAAGAGAGAGTTAGGGTGAAAACCCTAAGTCACCATATATATGTTACCATGGAAATGGGCCTGTTGGGCTCGCCTTTGGGCCTCATTTCCATGGCGGGCAAATTACAAAAACCGCCACGGTTAATCGATTAACCATGGCGGTTTTTCCGCTGGCCGGGGCTGCCAGGGCTACCTATTTTATGTGGCGGATATTCAAATGCCCGCCATGAAAAATAAAAACCAAACACCACGCAAAATCAATCCCGTAGTAGTGGTTGTCCTTGTGTAGCTGTTATGACTTCTGTAGTTACCTTTCCACCACCAAATTTGAGCTTCATATACCTCATGGCTCTTGTTACCTCCTCAAGGACTATTAAAACTCTTACTATACAACCTCCAACCAAGCAAAATAGAACAATGGTATGTAACAATGGTATGTAGGGTTTGTTTGGTAACCCGATAGTTGGTCCGAAACCCTTTTGAATTACACATGCTTTATGGCTAACTGGTGAAGAAGGTATACTCTGCTCTTGTCATTTCCTTGTTTAAACTAATTGCAACCAGCTTTGTTCCTCACAACAACTAACAAGCGACCGTGGCAGAGGTACCTAACTGTGGAAGACGCTGTCATTAGTGAGCAGGATATGCGATCAGCTGTGGCTTCAACTACCTCTGCTTACAGCCTAAGGTCCTCTGTTTCCTACTCTGATCACTCTTGGCAATAAAGCTCCAGTTTGTTCCACATATGTTTGCAAGAAAAGTATTTGTGCATTGTTTTGTGACCATTGTAATCCAGAGATGTATCGTCAAAAAGCAGTCCCTGAAGAAATCGTGGCTATCCACAATATTTTCAAGCAGACGAAGAAACCATATACATAACCAGATAATAAATACAAGAATAGGAACCAACACCTATGGCAACAGATTGCTGGGCACGCACCCTCTGCTTGTCCTGCGCTCCTTCTGAAGGATAGCGTCGCTAGCCTCGGCACAGACAACCTCTGACTGTGAGGCCGACAACATACACATACATCATCGTCAGTTAGCATTGATTAGAGCCTTGAACTAATCATGCATCAATAATATTAATATCACACTATGTTTGATCTCTGTGTTCATGCATTAGTTTTTCCTACCTTTTGTTCTTGAACCGCGAATGTTGTGAGGTGTTGGTGTGGAAGATTTCCAGCTCCAACGGATAGCTGTCGTGTGCACACCTGAAGCAACAGTTTTCCTATCTTGACAATGAATTGCCCTGAGATGTACCAGAGCTGATTTTGCCTGGCTGCTAGACCATCTTCACGATCAGGCGGAGCAACACAGGAGGACACATCTCAGATGCCTTTTATGCCTAAAACATAGGAATTTTATATACTGGTTTGCATCGCTATGCTATTTTTCCAAAAAAAAAAAAAAAAAAAGAACTAATCAAATGTAGATAATGGCTCACCCTCCAAACACCAATTCTGTAACTCAAAATATATTCACAACTAAAATTGGCATGCCTTGTTTCCTCAAAAAAAAAAAAAAAAAAAAATTGGCATGCCTTCTGGTTTCAAACCCAGCAAGTCGAGTCCTGAACCCAAAACCATCTTCCTCGTTGTCAGCCTATGTTCCTCTATGACACAACGTCCGTTGCCACATATCTATGTTGTTTTTCTTGCACTTCTGCCTCCTGGTAAGTTCTGGAGGACTCCATGGCACGCGAGCTGGGATGATCAAGGGAAAGCTGCTGTAATTCAGTGGAAACGGATCCGGTTCGAGGGTCTGCTACTCCAGGCACCATACCGACTTCTGTAATCTTTCATGGTTTCTTACAGAAAATTCTCTTGTGTCATGGATTGTTTTGTAAACCGGCCAAATGTTTAATTCTTGATATCACAATTTCTGCATGCAGCTTTTGGGTTGCCGCACCTGTAGTTTGGCCATGTGTGGAAGCAAGCCAAAGACCCCCGTAGCCTTCTCTACTTTTCCTTTTTTTAGGCACTGCAGGAGATCCAGATGCCTCCAATTTCATAATAATGGCACTGTGCATCCAGCTCCATCATCTGCTAGTTCGGTTTTGAGTATAGTAACGATGGTCATTGCAATAAAAGGAGTGTATTGCTACGATTGGACTTGTATGTGTATATATATAGGAGAGTGCTGGCCAAAAAGTACAAAGGACATGCATGTGGAAGATTTAATTAGTACAGTCACCTCTGAAAAATATGGGCACCTACACCTAATTCAATGTATATAGGACGAGAGATCTGGGTAGTGAGACTCCTACTAAGTTCTGAGTGCATCAATAATTCAATATAGGGCACCTACCTAATTATGCCGCACAAGATTAGATGACTGGGTTACTTCAGCAGGACCAGTTTATAAGGCCTGCATGAAAATAAATAATATAACTTTATAATCTTTGACCAATACCGACTAATGATCATAAATGATAAAATATATGCACACATACATCATGTTTTGGCTAGCATTGGAGGAAAATATCTCCAACATACTCTTGTTGCTCGGATACTCCTGCAACAACTGATTACCGAGCCATCCTTCTTTACCATGCTTGCTGTAGTCTTGATTGGGAGCTTTCGGGGATCAGAACGGCTACTAGCATAGCAACTGATACTCCTGCAATTGGATCGTCTGGCACTGTGCACAGCTCGTTTCAACATTTCTCACGCAACAGCCAGCATTGGCCATCGAATACTTGTTGCTCGGATATGTTTCCTGGCCACACAGTTAACTATTGCTTGGCTAGCATGAAAGTCAATTGTCTCAGGATGTCCCAGCTGAAGCTGGCTGGCTGCTAAACCATCTTCTCGGCCTGTTTGGATTGCAGAGGAGGAGAAATTCCCGATGCCTCACATGCCTAAACAACTCACAGTGTATTCTGAAGGACCGAAACGGCGACCAGAGGGGGGGTGAATGGGAGCCTCGATTTTCCTTTCTAATTTTGGGTCATCGGCTCAACCCCAAACTCAGAGACAAACTCAAACGAGAAACGAATAAACGAGATTCCCAACTCCTATCGAAAAGAAGCGGGTTCTCGACACTAGAATACCAACGTCAACTCGTGACGAGAGTACCTAGAAGAATTCCTCAGATCGATACAAGGTCAACGCAAAAAACGGAAGTCGATTTGGATCATAAAAGAGCAAATCACGGACTAAACAGCTCTCTGCACAGCACCACTGGGAGATATCGACACAGTCTGAGCAAACATGAACAGCTGAACACGAGAACCTGCAAACACCAAGTCGATCTCTGAATCACCCACGAGCTGCTACCGAACGATGGAGGGGCTGCTCTCCAATCCTTGCTTGACGTACCCAAGAACAGAGAGAAGAAAAAATTAGCACTTGCACCTTGCCAAGCTACACACGGAAACGAAGCACCAAATTGCTTGAGGGAAATAAAGCAATCACTATTGCTTGACAAGACCGGTCACTAATCAAGACGTGCAAGGAAACTTGGAGGGAATCGATGGGGGAGCTGCCCTCCTGCTGCTGCTTGACGGATCGACTCAAGAACAGAAAAAGAGGAACACGACGAACGAGGAAAGTCAGCACTTCAATCTGACATCGATGGATCTTCAGGGCAGAACTAGTGCTGCTCAAATGAGCGCACACGGCGCCTGTGCGCACGGTGCCGGTAGCACTGCTGCTATCCCATCAGAGAGCTACGGTAGGAAAGACCAAATCGAGTGAAGAACAGAGCCGCTCGAACAAGAACCGACGACTCGACGAACAGAGAAACACGGCTGCAAAATCAACGAGAACTAGGCCAAATCGAGGCGACTTGACCTCAAAATTTGCACAGGTAAAATTGGGCTAGCTACGAACAAATCCCCAGAAAATCATAGCCTGAGATCACTCCAAACTCTGGGAAAATCAGATCGAAAAATAAGGACGAAAATAGCTCAAGAACACACAAACGCAGCTCTCGAATCACAGCTCCATATGAGAAATCCCAGAGGGCATGAGTGGACTAAGGGCCACTCTTCCTACTGAACGAAAAACCACAACAAAAATCCACACAAAATTTTGTTCTTGGACCTCTAAACAAGAACCCTAGAAATTGGGGAAAAAAAAAACGAAAATGAGAGAGGCAAAGAGGGAGGATGGCTGCCATCCTCTATATATGGTCCTTATTTCTCATCCCTATTTTGCCCTCCGATACATATGAGCCAAACCACTAACCCTAGGGCTATTTTGGTCGACTACGGATATTTTTCGATCCGACGGCCACCGCGCCTCCTCATCGGTAGCCTTGCATCCACGCAACCTCCCCGATGCCGCCACGCGCCGCCCTTCCGTCCCACCGGAACACCTCCGGGTTTTGAGGCCCAAACCCGCTGAAACCCCGCGCCCGTGGTTTTGAGGCCCAAACCACGAAACCCGCGCCGATGGTTTTGAGGACAAACCACCAAACCTCCCGGACACGTGTCATCACCGTCTTGACCGCCCGAAGTCGCCAAGTCATCCGGAGCTCCCGCTCTGCCCGCTTCGCCGTCTTGACCCGATCGACACGGTTACGCCCGTCCTCTTGCATCCGTCGATGTCCCGGATGTCGACCACCATGGCTAGCCACCCGGCGATCCGGTCCCTCGGTCCCAAGCCTCACGTCCGTCCTTCACCTCCCAATCGGCCCGGCCGTCCCTCCTTGGCCCCTTCACCTCGCCGTCCTACCATCTCCGAGCTCCACACCGCACAACACGAACCAAGAGATACGTCTTCGACACACTCCACGTATGCCGGTGAACATAGCCGAAGCATAAAAGATAAAATGAAAATAGAAGGAGAATGTTGACCGTTGACAATCACTACATCACAAAAACTAAACACATGCGACCTAAATCAACCATGTGTTCGCAATCTCCCCCCTTGATGAGTGCATTGTCAACATTCAACACAAAAACGAAATAAGATAGGAGAAAAGCACATCCGGGTGATCAAAAGCTAAGACAACCTCACTTGGATAGCAAACATGGAGCAAAAACTTGGTTCCCAAAAAGACATGGGCAAAAGGCTCGACACAACCAAGCTAAGACACGCTAGTCCTCAAGAAGAGGTAGAACAGGCTCAACACCACTAGCACACTCCAAACCAATTACTTTCACACACAAGCGGCTAGACCCTCAAGACAGAGGCAAAGGCTCTACACATCTAGCTCAAAGTGCTACTCCCCCCGGACAAATGCGATTCTCGTCTTTGTTTCTTTCTCCCCTTGTTGGCACATGCACTAATCAAACTATGAAATGCAATATGTCACAATGCAAAGCTTCAAGATTATATTCAACCGAAAGTGAGAGAGTGCTCAAAGTGGTACCATAGCAACAAACTACAAGTGCTAGCCGAGCTCAACCTAATCAGATGATATGAAATATGGCACAAAGCAATTTGAGCAAATTTCAATATTTTGCAAAAGAAGGTTCACCATCAAACATAGCACCTAGCACAAATAGATAGGAGATCAACTAAGTGCTCAAACATGTAAACCGGGTGAACTACCCCAAGCAGCGTTCATACATCATGCTAGACATTATGGCAAAAACTTGTGTTCATTTTAGATCAGAGTTGCAGCGGTTCACAAGTTACAAGAGAGCATGCGAGTGGTTATCCACATTTGCCTTGCCTTACTAATCAACCATGTCAAGCCTATGCGTGAGCAATGATTAGCTTAAGACAATGGTCTAGGTCAAACACAATGAAGTCCAAGTTCATTCAAGAGTGCAAATAAAAGCAGTCTCAAACTTCAAAGTGTGGCAAAATGGACCCACTCGATCTTTTCATCACTTTAGCTTTAGACTTCATGTTTTAGCATGGTATTATCATGAAAATCAAAGCATGAGACATAGCTACCAAGCATACACATAAAAGCTCAAAGGATCTCAACATCCTACTCATGATAGAAGCTAGCTCAAGGGTGAACCAAGATTTAATTTCATCATTCATTAATCAAGTTCACATTTGAAAAGAGTTGCTCAGCTCATAACATACGTCACATGATTAAGAAGAGCTCAAGCTAGAAGCACTATCATGTTCATACTACTAAGAGCACAACCTCATTCCATTCAATATAAAAAAGTGAAGCTCATGATATGCAAATATGATACAAAAGACAAAAATCAAACCTAAAACTAAATCAGTACATCAACTACAAAGCTACCCCTCAAAAAGGGTAGCACACGCCCAACTCTCCACGGAAATGAGCAAAGCGGACTTGGTCTAGTGGTTTCGTGAAAATGTCCGCAATCTGTTGCTCCGTGTACACATGCTTGTACATCAATGTCCCCTTTCTCCCCGGTGATCTCTCGAAAGTGGTACCTCACCTCTATGTGTTTGGTCCGGGAGTGAAGGACAGGATTTTTGGCTACACTCACACTCCCATGCTATCACACAACAAAGGTACACGAGAAAAACTCAAGCCAAAGTCTCTCAAAGTGGCAACCATCCACAACAAATGGGAACAACAAGCTGCAGCTACATACTCGCCTCAACCGCCGACCGAGCGACACCCGGGATCGCTTATGAGGCGACCAAGACACTAGAGAAGTACCGAGAAACCGACAAGTACCGTAAGTGGACTTTCTATGCATACGATCACCAAATAATCGAGTCTGAATATCCAACCGGGGGGAGGGGTGGAAGAGGCCGAATACCAAAGGCCAAAGTCGGGGAGTAAATCGCAAATACCTGAAGATCCTCTTCACGACCGAAAGTGAGAGGTACGCCGGGCGAAGACCGAAAGCGTCTTGCAGAGGCACACCGCAAACCGGACGCCGGCGCGTCGCCGTCAATGTAGCGGAAATAACCGATCATTCTTCTCGTACTCCCTTTGGTCCACGCCTTCTCCATCCTTGTCCTCGTCCCAGGCCGTCGTTGTCGACATGGGCGTCGAAAAAGGCTTGGCCTCACCCATGCGAAACTTGCGGATGATGTCCTTCGTGTACTTGCCCCGGTGTACGAAGATCCGGTCCTTGGTTTGCTTGATTTGAAGTCCAAGGAAGTAGGTCAACTCGCCCATCATGCTCATCTCAAACTCCCCGCTCATAATCTCGCAAAACTTCGATACCATAGCATGTGAAGAGCCACCAAAGATGATATCATCTACATATATCCGGACAAGGAGTATGTCATTGCCTTTCCTAAGCAGGAACAGGGTCTTGTCTACAGCCCCCATCTCAAACCCCTTAGCTAAAAGGAAAGCTTTCAATCGCTCATACCACGCTCTGGGGGCTTGTTTCAACCCATACAAGGCTTTGTACAACTTGTACACATAGTCTGGGTGTTTAGGATTCTCAAACCCCGGGGGTTGCCTCACATACACTTCCTCCTCTATGAACCCATTTAGGAAAGCACTCTTGACATCCATCTGGAAGAGCTTAAAACCCTTCGAGGCTGCAAAGGCAAGCAAAATCCTAATAGCTTCTATGCGGGCTACAGGAGCGAAAGGTTTCTTCGTAGTCTATTCCCTCTTTTCGACAAAACCCCCGGGCAACTAATCCGCTTTGTTTCTCACCACCACACCATCCTCACTGCTTTGTTTTTGAACACCCACTTAGTACCTATGGGATGACACTCAGCAGAGGTGGGACTAACACCCAAACTTGGTTCCTCTCAAAGTTCTACAACTCCTCATGCATGGCATTGACCCAATCCGAGTCTGATAAAGCAGTGTTAACATCTTTGGGCTCAAGAGAGGAAACAAATGCAGAATGAGCGAAATGACACATGGCATAAGCTTTGGAACGAGTTACCCTCTGATTAAGACCTCCAATCATAGTCTCCTGAGGGTGGCGACGCTGAATGTGCTGAGGCGCCGTACGCGAAGATGTCGCCTCCCCTCGACCGAGTGGGAACCTCCTCGTGCAGCCGCCTCGCCTCCAGGGAGCTGCCCACGGGACCCCGTGGATGTAGTGGTAGTAGGGTCTGGTCCGTGGCGCGCCGCCGCCGCCCGCGAGGGTCACCGGGGCAAGCGGTGGAGTCGCCGGGATCACCCCACCAACGCCTTCCTCGCTCCTCCTCCACAAAGATGCTCTGTTCCATCTCCTCCTTTCCTGCACACTCAAACACGTAAGAGGAACAAGGCGCGAGCTCATCGAAGGTAACCTCACATGTCTCTACAACGCGGTTAGTCTCAAGGTTTAGAACTCAGTAGGCATGTGAGTGTAAAAAGCATATCCAAGAAAAAATGCCATCGGTGATCGAGACTCAAACTTGTCGAGATTACCTTGCTTGAGAATGAAGCACCTGCATCCAAACACAAGGAAGTGGCTTACCTTGGGCAATCTCCCAAACCGCAGCTCATATGATGTCTTCTTGGTGAAAGCACGAAGGAAAATGCGGTTGTTGAGACATGGCACGCCGTGTTGATTGCCTCAGCCCAATACTTCCTCGAGTCTTGTGTTCATCGAGCATGGTCCTCGCCATCTCCACAAGCGTCCGGTTCTTCCGCTCAACAATCCCATTCTGCTGCGGGACATAAGGGCTAGAAAACTGGTGCTCGACACCAAGGTTAGCGCGCAAAGAGACTCGAATCGAGAGTTCTTGAATTACGTGCCATTATCACTGCGAATCGCTCGAATGGTCGTCTCACGGTAACTCGCCCTCATCTCAAAATCAGATCACGAGCAAAACCGAAAGCCTCATCCTTGCCCTCCATGAAAAAAGACCCAAGAGTATCTCGAAAAATCGTCAACGATCACTAGACAATACCACTTCCCACCAACCCACCTCACCCGAGATGGACCAACGGTGTCCATGTGAAGGATCTCTCCGGTCTCGAGGTCATAATCTGAAAGGATCGGAGGGTGGGAAGCATATACCATCTTCCCCGTGACGACAGGATGGCAAACCAAATCCTTCTCAAATTTGAGTTTAGGCAATCCTCGGATTAGACCCATTGAACTTAACCTCGTGAGAAGGTCAAAGCTCAGTGTCCAAGTCTCCTATGCCACTTCCACAAATCGAGGAGGAACCGCCAACAAGCAACAAGAAGTGCCAAAAGCTCGAGAAAAATCAGCACGAAAAGACTTGCCCAAATGGCACAATCCAAAGAAATGAGATCATCGCGAGAGTCCAAAACTCGAGAACACCCAACCTTGAAGGCGTACCTCATACCCGTCGCCATGAGCCGAGAGACGTAAAAGCGTGTTGAAGTGAAGGTTGGAGACGAGCGCCACATCCTTGAGCACGGCGGTCATTGATCCCCGATTGACCCTCGAGATAGAATCTTCCCTCTCGTTTCCGCCCCCGAAAGTGATGTACTCTTTTCGTCTTCATGGGGGTGAGGCCGAGAACCACTTGGAGTTACCGGTCATGTGTCGAAACAACCGAAGTCAATGAGCCACATGTCCTCCAAATTCTTCCATCCTCAGTATCAACGATAGTACATGGGATGAGCAAGTGGCACAACACCGGGGTTAGTAAACTTGGAAGAGTACCAAGCAGTTGACCACCTTGCCCAAGATAGGCATTAGGCAAAACAAACATCCCACGCCCCATCTTACCAAAAACGCCACCACGCACAACAAAGCGTGGTGCACTCCTCTTGTCAACCTCAAAACTCCCAAAAACGAATCTACGCTCACTCGCGAAGCACGATCACCAAACGGTCTCACAAACCGTGGCCCAAACCTCTGAGGCCTCCTACCTTCAGGGCCTAGCAAACCGCCTCTCGAACCGACCGCACACCCCTCTCATACATGCCAAGTGGTGGGTGATACATGTCACGCGTTCTCAAACTCCACTCGACGCCTAGCATCCCTCTTCCTCCTAAAGCAAAACTCAACCAAGTGACCATCTCTCCGGCAATACTCAAAGGATACCTCACCTCTCTCTTAGGTGGTGGTTGGTTCACTCTCTTGGGTGGATGGTTCACTCTTGTTGTGGTCTTGGCCTTAGGAAGGGTTTCCTCGTGGATCCCGGGCAAAGTGTCAAGTGGGTTCTTGAGGTGGTTCGGTTTGGGAAGCCACACTTGTTTGGGAGGTGGAGTCTTAGTTGGCTCTTGGAGAATGCCATCTTGCACAATGGGCTTGGTAGGCTCAGTGGAGTAATCTTGGTAAATTTTGGAGTGTTGGTTGGTTTCTCACTCGAGCTCAAACCACTACCTTGACCAACCTTGCCATAAATGACTTCTCCCTTCCCACCTATAGCAAAGCCTAAACCCGATGTGTCGGGCCCCCTCTTGAACCGACTCATCATCATGCCAAGCTCGCGGCTCTCCACAAGACACCCAACTCAAGACAGGCGAAGATACTTGATCTCCTCTTCGACTCTCCCCTTGTCATGCCTACAAGACATGAGCTCCAACTCCAAAGCTTCACACTTAGCACATCCCAAAGACGGTGCTATCTCGAGTTGGCCTTCTCCAAACCGCCAAGCTTGGCAACCTTCTCTCGCCAACTCGGATCGCAAATCCGACAAGACTTGCACGCACTCAACAAAGACAGGCCTAGACTTCGATCAACATGCTCATCTAGCAAAGCCGAATACTTGGATTTGCAAAGACATGATGCTAGACATATGCACAAAGACAAGCATCACACTCCGTCTCATCGAGACATCGACAGTTTCCTAAGCAACTCTATCTCCGTCACGCCCATCTCCCACTTCTCCTTGTACTCCTTTCTCTCCCTAGCGGCACGCTTAAGCAACTTCTCTTGACACACAAGCGCATCGCCCAAAGATTCAACCTCATCGAGAGAGATTCGATCGTAGGAGGTACCTCGTGAGGAAGAAGAATCGTTGTCGTGTGGCTTGGCGCTATCGGTCACCGCCTCCATCGAGGGCCATGGTGCGTAAGCCCCCGGGCTTGAGTCGGTGAAGAAGCAAAGTCCATTCAAATTGTCCTCAACCTTGCGCCGGACTCCTCATCGCTTGAGGAAGATTGCCCGTCCGAAGAGTCGTTGTCGAGGTCGCCGAGGGAGGCAAGGAAGGCGTGCTTGTGCTCCTTGGCACGCTTGAGGTACTTCTTCTTGATCGCCTCCTTGTCGAATCCCTTCTTGGACTTGTACTTGCCGGAGGTGTGCTCGCGCTCGTCCCTGCGCTTGTCGGAGTCGTACTTGTTGGAGTAGTACTTCTCGCCGGAGTACTTGTCCTTGTTCTTCTTGGGACATGCGGCGACGAAGTGGTCCGGATCTCCGCACTCGAAGCATCCGCCCTTGGATGGGGCCGCCACCGTCGACCGACGGTTCAAGTGGTTGTTGTGGAACTCACAGAATCGGTGATGACTAGCGCAAGCTCATCATCCCCCAAGGCTCTCTATCTGCTCCTCCGTCACGCATACACCAAGGAAGACAAGGCAAAAGAAATGCGTGATGGGTTAGCGGAGGAACTGGAACTGCCCTTACGGAGACGAGTGCAACGCTCGGGCGCCGATGGATTCTTGAGCTTCCTTTGAATCGGGCCTCGATCTCGAAGACTTGAGCTTGTTTGTAGAGCTCGCCGGGTGTGAGGGTGTCGAGCTGGCGCACTCCATGATCGCGACACCTTCACATCCCACACCTTCCGATCCGGAGCGCATAAGAGCCGCTGTCGCCTTCTCGTGCTCGTCAAGCCTCTCCGACGGCTTGTTCGCCCGCTTGTTGCGCATCGTCCAAACCTAGAAAAGAGAGAAATCGATGGACTCGCCATCAAGTTGGATCAAGTTGTTGTACTCTCTCTTGTAGGTCTCGTATAGGCGGGCCTTGACTTGTGGGGGTTCCCTCGTGGTAGCTCTCTAGTGTCTTCCACACCCTCACGAGCGGTCTCACAAGTGGCAACTCTCTCAAACTTCGGTGTCTTTGAGGCTAGAGAACAAGACGTTCCGCTTCGGTTGTTGGCATTGTGTTGGGCTATTTGTTCCTCACCCACTCGAGCGGCAAGCACTTGGTAATTTTCATCCTCGACAATCTCCCACACTCTCCAATCCATCCCCATAAGATGTGCTTGCATCTTAATCTTCCAAAGAGGGGTAATTGGAGCCATCGAACTCCGGGGTTTGCCACCAAAGTGACCATACCTCTCCATGTCGCTTCTCGCGGATCAAGAACCGATTAAGGTAGATATGACCCTTAACCCGCTCGATACCAATTGAAGGACCGAAACGGGCGACCGAGGGGGTGAATGGGAGCCTCGATTTTCCTTTCTAATTTTGGGTCATCGGCTCAACCCCAAACTCAGAGACAAACTCAAACGAGAAAACGAATAAACGAGATTCCCAACTCCTATCGAAAAGAAGCGGGTTCTCGACACTAGAATACCAACGCCAACTCGTGACGAGTACCTAGAAGAATTCCTCGGATCGATACAAGGTCAACGCAAAAAACGGAAGTCGATTTGGATCATAAAAGAGCAAATCACGGACTAAACAGCTCTCTCGCACAAAGACCACCGGGAGATATCGACACGCCCGGAAAGCAAACATGAACAGCTGAACACGAAACCTGCAAACACCAAGTCGATCTCTGAATCACCCACGAGCTGCTACCGAACGATGGAGGGGCTGCTCTCCAATCCTTGCTTGACGTAGCCAAGAACAGAGAGAAGAAAAAATTAGCACTTGCACCTTGCCAAGCTACACACGGAAACGAAGCACCAAATTGCTTGAGGGAAATAAAGCAATCACTATTGCTTGACAAGACCGGTCACTAATCAAGACGTGCAAGGAAACTTGAGGGAATCGATGGGGAGCTGCCCTCCTGCTGCTGCTTGACGGATCGACTCAAGAACAGAAAAAGAGGAACACGACGAACGAGGAAAGTCAGCACTTCAATCTGACATCGATGGATCTTCAGGGCAGAACTAGTGCTGCTCAAATGAGCGCACACGGCGCCTGTGCGCACGGTGCCGGTAGCACTGCTGCTATCCCATCAGAGAGCTACGGTAGGAAAGACCAAATCGAGTGAAGAACAGAGCCGCTCGAACAAGAACCGACGACTCGACGAACAGAGAAACACGGCTGCAAAATCAACGAGAACTAGGCCAAATCGAGGCGACTTGACCTCAAAATTTGCACAGGTAAAATTGGGCTAGCTACGAACAAATCCCCAGAAAATCATAGCCTGAGATCACTCCAAACTCTGGGAAAATCAGATCGAAAATAAGGACGAAAATAGCTCAAGAACACACAAACGCAGCTCGAATCACAGCTCCATATGAGAAATCCCAGAGGGCATGAGTGGACTAAGGGCCACTCTTCCTACGAACGAAAAACCACAACAAAAATCCACACAAAATTTTGTTCTTGGACCTCTAAACAAGAACCCTAGAAATTGGGGAAAAATAAAAACGAAAATGAGAGAGGCAAAGAGGGGAGGATGGCTGCCATCCTCTATATATGGTCCTTATTTCTCATCCCTATTTTGCCCTCCGATACATATGAGCCAAACCACTAACCCTAGGGCTATTTTGGTCGACTCGATATTTTTTCGATCCGACGGCCACCGCGCCTCCTCATCGGTAGCCTTGCATCCACGCAACCTCCCCGATGCCGCCACGCGCCGCCCTTCCGGCCCACCGGAACACCTCGGGTTTTGAGGCCCAAACCCGCGAAACCCGCGCCCATGGTTTTGAGGCCCAAACCACGAAACCCGCGCGCCGATGGTTTTGAGGACAAACCACCAAACCTCCCGGACACGTGTCATCACCGCCTTGACCGCCCGAAAGTCGCCAAGTCATCCGAGCTCCCGCTCTCGCCGCGCACGCCGCCGCCTTGACCCGATCGACACGGTCCCGCCACGCCCTCTTGCATCCGTCGATGTCCCCTGATGTCAGCCACCATGGCTAGCCACCCGGGCGATCCGTCCTCAGTCCCAAGCCTCACGTCCGTCCCTTCACCTCCGCGGTCCATCGGCCCGGCACGCCCTCCTTGGCCCCTTCACCTCGCCGTCACCTACCATCTCCGAGCCCACACCGCACAACACGAACCAAGAGATACGCCTTCGACACACCCACGTATGCCGGTGAACATAGCCAAGCATAAAAGATAAAATAAAAATAGAAGGAGAATGTTGATCTGTTGACAATCACTACATCACAAAACTAAACACATGCGACCTAAATCAACCATGTGTTCGCATATTCTGCTCACGGCGTTCAATATCTCATTATTCTGCCAACTTTTTGTTGCATCCATATTCGGTAGTGAACTAGTAGTGGTGCCAAACTGAGCATATATAGCTACGATTCATGGTGTTTTGTAGAAGACTCAGAATGTTGAATCACTAGAATGTGAACTATAACCTATATAGCTAGGGACATGTGACAGTGGAAAACATATTGAGATCACCCTGTCGATCAGAGTTAATAGGGCTTGACAGTATATATCGAGACCACAGTTATGTTGTTTCTTTAAAAATGGAACTGGACACATATAATTACAGCCTCTCCACAAAGGATTCGCTCCAGTTTAGACATGTGTCATGCTTAGGCTATGTGCGCCATGGTTAGTTTTTTCCTTGCGAAATTACAGTAAAGGAGGAAAAGAAATCTCCGTAGCATTTCTTATTGGACAAGTAGCATTTCTTCATCTAATTGCTTGGGCTCTTTAACAATACTAGTTCAAACACTAGTTTTGCCACACATCCGTGTTGACTGTAGCCACATGTCTCCGTGGATGTCCCCCAAGGTGCCCCCCATAGCACACAACTCTCCGATGCACGGCTTCTAGTGGGCAAGCCCCAACTGTTCCTCTCACAATTTATATGCTAAGTTTCTGGAATTCGGCCATGTGTAACACCCGGCCCAATAAGGATGTGGCCCAGTAAGGGCTGCGCCAAGACATATTTAGTACCACATTGCTAGTTTAGCAAGGGTGGAGTCAACTTATAAGCCTTTTGTCTACAAACCATATCACCTTCGGGTTAACCCTTTTACACCTAAGCGAGGACGAAAGTGTAAGCAAGGTGGTATGTGTATGCGTGCACGCCCTCTAAGGGTCTGTGCGGTGCGGCTTTGGAAAGCGGGGTGTCACATGTGGCACTGGCTCTAGTCGGTCGAGGTCTTTAACTTGTTAGTGGTTACCGAAGGCGTTAGGGGAAAAACAGGCTGTGGATCTCCTGCGGCCGCGGGATTGTATCACACGGAACCGCCGCAGATCGAGGATTCCCGCGGGTTGATCACCCGGATCGACGGAAGATACCTAGCGGCCCTAGCATGTTAGATAAACCTCGAAGGCAAAGGCGGGATGTTACAGGTGGTATCAAAGCCGACCTTCGTACCACGGGCGGCGGCGGGCCGATGTGCGGACATGGGGTTCATTGCGCTGTGTAGCTCAAAGGAGTGCACGGCATGGCACATGTGCCGCAAGATCGGGCGCACGGGTGCGTGTGCCAAGAGGGGAGGTCTTGGTTGTTGGCGCCGACGAGGACGCCGAGTCCTTGAGGGGGTGTTTGTAACACCCGCCCCAATAAGGATGTGGCCCGCAAGGGCTGCGCCGACATATTTAGTACCACATTGCTAGTTTAGCAAGGGTGGAGTCAACTTATAAGCCTTTGTCTACAAACCATATCACCTTCGGGTTAACCCTTTTACACGGCGAGGGGACGAAAGTGTAAGCAAGGTGGTATGTGTATGCGTGCACGCCCCTCGGAAGGGCTGTGCGGTGCGGCTTTGGAAAGGGGGTGTCACATGTGGCACCGGCTCTAGTCGGTCGAGGTCTTTAACTTGTTAGTGGTTACCGAAAGGCGTTAGGGGAAAACAGGCCGTGGATCTCCTGCGGATCTGCGGGATTGTATCACACGGAACCGCCGCAGACCGAGGATTCCCCGCGGGTTGATCACCTGGACTGACGGAAGATACCTAGCGGCCCTAGCATGTTAGATAAACCTCCGGAAGGCTAAGGCGGCCCAATAAGGATGTGGCCCAAGGGGCTGCGCAAGATATTTAGTACCACATTGCTAGTTTAGCAAGGGTGGAGTCAACTTATAAGCCTTTGTCTACAAACCATATCACCTTCGGGTTAACCCTTTTACACGGCGAGGACGAAAGTGTAAGCAAGGTGGTATGTGTATGCGCACCCCTCGGAAGGGCTGTGCGGTGCGGCTTTGGAAAGCGGGTGTCACATGTGGCAATCGCTCTAGTCGGTCGAGGTCTTTAACTTGTTAGTGGTTACCGAAGGCGTTAGGGGGAAAACAGGCTGTGGATCTCCTGCGGCTGCGGGATTGTATCACACGGAACTGCCGCAGACCGAGGATTCCCGGGGTTGATCACCTTGGATCGACGGAAGATACCTAGCGGCCCTAGCATGTTAGATAAACCTCTGGAAGGCAAAGGCGGGATGTTACACCATGTGAGGAAGCAAGACAAACACGCCCCTACCCCCTAGTTTGTCCATGCAGGAGTGCGGGAGACATTCCAGATGCCTCGTATTTCTAAATAATCACTCTGTGCATGCAGCAGTTCTACCATCTACTAGGTTCTGAGCATATCGATACGGGGCATTTTATATACAATTGGTACATAACAATAACTGCCCCACGAAATAGTAGTTGGAGAAAAGATTGGTATTACTACTCCTGAAAATGAAGCACATTTCTACCATTAAAATCATTTTAGTTTTAGCTTACATAATGTGTATACCCTACTCAACTCATAAGTAAAACTGGTCAGCAAAAATGGAAGTCGAGTCCTGAACTCAAAACCATCTTCCTCATTTTTGGCCTATGTTCTTCTGTGTGTCCGGTCCACGTATGTATGTGTTTTTAGTTGCACTTCTTCCTCCTGGTACATTCTGGAGGACTCCATCACACGGGCTCTGTGATGGTGACTGTCGCGGCATGAGCACTAGAAGAAGCCAGACATCCTTCTGTTGAGCTTGTTCAAGGAGAAGCTGCCGTAATTCAGTGGAAGCAATCGTGTTCTGATAGTCTGCTCCAGGCGCCATACCCACTTCTGAAATCCTCATGGTTTTCTCACAGAGCCATTGGAAGGCACTTGCCATGTTATTCCTAATGCTTCCTAATCTCATGCCAAGAGTTTTTATTTTTTTAATGGCACTAATTTATCTAGCATTTCTATCTCTCTTTGGTCACCAACAGAATGATAGGCCATACTACATAAGATTAGAGGAGGTTGCTACAACTGAGAGATCAAAATGGGAGGTTGGTCACAATGCGCCGGGACTGGGTGCATTGCCTCTGCACTTATATATTAGCATGCTCTCCATTAAAACTTAGATGCAGTAGGACATGTAAAATTAATGTAGTACAAATCAAAGATCGCATTCATGCACGGCCATTACAATGGCAACACACTTATATGTTTTAAAATGGTAGATATCGATCATTTGTTCATCTGTATGGTTTAGACTTCAGAGCCAAGAGTCAGATTAATTGATGTGTTATTTACTATATTTTGTATATTTCATATTTCTGTCATTTTATAAAAACTAGTAGAGATGCACGTGTGACACGCACGTGTTAACTAAAATATAATATAGTAATTTTCCTGAACCATTCAAATGATTCTCACCAACTAAAAATGGTAGAGGTTGAAATAATTAAGAGCCATTGGGTAAGTAAATATTTTGGACAGATACTTAGCTTGTTCAAGTGTTGTAATAATTAGACATAATGGTTTACATTATATAACAATTACAGCATAGACAATATAAGAAATTAAGATACTTGACAATCTCTAAATTAGAGTATTTTTTTTATAAGGTCTTGAACTCTAGTTCTCTAAATCTGAGTATTTTTGAAACATCTAATGAGGTCTTGAACTCCAACGTGTAAGTTATCTTCACTTTTATTTTCATGGATGGTCAATAGCGGTCCCAAAGTGCTTTTTGAGATTGTAGGGACCCTGTTTGTAATATAATAATAATAATTAATATATAAGGTTCATATAAGTGACAAAACTATAGTGAAAGTAATTTGGATACTAATGGTTTTTACCTTTAATAAGTCTAGAATGTGCAGTTTTTCATCTTTCTATGTGGACATGAACATGGAAATGAGATAGCCTAATAGTTCCCTGATAACACAAATATTAGTGAATTTAAAGCAATCTATATGTATTTAACTATTTATAAACATAATGTTTGTTCAAAATGGATTCTAACATGTAACGTAATTGTTATATTACCAAATAAAATAAGCTTACCTATTGTAAACTGGAATATCATTTAAAATAATTTCACGCCATAAGAAAATATCTTGGTTCCACTCATATCTTGCCATAGCTTTTTGTAAGTATTCAAAAATACATTGGAGTTGCTTCACATATTTTGCGTTTGGATTGTGTTGTAAATTGGATTAGGAGGATTCGGGTCCAAAATGTATAATGTTTTTTGTCTCTTTGTTCAATATGAACAAAATGAAGGCACCTCTCCATTGAATTGGTATAAGAATCTGTAGAAGGCTAATAGTTAAAACAAATTTAAATCAAATATCACTATGAGGCCTATGTACGTGAGCTTACTGTTTTGCATCTTGAGACACTATACTCCATGCAAGGCCATTTACGTCCAAAGTCAATAATCATCTAACACATTAAATCAGCATTACAGATTAGTTGTAGAAATGATTGATTATATAACTTAGTGAGTATAGAAAGAGCAAATGTTAGATTATCATACGAAAAAAATGCAGGTCTAGGAAAATGCTTTGATATTGGTCTTTTGATTTTCTTCATCTGCCGCATGTAATCAGACATGACTTTTGTGTGATCAAATTGAAACATTCTTGGTCCATGGGCTCATCGTTCTTTAATATATGTTGCATCTTATGAAGAGTTAATTTGATGGAATATGGTCTGGAGCTTTGTACCCAAATGGATTAACCATTGAACATGA
The DNA here is from genome assembly GCA_015847255.1 of Hyparrhenia diplandra. Taxonomy (NCBI): domain Eukaryota; kingdom Viridiplantae; phylum Streptophyta; class Magnoliopsida; order Poales; family Poaceae; genus Hyparrhenia; species Hyparrhenia diplandra. The sequence goes on along the minus strand of JADLZK010010699.1, from coordinate 246,488 downwards.
AACCAAGGCAGCGCTCAACTTAGCTTGGAATTATGGTGATATACACGTTTCCTAGCACCTAAAACAAAATGGATTAACCATTGACATGATTACCATACCTGAAGTATTTGACACTACATATATAGTTTAAAATATATTAATACCATACCTGATATATTAAGAGTTGATGGTAAGTTTTTTTGGGACTTGCCGTGTGGCAGCACTCAACTTAGCTCGGTAATTACGTTGATACTCACGTTTTTTAGCAATGCAGCATATCTTTCTTGTTGATACTCACAATTTTTAACCCTACCTTCCTCCTTCTGAGCTATGATTTAAGATGACACAATCAATGTTGATGCTTCAGCCTCAAATTTCAGACGACCTTGGCGACTATGTTGATTTTCACGTTTTTTTTTTTTGGCCTGAACATTGTCCTTCTCATCGATAGGCAATGCAGCATACCATTCTCGTTGGTCTTCACGTTTTTTGGCCTGAATTTCCTCCTCATTGTTAGGCATACCTACACAGACAGACTGAGCGCTGTGCATGGATTTGTACACGGATTAATTATGCATGGATTAATACAAGATTGCAGGAAACCAAGCGGCAGCTGGCACGCACGGTGTGCAGGTGAAGATCCTCGTCTTCCTCAACTTTCTTCACCACGACGGGATACGTACACTGCTGCTGCGCCGTAGGGACTTGGCCAATCGCCGGCGCTCCAAGGGTAGCCGCACGCCACTTCAGGCGTCGGTGGCTTCTGGTTATGCGCGTCCCAGGGAGAGACCGCGATTGGCGTCCGCCCGCGCGCCAACGGTAGTGATTTCCGGCGTCGGTGGTTGCCGGGATGCGCCGCCGGGATCTGATGGGCAGTGCCCTCCAATCGCCGGCCCCGCTTAGGCTGCGGCAGAGCCTCGACCCTCGATCGTTGGACGGGCGTTCGTAGCATGACAAGGTTGTCAATAGTTTATCCACTTCGGGTTTTCTTACCCACTTCTGGTTTTCTTACAAAATCATGGGAAGGAACTTGTGATGTTATTCCAGATGCCTCCTAATCTCATGCCGTGCGTTTCCATTTTTAATGCCATTAACTTATCTAGCATTTGTATCTCTCTTTGGTCGCCAACAGAATGATCGATGGAGGCCTACTACTTAAGATCAGAGCAGGTTGCTACAACTCAGAGATCAAAATGGGAAGTTGGTCACACTACGCCGGGACTAGGTGCATTGCTTCTGCAGTATATATTAGCTTGCTCTCCATTAAATCTTAAATGCATTAGGACATTTACAATTAATGTAGTACAAATCAAAGACCGCATTCATGCACACCAAATTCAATGACAACGCATTCATGTCTTAAAATAGTAGATATCGATCATTTGTTCATCTGTGTGGTTTTAGACTTCAGAGCCAAGAGTCGGATTGAATGGATGTGTTATTTAATTACTATATTTTGTATATTTCATATTGCTATCATTTTATAATATTTAAATGTGTGTTGTGTTGACTCACTCAAGAGCCGGATGCTAATAGCACTGTTAGCAAATGACGGAGTCCTAAGCCTCAGATTACCAAGCTATGATGGATCAATGATACTCGTGACATTTCCTGTGGACAATATCATATCAATCCACATTGGTCTGCTCTCCGTACTCCTTACAAACCCAATGGGGAAGATGGTACAGCCAAGGATACTGCATATCCAAGACTATGCCCTGTATGGTCATTCCGAACCGGTATATGCCAAGGTTGAACTTCTCAATGTGAGTGCAAATAAAATTAATTATTATCAAACAGCCTAAAATGGTTTGCCCAAGTTCTATCGACACATAGCCTAAAATGGTGTTTGTATCTGTTTGTCTTCCTGGTACTGTCTACTACACTCTCCCTCTTTGTTCTTCCCGATGAGTCAGCAAGCAATATTCTCAGGAATGTTATCCAACACAACGTTACACAGGAATAATAAGGGCCATATATTATTCCTTTCCAGGTACTCGAAAAAGCAAATGCACAAACCTCTGAAAAAATATGTCTGCCAATAACCAGCTGCAGCCAAGCAGAGCCTGCTTGCCGATTAGTTGTCACTGTAACGATGATGGCTGGGGAGATCCCATCCACGTGCTGGCATGCCATCCTCCTTTGTGTTTCGAAGGGCGGCGTCATGCAACTTGTTGCTATGACACTTGAGATTGTCATTGCATTCCCCTACGCGACTCACCTCCATGGCTCCATCCCCTCATTGTTAAGGGCCACGTTGAAGGACAGGCACATATATATTTTTCAACAAAACTAAAGCGTGGAGAACTGAATACATGCTGGTGTCAACAACAGAATGCTGCAATTAGTTTCATGCTTTTTTTGGGTACAGCTTTCAAATCAGTGTTAATGTTTATTTATGTTATAACACATAGTTGAATGATGTTATACGTCAATTAAATTTTGTTCATATGCAAATATGTAATAAGCGTGTGCTTACTTACCGAACATGCATGATTGTGGGGAACTGCTACACATCGAAAGTCTCAACTGCAACAGACCATGCCGCAAGATACGTTTCGACAATTTCTATCCGGGCCACTGGAGGAAACAGCTTAGGTTTGCTGTCTGCTAAACGATCTTCTTCGCCTGTTGATGCAGCAGAGGAGCAGATGTTCTAGATGCCTCCAACGCCTAGAACACCTCACTGCGCACCTCAACTATCTGCTACCAAGTTCTGCTGTCCAGGAGACGTTCCAGATGCATCGTATTCCTAGATCACCACACTATGCTTGGAGCTCCACAATCTGCTAGGAGGTTATGAGCGAGTGTAGTTAATCTCCCTATAAGCCATGTTTGGGATTGCATCGACTTGGGGCAGTTGACTACTTATCACACATCTAGCTGAGCATAGCTTCGATTGAAGGTGTATATATAAGAGGAGATAGTGAGTACAAACTTGGGACACCATGTGAATTAACTGGTCTATTCAGAGCAGCCTTACTGTGCATGTGAGCTTTTGGAGACATGCAGGCATGAGTTAAGATTCGTCCATGACGGGAACCAGCTTTGGTCTTTCATCACTTCTTGTCTGACATGTATCCTAGGCACTCAAGTAGCTGCTGTTCTTTTTTCGACATGAGGCAACCCTATTTCCACTAAGCATAACGGAAATACATCCGAGCATTCGAGCGAAGAGAAAGACAGAAGTACGAACGTTTCAGAAAAACTACTGCTTCAACTACATCGATGTCTTTAGCACTGTCTTGAGTAGTAAACTCAATTCTTTTTTGGATGTAGTAGATCTTCATGTACTAAAGTTTTTTTTTATTCTTAGTTTTTGTAATAAGTTTGGCTGTGTGTGGTCACGTAGAGGCTTTAAGCTATGTGCGTTTCCACAGAGGTCGGAATGTTAATATCTTTATCTAAAAAAAAGAGAGCAGCAAGCAACCAGGCTCCTCAGCTATCATTACCAGACTGTTCATTACAGAATGCAGTTTAATTTGCAGAGAGCACCAACAGTTCCACGTACGTTACAGCCAAGTGATCATGAACATGAGACACGTACCGGCACCAGCCACAGAACCTAAAACTTAAGTGCAAGATGGTCATCTCGACCCTTTTCAGGAGGGTCGCTTCGTCTCGAGATGGAGTGCGGATGGGAGGTACTTAGTATACTCAGCATATCGCACTTTCTTCAGCGGCTCAATAGGCTTCTTGGCGCAAAGGAGCTCTGGAAAACCAAAGCGCCAGAACGAGTAAGATTTTTCTTTTTGGCTGGTGTTGCACCGGCGCATTTGGACAGCGGATCGGCGACGGCGCCATGGCCTACAGGATGATGATGCCTGTGCACTCTGTGGCCCAGAAAGGGAAACCGCTGAATATCTCTTCCTCGGGTGTGTGCTCGCACGGGAGCTTTGGTCCATGTTGCTATCACCGGCCGGTCTGTTGGCACTAGCGCCCGACGGGGGATGAGGGACATCGTGGACTGGTGGATCAAGCAGCGCCAGAGGCTTCACAGCTCCGCTCGACCAGCTTTCGACACCGCGCTGCTGCTGGTGGCGTGGATCCATTGGCGCGAGCGCAATGCAAGAACGTTTCGACAGGAATCGCTGACCATCCAACAGCTATTTGCCAAGACTGTCCGTGAAGCTGAGGAGTGAATCCAGGCAGGGTTCAAAACGCTGTCTTTAGTTGCTCCTTTATGGTCTCAAATTGTTTTCGCAATGTAAAAAACTAATCTTGCATCCAGCAGGTAGGAAGTGTGTCAGGCCTTTGTATGTGTTTGAGGATTTTCCTCTTAATGAAATACGGGTGAATGACCCAATCGAGAAAAAAAAAGACACTGCATCACAGTTGGGAGGCCGTCCTCGGTGCTTCCTTTAACTTCCCCGCATAAAAAATGGGATACTTGCAGCAGAGAATCATGGGTTATCTGTACTGTAAATCGTAAGGTCATAAAACAAAGAAAACATATAAATGGAAATTTCATAAGAAATCAAATTAATTTGCTGATGAAATATATTTTATCTTACCGGCACAAATTCATGTTTTACATCTTAGTGTTCTCTTGGCTATCCGTATCAAGCGATACAATTTGATAATGAAGCAAATATTTCCTCTCTTCGGTGGTTGCATGCCACTTATCTAGCTATACTAATTTCCACATGTTCAGATGCGTACTGACCTATACAGACACAATTCCCTCCCTTCACCTCTCGGTCTTTTCCATATTCAGATAAATTTATTTAGACCTCCATGCATGGACGCAACAAGATTAGCTGACCAGGAACGTCATCTTTTATTTGCAACAAGAACTGCACATGTGCTCGTCACAGGTTAAGATACGGGCGATGATCATCCAGCTTAATTAGGCTCTTCGTTGCCGCTAGTTCAGACATTATTCTGGGGATCTAGGCAAACACGCCACTGAATCGTTTCAACTAGCATAAATGTCTTTTGCACATAACTTCTGAACTCGATTATCTGGCTGCTAGCTAGACGATCTTCATCTTGTGGCCAATGCAGCTCTCCAGGAGACGTTCCTGATGCATCGTATTCCTTAGATCACCACACTATGCTTGGAGCTCCAAAATCTGCTAGGCGGTTATGAGCGCAGTTAATCTCTCTCTAAGCCATATATGTTTGGGGTTGCATCGACTTGGGTCAGTTGGCTAGTAGCTATAGCTGGCACATATCATCTAGCTGAGCATAACTTGGATTGAAGGACGTCTATATACAAGGGGACATAGTGAGTACAAACTTGGGACACCATGTGAATTAACTGGTCTATTCAGAGCTGCTTTACTGTGCATGTGAACTTTTGGGGACGTGCAGGCATGAGTGTCCATGACGGGAACCAGCTTTGGTATTTTGATCTTCCAGCGATGAGATCTTCCATGTCCATCTCAAGATAAGGAGTTGTCCAATATTGCATTATTACTCAGGCACGACGAGTAGCTGCAGTTCTGCTAGAGACTCAATGAGATGTCTATGAATTAGCAGCTGAAGTTGTCTGGCTGCTAAAACAACTTCTGGAATCTGCTCAAGCCATACAGAAGACGTTCCAGATGCCTCCTATTCCTAAAACAAGTCACTGCACATCCAGGTCCACTGTCTATTAGGTTCTGATTATATATGACACTGGACTAATGGAAATAAAGCCAAACTCCAAATATCAGTTCCATCCTACTATTTTTGTTGCATCAAATTGAGGTAGTGAGTATATAGCAACTACTTTTTTTCTGAACTCATGGCTACGACTGCTGGTGTACATGTAGAAGACTAGAATGAAAACAACCACCTAGGGATTTAATTTATTTTGGCCCATAAATACTAATATGTTAATAGTAACATGTACCAAACTATTTTTTTACAATTCAACTTTTGATTCATGCCACCATTATTATGTCCCATCTATTGGCATGACTCATTGAGCAACTAATTTCTGTGGCCACTTTCTACTTATGCTGCTAACATCGCGCTAGAATCATGCCATCCTCCTTAGAGTGACTCATATGCTAAGTCATTTCATCATGTTTGGTGTGAGTCACTATGTGTAAGTTTTCTATTTGATCGAAAGCGAAGAACCTAAGACATCCAAACAATGGACTCATTTTACAGAGATACTAAAAATTCATAATGACCCATCATACTTAAGCTATTTTTTTCTTATCAGTCCAAAACAAAGGGCCTAGCCACCTATAAAAATTGTAATCTATCAAGTAGATGCTAAGATCAAGCACAACCCATCTTGTTTGGATCTAACATCCTAACTTTTGTAGTTCCAAAATTAAATTTTTAGTATAGTGGTTATTCGAATTTTGGCTTAAGATGCTACTTAGGACCAGAATGGTTTCCAAAACTCCGAGAAAACTAATCTAAATTCTTGGAGAAAAATATTATTTTTCATGTAATTTATCAACATACATGCTAAGTGAAATTCAAAGTTCATTAACAAAGAGGATGCACAAAATTATGTTTCAATCAATGTGAAAGCAGATGTTTTTGACAGAAATGGTCGGGGAACCCCCTAACAATATTTTTTATTTGTCAATTAATTGAAAGAATGTATGTACAGAATGTGATACAAGGCATATAGGCCCAAAATAAAAAACAAATAAAGTTAGAAGATGTGATCTCTCCATGTAGAAAGTCTAAATTCCTTCTCTTGTTTGGCCTTTTGCACAAACATGCTCTAATATATGTTTATTAGATGCTATAGATAATGCCCAAATATGGCATATGATGCGTATCAGACATATGAACCATAGAACATATGGTTATCCAAGTATTTTTTTTTCAAACTATGCAGGCTGCGCATCATTTTAGTTAATGTAGACAAAACTACACAAGTTCAGGTGGACCCAACGCCGAGTAAAAAAAAAAAAAACAGATATACACACCACACACTACAGGAATTAACTATTCTCCAAACGTACCACAAAGAACAAAAAAAACACGACCAATGACCATAGGGCCTAAGCGCAGAGCCAGGAACATGGGCACGAGCTCATATGTAGCTTTGAAGAGATTATCCTCAATGCTCACTGCCTGCGGCACCAGTTGAAGACTTGGCCTTGAATTCTCAAACATACAAGAAAATCAATGGCTGAAGTTGTTATGATAGGATGTTTGGAGGTCACGTACAAAAACTTTTGTTTTGTTAAACATTAATAATGTGCCCACCAAAATGATGGACAATTAATGTAATTCAGAGAGGAAAGTTTGGTACAAATTTTGGTTGAAAACATTTCAAATAAGGCCTAAAATTAGAAAAAAAAAAAAACAGAAATCAGCACATAGATTAATTATTAGGTTAAATCTGAAAGTCATGAAGACTTTGACATATCGCAGCAGACTGTGTTCTGCAATTTTTGCTTAACAACAAACTCTAGTGCCAACATTAAAAGTTGTATCTTAAAATAGGAGAACAACAATAATAGGTTGAACTTGTCGAAGTTTGAGCAAACTTTCATAGTCAATACGAGTTCAAATGTAGTTACTTTGACTACATGGAAATGAGATGTTAGAAATGTAGGGGAATATGGAATAACTTTGGTTAAATAAAGCTTCACAGTCGGTGAATACAAAACCAGTACTGCTGGCTGCCAATCTGCCATGTATCACTGCTGGTTTTTCTTATATAACCTGGCACTGATCTATGATCATCACTGTCGGTTCTCAAGATGATTAATTGGGACAGAGCGGAAAAGCATTATATATGTCACCAAGCCAGATGTGAGAAGAGAAGGAAAGGTATCGGGGTGGATCCATCTGCATGAATTGTATGTGCAAAGTTGACCTGCTTGAGTGTGCACGATATCACACCAACCTATATGTTGCATGCGAAAATTGGTTTGAAGCATTGTGATCCCTCTTTGAGCTCTATCTTTGGCTGCTGGCACGCCTAGACTTGGGAGTTTAGGTGGCGAGAGCAATGGCAGGGGAGAGCCACATCTATCAGCAGCTTGAGGTGAACCAGGCAACCAAACAAATGCGGAAACTGGATGACTTCTCCTTTAGGGGCCTCTACTCCTCAGCGTAACACCACCATATGTCCACTCAATAGTACTAGTGGTGGAGGTGTGCAGTCATTGAGAGTAGGCTGGCCATGACTGCACACCTCCACATCAATAAAGGAAACACCTTTATTGATGCTCCTGTACGATTGATACAGGCCGGGGACGGGACACTACTGCAAAATCGATTAGGATGGAGGCTGATGAGATAACAACGGCAATGATCAGATTAGCCGACCTCATTCCCGTGGGTGCTCATTAGGCCTGCTGCAGTCATACATGCCTTGTGGTTGCCTGCACTAGATCCATGCTCGGTTGTGACACGCGACGACCGTGGAATAGGTGGAGTAGCATGAGAACGTAGTGGCAGCGGAGGAGCCAACGAAGCGCATGAGCGTTGAAAATGGCATGGGGGACAAATGGAACACACAAATAAAAGCAAATCGAGGAACACATATTGGAGATCCATCAGTAGTAAGTGAGCGAGGATCCAGTGTGTCCCTCTCTTACAAGCAATAGATGCCAGACGTGCTGTCCCTGACTCCCTGTTGGATAGTGGCATGTGAACGCCAAGGGCCTCAGTGGGCCGCATTTTGTTATACACCGAGGAACCAACAATATATATAAAATGCATCAAACTCGTCATATTCTCATTTTTAGCAGAAAATGATCGTTGAGATGTAATAAAAAAAGTTAGTCTAAAGATTTCCATTATTTCTATTAGTAGACTTTCCTCCATATTTTCTGAAGCTTTCCATATGGTTGGGATCTCCAACATGTATACTCCACTTCCAACATATGTATTCCATGTCCACCACCTTCATACATGTAACGTACCCTTGTTCACGGTATCTTGTTTGGACGGCTTCGATGACTTGTCACAGCTTGTAGTAGAAAATGATTTTGTAGCTTAGATTGTTTTCTAAACCGGCCAAATGTTTCACTCTTGAGATCCCAGTTTCTTCATTGAGCTTTTGGCGTGCCACACCTGTAGTTTGGCCATGTGTGGAACCAAGTCAAACACCCCCGTAGCCTTCTCCAACCGTCCTTCATGAACTGCAGGAGATGTTCCAGATGCCTCCAATTTCTAAATGATGGCACTGTGCATGCAGCTCCACCATCTGCTAGTTGTGTTCTGAGTTTATCGCTATATGGGGCAATTAGCTGGCATACCCATTTGAGTTTTGTAACGATAGATGGGGTCATCGCAAAAAAGAGGAATGTATAGCTACGATTGGAATCGTATGTGTATATATATAGGAGGGTGCTGGCCATAAAGTACAAAGGACATATGGAAGATATATTGATGTCACCGGTCACGGATAGATGGTAGGGGCTCAATTTGTCTGCTAGGTTGAAAGTGCATCAATAATTCAATATGGGGCACCTACGCCATTAAGTATAGATACGATTAGACGTGTATATATATTGTAGTAGAGAGTCCTAAAATAACTTGAAGACCACAGACGATTTGAGACTCATGGAATATATATTGAAGTTTCCATTCACAGATAATAACAGGGCTCAAATGCAGCACAGCACATTACATGGTTCAGTTACATCACCAGGACCAGTTTACTATACAGATTTCTTCAAAATGTACATTAAAAACTTTATAATCTTTGACCAATATTGACCATGATCATACATGATAAAATATACAGACATATATGTACCTGGTCACAGTAAAGATGGTCATGTTTTTAGTGGCGGTTGAAAACACAGCCACCACATGGAAATTTGATTTTCAGGGGTCACTACCTGAGATGTTTGGTGTTTCCAACCATTCTTCAGAAATGCCTTCATTTTTACAATCGGTAGATAACGCTAACTTCTTACAGAAGATTGCTAGCTATCTATTACTACTACTGAAAATGAAGTTTCTACCTTTAAAATCTTTTTTATCGGCTCTCCACCTTTGAACCAATCTATTGCCAAATAAAAATTTATTGATACATTATTGTCTTCGGGCTTTTCTTTAAAAAGGCTTGGTAAATTGTCCTATACTATTAGTAGAAGATATATAGTTTCAAACAGAAACTATATATTAAAAAAAAAAATGACTTTCCATTTGAAAAAAAATTGAGTACATAATTCATATACACTACTTGATTCAAAAAGTAAAATTAGCATGCTTTTTGTTTTCAGCAAAAATGGAATTCGAGTCCTAAACCCCAAAATATCTTCCTCATTGCCGGCCTATGTTCCACACAACGCCCGGCCCGGTTCACATATGTGTTTTTAATTTGTTGGAATATCCTTCCCCAGGTACATTTTTTCGAGGACTCCATCACACGGGCGTTGGGATGGTGAGTGTGGGAGCGCGAGCACTAGGAGAAGCTGGAACTTGATTCGCAGAGCTTGGTCAAGGGGAAGCTTTTGTAATAAAGTGGACCAAAGCCATCTTGTTCCAACCATCTGCTACAGGTACTATACCCACTTCTACAATCTTCACAGTTTTCTTACAAGAGCATTTCTAGCCACTTTTGTGGTTATTCCAGATGCATGCCACCTAATCTCATGTCGTGCTTTTTCATTTCTAACACCACTGGTTTATGTCCCATTTCTATCTCTCTTCGGTCTCCAATAAAATATAGAGGCTTACTATATAAGATCAGAGGAGGTTGCTACAAAGTGAGAGATCGATGTGAGAGGTTGGTCATACTATGCTGGGACTGGGTGCATTGCTTCTGCACTTACATTACGTTGGCTAGGCTGCTAGATGCATTAGGACAGGTTGTACAGTGTAAAAATCAAATACGTATTTACCGCATTCATGCACGTCCAATTCAATGACAGTACTGATACCTTAAAGTAGTAGAGATATGATTTCTTCATGTGTATTGTTCAGACTTCAGAGCCAATAGTCTGATTAAATCAATGCGATATTTACTATATTTTTATATTTCATATTGCACTGTTTTATAATATTTATATGTGTGTTGTGTTGACTCACTTAAGAGCCGGAAGTTATTAAGCACTGGTACAAAATGACGGACGAAGTTGAAAAAAATGGCTGAAAAATATTAATGCTACGTTTATAACAGGAAAAATATTACTAAGGAGGAAACCTAAGCATCAGGAATACCCAGCGTTGATGGATCAATTAATGACACCTGCGACCTTTCCTGTGGTCAAAATCATAAATCCAAATCGGTCTGCTCAGCACAGTTCGCCAGGGTGCACCTCCTCAGCTCCGCTCCCTTCGGGCTTTCCCCTTTCTAAGCAAGGGTTGGAGGTCGGATGGTGGCGGGGAGCTCACCACTACAGTAAACTTAATGGAAACCGGCAAAATAGCTTAACTGATCAGGCGGGCTTCCTATCTAACATCGTGTGAGGGTCACAGTTAATTCGGCCTTAGCGGAGACAGTTGGCTGCCCGCCTCGGTTAATCAAATAGAAGAAACAGATGAAAAAAGACCCGCTCAACAAGCACACCCATAGCAAGACCATCAACGTGTTAGCGTGTCAAACATGTTTATGTTTATGTTGTTAGCTTTGTCATGTAATCCTGATCATGTATACATCATGTTTAGCTTAGACGCGTAGAACCGCGTGCCTGGACGGAGATGTGCCCAGTCTGGGGCGTGGCCGCGTGAGTCGGGTGTGTTCACTACCACTGACGGTCGCCGTGCATGTCGCTCGGCATGGCGCAAGAACCGGATCGAGCAACGACCGATCGGTGGTGGGTGAGGGCCTCAGGCCATGTATCTGCATTGTGTATAAGCCAATGAAAACAACCCGAAAAGCTGCGGTCATTGTGCAGCGCAAACTGTCTCGTACTCTCTTCCTCTCTCGTGTGCGTTCGTGTGTGTCCATTGTGTGCGCGGCTCCGGCGCTCGCCGGGCGTTCCAGCAGCAGCAGGACCTCGACGGCCACCGTCGGGTCCAACACGTGGTATCGGAGCGAGGTTCGTGTTCCTCGGTGGATAGATCAGTCCACCGTGAGAGCCAGCTCGGTTGAAGTTCGTGATCCCGAAGAAATCGGAGGCAGCGGCGATGGGCGGCGAAGATGGCGCCGTCGGGAGCACCGTGGCGGGGGCGCCCGTGAGAGCTCGTTGATGTGGCCAATGCTCACGCGCTCAAACTACTCCGAAAGGGCAATGCCGATGCAATGTAATTACGGGCACCGAGATTTGGGAGGCGATTGATCCGAACGGGCGCCAAGCGTTCCAAGGATCGGCAGCGATGAGCGCCATGATGCGGTCAGTCCCGGCGAGATGTGGACGACGTTGGGGAGCAAGAAAACCGTGAAGGAGGCGTGGGAGGTGATCAAGACGATGCGACTTCGGTGCCGACAAGGCCAAAGATGTCAATGCCCGTAAGCTGTTACAAGAGTTTGAGAACATCGCCTTCAATGATGGGGAGACAATCGATGACTTTGGCATGAGGATTAACAATCTTGTCGCCAACCTCAAGGTTCTCGGAGAGACGGTGGAGGAGACCCGAGTCGTGAAGAAATTCCTTCGAAGTTGTTCCCGCAAGATTGACTCAAGTCGTGGTGTCGATCGAGATGTTCTGTGATCTCAAAACCATGACAGTTGAGGATCTGGTGGGGAAACTGAGGGCGGCGGAAGATCACATCGACGACAAAGTAGATCACATCGTCGACAAAGCAGGGAGACTGCTGTTGGCGGAGGAGGACTAGGTGGCGAGAAACAAACATCGCTTTCAGTCCAACTCTTCCAAGGAAGGCAGTAGCGGTCTTTGGGCGGTGGTGGTCGCAAAGGGCAAGGTGCCGATGAAGAAAGACGGCGGCGGATCAGGCGGTCAAGGGATCGTCAAGCTCACGTCTGAGGGCACTCCTCGACGTAAAGGTAGGTGCCGCAACTATGGCATCTATGGGCACTGGGCTGAAGATTGCAAGCGGCCAAAGAAGGAAAGAAAAGCCGAGAAGAAGGAGGAGGCTAACGTGGCCATGGCTGAAGTTCAGCCAGCGCTGTTCCTGGCGTTGGCGAGCTGTGACGTACACACGGGGTCTCCAGCAGCGATCCACTTGGCAGAGGAGGAGGTGGTGCCAATCCATGGTGATAACGGTGTGTGGGTGCTGGACACTGGAGCCAGCAACCACATGACTGGAAGGCGTGAGGCACTGACAGAGCTGGATGAACGAGTGACTGGCACTGTTTGTTTTGGTGATGGCTCCTGTGTCGAGATCAAGGGACTCGGCTCAATTGTGATGGAAGGTCGTGATCGTCAACATAAGGTATTAACAAATGTCTATTTCATTCCAAAGTTGAAGAGCAGCATTATTAGTTTGGGCCAGCTAGAAGAGTCTGGGTGTGATGTGAGGCTGAAAAATGGGAGGCTTACTGTAGCTGATCCAGAGGGTACATTGGTTATTAGTGCTCCTCGCCAAAGTAACAGATTGTACACCTTGAAAAATGCAGTAGTTTCACCTGTTTGTCTGCACATGAAACTAGATGATCAGGCTTGGTTATGGCATGCTAGATATGGCCATTTAAATTTCAGAGCTCTTCAAAATCTTGGGAAGAAGGAAATGGTAGAAGGTTTACCTGTTGTTGATCAAGTGGAGCAGGTTTGTGACTGTTGTACTCTGGGCAAGCAGCACAGAAAACCTTTTCCACAGCAATCCAGTTTTAGAGCTGATCATGGACTGGATCTAGTCCATACAGATCTTTGTGGTAAGATCAGTCCACCAACTCCAGGTGGTAAGAATTATTTTCTGCTAGTAGTTGATGATCATAGCAGATACATGTGGGTGGAGCTGTTGAAAACAAAAGATGAGGCACTGTATTATTTTAAGAAAGTGAAGCAACAAGCTGAGTTAGAACTTGGAAAAAAGATGAAAGCATTCAGATCTGACAGAGGGGGTGAATTCAATTCAACTCACTTTACTCTCTTCTGCAATGAGACAGGCATCAAACATTATACAACCACTCCATATACACCATAGCAAAATGGAGTGGTTGAGCGTCGAAATCAGACCGTGATTGAGATGGCTAGGTGTCTGCTCAAAGCAAAAGGAATGCCTTCCAGGTTCTGGGGAGAAGCTGTTGTCACAGCAGTGTATATCTTGAATCGTGCTCCAACAAAGGCTCTTCTCAACATGACTCCCTATGAGGCATGGCATGGCAAGAAACCCACAGCAAGTCATATGAGAACTTTTGGGTGCATTGTGCATGTGAAAACAGTCGGGCCTGGTATCTCAAAACTGTCTGACAGATCTACAAAAATGGTTTTTCTTGGGTATGAGTCAGGAACCAAGGGATATCGGGTGTTTGATCCAGTAAACAACCGAGTGCATGTGAGCAGGGATGTAGTGTTCGAGGAGAAAGAGAAGTGGGACTGGAGTGTCCCAATCCAAGCAGATCAGATCGGGCTCGCACACCTTCACAAGCCGAAGTTTCGATCCTACTGTAGCGCATCCGGCAATAGATGTTTTCAGCTGATTCGAGGAAAATGGTGGAGCCAAAGTGAACCGAGTCAAGGACTTTGGGTCATCCTCGATCGCCTCCTCGAGGCAACACCAATACCTTCTTTTGGATCACCATCGACTCCGGTAAATCATGGTAATGAATGCGCAATGAGTTCTAGCCACACCGGGTCAAGCTCGTCCGGAAGCTCAAGTTCGGCGGGGTCCACTTCGGTTTACACAGACTTTGACGACCTGTTTGAGAACACCGATAAGTTAGTTGACTATGAGTATAGTGGGTTGTGTCTACTCGCAGCTGATGAACCAGCTAGTGTTGATGAAGCTCTGGAGGAAGAGTGTTGGAAGAATGCCATGCCAACAGAACTGAATTCCATCAATGAAAACAACACTTGGACCCTAACTAATCTGCCTAAGGGGCATCAAGCTATTGGTCTCAAGTGGGTGTATAAAGTGAAGAGGGATGCAGCTGGAAACATTTTGAAGCACAAAGCTAGGCTTGTGGCAAAGGGATATGCACAGAAACAGGGGGTGGATTATGATGAAGTTTTTGCTCCAAAGGCTAGATTGGAGACCGTAAGATTATTACTAGCTCTAGCCGCAAATGGTTGATGGGAGGTTCACCACATGGATGTCAAATTAGCATTTCTAAATGGAGATTTGCAAGAAGAAGTATATGTTCATCAACCACCTAGGTTTAAAGACCAGAAAAATCCAGGCATGGTGCTAAGACTGAACAAAGCTCTATATGGGCTCAAACAAGCTCCAAGGGCATGGAATGCCAAACTTGATTATGAATTGTGCAGACTTGGCTTTAGGAGATGTGAAGATGAGCATGCTGTGTACAGGAGGAAGGAGGGTAATTCTTTTCTCATTGTTGGTGTATATGTGGATGATTTAATCATTTGTGGGCCTGACAAGAACAGTATTGTCAACTTCAAACAACAAATGATGAAGCTCTTCAGTATGAGTGACCTAGGCCTTCTAAGTTACTACCTTGGCATTGAAGTGAGTCAGAAGAATGGTGAGATCACCATCTGTCAGAGTGCCTATGCTGCCAAGATAGTAGAACAATGTGGGTTGACAGGGTGTAATCCATCTGATATACCAATGGAACAGCGTGTAAAGCTTGTTAAAGGCACTGCAGAGAAGGCAGTGGATGCTACCAAGTACAGGAGTGTGATAGGAAGCTTGAGGTACCTGGTAAACACAAGGCCAGATCTGGGGTTTGCAGTTGGCTTTGCAAGTAGATTTATGGAGTCACCAAATCATGAATATTGGGCTGCAGTAAAGAGAGGATTGTCGTATGTGGTCAGGACAATCAACTTAGGCTGCAAATATACCAAAGGAGGAGAAGGAGGTCTGAACCTATTGGGATATACAGACAGTGACCATGGTGGAGATCTAATGAAATGCAAGGGCACTGGTGGCATGGTTTTCTTCCTTGGTGGGAATTTGGTGACATGGTCTTCACAGAAGCAGAAAGTTGTCACACTGTCATCGTGTGAGGCTGAATATGTAGCTGCATGTTGGGGTGCTTGTCAGGGGGTGTGGTTGAGCAGGCTTATAGCGTAACCCGATGGGGGGACTGATGTTCAGAAGTTCAGGCTTCTTGTTGACAACAAATCAGCCATCGAGCTCGGCAAGAACTTCGGTGTTCCATGAGAGAACAAAACACATTGACACTCGCTTCCATTACATCAGGGAGTGTGTGAGCAATGGGCAAGTTGATGTTGATTTTGTGAGAACTGAAAATCAGCTTGCTGACATCCCCCCCACTAAAGCACCGCCAAGGATCAGGTTTGTGGAGCTGAGGGAGAGACTTGGCATCATCAAGGTAGATCAGGATTAAGGGGGTGAGTTGTTAGCGTGTCAAACATGTTTATGTTTATGTTGTTAGCTTTGTCATGTAATCCTGATCATGTATGCATCATGTTTAGCTTAGACGCGTAGAACCGCGTGCCTGGACAGAGATGTGCCCAGTCGGGCGCGGCCGTGGCGCGTGAGTCGGGTGTGTTCACTACCACCGGCGGTCGCCGTGCATGTCGCCGACATGGCGCAAGAACCGGATCGAGCAACGACCGATCGGTGGTGGGTGAGGGCCTCAGGCCATGTATCTGCATTGTGTATAAGCCAATGAAAACAACCCGGAAAAGCTGCGGTCATTGTGCAGCGCAAACTGTCTCGTACTCTCTTCCTCTCTCATGTGCGTTCGTGTGTGTCCGGTGTGCGCGCTCCAGCGTTCGCCGGCGTTCCAGCAGCAGCAGGACCTCGACGGCCACCGCCGGGTCCAACACAACGCCTATCGCTGGAAACACCGAGTCTTGACTGTCGCCTTTTAACCGCCCATGAATACCAACACCCCTAAAGAGCTTTAGGGAACTAGTGAATTGCAGCACAAATGAACAGGCACGTCCCATGGCCATGGCCTTATCGGTTCCTCCACAATATTGAAACTAGTGATAATGTTGCCTGCTCAGCACAGTGGCCATGCGTCATCATTAGTCAAGGTCATCGCTCCACCTCCACTCCTGTCTCTGCCTGAAGCCCTCTAGCAGACCATTAGGCAGTGGGCAAGGTTGCAGCGAGCTGAGGTTCAACGCGCGACCAGCTAGTGCAAGCTGGACAATACTTTGAAACCTCAGCGCTGCAACTCTTTAGTTCCAGAGGATGCTTATCTACAAGATTTATTGGTCAATTTTAGCTCGAACCTTATTTTATTCTTTGTTATTTTAAACTTGGCTCTAGGGTGCCTTAGGCACAGTGTGAGTGGTTTGCGAATGTTTTGTAATAATTGGTCCTAATTCTATCCTTCGATAGATAAAGCCGGATTTTATATAGTCCATTATCTAAAAAAACACCTGTCATATCCCACTCTAGCTAGCAAGTTTATCTGTCTGTCAGCCCCATGTGTATGAGTTGATTTCATCCTGTCAGAACAAATAATTGCTTTTCATTTTTGATGGTTGTTAATCTTTTTTCTGTGTTTCTTTGCTCGACAACGTTTAGTTAAATCTTTTAGGTTTGAAAAGTTCATTTCATGGTCCGCTAATCCTCATTCCCAACAGAAGCCATGGCTCGTCATATAGGTGGCTCCGCCACTGATTTTCGGTGGGGGCTGGTTAAAAGGCCCGCCACGCAAAATACCCCCAAAGCCCACAGCCAAACCCAAGAAAGTGTCCTATCGGGCCATATATATATAGAAGTTCAGTTTCACAATCAGCCACAACTCTCCCTCCTCCACAGACCACCACACCTCTGTCTCTCTAGCGCGCAGTCTCTCCTTCCTCCACACCTCTCTCTCATGGCCACGACGGCGTCCCGACGGCCCCTCCTCCCTCCCTCCCTCTACAGCGCCCGTCCCTCTGCTCCCTACGCAGCGATGGCCCCTCCTCCCTCTGCAGCGCCCCGGCCCTCCGCTCCCTCTGCAGTGCGCGCCGCTAAGACGGCGCTGCAACACTATCCCTCGATGGATCCGGTGGAGCGCGTCCCAGATCCGGTGGAGGGCGGCACGGGACACTTCACCGCTGGGGGGGAGCACCAGCGGTGCGGGTCAGCTCGACCGGCGGCGAAGCGGCGCACGGGCGGCCAGATCTGCGTCCCCTTCCTCTCCGGCGGCTACTCGCGCAGATCTGGGAAGGAGGAGCAAGATCTGGTGTAGCAGCGCGTCGGCGGGCTCGATCCGTGGAGGGACCTCATCGGTGGCTCCGTCCGTTGGTGGCCCAATCGCGCGGAGCAGCCGAAAGGATCGGATCGACGACGGATCCAATCATGGCGGCATCTGGCGGCGCAACAGGCCCGCATCCAGGTCCGGATGGGCTCGGGTTTGGGGGGTTTTATTTTTTATTTACCATGACGGGCACCAAACGCCCACCACGGTTCCTCCTTCATTAGACGGCGGTTCCTCCTTCATTAAACGTGACCTTGGCTGGGTGACGTGCACCAAAAATAATTTATGCACATTTACCTAAAATATTTTGGTTAGTAGTGGTTTTGTCAACTAAATATAGGGCTTGATTAACATTTTTCTAAACAAATCGTGTTCATGTTATCAATATACTCCAACAACCACTACTTTTTACCATTGACATGCTGGTTGCCTGTTGGTCCTCCACGGTTGGCTCATGCACCGATAGGTTTCACTTATTTTACTGTGGGCGGTGGGCCCATACTCAGCTTCTTCACATATTTGGCACGTGAAAAGAAAGTTTCCTGCGAATCAGGTTTCAGAATATATTAGCAGAAATTAAATGTGTGTGCGGAGACAGAGCTTGCTGCAGATTCCGGCTAGATTGGGCGAATCCGACATGTGTTCTTCGCTCGACGGCTCCGGAGAGGGTGGTGCGGGGCTGCAGCTTCTTGTCGACGGCGATGAGCAGCAGCACGAGGATCGAGATAGAGGGAGGGGCCATGGCTAGGCGGTGGTGGCGACCGGCGGCGCGCGCCAGCGATGGCGCCGACGGCGGCGGGCGCGGGAGGCGGCGAGGCGGGGGGGGGGGGTCAAGAGCTGGAGAGTCTGAAGATATTTTTTATTGCTTGCTTATCCCCCGGAGATTACATGCCTCTTGCTTATATAGCCCGAATAGCGGGACTTGTAATCTAAGCAATCTCTATAAGGTTTCCTTATACGATTGGAATACCTTTACAAGCATATCCTATTTTACTTTTTTCCTAATAAGGGTCTCCCTTATAGATGAGATATACCCTTGCACACAAAAACTACCTAAGATAATCCTAACTTGAATCTGAAATGAACTCGGACTCGCGGAGAGAGGAGGTGGCGGCGGCAAGGGGCCAAGGCCACCCTGCTGCAGCGCACCCTCGCCCCTCCCCGGGCGGCGGCGCGTTGTGGCCCATCTAGCCACTCTCCGGGGTGGCCCAATTCTGGTTCATGACATCTCTCCACCGCTCGACGAGGCGACGCCCCACGTGCCGCCCAACCCACCACGTAGGGGGCGAAGGGCAGCCCGATCGGGAGGTGACCTCTCCAGCCCGGTAGAAGGCGAGGGACCGCACTTGTCGTAGTCGCCGTTGCAGATATCGGCGCCGCCGCCGGGCGGCGGCGAAGTCGAAGGGAGGTTGCCGGCAGATGCTCAACATGAAGCTCGGCGGGGCTGTGCGAAGGGGCGTGCCGTCCCATGCACGCCGCATGGCGTTGGCGCTGAAGGTCCCCGACAGCTCGATCATCCGCGGGTCGGTGGAGGAGACGGAAGGTGTAGGTTGTCGGTATCGTCACCTTAGCATGTAGTCGCCGGCGACGCGTGGACGGATCGATGTGGACGGGCGAGGAAGTGAAGTCGAGGAGGAAGCCGTAGAGGTGGTCACTGGGCGTGCTCACGGGCGGCCCCAGCTGTATTGCCTGTGTTCCACCCGCCGACCGATGGTGACGCTCCCCATGCGCGAAAGAAGATGTCGCTGTTGTTGTCGAAGAGGAGGACCGTGGCACCCTCGATCCGCTCGTCGGGGCGTGCTTGAAGGAGAAGGACGTATGCTGGGAACGCCTGATCCTCACGAGGGCGGTTGGGAAGGTGGAAGCCCACTGCTACGCCATGCAGCGGATTGTCCTCCCCATCATGAAGTCCCGAAGAAGCTCTCGTGCAGCGGGGATGTAATAGCGATGTAGGTACCTCACGATGCCATAGTGGAGGCTCCACTCGGGGCGCCGCCCCCAACTTCGATGGCGTTGGAGATGATCCCGAGCTTCCCATTGGCCGCCGTGGCCAAGTGCAGCTCCGTGATCATGTCGATTCGACGTCCGGCCGTCGATGTCATCCATAGCAACAACGAGACGCCGCTGGCCTGGTTTTGCGATCAACCGGGGCGGCCGTGATGTCGTTGTCGATGTTGCCGGTGTCACCGTGGTGGTGGCGGTGTTGCCAGCCGCCGGTGCCCTTCTTTGCCGGGCGCGTCCGGCTCGTCGTCGTTGTTATCTTGGCGGGCGAGGTCGATGGCCAAGTGGAGACTAGTTGGTCGAACAAAAGGTAATTGCATGTCTACAGCCCTACCTTGAAGCCTCCCCTTTCTCCTTGTATGGATCTTTCTTTCTGCATGGATCTGGTGACCTCCCCTTTGGCTGAATCAACATACATTTTAGTGATTAAACAAGAAGCCCGAAAAGAGAAGGCTGCTTATTTTCCACATGTAGGTAGTTATTTAGTGATGCTCTTGGGTTTATTTCTCCACATGTTTAGCTAGTTAATTAGTTAACGTTCATTTTAATCTAAAATGTTGCCTTTACAAGCAATAGATTAGTGGTTCTTCTAAAAGATAGCTGGCCTTTGATGCCTAAAATATGTTGCCATGACATGACTTTAATCTACACTTTAACTATTAGTTTGATCTCCAATGCAAAGAGTACTGCATGCAGATATAATACATGTGGTTGCTCAATATATACTTAATTTTTAGTTAGTTGATTCAGGCTTCTGGTTTACGACTGATCTCAGATTGGTATTGGTTAAATATGAAATCTAGTAACATTGTTTAGACATTTGTTTTACATATCTGATTATTTAATAGTAACATCTTTTGGTACAGAGTTTATGTATGCAAGCATGGCATGGAGTGAAGTTTCATTTCCAAATTGTTCATGGTATGTTTATCCAGCTGAAATCATCATTAAGCTATACTTGGTTGCCTGCCAATAATATTTGTTATATATTTTTAGATATAAGTTTCATACAGTTCTAATAAAGTCTGTAGAACCATGACTTATAGTATTTTGTTGAAACTTCTTTCATATTGCACATGTTTAGAACCAAGTATTTTGTATTGTGAACATTGTGAATTGTAAACAATCTGGATTTGTGAAATCATATGCACTTATGCTACTTCTCACACATGTCCTCTCTGTATGATTTGGTCAGCTATCGGCTATGTTGATGAAGGACCTGCTTGGGATACAAGTTTATGGATGATTTGCCACTTAAAGCTGATTTAGTTGTTAGTGTCTCTTTTGGATACATGTAGATGAACTAGACTTGTCATTAATGAAACATTACATGTTTGTAATAGCCGATCTTATATGCATGTCTCTATGAGTGTTTGGACTTATGAATGAATGTATTTGTATGAGAAATGTATAGAATGATGTTATTTTTGTGTTAAATTGCAATCAAATGGCCTTTTATTTTTTTTAAATGCATTGAAATGATCTCGTCGAACCATCCGTCGCTAAAAGCGTTTATAATGTCGAATGGTCTGACGCTATAGAGTACTCGCATGTTATCTGTCGCTATAGAGTAGTGTCATGCTATCTGACGCTGAAAATATTCTAAGTGGCTGACTGTCTGTCGCTGAAAGTGCTGTTTGTCGCTAAAGAGTTTTAGCGGCAGGACTTACACCGGCTGCAGAAGTCTATCGCTATAACTTTTTTTAGGGTCAGATTGTCTGTCAGCTGTAACCGCTTTTACCGTCGGATCATCCATCCCTAAAGTTGGTGTTGTGGTGTAGTGAAACTATGATCAACCAAATCAACCAATTTTACAATTACATAGAACAAACTTCACACATATCCATGGAGCACAAATTGGACCAATTTTATTCATAAAAAAATTCATTTAATAATTTACCCGAAATTGAATTTGAACTTGAATTCCAACACAACCATGATATGTGACATATATAATTTGAAACGTGAAATGCATTATTACCATGATACTTGATAATTACACATGATGATAATCATATTTAAAATTTTCATTACTTTTTAATATCTGGGATGTTACAGATGATTCAACAGATGATTTCAGAATGACATCATGTAGAGGATCGGAGTTTCCTGATACTTCTGGTCCTATCCCAAAACGAATTTGGTTGTACATGCTTGTTTTCCATTGCTCTGCATTTTTTCCATCTTGACCATAGTAGAGTGGAGCTGTTGATTTCTGCCACCACTATCGCCTTCTGCTAGACAAGCCAATATGGTGGCGGCTGCAACTAACCTTCAAGTGAATCCATTTCTCAGAAGTGCTTTTGTAGGTCTACTGCAGATATACATACAGACTTCCAACAGCTTGATTATTTTTCTACAGCTTAGCTCATCGTCGCATGTAGTGACATTGTTCCAGATGCCTCCTACAGTCCTACTCTTAAGTCTCAACCCACATGTCTGTTCTAGCTTGTCCCAAACTTACTCTCTCTCTCTCTCTCTCTCTCTCTCTCTTTGTGTGTGTGTGTTTGTGTTCTTTTTGGCTGGTTTGGAGCTATTCAGACGCAAGTAGAGGTACTGATGCGATATATATAAGAAGGGGTGACATAAAGCTCAGAGTACCTATAAACTCTTTTTTGTTCATGATTTGAGACATTAGGTGGTGCTCTTTTATGGACATTATTTGCTCCCCCATTAATGGATATCGATGCACGACACCTGCAGGATCCAGTACTACAAACAGTTTCAAAATTTAGGATACAATGGCCATGCCATACTCATGCCTTGAAATGATAGAGTTTTTGAGAGTGCATATGTATGATAGTACCGCAGGTCTGCAGTACGGCATGTTGAACCCACACACACAAATGATGGTGTCCATAAGTATTTTGATCAAGTATACTAGCAGGTTATATGTTATGTATAGTACCTAATTATGCGCACAAATCACAGGGATGAATTACAAATTTGAACTCTATATATTGCATTTTATTGCTTGTTTGAGCGAAACCATGGTGATTTGCAACAAGATAGATAAATTTGTCTACGCTGGCTTCTCTCTCAAACTCTTACATGTGGGACCCATGGTCCATGATCTCAGTCCAGCTAGTGTGTTATATTCACCACTGTGCTCATCCTCCCTAATATCCATTCTCTTGCGGCTGCTCTCTTGCTCTGTGGTGACCAAGCATGAATGCGATGTAACCGTGATGGAACATCGAGCACCATTATAAATTATCCCATTTTACTACTGCTTAGCTTGGCCTAGTGGTATTTGTTAAATTACACCAACAAGGAACCTTCGTCATCACAGCCAAAGGCACCGAGAGGCTGGTCCACGAACTAATCTGAAAAGAACATAGCGATGCACACATCCAAGCCAAAATTTGGGTCACGGGCGATCACTGGTAAGCCAAAATGTGACACACATATATCCCGTCGTAGGAGGGGTCCTATAAGTTTCTCGATCGCTGGCTCCGTCCCAGGACTTGACGCTACAAGGCAGAAGCACATCATCTAGATGCGTGGCCAAAGGATTGATCTGCATGCATGCAATGCATGCGAAGGCTGCAGGCCCTCACCACGACACCTCAGTGTTAAACGATGCAAGGCCAGGCTTCGTGTGTATGTTGACATATGGTATGTTTGTAACTTACGGTATAGATAGGAAGAGTATCTAGCTTGTAGTTTAAGTCATAGATTGATCTTGTAATCTTTGTTTTCTTTTACTTGTAAGACAAGATGATGTACATGCTATGCTAGGGGCGTTTCTAGCCTATATTAACACGGCCGTGAGCCCGAGAGGGCATCACGTTACCCTATTCTTCACATGGTATCGAGCAACCCGGTTCTGGTACCTCTTCCGTCACGATGGCCTCTTCCTCAGCGCCGCCTGCCATGCACTCCATCGGCTATCCGCCGACCGAGAAGCTAGGGCGGAGCAACCGATATGTGGAAGGCCCAGGTCATGTCGGCGATCAATCCGGTGCGTAGATGGCGACACCATCGATCCCACGCTTGCGATCCCACTGAAGGAGATCGCCAAGTCTGCCGAGAAGCCCGATGAGAAGATTCCCAATCCTGATTACAAGGATTGGTTTGCCAAGGATCAGCAGGTCCTAAACTTCATCCTCTCCTCCATCGGCAAGGCGATCATGTCCCAACTTCGGGAGCTTCACCAAGATGCAAGGGCCGGAGCATGGACGGTGATCGAGAGCTCTTTATTTGCTCAGTCACGTGTGCGGCGTGATCAATACGCGCATGGCGCTCGCGACCACCCAGAAGGGACCTCTACGGTCACCGAAGTACTTCACCAAGATGAAGAACCTTGCGGATGAGATGGCATCTGCAGGGAAAGAAGCTAGTTTACGCTATTGCGCCAGGGTGGAGCCCATCACGGTAACTGAACTCTTCTCCCGGATGACAAGCTTCGAGCAACGTATGGATTTGTTCCGGGGCTCCAACTCTTCGACCAACGCTGCCGCCTGGGGAAATCGTGGTGGTGGCAACAATGGTGGTCATGGTCGCGGCCATGGGGGCTTCAATGCTCACGGGAGGCCGTGGACGTGGTCGTGGCTCTAGCTTTGAGCCTGGACTCATATGTCAGATCTGTGGCAAGGAGGGCCACCCGGCACATCGCTGGTTCAAGCGGTTTGATGCCAATGTCAACCCCGGTCAAGACGTAAACAAGGGGGAACAAGTCCCCTCGTCGGCTACATCGTATGGTACACCAACCGGTATGTTGATACCGGTGCAACCGACCACATCACAAGCGAGCCGGAGAAGCTCTCCATAAGGGACAAGTACCATGGCAACGAGGTTCACACCGCGAAAGTGGATCGGTATGAAAAATTAGTCATGTTGGTCGCAGTTTGTTTCATACTCCCCGACGCAATCTTGTTCTTGATAAAATCCTTCATGTTCCTCAAGCAAACAAAAGTTTAGCTTCTGTCCATCGATTGACTGCCGACAATAATGTTTATATTGAGTTTTTCCCTGATCGTTTTCTTATTAAGGATCGGAACACGGAGATGGTTCTGCATGAAGGCCGATGTAGAGGCGGCCTTTACCCCTTGACGTCCACAGCCACACCACCAAATAAAGCCGTTCACAGCGTCAAGGTTTCAGAGTCTCGGTGGCATGCACGCCTAGGGCATCCAGCATCGGCGGTTGTTCACCAGATTCTCAATAAAAATCTTCTGTAGTTTTTCCCTAAGTCGAATAAAGGGAGGGTATGTGACGCTTGTCAGCAAGGCAAGAGTCATCAGCTGCCATACCCCAAATCGTCTAGTGTGTCATCGAGTCCCTTAGAGTTAATTTTCTTAGATGTCTGGGGGCCAGCACCCATGTCGGTTGGCAGAAACAATTTTTATGTCAGTTTTATTGATGATTTCAGCAAGTATACTTGGTTTTATTTGCTGAAACATAAATCTGAAGTGTTTAAGTGCTTTCATGATTTCCAGAATATGGTTGAACGATTGTTCAACAAAAAGATTGTTGCCGTTCAAACTGATTGGGGAGGAGAGTATCAAAAACTTAGTCCTTTCTTTCAGCGCATGGGTATTTCCCACCAAGTCTCTTGCCCATATGCACACCAGCAGAACGGTGCTGCAGAACGCAAACATCGACATATAGTCGAAACCGGCCTAACCTTGCTAGCAGAAGCATCAATGCCTCTAAAATTCTGGGACGAGGCTTTCATTACAGCTACCTATCTTATAAACCGCATGCCTAGCAAAGTCATTCATAATCAAACACCCCTTGAGCGCTTATTCCTTCAGCAACCAGACTATAAAATGCTTCGCACCTTTGGGTGTGCGTGTTGGCCAAATCTCCATCCCTATAATACCAAGAAACTTCAATACCGATCTAAGCAATGTGTCTTCCTAGGCTACAGTCCTATGCATAAAGGATTCAAGTGCCTAGATGTTAACACAAATCGTGTCTATGTTTCTCGGGACGTTATCTTTGATGAGAATGTTTTTCCATTCGCTAATTTACACTCTAATGCCGGTGCCAGATTATGATCTGAAATAGATCTCCTACCTGATCATCTCCTTCCTTCACGCGATCCTAGAGGTGACGCAAACTGTGACTCTTCATGTACTAATGCTACTGATGATTTTGTGGAAGACAATGTGATTTCAGGTACGTAACAACAGGAATAAAATCGGGCGTCAAACCGATGATCACATGCAATATCCGGACCATGTCTCTTCGGAAGAAGCAGGCACCGATCCTAGTGCGATTCACGCCGCAAATGCCGGGCAAATCTCCCTTGGATCGTGTGTCGGATCAGCCGCCGCTTTCATCGATCGACCGGCTGTCCTCCTTCCTCGCGTCCGCCAGGTGGCGCCGTCGCCACGGCGAGGGGACAAGTCGGCATCCGGCGGGCAGGGGGCACGGATCTTCTACGGCCCACTCTGCCGCTTCTACTTCGACGACGCGTGCCGCCGGATCCGTTACTCCAGCCATGTCGCCCCAGGCTGACAGGCCGGATCTTCTATGCCAAGTTCGCTCCTCGTGCCGATTGCCACACTTCCAGCTCTCCACCGCCTCCTTCACGACCTGTGACTAGACTACAAAGATGGCATTCGCAAAACCTAAGGTTTATACCGATGGTACTATCGTATGGAAACATTGCTACCGTATCAAGAGCCTACAAATTTGCATGATGCTTTGTCTAATCCACATTGGAAACAAGCCATGGATGAGGAATTTTCTCGCCTTGATCAAGAATAAAACTTGCACCGCTACGTAAATGATTTTCCGTGGCGGGCATTTTTTGATTTTCCGTGGCGGGCATTAGGTCCGCCACGGATCTAGGGTCACGGTTAATCGACCTATTTTCCGTGGCGGGCAAATGTCCGCCATTAAAATCGATTAACCATGGCGGACTTCTTACAATGCCCGCCACGGTTAATAAATAAAAAAAAAAAAAAACCCGACCGAAACCCTAACGGGCCCCCGACCGGGCCGCCGGGCCCGCTAGGGTTTCGTGATCCGCCGCCGCTAGGGTTTGGGGGCGCCTCGGCGCCGCCGCCGTGGCCGGAACTCAAAAGCCGGAGGCCGCCACCGCGCCGGATCTCGCTGCCCTCGGATCTCGACGCCGCGATCTCGCCACGGAAGTCGAGCCGGAGGGAAGGAGGGCCGCCGCAGGTCCCGCGGCACCCGCGCCGCCTCGATCGAAAGCGCCGCCGGGGACGAGCCGGATCCCGCGCGCCGAGAGGGAGGCCGCCGGATCCCGCTACGCGCCGCCCGCCGCGGAACCGGCGTCCCATGCCCACGCCGCGCCGAAGGAGCGCGCCGCCCGGTCCCGTCTGCGGCCAGCGCCGCCCAAAGTGAAGGAGGGGTCGGCTCCTGCGCCACGCACGCCGCCAGAGGGAAGCGGATGGTGCCGCCCCGCGTGCTCAGCGCCGCGTGCCGCCCGAGCTCGGCCGGGCCGCGGGTTCGGCCGCCGCAGGGTTCGTGCGCCGCCAGCCCGTGGTCGATGAGTGAGGGAACCGGGTGGAGAGAGAGAGAGTGAGGGATGGGGGCGCCGTGTGCCGAGGATGGAGTGAGGAAAAACCCTAAGTGTAGTATATATACTCGAGAGTTATATCGGCCCCGAATGGACCTAGATGCGCGCGCGATTTGGTCCATTTGGACTCGATTTGGGCCACGATTAACCGTGGCGGGCTTTTTATAAAAACCGCCACGGTTAATCTATTAATCCTATTAACCGCGGGCGATTTTTACAATGCCCGCCACGGTTAATCGATAAACCGCGGCGGGCATTGCATCGCCGGGCTGCCACGCCAGGCTATTTTTTGCGTGGCGGTTTTTATATTTGCCCGCCACGGAAAATAAAAACTAAACGCCGCGCAAAGTTCAATTCTGTAGTAGTGTTCGCGATCTCGCTCCACCTCGACAAGGACAGAATGTCATCGATCGTAAGTGGGTCTACAAGATTAAAAGGAGAGCTGATGGTAAGATAGACAGGTACAAGGCACGATTGGTTGCAAAAGGGTTCAAACAAAGGTATGGCATTGATTATGAAGATACCTTTAGTCCTATTGTTAAAGCAGCTACAATTCACCTAGTTCTGTCATTAGCAGTTTCACGAGGTTGGTATATGCATCAGTTAGATGTTCGAATGCTTTCCTCCATGGTATACTTGAAGAAGATGTTTTCATGCGTCAACCACCGTGATATGCGGATAAGAGAAATCCTGGATATCTATGCAAGCTTGATAAAGCCCTATATGGACTTAAACAAGCTCCTCGCATGGGCATGCTCGGCTAAGTGAAAAGCTGCGAAGCTCGGTTTTGTTCCATCAAAGGCTGACACATCTTTGTTCTTTTATAGAACTGGGAAATACATCATTTATATGTTGGTATATGTTGATGATATAATTGTTGTCGGGTTCTTCACAAGAAGCTGTGGTTCTGCTTTGCTTCGTGATCTAGAAAGAGATTTTGCTATTAAAGATCTTGGAGAGTTGCATTATTTCCTAGGTATTGAAGTAAAGAAGGGACATGGTGAACTTCTTCTTACTCGTGAATGGTATGCAACTGATCTTCTTAAAAGGGTAAACATGAGTAAGTGCAATTCGGTTACCACACCTATGGTTGTGACAGAGAAATTGTCCATCACTAGTGGTCATCCACTTGGATCAAAGACTCCACAAGGTACGTATATAGTTGAGTCTTACAAGATTTGACATTAACTAGACCGATCTCTCATTCTCTCAAGTTAATAAGGTATGCCGCTTTTGCACTCTCCAACCACAGTTCATTGGGAAGGTGTTAAAAGAATTTTTAAGATATGTAAGGGGAACATTGAATATAGGCTTGCGCATTGGGAAATCTAAAACAGCTCTTGTAAGTGCATTTTCAGATGCAGATTGGGCAGGTTGTCCGCATGACGCATTTATCAACCGAGGCTTTGCAAGATATCTTGGTGTGCAAGAAAACAAAGCTCGCGTGTCAAGATCTAGCACGTAAGCTGAATACAAGTCTATGGCAAACGCTACTGCAGAAGTTATGTGGGTAAGAAAATTGCTTGATGAGCTTGGAGTTTCTCATTCGATGCCATCACAATTGTGGTGTGATAATCTAGGTGCTACTTACTTATCTGCAAATCCAGTGTTTCATGCCAGGACTAAACATATTGAGATAGATTATCATTTTGTAAGAGAACAGGTGGCAGCCAAGCAACTCAGTATTCGGTTTATTAGCACCAATGATCAAATAGCAGATGGCTTCACCAAGGCATTGCCGGTTCATAAATTGAAGGTATTCAGGACCAATCTCAACCTCATAGATGAGTTGTGATTGAGGGAGGGTGTTAAACGATGCAAGGCCAGGCTTCGTGTGTATGTTGACATATGGTATGTTTGTAACTTACGGTATAGATAGGAAGAGTATCTAGCTTGTAGTTTAAGTCATAGATTGATCTTGTAATCTTTGTTTTCTTTACTTGTAAGACAAGATGATGTACATGCCATGCTAGGGGCGTTTCCTAGCCTATATTAACACGAAGCCGTGAGCCTGAGAGGGCATCACGTTACCCTATTCTTCACACTCAGACCTGATAAGCTTTTCAGGAGAACGAGCAATACAAGGGGCCGCTTCTTGATCCGTTTCACGCCCAGGTAGTACAGCGTCCTTCTGTGGATTTGCTGTATGCACAAAAAGCCTAGCTCTACAGTCCAGATTTTCTTTAAACAACTTCAAACCCTTGTGATCTTGGTCCAGATACCTCCTAATCCTAAAACGCTGTGCACCTGTGAGTCTTCAAAAGGTCAAGTTGTTGCAGGGTGATTTGTGTATCAGCATATCTGTGCATCGCAGCGGAATGACTACATATGAGTTTCCGGATACTTCCTATCCCCAACGTTTGTAGTTGTGCATATGCTTTTGGTGGAGTCCAGAGCTACTAGCTAGTAGTAGTTCCTCATTGCTGTTGCTGTGCCTTTTCCGGACCTATGTGTGTAGTACGTAGTTCCTCATTGCTGGTGCTGTGCTTGTGTACTAACCTACGCATGGATCAGTTTGGGTTTATATATTGCTAGTGCTAGCCAGGCTGCGGATATGGTGTTACCCAACATTGTAATTTGGACCATGTATTGCAGATATATACTCATTGAAGTAGAAGAGATAATAGGACACTATACTCACCATGTTCTCTGCATTGCATTGTCCTTACACATGATCGGTCCTATCTTATAGTACAAATGGTATGATTATGTGAGCATCCATGTTACTTAATTGTACCATACAAACATACATATATCTTTTCGTCGTCCCTGCTGCCCAAATGATGTTGGATTTGATCTGGCAAAAAGACAATTTTAGTAACCAATGGTGGCTTGTTTGTCTGATTATAAGCAGTAATCTTGTCAAATCACTTGAAGCATCTTACTATATAAATTAGAGACTCCAAAATTATTAGTGCCATGACAGTGTGACTTCACCAACGCTAGACACCAGTAGTGGTGGCACGCAAAATTTCCAGATTGGTTGTACTTAGGGAAACAAATGTCGCAGTTTTACCAAGTTTAGAAGGATTTCAAGGTTAGGTGTACATAGTGAACGAAAACATTGAGATGTCTTTGGGATAAATTTCAAGAAGTTTTATCAAGCTCTCCTTATCCAATAAATAATCAAAATGATTCCTCAATGTCAGCTTCAATTGTTTCCAAACGACTGTGACAGCTAGCTCTGCTAGCCATCCGACCGCAAGGCGTTTATATATCCTTGTTCGCCACAGCTGAAGTCTATGTGACCTCCACAGCCTCTGGCCTGTTATTTTGCTTGCTCAGTATGTGAGCCAGCATCCATCTAGATGCTCATATGCTCAGTATATAGACAGGTTCAGCTTTTGGATTGGAACGAATGCCAGACCGATCAGCCGTAACCTCAATCTCCGAATGCTTGATTGGAATGAGGAAGAGAAAAAAGGATGTGGATTTTCTCTGTGCATGTGCAGACGCCAACGGGGCATCGGGTGAATCATGACAGGTAGATGGGACCGTGTGGGGGTGCATTCACTTGTTGGCCAGGTAGATTGTAGCTCAACAACATAATAATCATCTACTACCTCAAAAGGAAATAATATATTTCTCTTGTTTATGCCGCTATATATGCACAACACAGATAGCTCAAACATTAGTGTACAAATCTATAAGTATACTAGTTGATAGTTTTTTTATCAAAGTTATTTGGTGTACATGTCTCTTTGTTGTGTCTGCCAAAGGCTCAGAGACCCAAAGGCTCTGCTCGTAGTGCCATCTTCCAAATTTTCATCAATCTGAAACAAGTGCAATGGACTGAGACCTTGCCTGCCCATTCCATCTGGCCATTGCGAAATCCACGATTAGTTTTATGGGCATACATTGGTAGATACCATAAGTACCCTTTAGGAAATACATGCATATACATTCAGTATATCAATTCTGTATTAGTGCCAACGTACAACTGAAGAGATAGATGTGATAAGTACTATTATTAATTAAGAAGTACGTAAGTTCTTTTCAGACCTCAAAACAGACACGTGACCAAGACCTACCAAAACCATCGACATCGACCACACCATCTTGCAACTTAATCTGTTGACACACCCTGTCAGAATGACATGTTATCAGTAAGGAAAAATAAATAATACGCCAGTAATTGGATGCAAATTAAAGGCAAAAGCTATATTGATGAAAAAAAAAAGAACATGATCAGGAGCTGCTGGGCTGCTTCTGCATGAACGACCAAGAGAATAACAGGTACATGCTAGATAACATAGCTGACATCTGGTGACTGGTATAACAGGTACATGAACAAATACATGATTCGTTTTAGAAAATTTGCAACTGGGAACAAAAGATAGGAAATGAAACATGCCCTATCATTCCAAATCAGTTTTCCAGGTTGGCCCATCTAAATCCATGAATCCCAAATCCCTCGGTCCCTCAGCTCACACCGATTCATGTCAAAATTAAATCAAGTCACAAAGATCTGAGCATTCAACATCTTGCTTCAATTGTATATGGTTACTGGTGTATGATATCTCACACCACTGGCTAGATCAAGCTTGCTCGCACTAGAACATGAGGCATCGTTGCTCGAATGAAGACAACCTTGTGAGGAGTGTGTGGAACAGAAAGGTATCCCTGAGTATTTTGGTCGGTGGGGATAATGCCGCATATTGATGTGCTGCCGGTATAATATTCATCTCCTTGAGGGTCCTTCTGCCGAGCTGCTCTATGGAATTGACTCCAGCTTGTGATTGTGCTCCAGATGCCTCCTAATCATAAATCATAGTCTGTCTTTTGCCTCATCTCTATCTCTTAGATGTTAGGATTCCCAACCATTGTCCCTCTCTTCCTTCCTCTCTCCACAAATGACTTACTGAGTTTTCAGTGGTTTCCCAACTATTTTCAAGCCCTAAACAATGGGATGACTACCTGTGACCTTATATATATTTACGATACATTCACCCATATGCATGCATTAATGTAGGTACATGTACAACAAAAAGTAAATAATGGAAGGAAAGTTGGCATGGGAATTGGATGCGAATAACCTCGGTCGTGCCAATCACTACGTTATTTGTACATCACTAGTACAAAATGAATTTAAGGACATCTACCATATCTTGAAATAACCAAGGGGCTTAACGGCCGCCCCCACCTTATTTACAAATGAGTTTTAAATCTGGACCTTCTAAGAAACCTCCTTCCGATATTGATTTTTGACATGAGTACAGGACATTCATTACAAATGGTTGTCATAAAGAAAACAATATTGCATATTTATTCAGAAGAAAGCAAAATTTATATTAAAATTGTAGTCCTCGATGTGATCTACAAGTTTGTAGTTCCCAATATTTTTATTTGGAGTTGTTAAGAGAGCCAATTAATCATTTAAAATTATTATATTTTAGAATTCAGCCTTTTCAATTTTTCTAACTATGCACCTTTGACTTTGACATGTTTTGTGTCAAAGTTGTAGATCCTGATGCGATATATAACTTCTATAGATAACAATTTTTTGTTTAAAATAACTTTTAGGGGCCCAAACATGTACTTTAATTAAGTTCACAGATATTTGAATTCCAATTTAAATTATTGAAATGTCAGTGTTGGCTGCCAAATATGGCTTACGAACTTCCATATTCATTTATATATAGTTGACATGTTTTAATAAAATAGTTTGAGGGCAAAATATGATTGATGAACTTTCATATTTATTCTTAAAAATATTTACTGTTTATTTCTAGAGGCAGGAACTCTAGAAGTCGTTCCCACTCATGGTTGTATTGAAAATAATGTCCCAGCACTAAGTAAAGAAAGATCTATGTCCCAGCACTAAGACTTGTATTTATATGAGCATATTAGATGTGTATTATTTGTTTTTCTATGTGTTTTCCCAGGCTCAAAAGTGTTTCTAGCCCCACAATTGTTTTGTCTATATATGGTGAACAGGCACAGCAGAAAAAATTCTTTTGCACTATGTGTAGTGGAGTAAGCAGATGATATCAATAAGAAAACATAATTTACACGGTCATTTTTATGCTAAGAATCAATTCGCACTATGCTACCAACGCCTTGCCTTCACAGTCCTCTTCTCCACTGACGTCCAAAGCACCAAAATCTGCATTCCTTGAATGAGCACTGTTAAGCATCAGTATTAGACTATTAGTACAATGTGATTGAAGGCTACTAATTTAATTATAACATGATCAAAATAAAGGAACCTAGCAATTATGGGACTATGGTAAAGCTAGCAAAAACCTCTTTTTTTTTCAAATGTTGACTGATGTCTGGTCCCATGTGTGGCTATGCGGGCTTGTATATATGTGGCCCATCCCCATCCCCTGGTGGGCTAAATTAGCCATCACACTCGTTAGAAAAGCAGCTAATCAGCGTATATATTCCCCTAAAATAGGCTAATCGACATATATCCTTTTTTCTGTGGGGAATGCAGGTGCCAGAGCCCTCTATGGCCAATATGGTGTGGCTCCAGCAGGGTCTGCTTCCATGCTGGCAGTCTCACTCCCTCGACCCAAAATGTTGTGCCTTGCATTTCTCTTGCATCTTTGCCGTGGGGCTCACAACCTTTTATCCATCTATCCGTATGCACTTGGTGCTTTTGATGGTGTGGCGGTCTCAAGCTTGTCGCGCGGTAGGCAAGGTCGATGGTAACGCCAGTTGGGTCGCGTGGAGGCACATGAACACAAAAGGCATCGACAAGCAAAACTGGAAATTATTGTACCTTGTGAGGCACCTTCATAGCTGTCCTAGTTCATGGTGCCTCCTAATCCTAATGAATATGCCTAATCATGCTCTGTCTGTTCTTGACACGTCCAGTTGCTACATGCAATGCTCTCTCTCTCTCTTTTCTCAGCTTGCGACACATTTTGGCATGTGTTCATTTGATACATAATCAGAGCAAGCTACAGGATTTTCCACTCTTATTTTTACATATATAGTGTGTCACCAACTGACTGAATCAAGGCCACGTGACAATGTGCAGGTAGCCACCTTATGTCCCATGACTAAGACCATGTCTGTATTTATATGAGCATAGTAGATGTGTATTATTTGTTTTTCTATGTGTTTTCCCTGGCTCAAAAGTGTTTCTAGCTCCACCATTGTTTATCTATATATTGGGAACAGGCACAGCAGAAAAAAATTCTTTTTCACTATGAGTAGAGGAGTTAAGCAGAAGATATCAATAAGGAAACATAATTTACACGGTCATTTTACGCTAAGAATCAATTCGCATTATATTAGCAACGCCTTGCCTTCACAGTCCTCTTCTACACTGGTGTACGTCCAAATCACCAAAATCTACATTATTCCTTGAATGACAAGTTACGGGTGCGGCTTAGCTGACACAAGCTAGACTCAAACTTGTTCAATATAGCAAAAGCAGAGCAGAGGACCAGTTTTATTAGGAGGCATCTGGATCTAGAAAATCAAATATTATGATTGCAGGTGAAAACATTTAAGTGAACAACATAGATGACTATTACAATTTTCGGAAAATTAAATATTATGAGTGCATTCAAAAAACTTGGCAATCCTCAATTATTAACACAAAATGATATCATAATTTCGTTGTTGATCCATAAAAACACAACAGTAAAACACCTGAGCAATCAAGGCATAAAACTATCCCATTGGAACCTAAAGTCTTGCAGCAAAAATACATCAAGTTTTCTACCTCTCTCTGCACTAAGGCGGATTTATTGTTTTTCAGTGGGTTTGAACTGCTAGATGTTGACACACATGCATAAACAATAAGATATGGTAAACTTCTAAGGTTACAAGATTAGAGGAGATCAATTAAGAATACTCCTAATAAGAGAGACGAGTTGTGCCTCAAGCCTTCAACAATGGGATGCTGGGGTACAATTTAGAAGTTTGGTGTTATGTACTGATTGTAGAAATGGGGGAGGAAGGGAGGAGGGGGTGGGAGTGGGGTTTGGTTTAGCCAACAAAACAGCAGATTACATCGCGCCACACCCACTCAAGAAGAAATAAGAACAATTACAGGGCATCAATCCAGAGATAAACTGCTCTTCTATCATCAAAACCTAAACGATAAGCTTGGAGAGCCGCTTCATCCATGAAATTCCTCAACTATCTACTGAAGGTAGCTTGAATACCATGGAACACCATCCTGTCCCTGATCTTCTAGAGTTCCCAAGCAGCAATCAGAAAGAGTTCCATGAAGAGCAGAAGACCAGACAACTGTCTGCTACGTACCATTTTAGGCCGCACCATAGCTGTCCTAGTTCCTGATCGCTCCTAATCCTAATGAATAGTCACACCTAATTGTGATCTGTTTATTCTTGGACACGTACAGTTGCTACCTGCAATGCTCTCTCTCTCTCTCTCTCTCAGCTTGCGACATGAATAACATTTTTGCCTGGTGTTTTCATATGATACATAATCAAAGCAAGCTACGGGATTTTCCTCTTTTTTGGTCACACATATAGTGTGTGCCATCAACTGGCTGAATCAAGGCCAGTGACCACGTACAGCTAGCCACCTTATGTCCCATCACTAAGACCGTGTCTGTATTTATATGAGCTAGTTAAGTGATATACAACAGTTAAGAGATGATGGATGTGGAGGTGTTTATATAAGGTGAACACGGGCAGCATGAGTAGTTGAGCTATGCACAAAGATGTCAATAACTAAAAATTAATTTACGGGACCATTCTTACACTCATAGTTCTCGTGTCCTCTGGCGTCCAAGGCCGGACATGTTACTAGGTGCTGCTCCAAACTGAAAGTTGCTCAACGTAGCCAAGCACTGCTTTGACCGGATCGGATGGTTTGCAGCAGAACTCCGCCACTAGCGTGATATATTGGATCTCATAGTTCTCTTTTTGTGACACGAGAGGGGGGCGATGATATATGTCACAATACATCCAGATCCATAGCAAATGCACACAATGCATTATATAAATACACATTCAGTCCAAAATGGTACGTAGCTTTGCATATCACATTTTCATTGCAGGATGACTTATGTACGTTCAAGAACCAGTTAGAGGCTCAATGGGTAGCCGAACTAAGTCTACATAACCGCATCTATTTTTGCCTAGTGGCCGCATCATCTGTCGATTCCGCCAATAGTGATAGTAACTTTGCGCTAAGATATAGAAACTGTGTTCACCGCCCCGTCCGCCCAGATAACACTGCACACACCATACCGTCGGTGCATGCGGTGCAACACAATAAATAGAGGTAGAGAGCTACACTGGACATCATCAGGCTACACACCACACTAGGAATCTGGGACAGCTCCGCTCAATTCTGCATCTAAAGGGGTTGTGACTCCTCATTTCATTTGTAGTACTCCAGTTCCTACTGAAAATTCTGCATTATCTATAAAGGACATTGCTGATACCTCATATTCCCACATCACACTACTGGTTTCATACTTGCGAGAAACTTATTTTGTACTATTATGCATCTTTTTTCTCCATTTGGAAGCTATATATTATGCATGCTACATAGCTGGAGGATATCGAACGGATGACTATAGTAGTCATGGAAGAAACTTGGTACATGTATAGGTGATGATCTGGTCCTTTTATAGATTGAGTGAGACGTCCAGAGAAAATGCTAGAAAGCGGTCCAGTTGGATGCTGCTTCAAGACTTCTACTATACATAGGACACATTGATGTGTTGTAAATGGTGACCAGAAATGGTATAGAAATTAGAAACACACTGCAGCAATGTTTGCCCATGTGTAACTGTGCAATGAGAGTTATGACTCGAGAAGCTAGCTATCCACCAAATTTGAGCTGCATGATCATTTTTCACTGACATTATTTAGGATATAAGAGTAACTACAAGCCAACTGCATGCACATATGTCAAGTTCAAGAAGCTCGTCCTCGACTCCATACATTATTTCAAAATGACACCGTGTTTTTTATATATTAATTATATTAGTATAAAATATTTATTTCTTGCTGTAAGGAATCTAGGTGTGATGAGGATTTCTTACAAAAAATCGAGATGTTGCAACACACATGCCAAGTTTGAAAGGCTTAGAAGGGAAATAATGAAATAACCACACACTGGCACGCATAAATCTGTTAAAGGGCCCATATACAAATTACAGTAAGGTTGTTGTACAAATTGCAAATTCATAATACCTTGAAAACACATTATAATAAAATAACAAATAGGCATACTCCACACATCCATGCATATTAAGATGCTATTTTTTTTCTTGCAGAAAAAAAATGAGAACATGGAAAACCTGAACATTTGTACTACCATTGAGACATGCATGGACTGCATGAAAATTCAGTTGTTATAATTAATTCATTATTCCCATTGCCATTGTTAAATTCTAGTGTTAGACGACTATTATCAGTACAATATGCTTGAAGGTGGCTAATACATGATTAAACTCTCCAAGAGAGTCGAGCCAGTGAAGTGGCGCCGTGGGATTGGACCTCCCTGCAAGGGCACTGTGGCACCGCGGCAACCTTGGCCTGTGCAATGGGGATCAGATCACCACCTTTCATCCATCTCACCCACTGCACTTGGTGCTTGTTGTGTTGTGGTAGCCTCGAGGTTGTTGCGCGGTAGGCATGGACAATGGTAATGCCAGTTGCCTCGGATGGAGGCACATGAACACTAAAGGCATCGACGAGCAAAAGTGGAAATCCTCGTACCATTTTGGGCACCTCCATAGCTGACCTAGCTCCACCATTGTTTGTCTATATATGGTGAACATGTACAACAAAAAAAAAAAAAATCTTCTGGACTATGCGTAGTGGAGTTAAGCAGATTTTTTTAAGATAATGGATAGTATTTCATACCTGACTTCATCTAGTAATAGATAGAATCAGGCCAATTATTTCAAAGTTGTGGCCACAGGCGAAAAAAAAAAGAAGGAAATAAAATGATAAAAGCTCGAAAAGTCATCCGCAGTCAATTAGAAACCAAAATTTACACGGTCATTTTTATGCTAAGAATAAATTCGCATTATGCTACCAACATCTGCATACCTTGAATGACCAGTTACTGGTGCGGCTGAGCTTTTCTGGACACAAGCTACATATTCAAACTTGTTCAACGTATTGACCACAGGACCAGATCCGAGCACAGCAGAGGTGAGGATCGGATCACTTGAATTGCCTTTTCGATCTGGATTGCTACGAGTTGGTAGTACGTATATACAGACTGCAGGAGATGTTTTCCAAGATGCCTCATATTCCTGTCATCATGCACTGTGCTCCAGCTCCGCTATCTTCTAGTTTTCCAAGATGCCTTATATATCTTGTTGGGCCAGTTAGCTAGCTAGGCATGCCTAATGGATCAGTATAGCTACTATTGAAGGAGTATTTATAGGATAAAACTGTAGGCAGAAACCTAGTACAAACATCAAGAGATATGCACGCAAAATTCGTGGCAGTGGTCAGACCTAGCTGGTAGTAGGGCTCACACACACATTCTTTAATTTGTGGCAAAAAAAAAAAAGGATACTGGTCAGAGTTAATATAGTAATGCAGCCTCTATTGACACAATCGGGATTGTACGTATCGAACAACTTTCCTACGGATGTGATTACTGACAAGATATGAGTGTGATTACCAACAAGATAGTCATGCAAAATTTTCCTATTGACACAATCAGGATTGTACATTACAATAAAAATAATTTATGCAAAATTTTGGAAGCAACCAAGTTATTTTATCGTCAAGAGAAATTTGATTTCCTAAACAACACCATACAAGATATGAGTGTGATTACCAACAACATAGTTATCTTGCCGGTTGTACTCACCAAAAAGTTAATGCAGAATTTTTCCTGTGTGTTTTTCGGAAGACAGTTATTTAATTTTCCTCTGTGTTTTTTGAAGACTATCAAGATACATGTCGATATAAGCAAACCATCAAAAAATTTGAAGCCTTCAGTGAAATTCTGGTTTCCAGTAGTGTGACGTTTGATCGATATTTAAGCAAGAATAATACATTGATTCTTATCATGACTTGCCACTTGTCGAACACTACTATCTTCACATTAACCACAATTGTTGTTAACAAATCATTTTTCCAAATCTCGAAGAATAAATAATCTTCGAGCATAATATGTGGGTGGAACATACACAGCAACATGGCCTTTCAGTTGACATGTTGTACTGGGGCCTAACTTGGGGTTCATTCGAGACTATATCCAATCCTTCTGGCATTTTCATCCAAATAGGAGCTACTTTTTAACACTGTCAGCTAGATGAGCCGAGTTCATGCAGCTTGACAGTACAAGATACAAGTTCATGTAAATGGAGAAGGATGATTCAACAAGCGATTTTTGCAAGATGAATCAAAAAGTGATACTTCCTATCCCCTACTATATATTCTGAATCTGCATGCTTCATCGACTCCAAGCTACCTTAGCAGCTCCTCATTGTTATTGCTCCACCTTTTCTTTTGTGACTTACACACTGGTCAGTTTTGGGGTTGTATCACTACCGGAATCCGAGGCTTTGCCTAGTGCCTAATACACTCGGCAAACGCCGAATACACTCTACAAAGAGGCAAAGAGGCTCTTTGCCGAGCGCCCAAAAAAAAACACTTGGCAAAGAGGTGGGCACTCGGCAAAGCCTCGGATTCCGGTAGTGTACGTGTGCTTGTAACATCATGGCTTTTGATTCTGAGCATTACACTTGTGCAAGCACATGCATCGATATATATCCAATAACAAAGCAAAAGTGGAGAGAAGATTAATTCTGGAAACTTCCTATCCCTAAAAATTCTTCTTTAGAATGCTTCAGATCGACACCATGCTACTACAAGCAGTTATTGGAAGTTACTAGTACCCTCTGGTTTATGTGCATTGTAGTTAGTTTATGGCTACTCCTCTATAGTAACACCTATGATCAGAGTAGCTAAGACATATATGGGATATTATGGGAAGGAGGCTACGAAATTGTAGGTCTCTGTTAACCATCCATTTCTAGAGCTGTAACAAGTGACACTCTGTGAGACTAGATTGCCAGAGATCGGCATACGACTCCGCCTCTTGAAATGGACAAAAAGTTTTTAAAAAAATACCAGTAGCATGCATACCATTACTGACACCAGCGAGGGGATCGCTCGATGTGGATCTAGCCTAGCCGCCGCCCGGCCTGGATCGAACTCCTTAGTTTGCTTAGTCTTTCCCCATTGTTTGCAAAGACATTACATCAAGTCCTGTCTACTTAAGATATAAGCAAAAGTTGTTTATACTAGTTTTTTCTTGCTATACGTAGCTACCAGCGGCTTGCGAGGGTTCTCATCCATGCGGCAGGAGAGAATGAAAAGTACATGCTTAATTTTTCCCACATCATCCCTTATTTGAAACGATGGACCCTCATCTTTGTTGAATGCCTTGACACCCAATTCTCCTGAGCATCAGCTAGCTCAAGATTAAATTCAACAATAGCTTTGATAAAAATTGATAGAAATTAGCCCCTCACAATGACGAGCTGTCTATTAATCTCCAAGTATGGAAGTTTATATGGCAGAGTTGGAGTAGGACTTCGTAACCCGGTCTCCTCATAAATATGAGAGGAGGGCTGCTTTTGTAACCATGATGACACATTGACAAGTTTGCGGGAGGGAAACAGCATGTTGCCAGGACCCTAGAGCGGCCGGTATTGCTGGTATAGGCTTGGGACTAGGCTTGGGCTGAACCTCATTAACAAATATTGTGCCTCTAGTGTAGTTTGTGATCTTGCATGTTCATCTTGGTTGATTCCATGGACGCTTCCATGTGTGTAGCTATATTAGTAGACAGCTCGTCACTATGAGGGGCTAATTTCTAACATGGTTGAGACTTTAGACTCAGGAACAAGAGCATCCTTAGCCACACCAAGGCCATGTTCGTTCTTGTTAAGTGTGGCGATGTGACAGGTTGTGCATGTGAGAGCTCTTGGTGGTGTGTTTCCCTTGTTAAGAGTTCTTGTGCACGCATGTGTAGCATACATGGCATTATATATTTAAGGGATAAATCATAACCACAATAAAATATGCCTTACACACTTTTAGATTTATTTTCAAAAGAAAATGCTTTACCTGCTTTTATTTTCTAGATGTCACCCCTCTAGATATTTCTCCCGGGTGAGGCTACTGAAGAAAATTTTCTCCTAATGGGACCAGTAAAATGCTCGTATTGGTATTTTAAGGAGGACAGTCTTAGCTATGCTATTGTCTCTGTTATTAATGCTCATATGTGCATCCAGTACATAAATCTTGTTTTAGCGCCAAACAAACACATGAGACAGGAGTAGCAGTAGTGTTAATAACGAAATAAAATTTTAATTCATTCCAAGATCTGCAAATCGAGTTAATACACAGTCAATAAGAACAGGAATTGGATGCAAAAGAAATCATATGCTGCTCCCACATCAAGGAGAGAGAACGATATGGAAGATAGGAAAATGATGAGAAACACCATGCAAAAGGAACAAGTGTTAAATATTCTTTTTCTAGGATGCGCTAAAATATGATGGATGGAATGGTTTCATCCTACTTCATCCCACATGAGCCAAACACATCCTAGATACACAAGAGACCGTCGTGCTCGGTTTTGTTAGACCAAAAGATCGAGAGAACTGCATCGCAGCGCTAAAATATTATAATAGAAAAAGGTAGAGCTTATAACACGAGTGCAGGACAGTGAATAAATCTCAGCATGCACTAGAATATTGGTTCAATTATATGCATCTCGGTCGATCGAAGTCCACGGGATGATGTGCTTGTGCAAACCAGTCATCGATTGAAGTCTTTACAAAAAATGTGATTAGTTCAGTTTACTCTCATTAATAGTGCATCAGTGATGACACTAACAACGTTAGTGCCAGCAGCATCTCTAGTAGGCTCAAGCTTTCCAAGTTGGTCACGGACTAATCTATAGAGAACACCCGAGATCAAGTCACGAACACCTGAGATCTAACTGGTTTGACATCAGGTGGCTGGAGAGAGTCCAGGTTCTCTGTCAGAAGCATGCACTAGAATATTGGTTTAATGATATCGACGGCTGGTGATTATATTCGGCGTGACACTCATGTTCCTCAGATCATATTATCCCCAAGGCCCTACAGTATATGCTTGTGCCAATGCGCGCTCCAGACATGTATGAACAGACTTATACACTCCAGATGCCTCCTAATCCTGGCCACAGATGAAGCAAATGCAGGGCACACCACTGGTAGGGATGCGGCAGCTTTCCACGTTCTGGGTGTCGAGGCAGGACGAGCCTGAGCAGGACGGTGGTAATTGGCGGTGTAAGGTACCAACATCACGGCTTGAACCCTTAGAAGTCTTCTGCGCAAAGCAGGGACGGGCCTGCGGAGGTGCTCCCGTGCGCAGCCTGTGAGCAGGAGGGGCACGAGAGGTATCCTCTGAGTGGCATTTCTTTGTGCTGGCACAGTCCCATGCAGCAGATTTTCCAACAGTAACTTATACACTACTTTTGATGTTGTTCCAGATGCCTCCTAATCCTAGGTACACTCCATGTCTATGTCTTGTCTCCGTCTCTCCAGATGCTAGTTTCCCCAACACACTCTATGTATGCTGTCTCTCCAAATGCTAGTTTTGCCAACAATTTTGACTAGAGACATGCTTGTCAAAGTACAAAATGTTTGAGAAAGACGGCTACCAATAAGAGATGTGTCATTTCCAAGCACCTTAAATAATGGGAGGTTGGTTGTACATTTTAGATAATGGAAACGAATCCGGCTTCATCTATCAAAAGATAGAATCAGACCAATTATTACAACCTTGTTTTGGACACCAACTGCTGAAACCGAACAACCAGCCAGCCACAATTTGAAAGACACTAGGAACATAGACGGGTTTAATCTAAACATGACCAATAAATCTTGAGGAAAGCCATCCCCTGGAACCAAAAAAGTGCAACGCCGACCTTTCAACGTACTTTGTGCAGCCTTGTATAAGCTGGTTACGCCGATCCTCGCCTCTTTGGGAGACTTGCCCACAGCGAAGCCGTCGTTCCCCGAATATCACCCCTGCAAGAAAGATTTTGGTCTACATTTATCAAAAACCACTTCATTCCTTGTTATCCAAATTGCCCAGAGTAAAGCTGAAGCTGCAGTTAATAACAATGAATTTACTTTTCTGTTTGCAATCTTAGTCCATCGCACAAATAAGTCTTTCACGTTTGTCGGTGGTGATAGACCAAACAGTAAATGTACCGCCACGTAAATTTTGCATAACCACAGTCAAAAAATAGGTGTTGAATAGATTCGGAATATGGCAAAAGAACGCAGTTCTTGTCACCATTCCATCTACGTTTAACTAAATTATCTTTAGTTAAAATCACACCCTTTTTTAAATACCATAGAAAAATTTTTATTTTCAGAGGTTGGTTGTACATGGGTACGATTTACTATTTCTCCATTTATATTACCCATATAGTACATTAGGAGATCCATGTTGTGTGGGCACCTTTTCATCTGTTAGATTATACTACATAAACATGATTCCGGACAATGCTAATTTTTTAGAGGCAATTAAAGTGATCGATCATATCTGGAATAGTCATATCGGCGCCATGTCATCCCTGAATATGATTTTTAGTTGTACGCCTCCTAAAAAGCCAGTTTGAAAACTAATTTTTAGAAGGTTTGTAAGTTGTTACCAACAAAAAAATCATAACCTCTGTGCATATAATTGGATGAAGACAAAATAGATTAAAATTGTATAGCTCAGTGTGATATGAAAGTAGTTTTGAACTTTTTAGAGACAAAAATATTTGGTTTATGTTATCACATTTTAAAATTTTTCACATTTCGACCATCGTCATCTAATTTTTTACATGTTCTATGCCAAAATTATAGATCTGAACATAATTAATTTTTACTGTTTTTGTATCCTTATTTGTTTTAAGTTTGCAGAATACAAAAATTTGAATTTTTACAGGTTCTTTTTCGGATCTTATATGTTGGCATGATATATATCGCGAAGTACAATGCCATAGTTTACAACTTCTCACAAGATAGTTTGGGATCCAAATGTGCCATACTAAATTTTAGATTTGTTTTAAAAATGTCTTAACCCTTTTTTTTTTTTGAGGCGGTGCACTAGAAATTGCTCACACTGAGGCTATTAAAGGAAATGACACCCTTTTGTGATCAGTGATGGTAATTAGGAAGGCTGTCTATGCCGTAGTCTCTGTAATTAATGCTCATGTGTGCATCGTGTACATCAAACCTGTTTTAGTGTCAAACACACATACTCAGATAGGGGTAGTACTAGTGTTAAGAAGTGTGCAAGTTCATAATACGAATAGGAATTGGATGCAAAAAGCCATTTAGGTTAAGGAAATGATTAGTTTAGTGAAAAAGAGCTCCACTAGCTTAATTTAATTTGAAGAAAAAGGGTAACAGGTTACATAGGAGTTGCATGAAAACAACAAATCGAATTGTAGGTGAAAACATCCCAGA
This sequence comes from Hyparrhenia diplandra, assembly GCA_015847255.1. Lineage (NCBI taxonomy): Eukaryota > Viridiplantae > Streptophyta > Magnoliopsida > Poales > Poaceae > Hyparrhenia > Hyparrhenia diplandra. Next base: position 201,508 of record JADLZK010010699.1, on the reverse strand, counting down.
GAAAACCTCACTTGTATGGCTGCCGCTGCTGCTTTCCAGATGTTGTTGCAACACTTGTGATGTTGCTCTAGATGCCGCTTAATCCCAAAACACCGTGTCCCATCTCCATCTCTCTAGATGCCAATTTCCCCAACCATTCTCCCCTCTGGCCAACGATTACTTACTGGGGTCTTTTCATAGTTTTGAACTGCTAACTAGCCTTTCAAAGGTAAGAGTACAGACTTATAAGAGGTGGGAAAAAGAGGACTACCAATAACAGATGATCAAGTCATTTCAACCCTTAAATAAGGGGGTGAGGTTGGTAGTAGGCCGGGTGCACTATTTCTCCATTTATATTGACCCTATACATTAAACCACATGCATTAAACCCTATACATTAAATAATGGGGTGATTAAACCCTATACATTAAATAATGGGGTGAGGGTGGATCTGCAAAGCTGAATGACCTCGCCCTGAGGAACGCGAGTTTCGGATCTTGACGAGGAATCGAATGGCATCCACAAGCCATGACCGAACTGCTCCACACGCAGATCGGGGCTTCTTGATGTTTCTTGACGCCAGATCCTATACATTTTAGTTTTCCCAAACTGCTCCACGCACATAAGTCCCGGCCTGTAGTACAGATTTTCTTTAAATAACTTGAAGAACTGTTTGTGATGGTTCTCCAGATGCCTCCTAATCCCGAAATACTGTGTGTCTGCGTCCTGTTACGTTGTCCAGATGCTAGTTTCCCAACCATTCCACCCTCTCTGTCCCAAAATCTCAAGAGTTTTTCAGTGGTGTTGAGCTTCTAGCTAGCTGTTGGAAAGTAAGAGTAGAGAAATGCTTATGAGAATAGACTACCAATGGGAAAAGTCATGTTCAAGTTCAAGCCTTATATAATGGGAGGTTGCTCGTATGTCGGGTGTGCTGCTTCTGCACTTATGTTTACCCGACGTAGATGCAGTAAGTCAGGTATACTGTAGTTTTGAATAATGGAAGACTGATCATCACGAGTTGGGCAGAGGAATTTGCTACCTGTACCCATGGTTACCATGACATCCAGCAGGTTTTAGGTAGGTGGCTGCTACAAAAAAATAATTTCAAAACACACTCTCCATGGCCATGACATCATCTGAAAATGGTTTTAATATGTTGGCCACTAAGACAGCGCATTTAGAAATCAATTTCCATTCATACTGTCTCTGTAAATGGTTATCATACAATGATGACAATTTTTAAATTAAAGTGTAGTGCTTGATGTGATCTACAAATTTTTATAGTTGTTTTATGTTCTAAAATATTGGAGTTCAAAATCTGAATTCCAATTTCAAGTTAGGGCATATGTCTTTCAAGTTTTCATATATGATTTTAGATTCATCTTTGTGCTGGGATTTTGATCTCGGTCGATGTATCTTGCTGATTGTTTGGGGTGCTATGACCAACAGAGGAAGGAGAGAACCAACTGGTGTCTCTAACAAGCTCTGCTTTCGTTGGCCTGGATTCCACTTTCAGTATGGCGCCAACTGTTGGATTCTAACTTACGGCTTACACCTTGTGGGTCAAAGTAAAGGAGATGCTTAAAATCCATGTGAAATGCAAATTTCAAGGGTCGTCAGGTACTTGAAACCAAAAAAAGCAACAACGACGAGGTTAATCGAAACAACACCTAGATAAGGAAAAGCAGAATCCTTGTGGTTTCAACTACTCGTAACTACATTATTCATGTTTTGAATTTTACAAACAGTAGTATAGTATTACATCAAATCCATGTACATTCTGCTTTGAGATATTCATAGTAAGTATATGGTCAAAAACAAGATTACTAGTTGCCCATAATCCAACAAACTTATTTTGGGAATATCCACAAATAATTTTCAAGTTAACACACTTGAAGCCAAGTGGGAGGTTGGTTAGTGGTGAACTATTTCTGCACTTTATTTGCTCCCCATTAATCCATAGATGCATTGATCATGATCTAATCTCCGATCGAGAAAAACCAACAAATAACCAAACAAATTTTGTCTTGGCTATGTTTCTATTAGCCAGAAGGAAATAAGCGCATATATATATACGTAGCACCAATATTTCTAGTAAATCAGGTGTCTTAGTGACTTCATTTTTTTCTCAACAATAAAGTAAGCCCATTTAGTATTTGCATTCTACTCATTTTTAAAAGAAATGCTCCAAAAGGTAGAATCCTATAGAACTATTTTCAGTTTCCAACAGATACACGCTAGCACAGTTGGGTGACAATGACATGGCTATGACGAAGGGCGCAGCTGGTTGACCAGGGTATCCAGTACTGTCTACCTCTAAATCCTTCCACCTCCCTCCTCCTTACTTATCGTTGGATCCCTCTAAGGATTAGTGTGACGAATGGAAAGGCATCCACAAGCCATGGTCCATTGGGACAAGGCGGGTTCATGATTTGTGCGACCCTCCTGGCCGGTCATACACTGCCCTTCCGTGTTCAGCTTCATGGTCCATTGGGACTAGGCCGCTTCATGATTTTGTTAATGTAACTTAAAGTACTGCTTGTAATGTTGCTCCAGATGCCTCCTACTCCCAAACCACTATTTCTCTTTATTTGTCTGGTCTCCATGTGTCAATGTGGTGCTACTTTCCCAACCATTGCAGTCTCTCTTCAATGTTCGGCTCTGAACTACTGAATTTGTTTTCATAAGGACTGACACTGAGAGACAAGGCACTTTCAATCCCAAAATAATGGGAGGTTGGTCACAAACGAGTGCTCTGCTTCTGCATTTATATAACGAGGAACTTTTAACCCATCGACGCATAGGACCTTCCATGTACTCCCATAAATGTAGCCAAAATTGCCCTTCCAGCTTCTGCTATGTTATATGTAACTGACTATAAAAACAATTTGACAGGACAGTAGCCATGAGAAACGTCATGTTCAAGTTCAAGCCTTATATAATGGGACGTTACTCGTAGGTCAGGTGTGTTGCTTCTGCACTTAAGGTCGTTTGATGTACTGCTGTTTTAAATAATGGAAGACTGATCATCACGAGTTGGACAGAGGAATTTGCTACCTGTACCCATGGTTACCATGACATCCAGCAGGTTTTAGGCAGGTGGCTGCTGCAAAAAATAATTTTAGAACACACTCTCAATGGCCATGATGTCATCTGAAAATGATTTTATTATGATGGCCACTAAGAAAGCGCATTCAGAAAATCAATTTCCATGCATACTGTCTCTGTAAATGGTTGTTATCCAATGATAATTTTTAAATTAAAGTGTAGAGCTCGATGTGATCTACATTCCTCAAATGACAAGTTACGGGTGCCGCTTAGCTTTTCTGGACACAAGCTATAGACTCCAACTTGTTCAACGTAGCAAAGCAGAGCAGACGACCAGTTTGATTAGGAGGCATCTGGAGCTAGAGAATCAAATATTATGAGTGCAGGTGACAACATCCAAGAGAACAACATGGATGACTATTACAATATTCTTTTTTTGAAAAGTTAAATATTATGACTGCATTCAAAAAACTAGGCAATCATTTAACACATAATCATATCATAATTTCGTGGGTGATCCATCAGAACACAACAGTAAAACACCTGACCAATCAAGGAATAAAACTATCCCATTGGAACCTAAAGTCTTGCAGCAAAAATACATCAAGTTTTCTACCTCTCTCTGCACTAAGGCGGATTTATGTTTTTCAGTGGGTTTGAACTGCTAGATGTTGACACACATGCATAAACAATAAGATATGGACCGTAAACTTCTAAGGTTACAAGATTAGAGGAGATCGATTAAGAATACTCCTAATAAGAGAGACGAGTTGTGCCTCAAGCCTTCAACAATGGGATGCTGGGGTGCAATTTAGAAGTTTGGTGTTATGTACTGATTGTAGAAATGGGGGAGGAAGGGAGGAGGGGGTGGGAGTGGGGTTTGGTTTAGCCAAAAAAACAGCAGATTACATCGCCACATGACTCAAGAAGAAATAAGAGCAATTACAGGGCATCAATCCAGAGACAAACTGCTCTTCTATCATCAAAACCTAAACGATAAGCTTGGAGAGCCGCTTCATCCATCAAATTCCTCAACTATCTACTGAAGGCAGCTTGAATACCATCGAACACCATTCTATTGTTCCCAAGCAGCAATCAGAAAGAGTTCCATCAAGAATTTAAGACCAGACAACTGTCTGCTATGTACCATTTTAGGCCGCACCATAGGTGTCCTAGCTAGTTCCTGATGCCTCCTAATCCTACTCATGCCTGATTGTGCTCTGTTTATTCTTGGACACGTACAGTTGCTACCTGCAATTCTCTCTCTCTCTCTCTCTCTCTCTCAGCTTGCGACATGATTGAATAACATTTTTCCTGGTGTTTTCATCTCATACATAATCAAAGGAAGCTATGGGAATTTCCACTCTTTCTTCATCACACATATAGTGTGCCATCAGTTGGCTGAATCAAGGCCAGTGACCACGTACAGCTAGCCACCTTATGTCCCATCACTAAGATCGTGTCTGTATTTATATGAGCATATTGGGCCTCGATATATTACTAGGTGTCTGTCCTCTGGCCTCCAAGGCCGGACATGTTACTAGGTGCTGCTACAAATTGAAAGTTGTTCAACGTAGCCAACCACTGCTTTGACCGGATCGGATGGTTTGCAGCAGAACTCCGCCACTAGCTTGATATATTGGATCTCACAGTTCTCTCTTTGTGACACGAGAGAGGGGGCCATGATATATGTCACAATACATCCAGATCCATAGCAAATGCACACACTGCATTATATAAATACACATTCAGTCCAAAATGGTACTTAGCTGTCTGCATATCACATTTTCATTGCGGGATGGATTATGGTTCACGTTCAAGAACCAGTTAGAGGCTCAACGGGTAGGCGAACTAGGTCTACATAACAACATCTGTTTTTGCCTAGTGGCCGCATCATCTGACCATTCCGCCAATAGTGATAGTAATTTGCGCTAAGATACAGAAACTATGTCCACCGGACCACCGCACCGTCTCCCTGATAAAATTGCACACACCATACCGTCGATGCATGCAGTGCAACACAATAAATAGTGGTAAGAGAGCTACACTGAATACTAACAGGCTGCACACCACACTGGGAGACTGGGACAGCTCCGCTCAATTCTGCATCTAAAGGGGTTGTAACTCCTCATTTCACTTGTAGTACTCGAGTTCCTACTAAAACTTCAACATGTACTATAAAGGACATTGCTGATGCCTCAAATTTCCACATCACACTGCTGGTTTCGTACTTGCGAGAAACTCTTTTCATACTATTATGCGTCTTTTTTGTCCATTTGGATGCTATATATTATGCATGCGACATAGCCGGAGGATATCGAACTGATGCTATAGTAAACATGGGAAAAACATGGTACATGTATTGGTGATGATCTGATCCTTTTATAGATCGAGTGAGATGTTGGATGCTGCTTCAAGACTTCTACTATATATACATAGGACACATTGATGTGTTGTAAATGGTGACCAAAAATAGTACAAAAATTAGAAACACACTGCAACAATGTTTGCCCATGTGTAACTGTTTGCGGCTTCGCCCGCAACCTGTTCAAGGCGGTTGGCCCTCGCCGCCAAGGACGCACTGTTCGTGAGGCACTCGGCAACGACCAGTGGAAGCGCGATATTGTCGGGGCCCAAACGGCGGTGGTCATCGATGAGTTCCTTTGCCTCGGGGACATGCTGCAAGAGGAGCAACTTCAGCATGATGTTGATGACCACTTCGTTTGGAAGTGGATGGCGAACGACAATTACTCCCCCTCAGTGTACCACCTCTTCTTTGCGGGGAGGACAGTGCTCGCGGGGGCCCGAGAGGTTTGGCAAGCCTTCGCCCCACCAAAGGTCAAGTTCATCTGCTGGCTGGTCTTGCACGGCCGACCCTGGACGGCCGATCGAAGAAGAAGGCATGGTCTACAGACGCCTCGTTGATCGCGCCCAATGCTCGCAAGCCGACGAGTCCATCGACCACCTTCTCGCCTCCTGCATCTACATTCGTCAGGTGTGGCACCTTCTACTCACCCGCGTGGGTGTCGCGCACCTTTGCCCGTCTGCCGACTCCACCTTCGTGGACTGGTGGCTTCACACGTGCACCCTCGTGCCACGGCAGTTTAGGAGGGCCTTCGATTCACTTGTGCTCCTCGTCTCTTGGGAGCCTTGGAAGGAGCGCAATCAGAGGACCTTCGACTCCATCTCCCTCACGCCACTCCAGCTGGTTGACGCCATTCGTGCGTTTCAGCGTGGGTTATGGGCGGTTTCAGGGGCATGCAGCCAGTCGTGGCCGCTCTGCTGGCAGGCAGATAAGACCCGTTCTTCTCTTTCGTGTTGCACAATTATATATCGATCTTAGTTTACAACCTCACAACTCCACCGTGTTGCCGCTGAAAGTGTCCCCTACCTGTGGTATCACCTAGGCGCCTCACCATGGTTGTGTTACAGGTCGTGTAAAACTTTCTCTATAACTCCTCTTAATGAAGTACGAGCTAAGCTCGCTGAAAAAAAAACAACTGTGCAATGAGAGTTATGACTCGAGAAGCTAGCTACCCACCAAATTTGAGCTGCATGATCATTTTTACTGACATTATTTAGGATCAAAAGTAAGTACAAGCCAACTGCATGCACATATGTCAAGTTCAAGAAGCTTAGAAGGAAAACATTGGAATAACCACACACTGACACGTACAATCTGTTAAGGGGACCATATACAAATTACAGTAAGGTTCTTGTACAAATTGCAAATTCGTAATACCTTATCATAAAATAACAAATAGTCATACTCCACACATCGATGCATATTAAGTTGCTATTGCTTTTTCTTGCTGAAAAATAAAAAAGAGAATATGGAAAACCTGAACATTTGTACTACCATTGAGACATGGACTGCATGAAAATTCTGTTGTGATAATTAATTCAATATTCAGATGGCCATTGTTACGTACCAGTATTAGACAACTATTATTAGTACAAATGATTGAAGATGGCTAATACATGATTAAACTCTCCAAGAGAGTCGAACCAGAGAAGTGTCCAATCCCACTGGCGCCACTTCTCTGGTTCGACTCTCTTGGAGAGTTTAATCATGTATTAGCCACGTTCAATCATATTGTACTCCATGGCACAGGCCAAGGTTGCCGCACGGCAAGATGGATAAAAGGTGGTGATCTCCATGGCACAGGACAAGGTTGCCGCAGTACTGAAGGCACTTGGTGCTTGTTGTGTTCTGGTGGCCTTGAGGTTGTTGCGCGGTAAGCATGGACAATGGTAATGTGGATTGCCTCGGGTGGAGGCACATGAACACTGAAGGCATCGACGAGCAAAAGTGGAAATCCACGTGCCATTTTGAGAACCTCCATAGCTATCCTAGTTCCTGATGCCTCCTAATCCTAATGAATACACCTAATCGTGCTTTGTTTGTTGATATGATACATGAACAGAGCAAGCTACAGGGTTTTCCAGTCTCTTTTTTCACACATATATAGTGTGCCGCCAACTAGCTGAATCAAGCTCAAGTGACCACGTGCAGCTAGCCACCTATGTTTATATGTCCCATCACTAGAACCATGTCTGTATTTATATGGGCATAGTAGATGGGGAAAATATATGGTGGAAACCACATAGTAGGTGGAAACATGGAAACCAATTCAAAAAGTCATGTCTGCGCTGTTTCAAAAATTCTAAAACTTGGCACACACATAGTGCATACACATATGTACTCATATGGAAAAGTTGACATGCACACTCACCTTTTGAAAATTCATACAAAAATAACAAATTTCGGGTGCTTGTGCACTAAAAGACAAAATTTGAAGGATTTTTGTCTTTTAGTGCACAAGCATCTGAAATTTGTCATTTTTGTATGAATTTTTCTAGTTTGAGTTTACATCCTAACTTTTGCATGTGAGTACATATGTGTATGCACTATGTGTGTGCCAAGTTTTAGAATTTTTGAAACAGCGTAGACATAATTTTTGAATTGGTTTCCATGTTTCCACCTACTATGTGGTTTCCACCATATAGATGTGCATTATTTGTTTCTCTCTATGTTTTTCCCGGGCACCAAAACTGTTTCTAGCTCCACCATTGTTTTATGGTGAATAGGCACAATAGAAAATTTTGTTTTGCACTATGAGTAGTGGAGTTAAGCAGAAGATGTCAACAAGAAAACATAATTTACACTACCATTTTTACATTATGCTACCAACTGCATTCCTTGAATGACATGTTACCGGTGCTGCTCAGCTTTCCTTAATAAAGTTTCTCTCATTCTTGTGGCACGAGGGAAGGAGCCATAATATGTCATAGATACCTCCCGATCCATTGGAAATGCACACAATGCACGATATGTCCGCATCTGTTTTTGGCTTTAGTCTCGGCAATTTTTGCGTTCACAACTAAAGAAAGCTGTAGTTCGGTTTGGAGTTAGGTACTGAGACAAAAGTCCTCTGCCCAACCGCTAGAGCCACAATCTTTTGCAGCAGGGCACTTTTAGTCTCGGTTTTGAACTTTCAACCAGACTAAAAGGTTCTGCTGCCGAATTGTGTCTCCATGCCAGTACTAATGGTCTCCACAATACATAACGGCCATGTCCACGCAACCTGACCAGTTTGTTTTTAAATAAGTCGAGCGTTAGTGTGTCTGCTGATAAATGAAAGAGATCTGCTACTTTATAGTAGATGACTTCTTCATTTGAATTCATTTAGATTCCAAACAATTATTACAATGTTTGATGAAGTGAACACAAAAGGACTGTGTAAGCCATTTAATTAATCAGGCAACTATTAGACCTAGCGGCAAGTAAGCGACAAACAAGGCATATAATCCTGACTTCGATTCCTGCTGTTGCGCAAAAACCGTGTGAGATGCGAAAATCATGTCATTTGTGTGTATCTCGTTCAGGTTTTAGCTCTTCTGCTGTAGAAATTGATTTCCAGATGTGTCTAAATACAATTTCTTGAGAAAGGCAGGTAGAGATGGATTTATAAACAACCGCCTCTACAAAAACCCTTTCCAGAGACCACCCCTCTAGGCTCTAATATTGCATTGTGCCCTGGCAGTGTCACTAATCCTAGGGTTCTATGATTATTTATCGAGTTGCTAAACAGATTTCCAAAACGCACTTGAAAGTTTTATCACGACATATATATACTCATTCACAAAATGCTAAATCCGCCACTTCCCAAACATATTTTTATACTATATAATAAGAGCGAAGGAATTTAGATGACACATGTCACGATCTCATTCGTCGGATTAGACTGACGATCATCTGATGGTTCTCAACATGGACCGACCTTAGGTTACACAGATCGGGCCTCGAAACCGGCGCGGAAAATCTCGATACGGCGCGGATAGTGCCGCGTGAGATTCGCCTCAAATACTCCAAGGGAGAGGACACACCGGTGGAGGCAACGCTACCACGCGAGAGGACACGCCGGTGGAGGCGCGCGACTCATCTGGCCACGTACAGCCGCCGCCGACGGCCACTGTGCTCGTCGAGATCCAGGCAACAACAGCGGCCAGCGGCAAAGCAGGCCTCTGCCTCCGGGCAGTGTTGAACAACTGAACAAGGTGTGGGAACAGATCGCCAACGTGCTCTGCAAGGACGGTGCTGATCCCTCCGCCATCTTCATCGTTCGTCAGCATGCCGAGACGAGAAGAACATACACAGCGCCTTCCTCGCAGTCTATGTAGGCCCGTGATCTCCTAAAAAAGTTCAGGATGCTCTCTCTTTCTCTCGATCGTGACAAACAAATAATTCACGGGCATCATCGACCATTGCCATCGTTACTCTGCTGTCTAACACCTGACTTGATTAATACTCTGCATTCCATCGCAGATGTAAGGTCCAAGTGGAGCCGCGCAGATGTATACACAAAGGACCAAAAACTCCATTCCCTGAATGACAAAGCTACGGGTGATATGTACTGATCATTTTCTGAAAGAGCTCAATACTCACGCTTCTTTCATGTAGCAGCAAAAGAGGACCAGAGGGGATCTAGCAGAAAACTGTGCCAGTTTGATATTGAAAGTCGATAAGGCTCTCGATCAAGCATGTGGAAGGAGTACGATCTCTTCCATCCCAGCTGATTGCCCAAGCTGGAAATTTTGAACGGCGTTGCCTTTTTCGATCTCGGATGCTACTAATTGGTGGTACGTATTTGCAGACTGCATGAGATGTTTTCCATGATACCTCATATTCCTAAGTCATCAGCACTGTCTTCTAGTTTTTGTGTTACATCTAGTTGGTTCAGTTAGCTAGCCATGCCTAATGAACCAGTATAGCTACTATTGAAGGAGTATTATAGGATAAAAATGTAGGCACAAATCTAGTACAAACAACAGATACATTCAACATATAAGAAGCAGGGCTCACACACATATTCTTTTTAATTTCTGGCAGAAAAAAGGATAACGGCCGGTCAGAGTTAATATAGTAATGTAGCCTCTATTGACACAATCAGGACTGTACATTAGAACAAAAAAATATGCAAAATTATATTTTTTGGAAGCAACCAAAGTTAATTTATTGTCAAGAGAAATTTGATTTCCTAGACAACACCATACATCTTTTTCATGTCAGCATCTAGATGAGGTGCACACTACTAGAAACTAGAATTCTTCTATTAGTGTGATTAACAACAAGAAAATTATCTTGTCAGTTATACTCACCAAAAAAAGTTAATGCAGAATTTTTTGTGTGTTTTTCGGAGGAGAGTTATTTAATTTTTTTATGTGTTTTCCAAAAACTATCAAGATAATTGTGATTATATATCATGTCGATATAAGCAATAACCGTCAAAAAATTTGAAGCCTTCAGTGAAATTCTGGTTTCTAGTAGTGTGAGGTTTGATATATAAGCAGGAATAATACTTGATTCTTATCATGACTAGCCACTTGTCGAACACTAGTATCTTCACATTAACCACAACTATTGTTAACAAATCATTTTCTAAATCTCGAAAAATAAATAATCTCCGAGCATAATATGTGGGTTGGAACATACACAGCGACATGGTGTTTCAGTTGACATACATATTGTACTGGCGCCTAACTTGGGGTTTCACTCCAAAGTATCTCCAATCCTTCCAGTATTTTCATTCAAACGGGAGCCACTTTTTTAACACTGTCAGCTAGATGAGCCGAGTTCATGCAGCTTGACGGTAGAGGATACAAGTTCATGTAATGGAGAAGGATGATTCAACGACTGATTTTGCAAGATGTACTATGGAGGAGTTTCCAGAGACTTCCTATCCCCCTACTATTCTGAATCTGCGTGCTTCAATCGACTCCAAGCTACCTCCAGCATCTAACTTCCTATCCCTGAAAAAAAAATTAGCATGCTTCTGATTGACACCATGCTAGTACAAGCAGCTATTTGAATTTTGAAATTACTATTGCCTCTGGTTTATGTGCACTGTAGTTAGTTTAGGGTTACTTCTATATAGTAACACCTAGGATCAGAGTAGCTAAGAAATATATTGGAGATTATGGAAAGGAGGTTACGACATTGTAAGTCTCTGTTAACCATGCATTTCTAGAGCTGTAACAACTGACACTCTATGAAACTAGATTGCCAGAGACCAGCATACGACTCCCACCTCTTGAAATGGACAAAAAGCACCAGTAGCATGCGTATCATTACTGACACCAGCGAGGGGATCGCCCGATGTGGATCTAGCCTTGCCGCCACCAGGCCTGGATCGAACTCCTTAGTTTGCTTAGTCATTCCTTATTGTTTGCAAAGACATTACATCAAGTGCTCTCTATTGAAAGATATAAGCAAAAGTTCTTTATACTCGTTTTTCTTGCTATACATAGCCACACTGCTGCCAGCGGTTTGAGAAGGGTTCTCATCAGTGCAGCAGGAGAGAATGAAAAGTACCATGCTTAGTTTTTCCCACGTCATCCCTTATTTGCAATGATGGAATCTCATCTTGCTTGAGTCCCTAGACAACCATTTCTCTTCAGCATCAGCTCAACTTGGTTGGCTGCTGGACAACCAGAACTGTTGAGCATCAGCGATCAAAGCTATTTATTCTTGATGTGATCATACAACTGCAGCACAACCAGAATTAAAAAACTTCATAACAAGGGCATGTACCTCCAAGGTTGATGGGCGCAATGTTCTCTCCAGGCAGTACCTCCAATTCTCAACGCACAATATATGTTGTTATGCCATCTTCCAAACATTTACTCTCTCTCTCTCTCTCTCTGTCTCTCTCTCTCTCTCCATTGGCTTGGCTTTTGTTCATGAACAATGAAGGTAGAGGTCCATGAAGCTAAGATTGCAATAATGTGTCGGGCCATGAACAATGAAGGGTTGGTTGGTGGTGCATTATATGTTTGTGCACTTATTTTCCTTATATTAATCCATAGATGCATGATCCGCCGGTCCTGTAGTACAGATATTTTCAAAATTCAGGCGCTTGAGTAATTCAGTGGCCATAATCATGTCATGAAATTGTAAAGTATCTTTGTATGGTTTGTTGCTAGAGTGTGTAAAGGAATCCGACCCGGGTTTGAGACCTTATCCAGGAAACCCTAGCCAATGCTGACGCTTCCATCAACCTATTGCCGCCATCCATGTGCTACTCACATGTGCTAGCCACGATCATGCAGCTCCTCACGCCGTATCCGCTTCGCATCACCATACGCTGCACAGCTCCTTGTAGATGCATAATTCTCGAACCTCTAAGTGATCTTCTACACAGCCTCAAGATTGAATTCAACAATAGCTTTGATAAAAATTGTTAGAAATTAGCCCCTCACGGCGACGAGCTGTCTACTAATCGCCAAGTACGGAAGCGTATATGGTAGAGTTGAAGTAGGACTCTGTAACCCCGTCTCCTCATAAATACGAGAGGAGGGCTGCTCTTGTAACCATTAAGAGACATTGAGAGGTTCGCAGGAGGGAGACAGCTTGTTGCCTGTAATCGTGCCTCTAGTGTTGTTTATGATCTTGCGTGTTCATCCTGGTTGATTCCATCGACGCTTCCATGTGTGTAGATTAGTAAACAGCTCGTCACTATGAGGGGCTAATTTCTAACATGGTTGAGACTTTAGACTCAGGAACGAGAGCATCCTTAGCCACACCGAGGCCATGCTCGTTCCTGTTAAGCGTGGCGATGTGACAGGTTGTGCATGTGAGAGCTCTTGGTGGTGTGTTTCCCTTGTTAAGAGTTCTCGTGCATGCATGTGTAGCATACAATGTCCGATCTGCAGCCCCGTGTAGGGTGTTTAATGCAATAGGCATTGTGGCTTGTGACTTGTCGAAGATTCTGTAGTAATTAGAGTTACATGACCTTATATATTTAAGGGATAAATCATAACCACAATAAAATGTGCCTTTACACACTTTTAGATTTATTTTCAAAAGAAAATGCTTTACCTGCTTTTATTTTCTAGATGTCGCCCCTCTAGATATTTCTCCCGGGAGAGGCTGCTGAAGAACAAATTTTCCTAATGACACCAGTAAAATGCTCATATTGGGATTTTAAGGAGGACAGTCTTAGCTATACTATTGTCTCTGTTATTAATGCTCATATGTGCATCCAGTACATAAATCTTGTTTTAGCGCCAAACAAACACATGAGACAGGAGTAGCAGTAGTGTTAATAACGGAATAAAATTTTAATTCACTCCAAGATCTGCAAATCGAGTTAATACACAGTCAATAAGAACAGGAATTGGATGCAAAAGAAATCATGTGCTGCTCCCACATCAAGGAGAGAGAACGATATGGAAGATAGGAAAATGATGAGAAACACCATGCGCTAAAATATGAAGGATGGAATGGTTTCATCCTACCTCATCCCTCATGAGCCAAACACATCTAAATACACAAGAGACCGCCGTGCTCGGTTTTGTTAGACCAAAAGATCGAGAAAACTGCATCAAAATATTATAATAGAAGAAGGTAGAGCTTATAACACGAGTGCAGGACAGTGAATAATCTCAGCATGTGTCGATCGAAGTCCACGGGACGATGTGCTTGTGCAAAGCCGAATCAGCGTCCAGGTACTCTCATTTATAGTGCATCAGTGATGACACTAACAACGTTAGCGCCGGCAGCATCTCTAGTAGGCTCAAGCTTTCCAAGTTGGTCACGGACTAATCTATAGAGAACACCCGAGATCAAGTCACGAACACCTGAGATCTAACTGGTTTGACATCATGTGGCTGGAGAGAGTCCAGGTTCTCTGTCAGAAGCATGCACTAGAATATTGGTTTAATGATATCGACGGCTGGTGATTATATTAGGCGTGACATTCATGTTCCTCGGATCATATTATCCCCCAGGTCCTACAGTATATGCTTGTGCCAATGCGCGCTCCAGACATGTATGAACAGACTTATACACTCCAGATGCCTCCTAATCCTGGCCACAGATGAAGCAAATGCAGGGCACACCACTGGTAGGGACGAGGCAGCTTTCCACGTTCTGGGTGTTGAGGCAGGACGAGCCTGAGCAGGACGGTGGTAATTGGCGGTGTAAGGTACCACCATCATGGCTCGAACCCTGAGAAGTCTTCTGCGTGAAGCAGGGACAGGCCTGCGGAGGTGCTCCCCTGCGCAGCTTGTGAGCAGGAGGGGCGCCAGAGGTATCGTCGGAGCGGCCTTTCTTTGTGTTGGCACTGTCCCATGCAGCAGATTTTCAAATAGTAACTTATACACTACTTTTGCTGTTGTTCCAGATGCCTCCTAATCCTAAGTACACTCCATATCTATGTCCTGTCTCCATCTCTCTAATGCTAGTTTCCCCAACACACTCTATGTACGTTGTCTCTCCAAATGCTAGTTTTGCCAACAATTCTGACTAGAGACATGCTTGTCAAAGACGACTACCAATAAGAGATGAGTCATTCCTAGCCTCCTTAAATAATGGGAGGTTGGTTGTACATGGGTACGGTGCAATATTTCTCCATTATATTACCCTTATAGTACATTAGAGTACATTGACCCACATATGCATTAAGGTTTTTATGCACTGTAGAATTAGAAAAATGGGAGATCCATAGTTGGGTGGGCACCTTGTCATCTGTCGGATTATACTACATAGACGTGATTCCGGACAATACTAATTTTTTTAGGGGCAATTAAAGTGATCGATCATATCCGAATAGTCATATTGGGCGCCATGTCATCCTTGAAAATGATTATTAGTTGTACACCTCCTAACAAGCCAGTTTGAAAAATGTCACAAACCGTTAAATTGGGCCGGTTGCGACACGTAACCAACGAGATTCGGGCGGGGGCGGCGGCGGCGCATCGAGGCGCCCGGCTGCGGGGGCTGGCAGCGGCGGCGGCGTAGAGGCAGGAGAGAGGCACAAACTAATTTTTTATTGCTAGTGGGACTTGTAATCTAAGCAATCTCTATAAGGTTTTCTTATATGATTGAAATACCTTTTACAAGCAATATTTATTTATTTCCTAATAAGGGTCTTTCTTATATGATTGGAATATCCCCTTTACACACAAAAAAAGTCCTAAGATAATCCTAACTTGATGACGAAGAGAGTTGGAGGCGGAGAAGGCAGAGGCGGCGGCGGCCGCCTTGGGCCCTCCTAGCCCGCCCAGGCTGGCTCAATTCCAGCACATGACAAAAAATTATTCGTAGAAGGTGTCTTTGTAAATTGTTACCAAATCGAAAAAAATCACCTGTGCTTATAATTGGATGCAGACAAATTAGAATAAAATTGAATAGCTCAGTGTGATATGAAAGTAGTTTTGAACTTTTAGAGACACAAATATTTGGTTTAAGTTATTATATTTTAAAATTTTCACATTTCTACCATCGTCATCTAATTTTTTACATGTTCTATGCCAAAATTAAAGATCTGAACATAATCCAGACCCTTTGTTGTTTACTGTTTTTGTAGCCTTATTTGTTTTAAGTTTGCAGAGATTGGAATACAAAAATTTAATTTTTACAGGTTCCTTCCAGATCTTATATGTTGGCATGATATATACTGCAGAGTATAACGCCATAGTTTACAACTTCATGCAAGATAGTTTGGGACACAAATGTGCCATACTAAATTTTAGATTTATTTTAAAAATGTCTTAACCTTTTCTTTTCTTGAGGCGGCCCACTAAAAATTGCTCCCACTGAGGCTACTAAAGGAAATGATATAGGGGTAATTAGGAAATCTGTCTATGCCGTAGTCTCTGTAATTAATGCTCTTGTGTGCATCGTGTACATCAATCCTGTTTTAGTGTCAACAGACATGCTGATATATGGGTAGTACTAGCGTTAAGAAGTGTGCAAGATCATAATACCCACTACTACAGAATTGTACATCAAATGCAGGGCACACCACAGGTAGTCCGAGTTCCGGGCGTCGAGGCGGGACGAGCCTGAGCGGGACAGTGGTAATTGGCGGTGTAAGGTGCCACCATCACAGCTCCAACCATGAGAAGTCTTCTGCATGAAGCGGGTACGGCTCTGTGGAGGTGCGCTCATGTGCGCAATATGTGAGCAGGAGGTGCACAACTCCAGCCATGAGAAGTCTTCTTCACGTTGTCACAGTCCCATGTAGCTGATTTTCCAACAGTAACTTATACACTACTTTTGTTGTTGTTCCAGATGCCTCCTAATCCTAAGTGCACTCCGTGTCTATGTCCTGTCTCCGTCTCTCCAGATGCTAGCTTTCCCAAACTCTATGTATGATGTCTCTCCAAATGCTAGTTTTGCCAACAATTATGAGTAGAGACATGCTTGTCAAAGTACAAAATGTTTGAGAAAGACGACTACCAATAAGAGATGAGTCATTTCAAAGCACCTTAAATAATGGGAGGTTGGTTGTACATGGGTGCGGTGCACTATTTCTCCATTTATATTACCCTTATAGTACATTAGAGCACATTGACCCACATATGCATTAAGGTTTTTTATGCACTGTAGAATTAGAAAAAATGGGAGATCCATCGTTGGGTGGGCACCTTGTAATCTGTCAGATTATACTACATAAACATGATTCCGACAATACTAATTTTTTTTAAAGGCAATTAAAGTGATCAATCATATCTGGAATAGTCATATCGGCGCCCATGTCATCCCTGAAAATGATTTTTAGTCTTACGCCTCCTAAAAAGCCAGTTTGAAAAAAATAATTATTAGAAGGTTTGTAAGTTGTTACCACCAAAAAAACCTCTGTGCATATAATTGGATGAAGACAAATTAGATTAAAATTGTATAGCTCAGTGTGATGTGAAAGTAGTTTTGAACTTATTAGAGACACAAATATTTGGTATAAGTTATAATATTTTAAAATTTTCACATATCTACCCTCGTCATCTAATTTTTACATGTTCTATGCCAAAATTACAAATATGAACATAGTCTATACCCTTTGTTGTTTACTGTTTTTGTATCCTTATTTGTTTTAAGTTCGCAGAGATTGGAATACAAAAATTTGAATTTTACAGGTTTTCTTCGGACCTTATATGTTGGCATTATATATGCTGCAAAAGTATAACGCCACAGTTTACAATTTCTCATAAGATAGTTTGGGACCACTAGAAATTTGAATTTTAGATTTATTTTTTTTAAAAAATGTCTTCACTTTTTTTTTTTCTTGAGGCGGCCCACTAGAAATTGCTCCCACAGAGGCTATTAAAGAAAATGACATCCTTTTGCGATCGGTGTGGTAAGGAAGGCTGTCTATGTTGTAGTCTCTGTTATTAATGCTCATGTATGCATCGAGTACATCAATCATGTTTTAGAGTCAAACACACATGCTGAGATAGGGGTAGTACTCACTATAGGAAACTTAGGTTTTACCGAGAGTACAGTGTTTTGCCGACGGCCAAAACACGGGCACTCAGCAAAGCAATTCTTTATCGACAGCCGCCGCCGCAAAGTGGAACACATGGTACTCAAAGATTTACCGAGAGCCAGGCCATCAGCAATGAAATTGCAAAAAAAAAGGATTTTCTTTGCCGAGAACAAGCTCTCAGAAAAGAAATTGTAAAAAAAAAGAGAAATTCTTTGCCGAGGACCCCCGAGGGTACGCCGCAAAGGGGCCGCTCATTTCCGTCGCTTTGAATTGCCATTAACGGCTACTTTTCTTTGCCAAGCGTCATATGCGCCCCTCGGCTAAGGCTTTGCCAAGAGTTTGGCCTGGGGGCGCCGGGCAAAGGCCGTGTGCCGTGAAAAATTTCATGGGTGTTCTTTGCCGAGGGCAAATCAGCTTTGGCCGAGCGCCATGCAAAGGACCAGTTTCCCGTAGTGACTAGTGTTAAGAAGTGTGCAAGTTCATAATACCAATAGGAATTGGATGCAAAAAGCTATTTAGGTTCAGAAGGAAATGATTAATTTAGTGAAAAAGAGCTTCACTAGCTTAATTTAATTTGAAGAAAAAAGGTAATAGGTTATATAGGAGTTGCATGAAAGCAACAAATCGAATTGCAGGTGAAAACATCCTAGAGAACCTCGCATGCACGGCTGCCGCCGCTGCATCTGCGAAAACTAAGAGAATTGCAGAAGCAGCTTTACAGATGGTTGACATAGGGTGGATCTGCAAAGGCTGAATGACCTCGCCTTGAGGAACACGAGTTTCAGATCGAGCAGAACGAGGAATCGAGTGGCATCCACAAGCCATGGCCTGGCGGTGAAACACAACTTCTTGATGTTTGTGACGCCCAGATCCTACAGCCTACTTTTGCCAGACTGCTCCACGCACATATGTCCCATCCTGTAGTCTAGATTTTCTTTAAATAACTTGAAGCACTGCTTGTGATGGTTCTCCAGATGCCTCCTAATCCCAAAATACTGTGTGTTTCCCAACCATTCCACCCTTTCTGTCCACTGACAGCTTACTGAGTTTTTTTTCATTGGTGTTGAGCTGCTAGCTACCTGTTGGAAAGTAACAGTAGAGACACTCTTATGAGAATATATAGACTACCAACGAGAAAAGTCATGTTCAAGTTCAAGCCTTAAAAATGGGAGGTTGGTCGGAGGTCAGGTGCGCTATTTCTACACTTATATTTGCCCGCCGTAGATGTATTAAGGTCGTTGGATGTACTGTAGTTTTAAATAATGGCCATGATGACATCTGGAAATGGTTTTAATATGTTGGCCACCTAAGGAAGCTTTCCATGGATATACCATCTTTGTAAATGGTTGTCACCAATCATGACAATTTTAAAATTAAAGTGTAGTGATCGATGTGATTTACAAATTTATACATCCATCAACATTATTTGTGATTCTTTCAAAAACAAACCTACTTATTTTAAAAACTTTTAATTTTTTTCGAATGACATTAAAATGTTGTGCGTCAATGTTGTATACGTCAATACAATCTATAACTTTATTATTTGAGACCTTCTCGAAGCATGTTTGTTTTATGTTTTAATATATTGGAGTTCAAAATTTGTATTCCAGTTTCAAGTTAGGGATGTCTTTCAGGTTCATATATGATTTTAGATTCATTTTTGTGCTGGGATTTTGATCTCAGTCGATGTAGCTTGCTGATTGCTTAGGTTGCTGTGAGTCTGTGACCATTAGAGGGAGAGAACCCAATCGGATTATACGCTGCCCTTGGGATGTTCTGCTACTTGCTCCAGATGCCTCCTACTCCCAAACCACTATTTATCTTTATTTGTCCGGTCTCCTTATCTCAATATAGGGCTACTCCCCACCCCCCCAACCCCCCAAAAAAAAAAAAAAACATTATTGGACTATCCAATATATGTTTTCATAAGGACTGCCAGAGACAAGGCACTTTCAATCCCAAAACAATGGGAAGTTGGTCACAAACGAGTGCTCTGCTTCTGTATTTATATTATATTTACTCGATCAACATTAATTAACTCATAGATGCTTAGGTCCTTTCATGTACTACATAGTTAAATAATCGGGGGTTGTTTGTTGGGAGGAGGAATTCACTATATGCAGCCTATATTGCCCTTCTATCTGCTATGTTATATGTAACGTACTGACTATAAAAACAATTTGACAGGACACTAAATTTTATTTTTGATGGTGCTTAACAAGATATAACATATTCGAAATAACAAAAAGGTTTGTTAAGAAACTTTCTAGAATTCAATATACAAGACCATCTTTCTATGTTGTTGTCACAAAAAAATGTAACTTCTACATGAAACATGGTTGAAGTTGGAGCACCTGCTGTTTTGATCCGTCCCGAGCAAGCCGATACAGCAACAATGTCGTTATCGGCGAACCACATGAGGCACCAAATAATCAAAAGAATTCGGGGCGAAAGACGGTGCTAGAGAAGGATGCAGAAGGCAAGAACAATCTTACAATCACCGCTGGATCAGCAAAAGCTTTGAGAAGACAAAAATGGAGTGAGGCATTGAGGAGCATTAGAGGCCGGCCAGGCCAACTGCTCCAGTCGGCCAAGCAGACCTACCTTGGCCAGTCGACTAATCTGGTTCTTCCAGTCGGCTAGGCCAGCTCCTCTTCAGTCTCAGCCAGATAAGGAATAGTAGAATCCTTGTGGTTTCAACTACTTGTAATACATTATTCATGTTTTGAATTTAACAAACAGTATTATAGTATTACATCATATCCATGTACATTCCGCTTTGAATATCCACCAATAATTTTCAAGGTAATACGGCCATGTACATTCCGCATTGATCTAATCTTCTATCGAGAAAACCCAACAAAAAAAAAACATTGGTGTTGGCTATTTTTCTATTACCCAGAAGGAAATAAGCGCATTTATATATATACATGCATATAGCACAAATATTTCTAGTAAATCAGGTGTCTGAATGACTTCAATTTTTTTCTCAACAATAAAATAAAAACCCATTTACGAGTAATATTTTACATTCTACTCATTCTTAAAACAAATGTTCCGAAAGGAAGAATCCTATAGAACTATTTTCAGTTTCCAACAGGCTCACGCTAGCACAGTTGGATGACATGGCTGTGAAGAAGGGCACAGTTAGTTGACCAGGGTATCCGCCACTGTCTACCTTGTCTTTGAATCCAGTACTGTCTACCTTGTCTTTAAATCCAGGAGAGAGGTGGAAGGGCACAGTTAGCACAGTCCTTTGAATCCTTCCACCTCTCTCCTCCTACGTGTCTTTGAATCCTTCTGAGGAGTGTGAGGAATGGAAAGGCATCCACAAGCCATGGCCCGGTGGGAAGCCGCTTCATCATTGGTTCAACCTCCTAGCTGATCATAAGCTGCCCTTCGGATGTTCAGCTACAGGAAACTTTATGGTTGTGTCGTCTGGATTTTCTTACAGGAATTTTAAAGCAGTGCTTGTAATGTTGCTCCAGATGCCTCCTACTCCCAAAACGCTATGTCTCTTATTTGTCTAGTCTCCATATCTCAATATGGTGCTACATTCCCAACCATTGCTCTCTCCCTGCCCACCATTGACTACTGAATATATGTTTTCATAAGGACTGACACTGAGAGACAAGGCACTTTCAATCCCAAAACAATGGGAGGTTGGTCACACACGAGTGCTCTTCTTCTGTATTTATATGACCAGGAACTTTTAACCCATAGATGCATAGGACCTTTCATGTACTCCCATAAATGTAACCTCAATTGCCCTCCCATCTGCTATGTTAGATGTAACTGACTATAAAAAAAACAATTTGACAGGACACTAAAATTTATTTTTGATGGTGGTTAGCAAAAGGGTCTGCTAAGAAACTGTATCTAGAAATCAATTTACAGAAACCATCTTTCTGTGTTGTTGTCACACAGAAAAATTTTGCAACTTCTGCATAGTTAGTTAGACAAAGACAAATTATATTGAAATTGTTGGCCTCAACTAGACCTAAATTTTCTGTAGATGCAACTTTTCTATTGTAAATCGTTTAAATATTCATTTTAAGTGTGTTCTGATATTTTGAATTTGAATTTTCTAAAATGTCCAAGGACCTTGGATGTTGACATGTTATGTACCGAAGTTGTAGATCTCGACACATGCTATCTTTATAGATGCCAACTTTTTTTTTTTTTTTTTTGATTTGGGATTTTTGGATCATTAGATGTCGATATATTTTTTTTAGGAGTTTTCAGATACTGGAACTCGAAATTGTTACCCAATGGTCTACTAAAGAAAAACTTCTCCAACTGCCATACGAACATGCATGCTTGCATGGGGATGGTCACTACTCCAAACGCCGCGACGTATTATAGGGGTGGCTCGTAAGCCATTGTAAGGGCGGTTTTAAAGTAACATCCCTAACTCACCGTCCCTATAGTGGTTTTCACAGTAGGGCGGTTCGTGATGGAACCACCCCTACTGTATGAGCCGCCCCTACCCATGCATTTCAGAAATCGTATTTTCAAAATTAAAAAAAAATCATTTTCTTTTAATCGGGTGAGACCCCACCGATTAGCCACCCACCCATCAACAATTTTTCGCAAAATCACACGCTATGCGGCTGGCAGGTTTCGAATCTACGACCTCCCCCTCGCTCGTAGGGTCTCCCTCCACTGCGCTACTCACTTGGATATGTCCATATCCCATTCCGCGTCCCCACATATTATACAAATTCGAGTGAAAGTTGACTATTTGAGGCCCTAAACGGATTCAAATCAAAAAGTGGTCAATTATAAAGTTTCATAACTTTTCAAGATCTACAATTTTCATTCATGGTGTTTCTCCATCTAAGGTCGTATATGAAATTTGAATTTCTAATTCGAGACATTTGAACGGAAAAAAAAAGTGGTCAACTACAAAGTTTGATAACTTTTCGATATCTATAAATCTTATTTAGAAAAAATTTCCGTTCGAGGTCGTTTGAAAAATTCAAATTTCAAAATTTAGACATTCAAACCCACATTTTTGAGGTATCAAATAAAGTCAATTCACAAAGTGGTCAACAACAAAGATTCGTAACTTTTCAAGATCTACAAGTTTTTTTTCATCCAAGGTCATTTAAAAAAAAAAAAAAATCGATCTCATTTCAAAATTCGGCAAACCACTGTAGTGACGTCTCAATATAGAGTCGCCCCTCTTGTGCCCCCCCCCTACCGTGAACCACGGTAGGGACGGCAGGTGATTGAACCGCCCCGCTAACAGTATGGGCGGCTTGTAACAAAAACCGGTAGGGACGGCTCAAAACAAATCCGGCAATCTGCCACCCAATCGTTTATGGTGAGAGTTGTCAGTGCTGCAATATGGCGAGAGCTGTCCAATGCTGCAATATGACGATGACACTGCTGGCTGTTTAGTGGATGTGTAGGCTCTCAAGATCTTGCTCGATCAGTTTACCAATCCACTGGACAGATCAACTACACCAAAAGCACTGTCTACGGTGGTGCTGTGTCTGCCTCCCCATGCTGGCAGTTTGTTTTTTTTTAAAAGGCTCCCTCTCTTCGTTTTGCATTTCTCCGCTGCATGTGCACTGAAGTTCTTCTGCACTAAATCACCTGCGACAGTGGGATCGGACCTTCCGCCAAGGGTACTAGGGCACTGCGAAAACCTTGGCCTGTGTCATGGGGCTCACCAACTTTTATCCATCTCGCTGTCTGCACTTTGTCCTTTGGTGGTGTGGTAGCCTGGAGCTTGTCGTGTGGTTGGCAGCGACAATGATAACGCCACTTGGCTTGGGTGGAGGCACTTGAACATAGACAAAGGTTGGGAAAACATTGTAACATTTTCGGAAGCACCATAGATGTCCTAGCTCCTGATGCCTCCTAATACTAATGAATACGCCTAGTTGTGCTCAGTTTGTTCTCGGACAAGGCTACGTGCAATGCTCTCTCTCTCTCTCTCTCTCTCTCTCTCTCTCTCTCTCTCTTTCTCTCTCAGCTTTGCTAGGCTATGAAACTGATGACTATAGGAAAAACTTGGTACATGTATAGGTGATGATCTGATCCTTTTATAGATCGAGTGGAAAATGCTACAAAAATGCGGTCCATGATGTTGTTTCAAGACATCTACTATACAGAGGACACATTGATGTGTTGTAAATGGTGACCAGAAATAGTGCAGAAATTAGAAAAGTACTAATGCAGATGGTTGACCATGTGTAACTGTATAATGCAAGTTATGACTTTTTTTTGAGAAGGAAAATGCATTGATCTTAACACATTACACTGGCCCTTTTTTTTAGAAGTATACCACTCATGTTCATGTTCCACCAAACCTTCAGAGATCTGTTCACCGCCGCCAAAGCCGCTTCCCAATTGTCGTCGGACACCAGAGCCAAACTCCACAAAGTGGAGGCCGCAGAGTTGGGCTTACTTCTAGGCGAATCAGCCGAGTACACTGCCTCCCAGGCGCATCGGCCAACTCCCATACCCACGACAGATCATTCGATTCCACCGCCCCGGCAACCCGAGCAAAACTCAGATTTTCACCAAAGATCATCTTCCTCGAGATTAACAGGGGTCAACAACATCTTCACCTGAATAAGACGACGATGTGCCGCCCCTCGACACTGGATAGGTCTCCCCCAGCCTCTCCGTTGACTTCGAGAAGATCGCCATCGGAGAATGGAAGAAGCTGGGAGAATTTATTCCGCTGCGCCGCCAACGCTTCCACATTGCCGACGTCGCCAGGGAAAAGCAAACCGTAGAGGAGCCACGCTCCTCGGTAAAACCTAACTCCACCGCCGAACATCGACGCCAAGCAAAACCCTAGACCTAGATGGACTCGACCAAAACTCTGCGAAGATCGTTGGGCGGACCCCTCTCCTCGTCACCACCGGTAGCAAGGCCAGAGGTGAGGAACGGGGCGCACACGGTGGCGGCGGCGGCGCCCCCTTTTCTTTTTTTGCGAGAGAAGCCCTAGGCGGCGGCTCTAATCTTCGCTGGCTCGAGCATGTAGTGGTTGAGAGCTTGATCAATGCGAAGTTATGACTTGAGAAGCTAGCTATCCACGAAATTTGAGCTGCATGATCATTTTTCACTGACATTATTTAGGATATAACAGTAACTACAAGGCAACTGCATGCACATATGTCAAGTTCAAGAAGCTTGTCCTCGACTCCATACATTATTTCAAAATGACACCGTGTTTTTTATATATTAAATATATGAGTATAAAATATTTATTTCTTGCTGTATGGAATCTAGGTGTGATGAGGATTTCTTACATAAAAATCGAGATGTTACAACACATTGCAACACACATATGTCAATTTCGAAAAGCTTAGAAGGAAAATAATGGAATAACCACACACTAGCATGTACAATCTGTTAAAGGGCCGATATACAAATTACAGTAAGGTTGTTGTACAAATTGCAAATTCATAATACCTTAAAAATACCTTATAATAAAATAGAAAATAGGCATACTCCACACATCCATGCATATTAAGATGCTATTGTTTTTCTTGCAGAAAAAAAATGAGAACATGTAAAACCTGAACATTTGTACTACCATTGAGGCATGCATGGACTGCATGAAATTCAGTTGTTATAATTAATTCATTATTCACATTGCCATTGTTAAGTTCTAGTGTTAGACGACTATTATCAGTACAATATGCTAGGTGGCTAATACATGATTAAACTCTCCAAGAGAGTCGAGCCAGAGAAGTGGCGCCAGTGGGATTGGACCTCCCTGCAAGGGCAAGCACTGTGGCACTGCGGCAACCTTGGGCTGTGCCATGGGGATCAGATCGCCACCTTTTATACATCTCACCCACTGCACTTGGTGCTTGTTGTGTTGTGGTCGCCTCAAGGTTGTTGCGCGGTAGGCATGAACAATGGTAATGCTAGTTGCCTCGGGTGGAGGCACATGAACAATAAAGGCATCGGCGAGCAAAAGTGGAAATCCTCGTACCATTTTGGGCACCTCCATAGCGCTGACCTAGCTCCACCATTTTTTGTCTATATATGGTGAACATGTACAACAGAAAAAAATTCTCCTAGACTATGAGTACTGGAGTTAAGCAGATTTTTTTTTTAGATAATGATAGTCTTTCATACCCGGCTTCATACGCTACAAGCTCGAGAAAGTCATCCGCAGTCAATTAGAAACCAAAATTTACACGGTCATTTCTATGCTAAGAATAAATTCGCATTATGCTACCAACATCTGCATCCCTTCAATGACCAGTTACTGGTGCGGCTGAGCTTTTCTGGACACAAGCTACATATTCAAACTTGTTCAACGTATTGACCACAACAGGACCAGATCAGAGCACCGCAGAGGAGAGGATCGGATCACTTGAATTGCCTTTTTCGATCTGGATTGCTACGAGTTGGTGGTACGTATATACAGACTGCAGGAGATGTTTTCCAAGATGCCTCATATTCCTAAGTCATCATGCACTGTGCTCCAGCTCTGCTATCTTCTAGTTTTTGTGTTACATATATCTTGTTGGGCCAGTTAGCTAGCTAGACATGCCTAATGAATCAGTATAGCTACTATTGAAGGAGTGTTTATAGGATAAAACTGTAGGCAGAAACCTAGTGCAAACATCAAGAGATATGCATGCAAAATTCGTGGCAGTGGTCAGACCTAGCTTGCAGCAGGGCTCACACACATTCTTTAATTTGTGGCAGAAAAATGGATACTGGTCAGAGTTAATATAGTAATGCAGCCTCTATTGACACAATCGGGATTGTACGTATCGAACAACTTTCCTACGGATGTGATTACTGACAAGATATGAGTGTGATTACCAACAAGATAGTTATGCAAAATTTTCCTATTGACACAATCGGGATTGTACATTAGAACAAAAATAAATTATGCAAAATTTTGGAAGCAACCAAGTTATTTTATTGTCAAGAGAAATTTGATTTCCTAAACAACACCATACAAGATATGAGTGTGATTACCAACAACATAGTTATCTTGCCGGTTGTACTCACCAAAAAGTTAATGCAGAATTTTTTTGTCTGTGTTTTTCGGAAGACAGTTATTTAATTTTCCTATGTGTTTTTTTGAAGACTATCAAGATAATTGTAGCTATATATCATGTCGATATAAGCAAACCATCAAAAAATTCGAAGCCTTCAGTGAAATTCTGGTTTCCAGTAGTGTGACGTTTGATCGATATTTAAGCAGGAATAATACATTGATTCTTATCATGACTTGCCACTTGTCGAACACTACTATCTTCACATTAACCACAACTGTTGTTAACATACATTTTCCAAATCTCGAAGAATAAATAATCTTCGAGCATAATATGTGGGTTGGAACATACACAGCAACATGGCCTTTTAGTTGACATATTGTACTAGGGCCTAACTTGGGGTTTCATTCCAGACTATATCCAATCCTCCCGGCACTTTCATCCAAATAGGAGCTACTTTTTAACACTGTCAGCTAGATGAGCCGAGTTCATGCAGCTTGACAGTACAAGATACAAGTTCATGTAAATGGAGAAGGATGATTCAACAAGCGATTTTTGCAAGATGATTCAAAAAAGTGATACTTCCTATCCCCTTCTATATATTCTGAATCTGCATGCTTCAATCGACTCCAAGCTACCTCAGCAGCTCCTCATTGTTATTGCTCCGCCTTTTCTTTTTGTGACTTACACACTGGTCAGTTTGGGGGTTATATCACTACCGGAATCCGAGCCGGCAAAGCCTCGGATTCCGGTAGTGTATGCATGCTTGTAACATCATGGCTTTTGATTCGGAGCATTACAATTATGCAAGCACATGCATCGATATATATCCAATAACGAAGCAAAAGTGGAGAGGAGATTCTGGAAACTTCCTATCCCTAAAAATTCTTGTTTAGAATGCTTCAGATCGACACCATGCTACTACAAGCAGTTATTTAAAGTTACTAGTGCCCTCTGGTTTATGTGCATTGTAGTTAGTTTACGGCTACTCCTCAGTAACACCTATGATCAGAGTAGCTAAGACATATATGGGATATTATGGGAAGGAGGCTACAAAATTGTAGGTCTCTATTAACCATCCATTTCTAGAGTTGTAACAAGTGACGCTCTGTGAAACTAGATTGCCAGAGATCGGCATGCGACTTCCCCCTCTTGAAATGGACAAAAAGTTTTTAAAAAAACACCAGTAGCATTCATACCACTACTGACACCGGCAAAGGGGATTGCTTTCGATGTGGATCTAGCCTTGCCGCCACCGGGCCTGGATCGAACTCCTGAGTTTGCTTAGTCTTTCCCCATTGTTTGCAAAGACATTACATCAAGTGCTCTCTATTGAAAGATATAAGCAAAAGTTGTTTATACTAGTTTTTTCTTGCTATACGTAGTGACCAGCGGCTTGCGAAGGGTTCTCATCCATGCGGTAGGAGAGAATGAAAAGTACATGCTTAATTTTTACCACATCATCCCTTATTTGAAACGATGGACCCTCATCTTAATTTTTCCGGTTCGAATGAACGGACGGTTTTTAAAGTGAACCGAGCGATTGGAGGCCCTGGTTCGGTCTTTTAGCGGTCCGACTGTCGGTCCGGTCCGGTTTAAAAACTAGGCTATGTTGAATGCCTTGACAACCAATTCTCCTGAGCATCAGCTAGCTCAACTTGGTTGGCTGCTGGACAACCAGAATTGTTGAGCATCAGCGATCAAGGCCATGTATTCTTGATGTGATCATACAACTGTAGCACAACCACAACTAAACGCTTCATAACAAGGGCGTGTAGCATGGGAAGGTTGATGGGCGCAATGTTCTCCCGAGATAGTACCAAGAATTTCCACCCCACAGGCGATGTTGTTCCAGATGCCTCCTATTCTCAGTGCACTATGTTGTTCTACCATCTTCCAAACATTTACTCTCTCTCTCTCTCTCTCTCTCTCTCTCATTGGCTTGGCTTTTGTGCACTTCACACAGAGTATAGATACTTATAGAAAAGTAGAGGTCCATGAAGCTAAGATTACAATACTGTGTCAATCCATGAACAATGAAGGGTTAGTATGATTTGGCACTAATTTGTGATGTTCTTTTTCGTCACTATTGTTTGGATCTGGGCTTGGATATGGGCTGGTTATAGGAGATGGACATCTAATTCATGACAGAAACAAATGCCAATCCGTGACGGCTCAATTTGGTCCAGCAAATGTATGACGCCAGACACATGACGGTTTTCTTGATCGTCATGGCAAGATAACTGTGATGTATTTCTGACTGTGTATGACCAAAGTGATTGTCATGTAAAGCACCATTTCTTGTAGTGAATTTGTGCACTTATTTTCCTTATATTATCCATAGATGCATGATCTGCCGGTCCTCTACTACAAATATTTTCAAAATTCAGGCACTTGAGTAATTCAGTGGCCATAATCACGTCATGAAATTGTAAAGTATCTTTGTATGGTTTGTTGCTAGAGTGTGTAAAGGAATCTGGTCCCAGTTTGAGACCTTATCCAGGAATCCCTAGCCACTGCTGTCGCTTCCATCAACCCATTGCTGCCATCCTTGTGCAACTCACATGTGCTAGCCACGATCATGCAGCTCCTCACGCCGTATCCGCTTCGCATCACCATACGCTGCACAGCGCCTTGTAGATGCATAATTCTCGAACCTCTAAGTGATCTTCTACACAGCCTCAGGATTGAATTCAACAATAGCTTTGATAAAAATTGTTAGAAATTAGTCCCTCACAGCGACGAGCTGTCTACTAATCGCCAAGTATGGAAGCGTATATGGTAGAGTCGAAGTAGGACTCTATAACCCGGTCTCCTCATAAATACGAGAGGAGGGCTGCTTTTGTAACCACATGACGATACATTGAGAGGTTCGCAGGAGGGAGGCAGCATGTTGCCGGGACATTGGAGCGGCCGTATTGCTGGTATTGGGGAGGAGCACCCGTAATCGAGCCTCTAGTGCCATTTGTGATCTTGCGTGTTCATAATGGTTGATTCCATCGACGCTTCCATGTGTGTAGATTAGTAGACAGCTCATCACTATGAGGGGCTAATTTCTAACATGGTTGAGATTTTAGACTGAGGATCGAGAGCATTCTTAGGCACACCGAGGCCTCGTTCCTGTTAAGCGTGGTGATGTGACAGGTTGTGTATGTGAGAGCTCTTTTGTGGTGTGTTTTCCGTGTTAGTGTTCCTGTGAATGCATGCATAGCATACACGGTGTCTGATCTGCATGCCTGTGCAGGGTGTTTAATAATGCAATAGGCATTGTAGTGGTGTCGAAGATTCTGATGTAATTAGAGTTACGTGGGCTTATATATTTGAGGGATAAATCATAACCACAATAAAATACGCCTTACACACTTTTAGATTTAATTTATTTTCAAAAGAAAATGCTTTACCCGCTTTTATTTTCTAGATGTCGCCCCTCTAGAAATTTCTCCCAGTGAGGCAACTCAAGAAAATTTTCTCCTAATGGGATCAGTAACATGCACGCATTGGGATTTTAAGGAAGACGGTTTTAGCTATGCTATTGTCTCTGTTATTAATGCTCATATGTGAATGTGCATCCAGTACATAAATCCTGTTTTAGCACCAAACAAACACATGATAAGACAGGGAGTAGCAGTAGTGTTAATAACGAAATAAATTTTTAATTCATCCCAAGATCTGCAAATCGAGTTAATACACAGTCAATAAGAACAGGAATTGGATGCAAAAGAAATCATGTGCTGCTCCCACATCAAGGAAAGAGAACGATACGGAAGAGAGGAAAATGATGCGAAACACCATGCAAAAGGAACAAGTTTTAAATATTCTTTTTTCTAGGATGCGCTAAAATATGATGGATGGAAGAAGGTAGAGCTTATAAAATATGATGCGAAAACACCATCGTGCTCGGTTTTGTTAGACCAAACGATCGAGAAAACTGCATCGCAGCGCTCAAATATTATAATAGAAGAAGGTAGAGCTTATAACACGAGTGCAGGACAGTGAATAAATCTCAGCATGTGTCGGTCGAAGTCCATGGGACGATGTTCTTGTGCAAAGCCGAATCACCAGTCATCGATTCAAGTCTTTATAAAAAATGTAATTAGTTCTGTTTTCTCTCATTTATAGTGCATCAGTGATGCACTAACAACGTTAGCGCCAGCAGCATCTCTAGGCTCAAGCTTTCCAAGTTGGTCACGGACTAATCTATAGACAACACCCGAGAACAAGTCATGAACACCTGAGATCTAACTGGTTTGACATCATGTGGCTGGAGAGAGTCCAGGTTCTCTGTCAGAAGCATGCACTAGAATATTGGTTTAATGATATCGACGGCTGGTGATTATATTAGGCGTGACACTCATGTTCCTCGGATCATATTATCCCCCAGGTCCTACAGTATATGCTTGTGCCAATGCGCGCTCCAGACATGTATGAATAGACTTATACACTCCAGATGCCTCCTAATCCTGGCCACAGAAGAAGCAAATGCACGGCACACCACTGGTTGGGACGCGGCAACTTTCCACGTTCTGGGTGTCGAGGCAGGACGAGCCTGAGCAGGACCGTGGTAATTGGCGGTGTAAGGTAGCACCATCATGGCTCGAACCCTGAGAACTCTTCTGCGTGAAGCAGGGACGGGCCTGCGGAGGTGCTCCCGTGCGCAGCCTGTGAGCAGGAGGGGCGCTAGAGGTATCGTCGGAGCGGCCTTTGTTTCTGTTGGCACTGTCCCATGCAACAGATTTTCCAACAGCAACTTATACACTACTTTTGCTGTTGTTCCGGATGCCTCCTAATCCTATGTACACTCCATGTCTATGTCCTGTCTCCATCTCTCTAGATGCTAGTTTCCCCAACACACTCTATGTATGCTGTCTCTCCAAATGCTAGTTTTGCCAACAATTCTGACTAGAGACATGCTTGTCAAAGACGACTACCAATAAGAGATGAGTTATTCCCAACCTCCTTAAATAATGGGAGGTTGGTTGTACATGGGTACGGTGCAATATTTCTCCATTATATTACCCTTACAGTACATTAGGGGACATTGACCCACATATGCATTAAGTTTTTTTATGCACTGTAGAATTAGAAAAAATGGGAGATCCATCGTTGGGTGGGCACCATGTCATAAACGTGATTCCGGACAATACTAATTTTTTTAGAGGCAATTAAAGTGATCAATCATATCTGGAATGGTTATATTGGGCGCCATGTCATCCCTGAAAATGATTTTAAGTTGTACGCCTCCTAAGAAGCCAGTTTGAAAAATAATTTTTAGAAGGTTTGTAAATTGTTGCCACCAAAAAAAAATCATAACCTCTGTGCATATAATTGGATGAAGACAAATTAGATTAAAATTGTATAGCTCAGTGTGATATGAAAGTAGTTTTTTAGAGACACAAATATTTGGTTTAAGTTATCATATTTAAAAATTTTCACATTTCTACCATCGGCATCTAATTTTTATATGTTCTATGCCAAAATTATAGATCTGAACATAATCTATTCCTTTTTGTTGTTTACTGTTTTTGTATCCTTATTTGTTTTAAGTTTGCAGAGATTGGAATACAAAAATTTGAATTTTTACAGGTTTTTTTCGGATCTTATATGTTGGCATGATATATACTGCAAAGTATAACACCATAGTTTACAACTTCTCAGAAGATAGTTTGGGATCCAAATGTGCCATACTAAATTTAAGATTTATTTTAAAAATGTCTTAAGCTTTTTTTTTTCTTGAGGCGGTCCACTAGAAATTGCTCCCACTGAGGCTATTAAAGGAAATGACATCCTTTTGCGATCAGTGATGGTAATTAGGAAGGCTGTCTATGCCGTAGTCTCTGTAATTAATGCTCATGTGTGCATCGTGAACATCAATCCTGTTTTAGTGTCGAACACACATGCTGAGATAGGGATAGTACTAGTGCTAAGAAGTGTGCAAGTTCAAAATACCAGTAGGAATTGGATGCAAAAGCCATTTAGGTTAAGAAGGAAATGATTAATTTAGTGAAAAGAACTTCGCCAGCTTAGTTTAATTTTGTGAAAAAGGCAAAAGGTTACATGGGAGTTGCACGAAAGGAGCAAATCGAATTGCAGTTGAAAACATCCTAGAGAACCTCGCATGCACGGCTGCCGCTGCTGCTCTGGCTTGGTTGCTGTGGCCTCTCTTGAACCGCTGGTCCACGCTGCCACATCGATCGATCGGGAGAGAGAGAGAGAGAGAGAGAGAGAGAGAGAGGGGGGGGAGGAGGGGAGGAAGAGGGCAACACGAACAGCAGGAACCACCATGCAGAAGGAATGAGCACATTCTGCTTTTTTCGTGAAGAGTGGAGCCTGAATCTTTTATCAATATTCTTGAACCAAACACTAGCAAAATCCAGATTGAATGGTTCCATCTTGTTTCACCCTATGAACTAGACACATCCTAGACCATCAGGTTTGGTTTTGTTAACCACAAATGTCGAGAATTATTAATATCCATGCGCCAAAATAATACTTATTATACGAGAAGGTAGAGCTTACAACAGGAGTGCAGGCAGGACCATGATCAGTAAATCTCAGAACTGGAAAAGTTCTTATTATTTATTTGTATAATTAAGTAACTAGTTCGGTTTATTAACATACAAGTGCATCAGTGACGCCACTAATAACATCCCCGCCACCATCAACAACATCTCTAGCTTGTTGGCCTCAAGTTTTCCTTGTTGGTCACCAACTAATCTGAATAGAACGTCGCCTACATAGGCACAACTTTCCAGGCCAAATAAAATCTCATCACGACCACCTGATATCTCACTAGTACGACATCTGGTGGCTTGGCCGAGAGACTCCTGCCTCTCGGTGTTTACTTCCTTCCACTCTTTCACGGGAAGAGGCAGAAGCACCAATCGGATCAGAGAAGAGTGGTCCAGGGTGGATTTGTGAAGGGATTCACGACTCTTGGTTCAGTGAAACACCCATGCTTCTACATGTGTTTGACCCCCGGTTCAGCAGCTTCGTTGTGCCTGCATTATGGATTTTCTCACAGTAAAAGTTGCAACACTTTTTGTGTTGTTGCTCCACATGCCGCCTAATCCCAAATCACTGTGTCCCATCTCCATCATATCTCTCTAGATGCTAATTTCCCAACCATTCTCTCTGTCTAGCGATTACTTACTGGGATCTTTTCATAGTTTTGAACTGCTAACTAGCCTTTCAAAGGTAAGAGTAGAGACTTTCTTATCCTATTATAAGAGGTGGGAAAAAAAGAGGACTACCAATAACAGATGATCAAGTCATTTTCATCCCTTAAATAATGGGGTGAGGTTGGTAGTAGGCCGGGTGCACTATTTCTCCATTTATATTAACCCTATACTTTAAACCACAGATGCATTAAAAAAAAAAACATGCGAGATTGATTGTTGGGTGGAGGAAAATTGCTGCCGGCCGCCTCAGGCCACCATGTATAATCCACCAGATTATATATGCTAGCAAAAACACGATGTTAGACGACACTAAATTGTATCTTTAGAGGTGGTTAAATTGATCTATCACATATGGGACTAATCAAATGGCTCAATGGCCACAACCCATATCTCAAAATGATTTTTAGCTGTGTGCCTCAAAAGAAGCCACTCTCAAAATTGAT
The DNA here is from genome assembly GCA_015847255.1 of Hyparrhenia diplandra. Taxonomy (NCBI): domain Eukaryota; kingdom Viridiplantae; phylum Streptophyta; class Magnoliopsida; order Poales; family Poaceae; genus Hyparrhenia; species Hyparrhenia diplandra. Next base: position 167,099 of record JADLZK010010699.1, on the reverse strand, counting down.
TTCTAGGGGATACGTCCATGTAAATTGATTTTTAGCTGTGTGCCTCTCATAGGTCTGTAGCACTCCATTTTGTGTTACTGTGAGATTTCATTGTAACACATTGGTGAATATGTTACAAGAAACTGTAACAATATAGTTGTTGTGTAGTAGTGCACAGCTCCAATGCATATTAAGTTGTTTTTTTTTTCTTGCAGAAAATAAAATGGAGAACATGGAAGACCTGAACATCTGTACTATCATCAAGATATGGACTGCGTGAAAAATTCTGTTGTGATAATTAATGAATTTTAATTATCCACATTGACATTGTTAAGCACCAGTATTAGACTATTAGTACAATGTGATCGAAGGTCGCTCATACATGACACAGCTAAGGAAAGCTAGCCTTTAGGTGCATTTTTTTTTTACAATACAGTCATGGAACCATACATATTCTCCGGTGGCCTCTGTCTTTTCCATGGGCGCAACACTCCCATCCACATTGCCTCTCCATGCTGACAGTCTGACTCATTTTCCGTTTTGCATTTCCCCTGCATGTGCACTCAAGTTCATTTGCACTCATTCGCCTCGGACAGTGGGATTGGACCTTCCCCCAAGGGTGGCATGTGCCATGCTGGTCGCATGCTTGACAGGGACAATGGTAATGCTTACAAGTTGGCTTGGGTGCAGCCACATGAACACAGACGAAGGCTGGGAAAACATCGTACCATTTTCGGAAGCACAGTAGATGTCCTAGTTCCTGATGCCTCCTAATCCTAATGAATACGCCTAATTGTGCTTTGTTTTGTTCTCGGATACACAGCTGCTACCTTCAATGCTTTCTCCCTTTCCCTTTCTCGGATACAAGGTCCGTGTCGATCCGTGCTGGCTGTCTGACTCACTCTATCCAAAATGTTGTGCCTTGCATTTCCTTGCATCTCCGCCATGGGGCTCACCACCTTTTATCCATCTCACCGTCTGCACTTGGTTCTTTTGTTGCTGTGGTGGCCTCGAGCTTGTCGCGTGGTAGGTAGGGACAATGGTAACACAAGTTGGCTCGCGTACCCATGAACACAGAAGGCTTCGGCGAGCGGAACCGGAGATCTTTGTACCATTTTATGGAGCACCATAGTTAACCTGGTTCCTGACACTTCCTAATCCTAATGAATACGCCTAATTGTGCTCTGTTTGTTCTTGGACACGTACAGTTGCTACATGCAATACGCTCTCTCTCTCTCTCTCCATCTCTCTCTCTCTCAGCTTGCGACACATTTTGGCTGGTGTTCATATGATACATAATCAGAGCAATCTACTGGATTTTCCCCTCTCTTTTTTACATATATAGTGTGTCATCAACTGACTGAATCAAGGGCCAATCAAGGGCCAAGTGACCACGTGCAGCTAGCCACCTTATGTCCCATCTCTAAGACAGTGTTGTCTGTATTTATATGAGCATATAGTAGACGTGTATTATTTGTTTTTCTATATGTTTTCCAAGGCTCAAAAGTGTTTCGAGCTCCACCAGTCTTTGTCAATATAGGGTGAACAGACACAGCACAAAATTTTCTTTTGCACTATCAGTAGTGGAGTTAAGCAGAAGATGTCAATAATAAAACATAATTTACACGGCCATTTTTACACTAAGAACCAATTTGCATTAGGCTTCCAAGTTCCAACATCTGCATTCCTTGAATGACAAGTTACTGGTGTCACTGAGCTTTCTGGACACAAGATACAGTACAGAGTACACACTCCAACTCGTTCAATATAGCAAAGGAGAGCAGAGGATATGTAGCAGAACTCTGCCACCAGCTGCACTGGATCTTAAAGTTCTCTCATCCTTGTGGCACGAGGGAGGGTCACAGATACCTCCTCCTGATCCACTGGAAATGCACATACTGCACCATATAAAACAAATTCAGTTCCAAATGGTACGTAGCTTCTTGCATATCAAGTTTTCATTCATTACAGAATGGGTCTTGCTTCAATGGCCAAGAACAAATTAGTGGTTCAATGGCTGGGCGAACTAAGTGCCGCCGTGATAAAATTGGCCATGCCGGACACGTTAAAGAAAGGTAGGTAACACGGATACATTGTATAGTCCGGTGGTGTCTAAATTGCAGCGTGCTGGCCGAATTTGGTTCCTTTACTAGTTCATGGTTCATAAGAAGACTACGACACGTACATGACATATACATTGATAGTGCAGGCGATGCCCTGCACTTGAGTTTGCTAGTGATAGTGCAGGCGACGCCCTGCACTTGAGTTTGCCAGCAATTGAACGTAGTTGTGACGGCTGGATAATAGATGGAAAACGCTGGACTGGAATTAGGGTTTATACCGCCACCACCGTGGCCAACTTGGTCAACTCTTATTGATATATATAGATGCTTGATCCAAGGCATAGGTGCCCTGATCACCCCCGCGCCACGTCGCACACACGCGTCGTGTGCCGTTTCACCGTGACACACGCCGCGTGCGCGATACTCGCCGTGGCGCCAACTAACCAGACCGACTCAGGAATGAGTCATGACCCGGCACGCCACCTGTCATGCCCATCCACCTACTCAACTGATACATGACTCGATACAAACCGATCAAAGGATGTGCAACAATTTAGACTAGGCTAACTTTTCTTCTCCTAAACTTGATGCACTTCAACTATGCCGAGAGCTTTCCTCAAACCTAGAAACTTGACTCGCCCCAATGCCTTTGTGAAGATATCTACCAGCTGATCTGCGTGCCAATATGATCTACCTCCACTTTGCCTTGCTCTATGCATTCACGAAGAAAGTGAAACCTTGTGACAATATGTTTACTTATATCGTGGTGAACCTGATTCTTACTTAGAGCAATCGCCGACTTGTTATCCATGAGCAGCTTCACCGACGCCTCCTTTGTTCCCAACAAGTCTCCTAAAAGTCGACTCAACTAGACACCCTGACACACTGCCGCAACTCCTGCCACATATTCTGCTTCACAAGAAGATAATGCAACTATCTTTTTGCTTTTTGCGAAGCCCAAAGACCAAACTATTGCCCATGAAATAAACCACACCAGTTGTGCTTCTTGTCTTCAACATCTCCAGCGAAATCGCTGTCACCAACCCCAGCAAAGAAGGGTTTCAGTCCTGCACCCTTGGCATACTTGCAGCCGGATTCTCTTGTTCCCTTCAGGTATCTGAGAATTTGTTTTACTGCACCCCCAATGTGCTTTGCTTGGCGCCTCCATAAATCTGCTAACAACACCGATCTGCTAACAACACCGACTGAAAAGGCTAAGTGAGGTCATGTGTTGACTAAGTATCTAAGGCTACCAATGATGCTTTTGTAAGTTGTATGACTGACAACCTCACCCTCTATCTTCTCGCTTAACTTGAGTCTAGCCTCCATCGGAGTTGCAGTGGAATTGCGGTTTAACATACCTCGTATTTTCCATAATCTTATTTGCATAGGCACATTGACTCAATGTGATCCCAACATCTCCCCTCGCTTAACTTCAATGCCCAAATAATAGCTCGGGGAGACATAAATCACTCATGCTGAATTTCTTCCTCGTCTCTTGCTTGAACCATGCTATGTCATTGACATTTGGTCCACAAATGACTAAATCATCAACATATGCACCAACAATAAGAAAAGAGTTTTTATTTGCCTCTCCTATAAACCGCATGCTCCAAATTACTTCTCACAAAACCTGGAGCAATCAACTCCTTATCAACTTTTTTTTTTTTGAAAAGAATTCATGCCCATCAACTTAGTGAGTGCTTTGTCTTTGCCAGGGTGTGGATAATCTCTGGTCATCAAGATGTATCAAACTTTTTTTTGATCTGTGAGTATGACAAAAGGAGAGGTTTGTAGTGCCTCCAATGGTCTACAGCCATTAGTATTGCCAAATACTCCTTTTCATAATGCCTTGCCGACATAAGCAATAGGGTGGCCTTGCTGTGGAAAAGCACAACTCCAATACCAAAAGCTGAAGCATGTGGTAAATGGAAGATTGAAATTGGGCATAGCCAAAACAGGAGCAGCTATCAATACTTGTTTGAGGGGGCACGAACGAGCTTTTAGTTTCGAAGTCCAAATAAATAGTGTTCCTTTTTAAGTAGCAAATTGGATAGATGTCTACCGATCATACCAAATTGAGCTACAAATCTCCTGTAATACCCAACCATGCCAAGGAAACTTCTAAGTTCTTTGACATTAGTAGGCTGAGGCCAATCCTTGATGATAGAGATCTTTGTTGGGTTAGTGGAGACACACTTTTCACTGACTATGTGTCCCAGATAGCTCAATTCTCTCTTGGCAAAAGAGCATTTAGACAATTTACTAAGAAAATGATGTTGTTGCAACAAAGTGAGAACTGCTCTAATATGTTCCATGTGATCTTCCCAGGACTTGCTATAGATAAGAATGTCATCAATAAAAACTAATACACATTTCCTCAACAATGGATTCAGAATGGCATTGATAATAGTTTGAAAAGTGGGTGGACCACCAGTGACTCATAAGACATAACTCTATATTCATAATGCCCATTATGAGTTTGAAAAGCAGTAAATCCAGAGAGATGAACCATGTTGAACCTTGTAGTTCTTCCGGTAGTTCTTCAACAACAGGAAGTGGGTACTTGTTTTTAACTATGAGTGCATTCAGCCGTCTGTAATCTACACATAATCTCCAGTCCCCTGTCTTCTTTCTCACCAGGAGAATAGGTGAGGAATAAGGACTGGTACTCTCTTGGATCCGTCCTTTTTCCAACATATCCTTAATTTGAGTCTCTATCTTAGTTTTTACGTGTAGGGTTATACCTATAAGGTCCGAGATAGAATGTTTGAGCCCCTTCTATCAATGGTATCTTGTGGTCTCCCAATCTTGTTGGTGGTAAAGATTTAGGTGGCGGGATTTGTTGCATATCGTGAGGCAAAAGCACTGTTGTCCTCCTAGATATAGAGGATAGAGTCACTTTTATCTAATCCTTGCAACCTGTAAAGAGGATATAGGAGCTCCAACCGACAACTCGGGCTTAACTCCTTGAAGAGTAATCATTTGACCTTGATACTGAAACTGAAACCATCTTGTTGCCCAATCTACATTCATGACTACGACCTCAAGCCAATCCATGCCCGATAATAATCTTGAAGGTAGTGCTGAAAGTATATGCCCTTGAATTTTCCATAATTGATTTGTTAGTTCATGAGTTCAGTTTATGACAAAGACCATTAGCCACAGTCACTCGACCGAATTGGGTAAAGGAGCCCATTTTTGATATGAGAAGCTACCTGTTCATCAATGAAACCTTTGGGAGCTTCCGAGTCCACTAACATAAATATTTCTTTCCCATTAAGATGGCCCCTTAGCCCCGACAAGTAGGAAAATTTGTTGTACCATTAGCCGCTTGACTTGACAAGGAGAAAAAATTTCCATGAGAGTCTCAAGAACAATCAACTGCTTGTGATATAGTTTTACGAGTCCTATTTCACACATTGCCATACTTCTTCCATAGAATTCAAGGATACTTGATTGGGACATTTATGCTCGAGGATTCCATTTTTCACCACACTTCAAACATAAACCTTGAGCTCTTCTAAACTTTTTCGAGGCCACCAACATGCTATCGCCTTTGGTCTTGTAAGGTTTAGAAGACTTTTTATCCTCATCATTCTTGCTATAAGAATTCCCATGAAAACTAGAATACTTGTGTGAATCGAAGAAGTCTTCTTGGCATTATGTTGGCAAAATTTGAATCTCTTGGTGGGTTTATCATTCAGGGCCTCTTCCTGCACAAATGCCAGGGAAACATCAGTGTCTAGGTCTGGAGGACGGTGTAACATAAGAGCAGCTCTAATATCCTTCCTAAGAGAATCAACAAAATGGTTCACAATGGTAGTAGGAGAAAAGGATGGCTCATGAGCTAGAAATTGGTGTACTATATCACTAAATTGCTCTACAAACTCGCTGACGTAACCTGTCATGCTTGATGTGAAAGAAGTGTCTAAGAAGGTGGTTATGCTCATCCCTATCAAGCCTAGTACAAATAGCCTTAACAAAAGACTCCCAGGACATTTTAATGATATTGGATTGCATGGTTTGAAACCAAAGTGCGCTTGAGCCCTCGTCGGGGCGCATAGTGGCAATCTTAACCCATTTGGATGGATCTACTTGACAAACATCAAAATAACCACACCTAGTGACCCATAATCTAGGATTTGAACCATCAAATCTATGAAACTCGATATCTAGGTAGTGATTGAACGGGCTAGGATACAGAGGATAACCACGATCATGATCATGAATTCCAGAATTAAACTGCATGAATCCTGAAGAGCTTTTCAGTGGTGGTTTCGAACCTACTTCTGGGTTCTCACCCGGGGTAGTGGTAAACACCACCCCAAAGGTCCCCTTACCTTGGTCAATTGACCCAGATGCCGCCCCTGTTGGGGAAGATTCCAAATGGGCAGAATCCTACACCTCCTTGTTCGGTGAAGCGAAGTGATCTTCACAAAATGGTAGTTTCAGAGCTGAACGCGCGATGCTGACGCGCTTCGGCCGCTTAGCGGATCGATGGCTCCAGTTCTTCATCCACCTCTTTAACCACTTGAGAATGAGGAAGTCCTTGAAACGTCACATCCATCTTCTCACCCAAATCACACACCAGGTGCTCGAGCTTGTGGACGCGGTTGTCGACCTTGGGCTTCCACTTGTTGAACTCCGACCGCATCCCATGCATCTCCTCCATGGACGTCTGAAGTTTGGCAATTCCTTCTTGTTCTCCGACAAAGATGGCAAGGATTTGCCCGAATCAAGCCCTCCTCGAGTCGCCATGGCCATCGGACGGCGGGTGAGATACGGGTTGAAGGCCAACGGAGAAAAAATGTGGTGAATTTGTGGATCTAGGGAGCTAATACCGGTGTAACAAGATCAATAGGATAGGTAGCTACAATATCTATTACTTGATAACTGGTAAAACTCGACCAACGTCGCCGGCCAATCAACGAGATCACCGGAGAGCGCCGTCACTGCCGAAGCCACTGGCTCGGTTCACAAACGGGTTCGGGTTCGCCTTCTCTCTCGTCTCCACGACTATTACTGTAACACCCGGTTTTAAGAACAAAACCAGATGAAGCCATACGTGAGCCCTGGAAGTCAAATCTCACATATAGTTTACAAATGAATGGTAATCAATTCACAATGCTTAAAATATAACGAGTACAGGATAAAAGTATAAACCTTAGCTAGCAAACAGCGGAAAGACTCTTCAATCTTCTGGCGTTGGCTCCACAGGGACAACTGACTGGTTGATCACAAGCCTAACTTCCTCCTGAGGTGGGGTGAAATAGCAAGGACGAGTCCATGTCGAACTCCGCAAGCATAGCCAGGAGTTATGAGGCTTAGAAGGCGACACTTGTCTTAACCTGCGGTTGCTTTAAGTGTTGATCAAGTTTTAAGCTTAAGCATAAAGGAATCCCATTAACCCATTAATCACAAGTGTGAACAGATATCATCATCAATTTAATAACAACAACATAATAAGCAAAACAATTCTATTCATTAATGTCTCCAAGGCCGTTCATGACCGCGAACACGGCTGACATGTCGGTTTAGTTAACTTCTGCAGAGGTGTACACTTTCACTACGAGTCATGGTTTCCACCGTAGTAGGTTCTCGACTCCCTAACCAAGTGAAGACCATATAAAGCCTTTCAAAGGGGGTTATCTAAACATGCCAGATAGCGATAGGGCTACAACCCATTCTCGACCGATTTCGGTAACCACCGACACAAGTAAACACTATCCCCTGAACGACCAAAGCTAGAGCCATGTCACCCCCATAGCTGTACTGTATATCCCGGATGATCACGAATGAATAAGTCCTTATGGAGAGCTAAGAGCTTCATAAATAAACAACACAAGCTCTTTCGCCCTATGTACCATGGCATCATCAACTACTCATCTCGATTTAATCCATAAAGCAATAAATAAATGTTTGTTGGTTGAGCGCTAGCAATTTACTACCCAAATGCATAACCCATAGGAGACAAGGATCAAGTATTCAAGTCTAGGTAAATTCCTTATTGGCAACAAGGAGGACACATGCATCATGAATTATTAATTAAGGTGAATAGGACATCAAGGATGATCCCAAGCTATACTTGCCTCAATATAGATCCTTCTTCAAGTCCAAACTTTCAAAAGAACTCCTTGATCATCAATTCTTCTAGATCGCCAACACAACGCTCATCGCCTATTTGAATCCAATCAGCAAGACACAATCATCCGAGCATTCATACGCTAAGCAAACAAGAGCATTATAAGATAACAGTACACCAATAATTAGAAAATAGTTTGAAAAGCTTATAAAACTAAGCTACACGTCACTATGATCACACAGACGTTAAGATCACCGAAATCGGAGCTAAAACGGAGGAGTTACGCATTTCACAAGATTTGCAAGAATAAAATAATAAATTAAATAGGACTTCGAAATTTAAAAGTTAGAAAACCTACTGAACAGTAGCGTAAACACCTAGGTTACGGAATTACGAATCTAACGCAATTTGAACGGATCAATTTGGATTTAAAACGGAAAAGTTGTGAACATTTGAATTTGAATGGCAAAACATGATCAATGGCAGTTTGGTAAATACATGAAACTTGATTTTCGAAATAAAATAATTAAATCTGATTTTAACAGCTGGATGGACTGAGAGTTAGATGTATAGGAGGAACTAAGGGTATCTTTAGCAAAATAGCTGGTGAAGGGGTATGTTCTAATGTGGACCAAAGAAAATTGATGACTCAGGATGATTGAAAGTACTCCATTGTATTTCTAGATTTATTCTTGTAAAGGAAAACGGACGTCGTCATATAATGTCATCAGGATGGATCACGTAGGTAAACATGATGCAACATGCAAGGACGTAGATGAATACGTATGCCTCTCGATGATGACCAAACAAGTAGAAGCATGGCTTGATTATGTAATACGTGCTAGCTTTCTCAGTCCTGCATGAACTGCGAACACACATGCTTTGCACGGTCGGCTTCTACGGCTGCTGGCTTATGGTGATGATGTACGTATGTGTACAATACTATCATGTATTTTCAGATTTGTTTTCGTGTTGTTTTCGTGAAGGAAAACGGCAAGAAAACGGAATGATGTCACCTTATGATGTCATGAAGCTAGCTAAGCAATAAGATGAATCGGATCTAGGAACTCCAATAGCTACTAAGGTGCGGTGCAAGGAATACTAAGCAAAACTAGGAACGATGTCAGCAAGCTAGTTATGATGGAAACCATGGCCGACTTTGCTGCAAGTCTCGACGTTTGGAGTTTTAGTTCTACTATATATAAGTAGATGCATGCAACCGGAGCATGGCGATCGGTGGACTCACCTAGAGAGTTCTCATCGGAAGGATGGCTTGGCAAGGACGCAACCCAAGGCAGGATGGGACGGATGGCGAGTCGGCGACTACCTCGACGTAGAACTCGGTAACAGGTTGCGAACGGCGGCAAGGCAGCAGTCCACGTGCACCGCTCAGAATTGCGGACGGCTCCAACGTCCTGCAGGCGTTCGGCGGTAGCTGGTATGGTGAGCAACAGAGAGCAAGAGAAAGATGGCATCGAAAGCTTCTTAACCTTGGCTTAGAGAGCTCCGGAACAGATTGAACGACGAGCGGCCGGTTTTGCGCACGTTCTCGGCGAGATGACAGAATCAACCTTGAGCTCGGCGGATAGGGTTTCTTGGCGTCTGGAACGTGAGCGTGGGCTGAGCTTGGCGGCGGCGGAAGTTAGGGTAGGATAGGGCTTGACGCTGTAGGATTTTGTGAAGGAACATAAATATATATACATACGTATATATATACAAGATGATACGACAACGAGGTGGGATTTCTTGTAGCTAGCGGCCAGACATTATGAGAGCATGAAACAAGCCATCGGCCAAATGAAAAATTGTCACATGGGCCAAGGAAAAGAAAAATGGCCACGGGCCAAAGAGAGATAACGTAAAACATTTTCTTTTATTTAAACAAAATTTCCAAATACTTTTGAAACCTTTTTTTGATTTAACCAAAACCACACATCACAATAAATCATATGAGGCAGCATGAATGCACACACAATGTTGCTAACTCCTATGATGAATTTTATTTTATTTGTCAAAAATATTTATTTTACTATATTTCATGAGCACAAAAATTCATAATTAAATCAATTTTAAAACTATTTCAAAAGAGCCAAAATTTGGGGTATTACAATTACAAGGAGTTACCAATCGGCTATCCTCCAACTAGGCCACACAGGGCCGGTTTCACTTGAGCCAGTCTGGTCCAGTAACGCGTATGTTGGGCCTCCGTTCTCTTGACGTCTCCCTCCGGTCCACTGTAGCAGATGGCGTCTTCTTGATTCCTGCCACCGCTTCATATATCCTCAGCTGGGGTCATGGGAACGTTAGTTACCTTGCCATATCCACCACCTTCATCTATTACATACCCTTCTTTTCACTGAATTGGGGCTGTTTGGATGGCTTTGACAACTTGTTACAGCTTGAAGTAGAAAATGATCATATGGCTTGTTTTATATGTTTCACTAGCAGCATTCACCATCTCTTCTTCCACTACATCTGCCGTGCTTATGGCGTGCCGCACCTGTAGTTTGGCCATGTGCGGAAGCAAGCCTTCTCGACTTCTGATTCCAACACTGCAGGAGACATTCCAGACGCCTCCAATTTCTAAAGAATTGCACTGTGCTTTCTGTTCCATCGACATAGGGCAGTTAATAAGTAGCATGCCTAGCTATGCCTAGCTAAGTGAGTATAGTCATGACTGGACGTGTATATATGTAATGGGAGTGTGCTGGAGGAAAAGCAGAAGATTACAAGGCATATGAGACACGTGGAATATTTATTGTAGTCCCGGGTTACCAGATTGTTGGCTGAAATTCTTCCTTTCTTGCAAAATAAATTGGATGCTTGCAGCGTAAATTACCCCAGCTGATTTACTACGCAAGATCAGTTTATAAAGCCTGCATCCATATAAACATTAGAACTTTATATGCCTCTTACCAAAGAATGCTGACAATTAACAATCATACATATGCAGCGCTGGTTCCCTCGGCAGCCCTGCAAAGATGTTTCCTGATGCTTCCTATCCCCAACAATTCTTGTTGTGCACTCTTCAGCTCGATTCTAAACTACTACTAGCACTAGTCTCCGGTTTGGTAGATATTCCTCTGTTTTTGTGTGTATCACTTTGGGGCGATATGCTAGCTATAGTGCTCCTGCCACCTCTAAGATATATAGGGGGGAGGTGATCATGGGAAGGAGGGTACCGAAGATTCTGGATATCATAACAAATACACTACTATAAAAAAAATCTTTTACAAGACATTTCCAATTTATTTACCGTGTTGGTTTTTGAAAAGCCCACCACGATTAATGCCTCGATTAATCATGATAGTTTTTATAACCACCACGATAAATCAATTAACTGTGACGGTTTTATAAATTAACCGCCATGGTTAATACAGGCCCAAACAGCCCATCCAAGGCCCAGTAACAGAATTGTTGCATATATATAGCGGAAGGCAAAAACACTAACTCACTACCATTCTCCACTCCCACTCCTCCCTTCCCTCCCATGCGGCAGCTTGTCCCTTCCCCTCCTTGGCCCGAACTCGCCTCTCTGGACTCACCCTCTCCTCGCCTAACTCCCTCCCACATTCGCCACCCTGGACTCACCCTCTCCCGAACTCGCCTCCCTCTCCCCATGGCGAACTCCTCTCTCTCCCCCCTCGGCATGGTGGAGCAGCGTGGTGGACAACGGTGGGGAGACTTGGTGGACCAGTGGCGCGTACCTCCTATCTCCAAACGGTGGCCGCCGGCAAACCCTCCACTCGCGGATATGACGGCTTGGAGAGGCTGGATCTAGTGGCATGATGGCTAGATCCGGTCTCCCCTCAAGCGGATCCGACGGTGCATGGTGGCCTTGTGGCGACGGCGGCGGTGGCTGGAGCCACACTCGTAGGGTCAGAGGACGCGGTGGTGGCCCTCACGTGAGCGTGCCCAGCAGCATAGGCAGGAGCGCAACGCACATGGGTCGGGTAGAGGACGAGGCAGCAGCCCTCGCACGAGCGCATTCTGCAATGGCAGGGATCAACCATTCCTAGCGCCAGATACACCACCTTCTAGCATGGAGCCACCTTCGACGGTGGAAGAGGAGATGGATGTGGCGGCAGGGCACGCGTAGGGAGCCAGATCCGGCGCCGGCGGGAGCAGATCCGGCGGTGGCACCCAAAACCCAAATCCAGGCCCGTTAAGGTTTCGACCATGGTGGTTTTGGTGGTTCTAGAAACCAACAGAGTTAATTGATGATTAACTGGGGTACTTTCATTGGTGGCGATTATAAAATCCGTCACTGTAAGTAAAATAAAACCGTCACGGTTAATATTTTGAGTAGTAGAGATATACACTCACTTTTTGTTTTAAGCTCTACTTTAACATTGTCATAAAAAAAACTTGTCGTTTTTTTTCCAAATGCATGTTTTAATAAATAAAATGCATCAAACACTACAACGTCTCAATAGTTTTATTCAGTTCTCTTCACTGAATATACCCTATAGGTAAAGATGTGCAGAAAATTGTATAATTCTACACAACATCATAGTTTGTTGTCTTTATCTTGTCATTAGTTTTCAAATGATTTGAACAAAGTGACACTACGCATCCATATGACAACCATGAACCTCTCCCTTAGTCACATGACTCTATGTGACACATGTTTATGGTTGTGAAGGATGTGTATCACCATATTCTCATATGACTATACTCGCTCTAGTTAGGGATTAGAGGTCGTTGGCGACATGATTGTGCATACCAAAGAGTCATTAATTAGGGGTAATTTTCCATGTTTTCCTACTAAATATGGCGACGGGTCCTCTTTAACAAAAATTGTCATCTAAGCCTGCTGGTTTCAGCGGTTCATCTTGAGGCCCACGATGCGGGAGGCTGCCTGTTCAACTCCTCACCCGCATTGCGGATTTTTGCGTCGTTTTTCGCTGGTTGCATTCCTCGGGCGCGCTGGCCGCAGGATTTTTCCGTCCGTGCGTTCTGAACGTAGACATTAAATGTGTTGTTCACAGCAATGCCAGGTCATGATCCTTAGCTTCCCAAGAAGAAATTATCAACAAAAATGAAGCATTTTGATTCGTAACATCAATCCAAGGATAATCTGACATAGTCTACGCGAAGATAAGACATGTTCAGTAGCTGTTGTTAATTCAATGCTAACATAAGCATCTTGCAGGTCTAAAGACCGCTATCTTTATAGTCATCTGGGCCCGCCCTCGCACTCGCCGATGGCCAGACCCAATCGCAGTGCCTCGCCCGCCATGTGCCGCCCTCGCACAATCATGAACTGGGGCTGTGTGCCCTTACCTATTGAGATGGCTGTTGTGCACCTTTGAAACCTGCAGACCAAGACACGGCATCAGTATAAGCAAAGGGGCTACAGCCAGCAACTAGTCATAGTGAAATGCAGCAACCAAATTTTACTACTTACACATAAGAGAGCAAACGGAAATGCAGAGAAACCATCTCATCGTGCAGAACACGATAATGGGTCCACCTTGTTGTTCCCTGCTAAGAGCATCAAGCACATTCCAATATTTATTCAGAGATGAGTAACACTCATAACAACATTTTGCTCTGGACAAGCTCATTCAGAGATCAACAAGAATAGATATATCATATATGCAACTATACAATTGCAGTGGACTGAAGTGTACTTCTAACTCATGGCAAATTCAGACGTGAAAAAAATCCTACATCTGAAGTAAATCTCAATTGCTATTTTTACTTACATCTGACAATTGCTCACCAATCTTGCTGCTCCAAGGCGTAGGCCTTCGTGCGTTCCGCCTCGAGGGCGGCAGCTAACAGGACACCATCAGCAATTGTAAGAGAATGGCCAAATATCAGGACACCATCAGCAGGAACCTGGAGGTGAAAAAACGATAAGCAGATGATTCTATACAAAAAATGAAAATAGTAGTTGAAAAATTAATATACATTTGAAAGAGAATGCCCTTTTAGAATAGTCTACAGTAGAATTTTTTCACATTTGTAATGCACAGGAGGAATCAGTATACAATGTTCTGAATAATGAGATAAATTTTACTTTCAGAAGGTCCTTTGGACAGGAGCAGGAAGAATTGCTATTGCTAATATCATAGATTAGAGAAATTCAGTTGAACACAAAGCCTCATACAGGTTAATGGGCTTTAGAAAAAGTGGTTTATTTAGAAACAATCGGTGCTGATTGTATACAACATAGTTGGAAGAATCGCTCTTTACAGGGAGCATCAATACAAATTCAAGTGGCGCAAAAACTGTACAAGCATCAACCGGAACTATGAAATATCCACAGGCTCAAGTCGACGGAACCAAGATCCAAGTGCCAAGTGCTATTCAAGACCTGCAGACATAATGCTATATGCAAATCGTGGCAATTACCATGGACCTAACACTCATAAGCCTCAAAGCACGGAGTCGTTCCCAAATTCATGCTATAGGATTCAAATCAAATTGAAAATAAATGAAGAGGAAATGAACCTTGGCCTTCTTCGAATGGAGATCGATCGGAGCGGATCAGAGAGTTCTCCTTGGGGACGGAGACCACCGTGGCCCTCACGCTGGGGGCGGCGGCGGGCGGCGCGGCAGGCACGCCCGGCATGCTGCTCATTCCTGGGGTTGGAATTCAGGGAAGATCTCACCGGGCGCGTGTGGGCTGGATGCATGTAGGCTGGGCGCGACGAGGGCGGCAGGGGCGTCGGCGTCGTCTCGGCGGTGCAGCAGAGGGCAGCAGTGGCGGCGATTGCAAGGGCGACGGGGAGGGGTTGCGGGGTACCTCACCCCAGGGCGACGGGGATGACTAGGGAGGGGCCCGGGTGCGGGTGCGACTCAGCCCTGAAAGCCACCTGTAATGACCAACGTACCCTTTTGACAAAAAAAAAAAAAAGAAGGGAGGAAATGAAAGGAAATGGGAGGAAATTCCAAGTATAGTAAAAGAGCTCATTTTTTAAAAAGAGGATGATGTTAATATATTTTTTCAAAAAAAATTACTTTTATTAAATATATATATTGGCAGGATGCTTTAGTGCCTATCCCGGTAGGTTTCACTTGTTTGGATGTACAAAATACATCCAAAGTGGAATTATGAAAGAGACAACTCAACCAATGAAACTCCATTTCTCTATAATGGTCTCTTTTATTATGGCATCCTACACTTTCAGTGCATGAATTCCTATAAACTAGTACAAATCACATGCCGTCCAATGTTTTGTTACATTCTCTCAAAACTATCAGAATGTATTGCAAAATGAATGGTTTATTACATTTTAGATATTGGATACAAAAGATAAATCAGCATTTTAAATTCACTAAACGTGTAGAAATGTACTTTATTTTTTAAGTAATATTGTTCCAATTAACCGTGTTGAAGTGGTAGGACTATTTCGATATTTCTTCCAAACAAAATATTGTGATTTCTTTTTTAATTCTAAAAATTATTGTGGACCCTTTCGGTCTAGAATTACAACTAATAGACACTCAACAAATTTCATGATTTTTCAACTTCGTTTGATTTTTGTAGAATTTAAAAACAATTCACCCGCAAGTGAGTCGACGTGTGTTGCGCACAAGATTTTTCGAATTTTGGTGTCTGGCCATGGGTGAGGCCTCAAGACAGACTCACAAACATGTTTAACATTTTTCCAATCATTTAGATCCATTATTCGAATCACTTACCGCTTCAAATTTGAGTTTTGAAAAGAAATTCAAATAATACATGAAAATTAGTGAAATATAGTAAAAAGTTTGAAAAAAATTGCAAACTTGAACAGAGAGCTCCATGTGCTGTAGCTAATCAAAAGAAAAAGTTGTGATGGATAAATCCAAAAAAACTAATGCTTTGCCGAGAGCTGGATCCTGGGCTCGGCAAAGCTAATGTTTGCCGAGCACCTACTATTCATCCCTCGGCGACGTGAGGCTGTTCGGGGCGACGCGCGCGGACACGTGGCACCATGTTGTGGTGAGCAAAAAAACTACGCCAACGGCTCGGTCGGGATGTTCTCGACAAAGATGATTTCTTTGCCGATGGTCCCACGATCCCGCCTCGGCGACGATTTTTTAAGACCATAAGGAACCTAAAATATTCAAAAAAATTTGCCGAGAACCTATTACTCCTCCCTCGGTGACGGGTTGGGACACATGGCGCCGTTGTGTGGTAAGAAAAAGAACACTGAGAGCGAGTAGACAATGCTCTCGGCAAAGAGCGCGTGCTTTGCCGAGAGGCTAAAGGCGACCGTCGGCAAATTAAACGTAGTCGGGCGGCGCCATTTTGGGCGCCGCCTATGCCGAGAACTGCAACCGCCGACAATTGGCCGTCGACAAAGGTCATCATCGCCGAGGGTGCTACTTTTCCAAACATTTGGTTCTCGGCGAAGGCACCTTGGCCGAGGGTATACTTTTTGACGAGCACGACGTCGGCGAAGATAACCTTTGCCGAGTGTCGTTTTCTTCAGTTCTCGGTGAAACACTTGTACCGTCGGCGACGCCTCGGTTTCCTCTAGTGAAATTAAATCAGACCAGTCTTTGAATTACTCAATTATTGGCATATGTGCTATTTCTCATTGTCGTATTGCAAACAATCTTGAGGTAAACTACTTACCGTTTAATTTCTGGTTGGAAGAAATTGTTTTATTTCCTTAGAAAAATATACTCCACACTGCATAAACAACAAATAGTGAAGTATGAATATGATCAATGATGAAATCTGCACAATGAACACATGGTGGAGAAAAATAAGTGGCACATCACTGCTGTACAAAATTTTACCATACTTTGGTCTATATAATTTATGAAAACTGCTGCACATACTGAATGTCAAGTGTAAAAGTTGGAAGTATGAATATGACCCAATGATGAAATCTGCACAATGAACACATGGTGGAGAAAAATAAGTGGCACATCACTGCTGCACAAAAAATTTTACCATGCTTTGGTCTATATAATTTATGAAAACTGCTGCACATACTGCTTGTCAAGTGTAAAAGTTGCAACGCTGTTGCTCGTAGAAACCCAAATACTATTTACTATTAGCATACTGATCGTAATTTTTTTGTGGTAGAGAAAAATAGTTGAACATAGGGTTACAATATAATAGTTGTGTTAATGACATGTATACTCACAAAGATACAAATAAGAGAGTTAAATGTGATAACTGAGGAGTTAAATGTGATAACTGAGGAAACATTCTTTTGCTTTTATTGGCCAAAAAGTTATACGACCAGCTAGGGCAGAGGTCTCATTTCCAGTACGTTGGTTCTTCAGCAGAAAAAGCTTCATCGCTCAGTACGTCTTGCAAAACTAGGTTCCCAAAAACAAAAAATGGATTGGTTTGTATCAGTGTTAACATAATGATTCATTGTCCTGAAGTATTTCTATTTTCTATGGCATAAAGCATGAGTTTAAGTTTGAAATAAATTTATGCAGCGAAATGACAAGAGCCATCAGACCAGCGTGCAGGACGGTTTTTTTTTGGGAAACTATTTATTTATTACTCTTTGTGTTCCGTGGATGGAACATGCCTCGGATAGACAAAATCTGAAACTCAGCATTGGTACCGACAACAGTCAGCACCGATGCTCCAACACTGTCTTTCATCTTGAGCATTGTAGAAAACGGACATTGTGGATTATAGTCTAAATTGCTAGGTGTTGACACCCAAAAATGGCTTGGTCTAAGACATGGTAAAAATCCTAGGGAGATAAAAAAGGCTTTCTAGAAGTGACCGGACGCCAGGGCACCAGCGCCGTCCGGTCACTCCCCACGCGCCCGGTCAGTTAGGCGGTCGCCCAAGCCAATTCCCAGGGCTTATCGAATCGACCGGACGCCGTGCACACAAAAGGTCGGTCATGCCTCGCGCGTCGGTCCAGCGACCGGTCCCAGCGTCGGTCCGGTTGGCGCGCCGCGGTTGGTTTGAGACCTTCCATTACCGACCGGACGCAGCGGCGACCGGTGCGCGTCCGGGTGGTATGCGGTTGCGCGTCCGGTCAGCCCGACGCTGGCCATGTCCGTACGAGATCCGAACCGATTTGTTTCCAATCGTGTTTAGATCGGGTTTTGAGGCTTGAAAACATCCAAAGAGGTTCATGGCCGATTTGATCCCATCTACATCCAATCGACAACCAATCTACCCCTTGTCCCGTTTGTAGGTCATCTTCTTCCTTCAACCCTCTATCCTGCTGTTCGGCGGCGATCTCCGCGACCTTCGTCGATGCCCTAGGCGGCCTTGCTGGTCCTAGGGCACCCCTCGCGTGCGTCCTCCCGACGGGTCTTCCCGGAGGTATGTTCGGAGGTTCTTCCAGCCATCACCAAGCTCTACATCGGCCCTAGCGATCTCCTGATCGTTCGTGGCCGATCACACTATGATGCTCGCTGCTTCAAGGTTGTGTGCAACCTTCGTAGGCGTCCAAGGCCCTCTCGGTGTGTTTGGCGTGAAACCCTAGTTTTGCATCAACACTAGGAAAGGCAGTCCATGTTGGTTGCTGCTTCAAGAATACAAAACAAGGACACATCGATATGTTCTAGCCCACCACGGCTTGCAGATTCATGTGTTTGCCAGACACGAGACCCAGAAAATAATGGTGTGACAAATTGAACATCAGTGGTTGTTGTCCTTGTGTAGCTGTTATGACTTCCGTAGTTACCTATCTACCAAATTTGAGCTTCATATACCTCTTGGCTCTTGCTATCTCCTCAAGGACTGTTAAAATGCTTACTTTGCAACTGCCAACCAAGCAAAATAGAACAATGCTATGTAGGGTCTGTCTGGAAACTGGATCGTTGGTGCGAAACCCTTGTAAATTACACATGCCAGAACGTCTTTTATGGCTAACTACTTAAGATGGTATCCTCTGCTCTAGTCATTTCCTTGATTGAACTAATTTCAACCAGATTTAATATGTTCCTCACAACCACTGACAAGCGACCATGGTACCAGCTGATTTGGCTGGCACACGATTGCTTGTAGCAAATCATTCGAGGCCGATTCATTTTTTTCATGAGGTATGACAACTTTGGACGGAGACCGCGGATCATGTTGTGTGAGTCAGGGAGACACAGTAATGGGCTCCACCATGACGGCAGCACCGCAGTACGTTGCAGCCACAATAAGACGTTAAGATGTGAGGAACAGCCGCACGACAAATCACTGTGGGAGGTAATGTAAAAAGTATCCTCCAATGGATGAGCAGCCGTGAACGTTAGCTGCTTTGTCAGCTCGCATGACAACGAAAGAGACAAACAGACTAGGAAGGAAGGGGATTGGTGGTCTGATGGATGATACCGGCTTGGGTTTGGGATGAGCATGGGCTGTTCTTGAATTTTTCTAATTGTGCCATCGGCCATTGTTCTCTCTCTCTCTTTCTCTCTCTAATTGTAACGGTGGGAACAATTACTTTTTTTTGAACAATTTGAATGGAAGAATGACTGAATAACATTTGTAAATAAAATGCAAAACCATCATTCCCTGTCTTGACAACTTTCAAGCACACCCCTTGAACGTCTTTTCAAAGGGTTCTCAAATCAAACAAAACAAGAAAAAACCTTTAAGTTTTTTTTTTTGCTCACCAGGCCAAACTTCAAGCCTAGTCGCTTTAATTTCTATGTCAACCCAGAGCATGTAGGATGTTACAGTAGTCCCAAATGATTGTAAACCATCGTTCTTTATGAGTTTTATCATGTATTACCTCAATGATGTCAATCCTCAGTTTTTTAAGTAGTTCTTGAGGCACTATACGTCACATGTACAACATCTTTGGCTCACAGCATGTCTGGCCAACATGTAGAGGAGAATACACTGCACTCTCTCGGCAAGCCAAGTGCTACGTGCTAGGAACCAAATAGAGCTTCCGCATGCGCCACCCCAACCAAACCAGGGTCTATAAGCATCATCTAGCTGTAGCTTGTACACAATGTTTGTGGGATGTGCGGTATATCCCATGCAAATTGAGACAAGAATGTTTTCTACTGCAGTAAGTTGCTTGGTAGCATGCTCACATTGCCCCAAGACAGTAGGGACCAAGGTCAACAACTTGCGGCCTATGTTCTACTAGTATCTATAACCAAGTGCATGCATCAATGACTGATGATTCAACAAAGGTCTTTTGCGCCACAGTAGAGATGTTTCCTGATACTTCCTATTCCCAAGTTCCCAACAATTCTTGTTGTGGATGCTTCAGATCAATTGTGAGCTACTTAGTACTAGTCCTTGTTTTCAGTTTGCTAGATAGTTCACTGCTTTTGTACCCAACTTACGAGTGTAGGGTAACATGCTAGATAATGATGCCATGAGATGTCGAGGTATATATATAGTAGCGCTGATCGTTTTGTGATGTCATCATAATTTGTGTTGGATGATATATAGACTTGGTGACCACGGGAAGAAGGCACATCATTCGGTCATGTGTTTCAAGCTGTAGTTGAGTATGGCCATGAAATAAGTGAAGCTTATATTATATCTAATTCTTACTATGTCTATAGTAAATACATGAATGTCTTCAATATCTCAAAATAGGTTTATCAGTTTTGTCAATTAAATATATGGCTTGATCAACATTTTCTAAACAAAGCGTGTTCATGTTTTCGATCAATATTTTTTTTCTAACAACTACTAATTTTTACGATTGACATGCTGTTTTGTTGCCTGTTGGTCCTCGCGGTTGCCTCATGCACAGCTAGGTTTCCCTTATTTTACTATGCTCCTAAATGTTTCGCACGTGAAGAGAAAGTTTCCTGCAAATAAGGTTTCACATTATATTAGTAGAAATTAAGGGGTGTTTGACAAGTGGCAGGCTCATATATGACTATACAACTTTTTTTTTTCTACTTGTTTATGACTGGTCTTTTTAATTTCGTGGCCCACAAATGCAGATGACTGATTTTGTTGAGATAACTTGACACAGGCTGTTGAGCTTGCTGCCTAGGCTATGGTCTGATAGCCATTCTTCTACATTGTGTGCACCATGTGCTCCATATACTAGCTAGTCTTTTAGGTGTATGTTGCATGAACTTACACATATATATTTCCAATTGGCAATGGGACCTCGACATGCTCCCAACTCTTGTTACTCTTCATCATCCTTGTAAAGTGATATTTATATATAGAAATAATGTTGAGTGATTGCGTGTAATTAGAGTCCAGCTACTACTCACTAGCCGGCTCTGTATATATGGGAAGGCTACCAATTTATTGCACTAGATATATGGTGCAACGAGACAAGAACAAAAGGGGATTAAAGTAATCTGCCTTTTTTATTATTGTCTTAAGTGCACTGCTCGATCATTTTTCATCGCTGCATAGATACATATGTTGATATGCGACCCAGGGCCATAATCTAGGGTTGTCGATGACCCAGCAAGGTTTCCTACATATTCGAGACACAGGCGTCATCTATCCGAGTTTTTGCTGCCCTCCCTAGATGAATCCATTATTGATTAACTTGATGTACCCAAAATCATGTAGGTTTGTCATCCCAAATTCCTCCTACTCTCAGTGAGTTTCTCCGTACCTCCCTTTCTGCTGGGTTCTACTGAGTACGTACTTAAATGTGATGAATTTAACAGTCCTGGCCGCTTGGTGCACCTAGATATAGGTAGCGCTAACATGTATGGCACATACAAGCAAGAGCCTACAGCCATTTGGCTCTCTGCTGGTGGTTCTCTTACGATCCAGCCCTGGGCCATGCATCGCATACCAAGTTTTAAATCTCCGGCTATAGCTGCAGCTATAGCCGGAGATAGCTGCGGGGAGAGGACAACGCTAGGAGATTAAACTTTTAGCGCTAAGCAATCAGGGCCGCTAATAGCTGCGTTTAGCCCGATATATCCGCTAATTGAACCTTCATTTAGCGGCATACATGCAGCTATCGGATGGCCCCAAAACAAAAGGAAGGCTTCTCGCTCCCACCAGAATCCTGAAGGCCTAAATATAGTGAATAGTGATATTTATTGTGTATTTTTTCATGAACTTTTAAGAAGCCAGGCCTAAATATCATGAATAGTGATATTTATTCTGTATTTTTTCATGAACTTTTAAGAACCGCTAAATATCTTAGCCGCTAAATCTCCCGCTATAGCTTTTTTTAGCTGTTACAGTGGACAAAAGCTAAGAACCTTAGCCGGAGATTTTAAACTTGGATCGCATATGGGAAACACTAGCTAATGGGGCCTATAAGTCGGCCTATGTGCAGCTTGGGTGTATTTTTGGGCTTCGCCCCTTACTATGTTCATTCTATAACTAGCTGATGGCCGGGCAGCTAAGCAATAACGAACAAGTCATTTGACTCCTTCCTCCCGGGTTCTCTGGATTCTTTTGTGAGGCGGCGCCACCGTGCTCTATTGCCATGCGTGTAAGCCGGCCACCCCCTCCATTTATCCTGTGCACGACAGTGGATTCGTGATTCACGCATACTAAATGAAGGGTATGTCGTCCCAGATGCCTCATATTCCTATGTCACCATGCACTGCGCTCCAGCTCCCCCGTTTTACATCGTTTAGGGTCAGTTAGCTAGCAGATATGAATCAATATAGGTATGATACTGCAGGAGTATATATAGAAGGACGAGACTATCGGCAGAGAAGTAGGACACGACCAAGAGACATGAAGCGACATAAAGTTGAAGATGTTATATAAAAAGCACCAGTCAGATTTAGAATGATGCCCACTAACTTCCTTTCAATTTGTGGCCAAGAAACTGATACCAGTCAGAGTTATTAATATATAATATGTGTAATGGCCGCCTATTGGTTCTATCAAGATTTGTATAAGTATAGACGACAACCAAATTATGCAAAATTTCGTAAGTGATAAAGTTTATTGCCGAGGCAAAATTTTATTTCCTAACCAATATCATAAATCTTTTCATGACCTGAGGAGTAATTTGCCTGTCTTATAGTAGTGGCTTTCCACTTGTAGAACGCTACTATCTTTTTTTTTTTTTTTAATCGAATGCTACTGTCTTCCACATTATCCTAACTGTTGTTTACAAATTAAACCATTTTCCATATTTCAAAGAGTAATCCTGAAGCCCAACATGTGGATTAGAACATGGACGGCAGCATCCACCCATTCATTTGACATGATGTGTGTGCAGCCTAACTCTGGGTTCCAGTCCAAATGAAGCCGTTTTTTAACACAGTTTTAGCCTGATGATTTCTAGCTCAGACGATCACCGATCTGATCCAGCAGCTTGATGATTTGAACAATGGTGCAGCGGGTCCAATCGAACACTCTGCACGATCTGTAGTAGTGGAGTTAATTATATAGAAGTTGTCATGCACAACTTCAAATATTGTGAGCATGGTGTGCTTCGTTCCCATTTGATTGCTAGGTGCGTCAGGATTCTTTCGCACCCTACAATTTCCTCCTATGCCACATCTCCTATCTCGACATACCAGCTCAATTTGGCTGGCTGCTACATGCATGGGGGTTCTTTGTCATTCGCGCATGTAGATTGAAGGAGATGTCATCCCAGATGCCTCATATTTCTATGTCACCACAGGCTGTGCTCCAGCAGTGCCTAATGAATCTGCGAAGCTATGATATTGAAGGAGTATATATAGAAGGACCAGAGTATAGGCAAAAAAAAGTTGTAGAGAAACAAGAGATATGCAACAAACATATTAAAAAGCACTGTGCCCCCCCCCCCCAAAAAATACTAGTCAGAGTTAATAATATAGGCAATGGTGCCTATTGTCACTATAAGGATTGTATGTATGGAGGACAACAATTTTTTTCGAGGAAAACAAGAGGGGGTGCACCCCCTACTGAGCTTTTATTGAAAATTAAAAGGTACAAGGATCTTACAAAGCAGTCTCAAGAGACAGAGGAAGAAACAAAGAAAAACTGAATAATTACACATAAACTTCTAGGCATCGGGAAAGTTATGGAGCAATAAACTACTCTTTGCTCTAAGAATAACTTGAGCAAATTCTCTTTTGAAAATTGTCTTGCACTGAGGATTGAATAGAAGGCTGCACTTGTCTGAAGATTGCATCATTTCTAGCATTTATTCTAACATATAGGACAACAAAATTATGCAAAAAAAAAAAAAATTCTGGACTAAAGTTAATTTGTTGGTGAGGCAAATTTGATTCCTAATCAGAACCATAAATCTTTTCATCCCCAGTATCAAGATGGTCATACTGAAGTAGGAGTAACAATTTGCCTGTCTTATAGTAGTGCCTTGCCACTTGTAGACCGCTACTATTTTCCATATTATAATCAACTATTGTTAACAAACCATTTCTAAATTTCAAAATGATATCTTCAAGAGCCTAACATGTGGGTTAGAACATAGACGACACCATCACCAATTTATTTGACATCTTGTGCGGGAAAAGCGGCCTAGCTCTGGGTTTCACTCCAGACGCGAAGCCATTTTTTACACAGTTTTAGCCTTATGATTTCTAATTCAGACAATCACCATAGTAGGGCGGTAGCCGAGCTCCGATCTAGCCGCTTCATGGTTCATTTAGAAGTAAATGCAATAGAGAAGGATGATTCAACATATGATTTCTGGATGACATCATGTAGAGGATCGGAGTTTCCTGATACTTCGGGTCCTATCCCACAAAGAATTTGGTTGTGCATGCTTCCATTGACTCCTAGCAAGTTCCAATAGCTCTTTGTTTTCCATTGCTCTGCATTTGTTTTTTCATTTTTTTGATTTTTACCGAAGTAGAGTGGAGCTGTTGATTTCTGCCACCACTATCGTCTTCTGCTGAACAGGCCAGTACGGTGGAAGCTGCAACTAACCTTCAAGTGAATCCATTCACAGAAGTGCTTTTGTAGGTCTACCGCAGATATAGATACATACTTCCAACAACTTGATTATTTTTCTACAGCTTTGCTCATCGTCACATGTACTGACATTGTTCCTGATGCCACCTACTCTCAACCCACATGTCTGTTCTAACTTGTCGCAAACTCTCTCTCTCTCTCTCTCTCTCTCTCTCTCTCTCTCTCTGTGTGTGTGTCTGTCTGTCTGTTTGTGTGTTCTTTTTGGCTAGTTTGAAGTTATTCAGACACAAGTAGAGGTACTGACGCGATATATATAAGAAGGGGTGGCATAAAGCTCAGACTACCTATAAACTCCTTGTTGTTCATGATTTGACACATTAGGTGGTGCTCTTTTATGGACTTTATTTGCTCCCCCATTAATGGATATCGATGCACGAGACTTGCACGATCCAGTACTACAAACAGTTTCAACATTCAGGATACAATGGCCACGCCATACTCATGCCTTGAAATGGTAGAGTTTTTGAAAGTGCATATGTATGATAGTACCGCAGGTCTTCAGTACGGCATGTTGAACCCTCCCACACACATGATGGTATCCATAAGTATTTTGATCAAGTATACTAGGTTATATGTTATGTATAGTACCTAATTATGCGCACAAATCACAGGGATGAAGTACAAATTTGAACTCTATATATCGCATTTTATTGCTTGTTTGAGCGAAACCATGGTAATTTCCAACATGATAGATGAATTTTTCTACCCTGGCTTCTCTCTCAAACTCTTACATGTGGGACCCATGGTCCATGTTCTCAGTCCAGCTAGTGTGTTATAAATCACCACGATGCTCGTCCTCCTTAATATCCATTCTCTTGCGGCTGCTCTCTTGCTATGTGGTGACCAAGCATGAATGCGATGTAACCGTGATGGAACATCCTGTAAGTTTCTCGATCGTTGGCTCCGTCCAGGATTCAACTACAAGGCAGAAGCACATGACAGCATCTAGATGCGTGGCCAAGGATTGATCTGCATGCATGCGAAGGCTGCAGGCCCTCACCACGACACCTCAGACCTGATAAGCTTTTCAGGAGAACGAGCAATACAAGGGGCCGCTTCTTGATCCGTTTCACGCCCAGGTACTACAGCGTCCTTCTGTGGATTTGCTGTATGCACAAAAGCCTAGCTCTGCAGTCCAGATTTTCTTTAAACTACTTCAAACACTTTTGATCTTGGTCCAGATACCTTCTAATCCTAAAACGCTGTGCGCCTGTGGGTCTTCAAACGGTCAAGTTGCTGCAGGTCGCTAATCTGTGATTTGTGTATCAGCATATCTGTGCATCGCAGCGGAATGACTACATATGAGTTTCCGGATACTTCCTATCCCCAACGATTGTAGTTGTGCATATGCTTTGGTGGAGTCCAGAGCTACTAGCCAGTAGTAGTAGTTCCTCATTGCTGTTGCTGTGCCTTTTCTGGACCTATGTGTTTAGTACGTAGTTCCTCATTGCTGGTGCTGTGCTTGTGTACTAACCTACGCATGGATCGGTTTGGGTTTATATATTGCTAGTGCTAGTCAGGCTGCTTATATGGTGTTACCCAACATTGTAATTTGGACCATGTATTGCAGATATATACTCATTGAAGTAGAAGAGATAATAGGACACTATACTCACCATGTTCTCTGCATTGCATTGTCCTTCACATGATCGGTCCTGTCTTATAGTACAAATGGTAACCAATGTTACTTGATTGTACCATACAAACATACATATATCTTTTCGTCGTCCCTGCTGCACAAATGATGTTGGATTTGATCTGAAAAAAGACAATTTTAGTAACCAATGGTGGCTTGTTTGTCAGATTATAAGCAGTAATCTTGTCAAATCACTTGTAGCATGCATCTTACTATATTAATTAGAGACTCCAAAATTATTAGTGCCACGACAGCGTGACTTCACCGACGCTAGACACCAGTAGTGGTGGCACGCAGGATTTCAAGATTGGTTGTACTTAGGGAAACAAATGTCGCAGTTTTACCAAGTTTAGCATGATTTCAAGATTAGGTGTACATAGTGAACCAAAACATTGAGATGTCTTTGGGATAAAATTCAAGAAGTTTTATCAAGTTAACCTTATCCGACAAATAATCAAAATGATTCCTCAATGACAGCTTCAATTGTTTCCAAACAACTATGACAACTTAGCTCTGCTAGCCATCCGACCGCAAGGTGTTTATCCTTGTTGGCCCCGGCTGAAGTCTATGTGACCTCCACAGCCTCTGCCCTGTTATTTTGCTTGCTCAGTATGTGAGCCAGCATCCGGCAAGATGCTCATATGCTCAGTATATAGACAGGCTCAGCTTTGGATTGGAACGGATGCCAGACCGATCAGCTGTAACCTCAATCTCTCTGAATGCTTGATTTGAATGAGGAAGAAGGAAAAAAGGATGTGGATTTTCTCTGTGCATGTGCAGACGTCAACGGGGCATTGGGTGAATCGTGACTGGTAGATGGGACCGTGTGGGGGTGCATTCGCTTGTGTGGCCAGTTAGATTGTTTTTTTTTAGATAAAGGATAAACATCCGGCTTCATCTATGTGGCCAGTTAGATTGTAGCTCAACAACATAATAATCATCTACTACCTCAAAAGGAAATAATATATTTCTCTTGTTTATGCCGCTATATATGCACAACACAGATAGCTCAAACATTAGTGTACAAATCTATAAGTATACTAGTTGATAGTTTTTTATCAAAGTTATTTGGTGTACATGTCTGTTGTTGTGTCTGCCAAAGACTCAGAGACCCAAAGGCTCTGCTAGTAGTGCCATCTTCCAAATTCTCATCGATCTGAGTGAAAACCATGCCTGCTCATTCCATCTGGCCAGTGCGAAATCCGAGAGTAGTTTTATGGGCATACATTGGTAGATGCCATAAGTACAATTTAAGAAATAGATTCATATACATTCAGTATGTCAATTGTGTATTAGTGCCAACGTACACTTGAAGAGATAGACGTGATAAGTAGTACTATTAATTAAGTACTTAAGTTCTTTTCAGACCTCAAAACAGACACGTGACCTCAAAACAGAGCTAACAAAATCATCGACATCGACCAAACCACCTTGCAACTTAATTTGTTGACACACCCTGTCAGAATGACATGTTATTTGTAAGAACAAATAAATAATACGCCAGTAATTGGATGCTAGTTAAAGGCAGAAGCTATTTGGATGAAAAAAAAAGGAACATGACATGGGAGCTGCTGAGCTGCATCTGCATGTACAACCAAGAGAACAACAGGTACATGTATCCTATAGAACATCGCTGACATCTGGTCACTGGTATAACAGGTACATGAACAAATACATGATTAGTTTCAGAAAATTAGCAACTGGGAACAAAAGCTAGGAAATCAAATTTACCCTATCATTCCAAACCAGTTTTCCAGGTTGACCCATCTAAATCCACGAATCCCGAATCCCGAAGTCCCTCAGCTCACACCAATCCATGTCAAAATTAAGTCAAGTCAAAAAGACCTGAGCATTCAACATCTTGCTTCAATTGTATTATATATGGTTACTGGTGCATGATATCTCACACCATTGGCTAGGTCAAGCTTGCATGCATGAGAACATGAGGCACCGTTGCTCGAATGAACACAACCTTGTGAGGAGTGTGTGGAACAGAAAGGTATCCTTGAGCATTTTGGTCCGGTGGGGATAACGCCGCTTATTGATGTGCTGCCGGTATAATATTCATCTCCTACAGGGTCCTTCTGCCGAGCTGCTCCAGAGAGTAGACTCCAGCTTGTGATTTTGCTCCAGATGCCTCCTAATCATAAATCATAGTCTGTCTTTGTCTCATCTCTATCTCTTAGAGGTTAGGTTTCCCAACCATTGTCCCTCTCTTCCTTCCTCTCTCCACCAATGACTTACTGAGTTTTCAGTGGTTTCCCAACTATTTCCAATCCCTAAACAATGGGATGACTACCTGTGACCTTATATATATTTATGATACATTCACCCATATGCATGCATTAATGTAGCTACATGTACAACAAAAAAAGTAAATAATGGAAGGAAAGTTGGCATGGGAATTGGACATGGGAATTGGATGCTTAATAGCCTCGATCGTGCCAATCACTACGTTATTTGTACATCACTAGTACAAAAAATGAATTTAAGGACATCTACCATATCTTGAAATAATCAAGGGGCTTAATGGCCGCCCCCACCTTATTTACAAATGAGTTTTAGATCTGTACCTTCTAAGAAACCTCCTTCCGATGTTGATTTTTTTGACATGAGTACAGGACATTCTTTATAAATGGTTGTCATAAAGAAAACAGTAACTATTGCATATTTATTCAGAAGAAAGCAAGATTTATATTAAAATTGTAGTCCTCGATGTGATCTACAAGTTTGTAGTTCCCAATATTTTTATTTGGAGTTGTTAAGAGAGCCAATTAATCATTTAAAATTATTATATTTTAGAATTCAGCCTTTTTCAATTTTTCTCTTCTAACTATGCACCTTTGATTTTGACATGTTTTGTGTCAAAAGTTGTAGATCTTGATGCGATATATAACTTTTATGGATAACAATTTTTTTGTTTAATAACTTCTAGGGGCCCAAACATGTACTTTAATTAAGTGCACAGATACTTGAATTCCAATTTAAATTTTTTTGAAATGTGGAGTGTTGGCTGCCAAATATGGCTTACGAACTTCCATATTCATTTATAGTTGACATGTTTTAATAAAATAGTTTGAGGGCAAAATATGATTGGTGAACTTTCATATTTATTCTTAAAAATATTTACTGTTTAAATTTCTAGAGGCAGGAACTCTAGGAATTGTTCCCACTCAAGGTAGTAATGAAAATAATGTCCCAGCACTAAGTAAAGAAAGCTCTATGTCCCAGCACTAGCTAAGACTGTGTTTGTATTTATATGAGCATATTAGATGTGTATTATTTGTTTTTTTCTCTGTGTTTTCCCAGGCTCAAAAGTGTTTCTAGCCCCACCATTGTTTGTCTATATATGGTGAACAGGCACAACAGAAAAAATTCTTTTGCACTATGAGTAGTGGAGTTAAGCAGATGATATCAATAAGAAAACATAATTTACACGGTCATTTTTATGCTAAGAATCAATTCGCATTATATTAGCAACGCCTTGCCTTCACAGTCCTCTTCTCCACTGGTGTCCAAAGCACCAAAATCTACATTCCTTGAATGACAAGTTACGGTTGCCGCTTAGCTTTTCTGGACACTAACGATAGACTCAAACTTGTTCAACGTAGCAAAGCAGAGCACAGGACCAGTTTGATTAGGAGGCATCTGGAGCTAGAAAATCAAATATTATGAGTGCAGGTGAAAACATCCAAGAGAACGACATGGATGACTATTACAATATTCTTTTCAGAATATTAAATATTATGAGTGCATTAAAAAAAACTTGGCAATCGTCAATTTATTAACACATAATCATATCATAATTTCGTGGTTGATCCATCAAAACAGAACAGTAAAACACCTGACCAATCAAGGAATAAAACTTTCCCATTGGAACCTAATGTCTTGCTGCAAAAATGCATCAAGTTTTCTGAGAGTTTTCTACCGAGCCAGGATAGATGGATAGAGGCATAACACCAGGAAAGTGAGCTCCTCGCAGAGGGAGACGCAGACTAGATCAGCAATCCAGCCGGTCTGCTTCAAGTACATGTGGCCACGTTGCTCCTGATGCCTCCTCATCCTCGAACGCTTGTGTGTGTCTATGTCCTGCCTGCATGTCTCCAAATATGAGTTTCCCAACCATTATTCTACCTCTCTCTACACTAAGGCGGATTTACTGTTTTTCAATGGGTTTGAACTGCTAGATGTTCACACACATGCATAAACAATAAGATATGGTAAACTTCTAAAGTTACAAGATTAGAGGAGATCGATTAAGAATACTCCTAATAAGAGAGACGAGTTGTGCCTCAAGCCTTCAACAAAGGGATGCTGGGATGTAATTCTAGAAGTTTGGTGTTATGTACTGATTGTAGAAATGGTGGACGAAGGGAGGAGGGGGTGGGGGTGGAGTTTGGGTTAGCCAACAACACAGCAGATTACATCACCACACGAGTGAAGAAGAAATAAGTACAACTACAGGGCATCGAGCCAGAGACAAACAGCTCTTCTATCATCAAAACCTAAACGATAAGCCTGGAGAGCCGCTTCATCCATGAAATTCCTCAACTATCTACTGAAAGGTAGCTTGAATACCATCGAACACCATCCTGTCCCTGATCTTCTAGTGTTCCCATTGAAGGCAGCAATCAGAAAGAGTTCGAACAAGAATTTGAGACCAGACAACTGTCTGCTACGTACCATTTTAGGCCGCACCATAGCTGTCCTAGTTCCTGATGCCTCCTAATCCTACTCATAGCAATTCTCTCTCTCTCTCTCTCTCTCTCTCTCTCTCTCTCAGCTTGCGACATGAATAACATTTTTCCTGGTGTTTTCATATGATACATAGGAAGCTATGGGAATTTCCTCTCTTTTTTCATCACACATATAGTGTGCCATCAGTTGGCTGAATCAAGGCCAGAGACCACGTACAGCTAGCCACCTTATGTCCCATCAGAAGATCGTGTCGGTATTTATATGAGCATATTGGGCCTCGATATATTACTAGGTGTCGTGTCCTCTGGCGTCCAAGGCCGGACATGTTATTAGGTGCTGCTACAAACTGAAAGTTGTTCAATGTAGCCAAGCACTGCGTTGACCGGATCAGATGGTTTGCAGCAGAACTCCACCACTAGCTTGATATATTGGATCTCACCATTAGCTGTGTGTACATCACATTTTCATTACAGGATGGCTTATGGTTCACGTTCAAGAACCAGTTAGGCTCAATGGGTAGCCGAACTAAGTCTACATAACCGCATCTGTTTTTGCCTAGTGGCCGCGTCATCTGTCAATTCCGCCAATAGTGATAGTAACTTTGCGCTAAGATACAGAAACTGTGTTCACCGCCCCGTCCGCCCAGACAACATTGCACACACCATACCGTCGGTGCATGCGGTGCAACACAATAAACAGAGGTAAGAGAGCTACACTAGACAGTATCAGGCTGCACACCACAGAGTCTTGGACAGCTCCGCTCAATTCTGCACCTAAAGGGGTTGTAACTCCTCATTTCACTTGTAGTACTCGAGTTCCTACTGAAACTTCTCCATGTACTATAAAGGACATTGCTGATGCCTCATATTCCCACATCGCACTGCTGGTTTCATACTTCCGAGAAACTGTTTTTGTACTATTATGCATCTTTTTTGTCCATTTGGAAGCTATATATTATGCATGCTACATAGCTGGAAGATATCAAACGGATGACTATAGTAGTCATGAGAGAAACTTGGTACATGTATAGGTGATGATCTGATCCTTTTATAGATCGAGTGAGACGTCCAGAGAAAATGCTAGAAAAATGCGGTCCATGTTGGATGCTGCTTCAAGACTTCTACTATACAGAGGACACATTGACGTGTTGAAAATGGTGACCAGAAATAGTACAGAAATTAGAAACACACTGCAGCAATGTTTGCCCATGTGTAACTGTGCAATGAGAGTTATGACTCGAGAAGCTTGCTATCCACCAAATTTGAGCTGCGTGATTATTTTTTACTGACATTATTTAGGATATAAGAGTAAGTACAGGCCAACTCCATGCACATATGTCAAGTTCAAGAAGCTCGTCCTCAACTCCATACATTATTAATTATATTAGTATAAAATATTTATTTCTTGCGTTAAGGAATCTAGGTGTGATGAGGATTTCTTACATAAAAATCGAGATGCGATGTTGCAACACACATATATGTCAAGTTTGAGAAGCTTAGAAGGAAAATATTTGGAATAACCACACACTGACACGTACAATCTGTTAAGGCCCATATACAAATTACAGTAAGGTTGTTGTACAAATTGCAAATTCATAATACCTTGAGAATACCTTAATAACAAATAGGCATACTCCACACATCCATGCATATTAAGTTGCTATTGCTTCTTCTTGCAGAAAAATAAAATGAGAACATGGAAAACCTGAACATTTGTACTACCATTGAGACATGGACTGCATGAAAATTTAGTTGTGATAATTAATTCATTCACATGGCCAGTGTTAAATTCTAGTTTAGACGACTATTATTAGTACAATATGATTGAAGGTGGCTAATACATGATTAAACTCTCCAAGAGAGTCGAGCCAGAGAAGTGGCGCCAGTGGTATTGGACCTTCTCACAAGGGCAGTGTGATATCACCACCTTTTATCCATCTCACCCTCTGCACTTGGTGCTTATTGTGTTGTGGTGGCCTCGAGGTTGTTGCGCGATAGGCATGGACAAGCAGAAGATGTCAATTAGAAAACAAAATTTACACGGTCATTTTTATGCTAAGAATAAATTCACATTATGCTACCAACATCTGCATCCCTTGAATGACCAGTTACCGGTGCGGCTGAGCTTTTCTGGACACAAGCTACAGACTCAAACTTGTTCAACGTATTGAGCACAGGACCGGATCATAGCACAGGATCGGATCGACGTAGCAAAGCAGAGCAGAGGATCAGCTCAGAGGATATACAGACTGCAGGTGATGTTTTCCAAGATGCCACATATTCCTAAGTCATCATGCACTGTGCTCCAGGACCGCTGTTGTCTTCAAGTTTTTTTGTTACATCTAGTTGCCTTGCTTTCAAAGTCTACATTCCTCAAATGGCAAGCTATTGGTGCCGTTGAGGTTTTCGGGACACAAGCTATAGACTCAAACTTGTTCAAGGTAGCAAAGCAGAGCAGAGGACAGGATCAGAGGATATGTAGCAGAAATCGGCCACCAGCTTGATTGGATCTTAAAGTTCTCTCATCCTTGTGGCACGAGGGAGTGTCACAGATACCTCCTGATCACTGTTGCTCCTGATCTATTCGCAATGCACACACTGCACCATTTAAAGCACTGCAGGAGATGTTTTCCAAGATGCCTCATATTCCTAAGTCATCATGGTTGGGTCAGTTAGCTAGCCATGCCTAACGAATCAGTATAGCTACTATTGAAGGAGTATTTATAGGATAAAACTTTAGGCAGAAACCTAGTACAAACATAAAGAGATATGCATGCAACATAATGTTGAAGATACATTATTCAAGGCAGTGGTTAGATTCTTTAATTTGTGGCGGAAAAAAGGATACTGGTCAGAGTTAATATAGTAATGCCGCATCTATTGACACAATCGGGAATGTACATTAGAACAAAAAAAATGCAAAATTTCGGAAGCAACCAAGTTAATTTATTGTCAAGAGAAATTTGATCCTAAGCAACACCATATATACATATTTTCGTGTCAGCATCTAGATGTGGTGCACACTACTGGAAACTAGAATTTTCCTATTATTGTGATTATCTACAAGATAATTATCTTCTCGGTTATACTCACTAAAAAGTTTAAGGCAGAATTTTTGCTGTGTGTTTTTTGGAAGACGGTTATTTAATTTTTCCTATATGTTTTCAAAAAACTATCAAGATAATTGTAATTATATTTCCTGTCGATATAAGCAAGGACCGTCAAACTTTGATTCTTGTCATGACTTGCCACTTGTAGAACACTACTATCTTCACATTAACCACAACTACTGTTACCAAATCATTTTCCAGATCTCCAAGAATAAATAGTCTTCACGCATAATATGTGGGTTGGAACATACACAGCAACATGGTCTTTCTGTTGACATATTGTGGGCCTAACTTGGGGTTTTACTCCAAACTATCTCCAATCCTTCCAGTATTTTCATCCAAATGGGAGCTACTTTTTAACACTGTTAGCTAGATGAGCCGAGTCCATGCAGCTTGATGGTACAGGATACAAGTTCATGTAATGGAGAATGATGATTCAACGAGCGAATTTTGTGGGATGTACTATGGAGGAGTTTCCAGATACTTCCTATCCCCCTACTATTCTGAATCTGCATGCTTCAATTGAGTCCAAGTTACCTCCAGCAGCTCCTCATTGTTATTGCTCTGCCTTTTCTTTTGTGACTTACGCGCAGGTCGGTTTGGGGTTATATGCATGCTTGTAACATCATAACTATTGATTCTGAGCATTATAATTGTGCTAGCACATGCATCGATATATATTCAATAATGAAGCAAAAGTGGAGAGGAGATTCTAGTAGCACAAGCAGTTATTCACAAGCCAGGCTTTTACACCTAACCGGCAGTGATGTAAATCTTCACTGCCGGTATTGGTAGGGTTTATTGATTTTTGATTCTTCCGCACCTGATTGGTTTATCACACCGTCGATGGACTGGATTCCGGCAGTAATGCCGGCGGCAGTGATGTACGAATCTGTAGTAGTGCTTTGACTGAACCTCATTAACAAATATCATGCCTCTAATATGTCGTTTGTGATCTTGCATGTTCATCTTGGTTGATTCCATTGATGCTTCCATGTGTGTGGATTAGTAGACAGCTCACCACTATGAGGGACTAATTTCTAACATGGTTGAGACTTTAGACTGAGGATCGAGAGTCCTTAATTAGGCACACCGAGGCCATGCTCGCTTCCTGTTAAGTGTGGTGATGTGACAGGTTGTGCATGTGAGAGCTCTTTGGTTGTGTGTTTTCCATGTTAGAGTTTCTGTAAATACATGCGTAGCATACACGGTGTGACTTGTGTAGGGTGTTTAATAATGCAATAGGCATTGTGGCTTGTGACTTGCGATCTAGTGGTGTCGAAGATTCTGAAGTAATTAGAGTTACGTGGCCTTGTATATTTAAGGGAGAACTCATAACCACAATACAATATGCCTTACACACTTTTAGATTTATTTTCAAAAGAAAATGCTTTACCCGCTTTTAATTTCTAGATGTCGCCCGTCTAGAAATTCCTTCCAGTGAGGCTACTGAAGATAATTTTCTCCTAATGGGATCAGTAACATGCTCGTATTGGGATTTTAAGGAAGACAGTCTTAGCTATGCTATTGTCTCTGTTATTAATGCTCATATGTGCATCCAGTACATAAATCTTGTTTTAGCGCTGAATAAACACATGATGAGACAGTAGTAGCAGTAGTGTTAATAACGAAATAAATTTTTAGTTCATTACAAGATCAGCAAATCAAGTTAATACACTGTCAATAAGAACAGGAATTGGATGCAAAAAGGTATTTGGATTCAGATGTAAACGATTAATTTAGTGAAAAAGGAGGTTGACTAGATTATGATATAATATGCAGCAAAAGTCAAATGGTTAAATGGGAGTTTACATGGAGCAACAAATCCAATTGCAGGTGAAAAACTCCTAGAGAAACCACCCACGCGCAGCTGCCACTGCTGCTCTCGATCGGTTACGGCCAATTTTCATGTGCTGCTAGCTCCTACCATCAAGGACAGAGAACGATATGGCAGATAGGCAAATGATGAGAAACATCACGCAAAAGGAACAAGCATGGAACATCTAGGATGTGCTATGTTCTAGGTCATGTAACCAAACACTAGCAAACGTATGATGGATGGAACGGTTCCATCCTGCCTCATTCCATGATCCAAACACATCACAGATACATAAGAGACCGTCGTGCTCGGTTTTGTTAAACACAAAGATTGATAAAACTACATCTCAGCTCTAAAATCTTATTATAGAGGGAGGTAGTGCTTACAAAACAAGAGTGCAGGGACGCGATGTGTTTGTGCAACAGCATAAATATGTCAAAGCAGCAAGACAAATAAATTTGTAGTTTCATATATAGGGAAAAAAAGTGTTGTGCAACACATGAAACAGAACCGAAGTCTGAGAATTACACTGTAACATAGACATGAAATGTAGACTTCCCGGGTTACTGCTCATGTGTTGCACAACACTTTTTCTTTTATTCTTGGGATGTAATCCTCTAGATCATTGTAAAAATTACACTGTAAAAACATCCCCACCGCCATCAATGGCATCTCTAGCTAGTAGGCCTCAAGTTTTCCGTGTTGGTCACCAACTAATCTGAATAGCTAGAACGTCGCCCTAGACAGGCT
Organism: Hyparrhenia diplandra; assembly: GCA_015847255.1. Taxonomy (NCBI): domain Eukaryota; kingdom Viridiplantae; phylum Streptophyta; class Magnoliopsida; order Poales; family Poaceae; genus Hyparrhenia; species Hyparrhenia diplandra. Next base: position 130,186 of record JADLZK010010699.1, on the reverse strand, counting down.
CACCTTTCCAGGCCAAATAAAATCACATCATGACCAATTGAGATCTCACTAGTATGACATCTGGTGGCTGGAGAGAGTCTTGCCTCTCGGTGTTTAGCTCCTTCCACGTTTCCACAGGAAGATGCAAAAGCATGAAGCAGAGTAGAGACTAGTGGCCCAGGGTGGATCTGCGAAGGCATTCACGACTCTTGGCCCAGGTTCTGCAGCTTCATTGTGCCTGCAGTTTAGATTTTCTCACAGTAAGTTGCAACATTTCTTGTGTTGTTGCTCCAGATGCCACCTAATCCCAAAACACTGTGTCCCATCTCCATCTCTTTAGATGCAAATTTCCCAACCATTCTCCCCTCTGTCCAGCGATTACTTACTGGGTTTTTTTTCATAGTTTTGGAATGCTAACTAGCCTTGCAAAGGTAAGAGTAGAGACTTTCTTATCCTATTATAGGAGGTTGGAAAAAGAGGACTACCAATAAGAGATGATCAAGTCATTTACAACCCTTAAATAATGGGGTGAGGTTGGTAGTAGGCTGGGTGCACTATTTCTCCATTTAGATTGACCCTATACATTAAACCACAGATGCATTAAGGTCATTTCTTTTCATGTACTACGGAATTAAAAAACATGCGAGATTGATCATTGGGTGGAAGAAATTTGCTGCTGGCCGCCTCAGGCCACCATGTAATCCACCAGATTATTCATTACCAGAATCATGATGTTAGAGGACACTAAATTTTATCTTTAGAGGTGGCTAAAATGATCTATCACATCTGGAACTAATCAAAGGGCTCAATAGACACGATTCATCTCTCAAGATGATTTTTAGCTATGCGCCTCATAAGAAGCCACTCTCAAAATTGATTTCTTGAGGATTCGTCCTTGTAAATTGTTGTCGCCAAAAAATTCAAACTTTTTCCTGCATAATATAATTGGATGTAGACAAGTTTTTAATTAAATTTTTATAACTCAATGTGACCTAAGACTTTGTAGTTATGAGCATTGACTTTGATCAAGATTGTTTACCGACACAAATATTTGTTCTAAGTTATCATATTTTGAAAATTTGCTATTTTCTAATAAACTCAACTTTTAAACGTTCTACAACAGAGTTATAGATCTTGACACAATCAATAACTTCATAGTTTACAAATTTTTTTGATCATTCAAGAAACCAGGATGCTGGTTTAAGTTCTCAGATATTGTAATATACAAAAAAAGAATTGAAATACGTTGTTTGTTGACAAGGTATATACCAAATTTACTGTTCACAAAATGATGGCCTAGCAAGTTCTCTACAAATATCTCCAACTGAGTATCCCCAGCAGATGGAACTAAAGAAAAAAAAAAATCTATTACAACACTAACATGCTATAGGCTGCGTCATCATTATTAATTACCACATGTGCATCCAGTACATCAATCCTCTGTCAGAGCCAAACATACACCTTATGAATAGTTGATGTAGTTTTGAAAACAATGCAAATTCATCTGCAGCATGGAAAGTTTGGAAACTATAATCTACCTTCAGTACTAGTTAGAAAGAAATTGTAACACCGGTTTTAAGGACAAAACCAAGTATACACCGTATGTGAGCCCCTGGAAGTCAATCTCACATATAGCCACAAGTAAAAGGGTAGTATCAATTCACAATGCTTAGAAATATAACGAACACAAAATAAAACAATATAACCTCAGCTAGCAGAACGCGGAAAACACTTGATCTTAAGGGTAGACTCCACGGGGACCGACCGACCGGTTGACCACAAGCCTAAACTTCTCCCCGAGGTGTGTGGGGAAATAGCAAGAGTGAGTCCATGTCGAACTCATAAGAATAGCAAGGCAATATCTTATCCTAAACCCATGATCATTATAACATAAATAATGAATAGCATAAAACAATAACTATGAACAATTTAACAAACACAAGTCATCATCCTTAATGTAAAGGTTCGGGGCGCCCGTGACCTTGGGCAAGGCTAGTATACCAGTTTTCAAACTCTGCGCGAGAGGTGTACACTTTCACTACGAGTCGTGGTTCGAAATGCACGGGCTCATGACTTCCGTACACGAAACCACTAAGAAGCTCCCCAAAGGTTAGTCTAACAAGTTGGGGCAGCTAAGTCGCCGGACATAGAACCCACCCTTCCTATGTGGCACATAACTCTCGGCCTATACTCACATATTAACGGGATAGGGGGCATACTATATCAATCCGGCAATTCCTCCAAGTCGCTAGAAAAATGATCTTTAGGGAACTAATGTCGAGCCATATAACCCCCATAGCTGTCTTTGTAATACCCGGATCTACGTCACGGACAAATCCCCATGTTGCCAAACAATTCACATTTAAAGTTCAGTGCATAAACATTAAGCAAGTTATAAGATCATGGTTTAAAGCTAGCATATCCCAAAACTATACTTGCCTTAAATATAGATCCTTTCTTCAAGTCCAATGCTTTCCCAAAAACACCTTCTTCATCAACTTCTTATAGATCACGGCCTTCTTGAGATCAACAACATAAAAAGCTCTCTCGATCTACTTTCGATTCCAATCAGCAACACACAAACACATGGATCCAATCATGCATGACAAACAAGACTAACATTAGAACAGTACACCAACAGTGGGAAAAACAGTTTAAAAGGTACATAAAACTATTCTACACGTCACTTGCGATCACATCGGCGTAAGGATCACAGGAATCGGAGATATAACGGCGTAGATATGAATTTTACAAGTTTAACATTAATAAAATAATAAACCTAATATAAACTCGAAATTTAAAAGTTGTAAAACCTGACTAACAGTAATACTAACATGTAGATTACGAAATTACGAACCTAACGAAATTTGAACGGCTCAAAACGGATTTAAAAACGGAGAAGTTATGGGCATTTGAATCTGATGGCATGAGGATGTATTTGGAGTGTATTTCATGATTTATTTTTCTAAAGGAAAACGGCAAGAAAACATCACGTGATGTCATCAAGCTAGCTAATCTGATCAGCAAGCTGGACAAAGGCCATGGTGTCGATGGAGATTTCAATGCAGTTCGGTGATAACAAAAGATAGAAGAAAAACGATGAGAGCTCACCTAGGATTAGTGAATGACGATGAAGACATGGCTAGGACAGGAGCGATTCAATAGGGCATGGACTGCTGCTCCCTTGGTGTGAAGCTCGGCATCAGGTCTCGAACGGTGGGGAGACTCTCTGTGATGAACACGTCGGTGGCGAGCGATCAGGACTCACGGCGGCCCTGAAAGGCTTGAGGCGGCAGCAAGGGAAGGTTCACGGCAGCGGCACTTGTTTCGGCGTATTGAACTCGGCAACTACATGATGGCTGCTGTTCTCGATTGCCGGCGGCACGTGCGCTAGGGCTGGGAAAGCGACGCGGTTGTTGCTAGGCTGCAGCTTGGCGAGATCGCGATACTTGACTTGGCCAAGACGCTGCTGTGGCCTGGCTTATATAGGAGAGAGGCACGGTACGCGTAGTAATCGTGGCCGGGTCGGTGTCATCTTCCGGCTCGGTTACGAACTCAGGAGCGACCTGAAGAAGTTGAAGACCGACGCGGATAAATTGAAGCAGGGCGTCAGCATGACAATGAGGAAAGGCAGCTGCGCTGCGCTGCACTCAAATTGGCCATGGGCCGAGTGCCTACAGCCCAAAAGAAATGAGCCAAGGGACAAGGAGAAAAATGGCCAGCGGCCAAGCTGAGGTGCTGGGCTTCTCACGCCAAAAACCAAGAGAGAAAAGAAATATAAATACTTTTTTTTTTTTTTTTTTATTTCAACAGGTTTCAAAAACATTTACAAATGAATTTCAAATTCCTTTCAGTTTCAAATAAAAACTAGACATCACATAAAAATATATGCTCCAGCATGAATGCACTAAACATGTATCTAACCTTATATTGGATTTTAATTCCACAAAAATTGTATTTAACTAAATTCAATGCATCACAAAATTGCATAATTAAATCAAATTAATTATTTTAAAACATGCAAATTTTCGGTGTTACAATTCTACCCCCCTTAAGATGAATCTCGTCCCGAGATTCGAATCTGGTGATCAAAGAGGTATCATTACTCCGTCTTTGGTCCTTTTTCACTTCTTTGAGTAATCCCGCCTTCTTGGTAAAGATTACACTTTACTTTGCATGCTCGTTAACTTCACTCCAACCGATCTAAAATTGTGAAGGATACTCCAAACCAATTGTCAAGATAACTTCCAACTATTAGACCACTCCTCTCATTGTAGACTTCATAGGGCTGACCATGAGAGACGAAGCCTCTTACTCATTCCCATGTGAATGCAATCGCTCCCGACATGCTATCGTATCCTTTTCTAATCCACACTATTCAACCTCCTATTTAATATATTCAACTCTAATTTCTATCATCTAATGGTCAACCACGGTAGCATCAGCAAAGGATAGATGATCACAAACAAGCGTAATCCAAGAGACAACTGGACAACTTCAAGGATAGATTTATTGAGAGAAACAAACACACGAGATTAAGGCACTACCCTCCTTAAGATATGATCGACCGGGAAAGACTAGAGAGTAGATTTTGTAACCTTTTAAATACCTTAAGCATGCTAGTGATCTTCTAATTGTCCATCATGACTCTCTTAATCCATAGTAGATTCCACCATCTTCCAAACATCAACATACTCAAATGTTTTTCCTTCAATCCTTCTTTCAACCTCTAGCTGATCGTCAAAATCCAAAAGAAACTCTTAATCCCACATCCCTTAGTGAGTTCCAGATTACTAACTTTCTTGACCTCTTCTCCTCCACTAGAGATAACTTAATTCCAAGTAGTTAAATTCCTTCACTCAGGTGATGGCACACCTCCATCTTGCAATTTCTTCAAGGTGGATTGTAACACCAAAAATTTGCATGTTTTAAAATAATTAATTTGATTTAATTATGCAATTTTGTGATGCATTGAATTTAGTTAAATACAATTTTTGTGGAATTAAAATCCAATATAAGGTTAGATACATGTTTAGTGCATTCATGCTGGAGCATATATTTTTATGTGATGTCTAGTTTTTATTTGAAACTGAAAGGAATTTGAAATTCATTTGTAAATGTTTTTGAAACCTGTTGAAATAAAAAAAAAAAATTTATATTTCTTTTCTCTCTTGGTTTTGGCGTGAGAAGCCCAGCACCTCAGCTTGGCCGCTGGCCATTTTTCTCCTTGTCCCTTGGCTCATTTCTTTTGGGCTGTAGGCACTCGGCCCATGGCCAATTTGAGTGCAGCGCAGCGCAGCTGCCTTTCCTCATTGTCATGCTGACGCCCTGCTTCAATTTATCCGCGTCGGTCTTCAACTTCTTCAGGTCGCTCCTGAGTTCGTAACCGAGCCGGAAGATGACACCGACCCGGCCACGATTACTACGCGTACCGTGCCTCTCTCCTATATATAAGCCAGGCCACAGCAGCGTCTTGGCCAAGTCAAGTATCGTGATCTCGCCAAGCTGCAGCCTAGCAACAACCACGTCGCTTTCCCAGCCCTAGCGCACGTGCCGCCGGCAATCGAGAACAGCAGCCATCATGTAGTTGCCGAGTTCAATACGCCGAAACAAGTGCCGCTGCCGTGAACCTTCCCTTGCTGCCGCCTCAAGCCTTTCAGGGCCGCCGTGAGTCCTGATCGCTCGCCACCGACGTGTTCATCACAGAGAGTCTCCCCACCGTTCGAGACCTGATGCCGAGCTTCACACCAAGGGAGCAGCAGTCCATGCCCTATTGAATCGCTCCTGTCCTAGCCATGTCTTCATCGTCATTCACTAATCCTAGGTGAGCTCTCATCGTTTTCTTCTATCTTTTGTTATCACCGAACTGCATTGAAATCTCCATCGACACCATGGCCTTTGTCCAGCTTGCTGATCAGATTAGCTAGCTTGATGACATCACGTGATGTTTTCTTGCCGTTTTCTTTTAGAAAAATAAATCATGAAATACACTCCAAATACATCCTCATGCCATCAGATTCAAATGCCCATAACTTCTCCGTTTTAAATCCGTTTTGAGCCGCTCAAATTTCGTTAGGTTCGTAATTTCGTAATCTACATGTTAGTATTACTGTTAGTCAGGTTTTACAACTTTTAAATTTCGAGTTTATATTAGGTTTATTATTTTATTAATGTTAAACTTGTAAAATTCATATCTACGCCGTTATATCTCCGATTCCTGTGATCCTTACGTCGATGTGATCGCAGTGACGTGTAGAATAGTTTTATGTACCTTTTAAACTGTTTTCCCACTGTTGGTGTACTGTTCTAATGTTAGTCTTGTTTGTCATGCATGATTGGATCCATGTGTTTGTGTGTTGCTGATTGGAATCGAGTAGATCAGAGAGCTTTATGTTGTTGATCTCGAAGAAGGCCGTGATCTATAAGAAGTTGATGAAGAAGGTGTTTTTGGGAAAGCATTGGACTTGAAGAAAGGATCTATATTTAAGGCAAGTATAGTTTTGGGATATGCTAGCTTTAAACCATGATCTTATAACTTGCTTAATGTTTATGCACTGAACTTTAAATGTGAATTGTTTGGCAACATGGGGATTTGTCGTGACAGAGATCCGGTATTACAAGATAGTACAGCTATGGGGTTATATGGCTCGACATTAGTTCCCTAAAGATCATTTTTCTAGCGACTTGGAGGAATTGCCGAATTGGATATAGTATGCCCCTATCCCGTTAATATGTGAGTATAGGCTGAGAGTTATGTGCCACATAGGAAGGGTGGGTTCTATGTCCGCGACTTTAGCTGCCCCAACTTGTTAGACGAACCTTTGGGGAGCTTCTTAGTGGTTTCGTGTACGGAAGTCATGAGCCCGCATTTCGAACCACGACTCGTAGTGAAAGTGTACACCTCTCGCGCAGAGTTTGAAAAACTGGTATACTAGCCTTGCCCAAGGTCACGGGGCGGCCCCGAACCTTTACATTAAGGATGATGACTTGTGTTTGTTAAATTGTTCATAGTTATTGTTTTATGCTATTCATTATTTATGTTATAATGATCATGGGTTTAGGATAAGATATTGCCTTGCTATTCTTGCGGAGTTCGACATGGACTCACTCTTGCTATTTCCCACACACCTCAGGAGAAGTTTAGGCTTGTGGTCAACCAGTCAGTCGGTCCCTGTGGAGTCTACCCAGAAGATCGAAGTGTTTTCCGCGTTCTGCTAGCTGAGGTTATATTGTTTTATTTTGTGTTCGTTATATTTCTAAGCATTGTGAATTGATACTACCCTTTTACTTGTGGCTATATGTGAGATTGACTTCCAGGGCTCACATACGGTGTATACTTGGTTTTGTCCTTAAAAACCGGTGTTACAAAGTGGTATCAGCTCAGTCTTTGATCGTAGGACGCAAGCCTAGTTAGAATGGTCGCTTCCTGAAGTTTATTTTGCTATAAAAAAACTATTTTTCTACATCCTTGTCCTTTGAATTGACTATTTCTCAATCCTTGTCTATTCGTCACCTCCTTGATAGCTTCCTTTGAGCTATTATTTCTTATCACCTTGAACTTTGTTTCGTTTGGTTTACTAAGATTTTCAAATCTCATTTTATTCAAAGTTCGAAGACCTTTCATCAACTTCAACCTGCCCTTTAGGATCCTTGCCCTTATATAAAGATAACGGTAGTATCGAAAAGTTGAGTCACTGTTTGATTTGTGCATCTATAATGCCTTGTTGAATTGTCATTATGCATGTGCTTGATTTGGAATTTTGTAATGAGTGCTAGAACCTTGTTGGCATATCCATAAGTTTCCATAGTTAAGAATATTAGGATCATAGTTAATTTATGCTTAATGGGTTGGTTATGTCGTTTCTGTCCTTTGCTGTCTTTTCTGGACCAACCTGCAATGCGTCTGTCATATCCCAAGTTCGGTTCATGCAAATTGGATAAAATTTTATTTGGTAAAACTAGACTTCTGTGGCTTTCCAACGCCGTATCAACCACATCAATATCTATTATGAGCTATGAGATATTCATGTCAGAACGTGAGGTTTTTGTGCTGCCTGGAAGTTCTGAGAGGTTACTATTTCTGTTGCTTTCGACCTATTAAATGACAGAATAAGGTAAACTGGTCCACATGAACGTTGTAGGGAATTGCATAAGCTTTCCAACGGTATAAACTACAGCTTCATAGGATTTACAGAATTGGATTTAGAGGTGTTTTACTGCACTGCTGTTTTCTGATTGCGAAGAATTTCAGATCTCTTGATCTTACATATGCACATGAGTTTCTCCTCTATATCAGAAGGTCATTTTGATGGATAACTCGTAGAGGAGAATACGTAATCTACCACTTTGTGCTCCCCTATATAATCCTTTCTAAAGGGGGGTAGCCACCTTGAAGAAATTGCAAGATGGAGGTGTGCCATCACCTGAGTGAAGGAATTTAACTACTTGGAATTAAGTTATCTCTAGTGGAGGAGAAGAGGTCAAGAAAGTTAGTAATCTGGAACTCACTAAGGGATGTGGGATTAAGAGTTTCTTTTGGATTTTGACGATCAGCTAGAGGTTGAAAGAAGGATTGTCCAAAACATTTGAGTATGTTGATGTTTGGAAGATGGTGGAATCTACTATGGATTAAGAGAGTCATGATGGACAATTAGAAGATCACTAGCATGCTTAAGGTATTTAAAAGGTTACAAAATCTACTCTCTAGTCTTTCCCGGTCGATCATATCTTAAGGAGGGTAGTGCCTTAATCTCGTGTGTTTGTTTCTCTCAATAAATCTATCCTTGAAGTTGTCCAGTTGTCTCTTGGATTACGCTTTGTTTGTGATCATCTATCCTTTGCTGATGCTACCGTGGTTGACCATTAGATGATAGAAATTAGAGTTGAATATATTAAATAGGAGGTTGAATAGTGTGGATTAGAAAAAGGATACGATAGCATGTCGGGAGCGATTGCATTCACATGGGAATGAGTAAGAGGCTTCGTCTCTCATGGTCAGCCCTATGAAGTCTACAATGAGAGGAGTGGTCTAATAGTTGGAAGTTATCTTGACAATTGGTTTGGAGTATCCTTCACAATTTTAGATCGGTTGGAGTGAAGTTAACGAGCATGCAAAGTAAAGTGTAATCTTTACCAAGAAGGCGGGATTACTCAAAGAAGTGAAAAAGGACCAAAGACGGAGTAATGATACCTCTTTGATCACCAGATTCGAATCTCGGGGCGCCAGATTCATCTTAAGGGGGTAGAATTGTAACACCCGAAAATTTGCATGTTTTAAAAATAATTAATTTGATTTAATTATGCAATTTTGTGATGCATTGAATTTAGTTAAATACAATTTTTGTGGAATTAAAATCCAATATAAGGTTAGATACATGTTTAGTGCATTCATGCTGGAGCATATATTTTTATGTGATGTCTAGTTTTTATTTGAAACTGAAAGGAATTTGAAATTCATTTGTAAATGTTTTTGAAACCTGTTGAAATAAAAAAAAAAAGTATTTATATTTCTTTTCTCTCTTGGTTTTGGCGTGAGAAGCCCAGCACCTCAGCTTGGCCGCTGGCCATTTTTCTCCTTGTCCCTTGGCTCATTTCTTTTGGGCTGTAGGCACTCGGCCCATGGCCAATTTGAGTGCAGCGCAGCGCAGCTGCCTTTCCTCATTGTCATGCTGACGCCCTGCTTCAATTTATCCGCGTCGGTCTTCAACTTCTTCAGGTCGCTCCTGAGTTCGTAACCGAGCCGGAAGATGACACCGACCCGGCCACGATTACTACGCGTACCGTGCCTCTCTCCTATATAAGCCAGGCCACAGCAGCGTCTTGGCCAAGTCAAGTATCGCGATCTCGCCAAGCTGCAGCCTAGCAACAACCGCGTCGCTTTCCCAGCCCTAGCGCACGTGCCGCCGGCAATCGAGAACAGCAGCCATCATGTAGTTGCCGAGTTCAATACGCCGAAACAAGTGCCGCTGCCGTGAACCTTCCCTTGCTGCCGCCTCAAGCCTTTCAGGGCCGCCGTGAGTCCTGATCGCTCGCCACCGACGTGTTCATCACAGAGAGTCTCCCCACCGTTCGAGACCTGATGCCGAGCTTCACACCAAGGGAGCAGCAGTCCATGCCCTATTGAATCGCTCCTGTCCTAGCCATGTCTTCATCGTCATTCACTAATCCTAGGTGAGCTCTCATCGTTTTCTTCTATCTTTTGTTATCACCGAACTGCATTGAAATCTCCATCGACACCATGGCCTTTGTCCAGCTTGCTGATCAGATTAGCTAGCTTGATGACATCACGTGATGTTTTCTTGCCGTTTTCCTTTAGAAAAATAAATCATGAAATACACTCCAAATACATCCTCATGCCATCAGATTCAAATGCCCATAACTTCTCCGTTTTAAATCCGTTTTGAGCCGTTCAAATTTCGTTAGGTTCGTAATTTCGTAATCTACATGTTAGTATTACTGTTAGTCAGGTTTTACAACTTTTAAATTTCGAGTTTATATTAGGTTTATTATTTTATTAATGTTAAACTTGTAAAATTCATATCTACGCCGTTATATCTCCGATTCCTGTGATCCTTACGTCGATGTGATCGCAGTGACGTGTAGAATAGTTTTATGTACCTTTTAAACTGTTTTCCCACTGTTGGTGTACTGTTCTAATGTTAGTCTTGTTTGTCATGCATGATTGGATCCATGTGTTTGTGTGTTGCTGATTGGAATCGAGTAGATCAGAGAGCTTTATGTTGTTGATCTCGAAGAAGGCCGTGATCTATAAGAAGTTGATGAAGAAGGTGTTTTTGGGAAAGCATTGGACTTGAAGAAAGGATCTATATTTAAGGCAAGTATAGTTTTGGGATATGCTAGCTTTAAACCATGATCTTATAACTTGCTTAATGTTTATGCACTGAACTTTAAATGTGAATTGTTTGGCAACATGGGGATTTGTCTGTGACAGAGATCCGGGTATTACAGTACAGCTATGGGGGTTATATGGCTCTGACATTAGTTCCCTAAAGATCATTTTTCTAGCGACTTGGAGGAATTGCCGAATTGGATATAGTATGCCCCCTATCCCGTTAATATGTGAGTATAGGCTGAGAGTTATGTGCCACATAGGAAGGGTGGGTTCTATGTCTGACGACTTAGCTGCCCCAACTTGTTAGACGAACCTTTGGGGAGCTTCTTAGTGGTTTCGGTGTACGGGAAGTCATGAGCCCGTGCATTTCGGAACCACGACTCGTAGTGAAAGTGTACACCTCTGCTGCAGAGTTTGAAAAACTGGTATACTAGCCTTGCCCAAGGTCACGGGCGCCCTGAACCTTTACATTAAGGATGATGACTTGTGTTTGTTAAATTGTTCATAGTTATTGTTTTATGCTATTCATTATTTATGTTATAATGATCATGGGTTTAGGATAAGATATTGCCTTGCTATTCTTGCTTGGAGTTCGACATGGACTCACTCTTGCTATTTCCCACACACCTCGGGGAGAAGTTTAGGCTTGTGGTCAACCAAATCGGTCGGTCCCCGTGGAGTCTACCCGTAAGATCGAAGTGTTTTCCGCGTTCTGCTAGCTGAGGTTATATTGTTTTATTTTGTGTTCGTTATATTTCTAAGCATTGTGAATTGATACTACCCTTTTTACTTGTGGCTATATGTGAGATTGACTTCCAGGGGCTCACATACGGTGTATACTTGGTTTTGTCCTTAAAACCGGTGTTACAGAAATGTTGCCTGTCATACGTAATAATTACAAGTATATATATACACTGTTAGAATGATATGAATTGGATGCAAAAGCCAAATGCTATGTTGAAGAAAAAAGAAAAGGACATGAAAGCTGCATCTGTGAAAACTAGGAGAATTCCTGAAGCAGCTTTACAGATGGTTGGCATAGGGTGAATCTGCAAAGCTGAAAGATCTCACCCTGAGGAACGCGAGTTTCAGAGCTTGATGAGGAATCGAATGGCATCCGCAAGCCATGACCGAACTGCTCCACACGCACATAGGGGCTTCTTGATATGTTTCTTCACGCCAGATCCTACAGTTTAGTTTTGCCAAACTGCTCCACCCACATAAATCCCATCATAAGCTTGTGATGGTTTCTCCTGATGCCTCCTAATCCCAAAATACTGTGTGTTTGCGTCCTGTCATGCTGTCCAGATGCTAGTTTCCCAACCATTCCACCCTCTCTGTCCACTGACAGCTTACTGATTTTTCTGTGGTGTCGAGCTTCTAGCTAGCTGTTGGAAAGTAAGAGTAGAGACATGCTTATGAGAATAGACTACCAATGAGTAAAGTCATGTTCAAGTTTAGGTGTGCTGCTCCTGCACTTATATATACCCGCCGTAGATGCATTAAGGTTGTTTGATGTACTGTAGTTTTAAATAATGGAAGACTGATCATCACGAGTTGGGCAGAGGAATTTGCTACCTGTACCCATGGTTACCATGACATCCAGCAGGTTTTAGGCAGGTGGCTGCTACAAAAAAATAATTTTAGAACACACACTCAATGGCCATGATGTCATCTGAAAATGGTTTTAATATGGTGGCCACTAAGACAGCGCATTTAGAAATCAATTTCCATTCATACTGTCTCTGTAAATGGTTGTCATCCAATCATGACAAGTTTTAAATTAATGTGTAGAGCTCGATGTGATCTACAAATTTTTATAGCTGTGTTATGTTCCACATATGATTTTAGATTCATCTTTGTGCTATGATTTTGATCTCGGTTGATGTATCTTGCTGATTGCTTGGGGTGCTATGACAAACAGATGAAGGAGAGAACCCAATGGTGTCTCTAACTCTGCTTTCATGGTCTGGATTCCACTTTCGGTCTGAGCACGTATGGCACCAACTGTTGTGTTCTGCTTACGGCTTACACCTTGTCGATGAAGGTAAAGGAGAAGCTTGGAAATCCATGTGGAATGCAAGTTTCAAGGGTCGTCAGGTACTTGAAACCAAAACAAGCAACAACGACGAGGTTAATCGAAAAACACATAGATAAGGAATAGCAGAATCCTTGTGATTTTAACTACCCGTAATACATTATTCATGTTTTGAATTTAACAAACAGTAGTATAGTATTACATCATATCCATGTACATTACTTTCTTGTTGACAAAAAAATTGAGGTCACTAAAATCGATCTCTCAAGATGATTTTTAGCTGTGCGCCTCATAAGAAGCCACTCTCAGGATTGATGTCTAGAGGGATTCATTTTTGTAAATTGTTGTCTCCAAAAAAACAAACTTTTCATGCACAATATAATTGGATGCAGACAAGTTTTGAATTAAATTTTTATTACTCAATGTGACCTAAGACTTTGTAGTTATGACGTTTGAATATTTGTTCTAAGTTATCATATTTTAAATTTTTGCTATTTTCTAATAACCTCAATTTTTACATGTTCTACAGCAAAATAATATAATCTTGACACAATCAATAACTTCATAGTTTACAACTTTTTTTGATAATTTAAGAAACCAGGATGCAGGTTTTAAGTTCTCAGATATTGTAATATACAAAAAATTAATTTTTGAAATACCTTGTTTGTTCACAAGGAATATACCAAATTTACTGTTCACAAAATGATGGCCTAGCAAGTTCTCTACAAAATGATGGCCTAGTATAAATTATTTTTTGTACATTTTACTATACTTTATGAATTTTCATCTTTTATTTGAATTTCTTTTGAAAACTCAAATTTGAACTGCAAGTCATTCTAATAATGGATGTTTGGAAAATGATATTCATGCTTGTGAGTGCAGCTTGAGTCCTCATCCATGGCCACACCCGTGATTGGAAAAATATTCGAATGATATTGGGAAATTGATTGTTGGCATCATATGACTAATTTTTTTAGATAGAGTTTGCCAAAATGATCTACAATACCAGAAAACAATGAGGGACGGAAAGGCCACGACCTATCTCTTGTGATCTTGGTTTTCATTCTACACTAGCATTGACGTATAGCTCCTTTGGCCGTTCCTATTTTTTTTTCTTCTACATTCAGCTAGTTTGTCAATCACAGTTAACTGTATTCAATGCAGGTTGCCCAGAGCCCCGGACAACGATCCTGTGGCTTCAGTCTTGATAAGTCAGCTTAAGTTGTGCATCACAGAAGAATAATGCTATATTGGACCAAGATTTGATACTTGACTGCATAAGAGTTTTCGATACTTCCTATCCCCAACAATTCTAGTTGTGCATATGATTTGGTGAAGTCCAGAGCTACTAGTAGTAGTTCCTCATTGCTGTTGCGGTTGTTGTACCTTTGTGCTGACCTATGAGTGTAGTAGTTCCTCATTGCTGTTGATGTTGCTCTTGCTCTGCCTTTGTCCTGACCTATCCCCAACGTATGGAGCGGTTTGGGGTTATATACACTAGTACCGATTCGATTTTGCGAGCAGGTGCGGATCTTTTCCATGGCGGGCACAATTTGCACCCGCCACGGAAATGATCTGGCCCTACTTTCCGCCGGGGGCGCACTCTCACGTGGCGAAATCCGCAACGCGCCCGCCACGCAAAATCGTGGCGGGCGCGCTGCGTTGCCCGCCCACGCGTGCAGCCTTCTTTTGCGTGGCGGGCAAATTAAAGCGCCCGCCACGCAAAAAAGGCTCGAGGCCTATAAAATCTGCACGCGCGCCCCTTCATCTTCTCCACGGATCTTCCTCTTCCAACTTGTGGGGTGGGGGAGGTTTTGACCCAAATTTTGACAAAAACTTTGATTTGGGACATTTGGCTTTGATTTGGGGAGGAGAAGACACTAATTGGTCGGTAAATGCCTCTTTTCATCTTTCTTTTCCCTCTTTTTCATCCCCTCTCTACATCTAGATCCATGGAGGAGAGAGAAAACTGCCTTTCTCTAGATCTAGATCTATGGTGGAACTTCTTCTTATTTTTTTTTGGTTTGAGTACTATGTAACGGCATTTAGCTTTTTGGAAGAGCAGGGAGACAGGATGGAGAGGCACCGAGCCCACTGGATGTATGAGATGAGGAGGGTTGATGACGAATACTATGATGAGGTGAAAAAGTTTGTTGCTCGAGCAAAGCGACACAGCGAGATAATTCAATAGAGCCCGATTATCTGTCCTTGCGCAAAAATGCAAGAATCTGAAAGCATTCAATGACACCGTGGTGCGATCTCACCTAATCATGCATGGCTTAACAAGACTATTTGGTCCGGACTTTTCATGGCGAATAAGTTCCACCCTTCGATACACCGGTCGATCCAAGCAGGCAGTCCCCCGCCGATCCAAAGATACCGAAAAGTCCACCAGTAGGTCCAATTCCATCGATTTATTCGAAAGACGGTGGCGTCGACGATGACGGCGATGATGGTGGTGGTGGTGGAGGGGACGGCGAAAGGAGAATCCTATGACGCAGCCTCGAGGATGTCCGGGTTTTTGAAGATTTGGTCAACCGACTTCGATGAGGACGACATTCGTTTGGGTGCCCGAGATGGTTGGAGAACTTCAAAACATAAAAGCGGCGCAATTGATCCGCTTTACAAAGACAGTCCTAAGGGTTGCACGGCGCTGAGTTTTAACCCAATTTCGCGATGTTGAAGTCTCGTCATGGCTGGTCCGACACTAGCTTCAATGAGCTCGTAAGTTACCCGGCCTCCACGTATCCAATGCCTAACAAGGTTCCCGCTAATCGTATTGTGCTAAGAAGTTAATCCGCCAGTAGCGATGAAAGTGAAGAAGTTCAATGCCCGCCCCAACCATCGTATCCTATATCGGGCGATCATGACGAAATTTGACCAGCTTGTCCGCACTTTGTGGCACTAGTCGATACAAGCGAATGCCTGATGTCGCGTGGGCGATGAGCTCGATGAGGAAGCAGGGCGGGCGAAAAAAGAAGAAGGGGGCGAAGAAAACCGGTCGGCCGCAAAGAAGATCATGTCAACGCAGGGCGAGGAAGAGGAAGGTTACACGCAGAGGAAACGTCCCAAATATTGTCAATGTGGTACCTTCCCGGTCATCGATCTCTCCTCGGGCTCTCTATGGGAACCCCGAGGATGCTAAGCACATGACCCGGCATGCATCTAGCGATCGTGTAAAGGATGATGGGAAGCTACGGCACCCTTCGGATGCTAAGCAGTGGCAAGACTTCGACGCCGCCTACCCTGACTTTGCAAAGGAGCCCAGGAACGCCCCAAAGAACCCCAAAGAAGCACCTCCGCTGTTGACCGACAGACCCCGTGGATGATATCACCCGAAAGAGACATAGTGCGTAATGTTGATACCTGCCGGCAGGTTGGGCAAGAGGAAGCCCGCCGGGCCGAGGGGGTGGTATTTCCTTCCGGATCTTGCAAAGAGTACGAAGCGCACGAGATCCCTCCTGAATGTGCTGAAGTCAACATTGGGTACGTGGCGCCAGAACATGAAGACTGGGAGCTGGACTATCCCGGTCATAACGAGGTCAAGACTCTAGGAACTGCTCTGTGTTACAACGTATTGTGGCGAAGGTGGACATTGTGCTCAAGATGTTGAAATTGACTTCACCTTCGTACACCAAAGAAGACAAAGAAGGACCCGAGTACGCCACCGGACCCCTATGGTGATTCTTCGATGATGATGAAGATGGTGGGGGGACGGTGGAGGCAACGACCCTCCTCATGGTTCCCGTACCCCCACGCTAAGGACCCGGCTCCACCTAAGGACCCGACCCGGCTAATGAGCCGGCACCTAAGGAGCCGGCACTGAGGAGCCTAAGGAGCCGGCACCTCGAGCCGGCACCTCGAGGCCGGCACCCGAGGAGCCTAAGGAGCCGACAACTCAGGGAGCCGACACCTCGGGAGCCGGCACATGAGGGGCAGCCGATATTCGAGGAAGCAACTGGCGAAAAACACGCTGCAGTCCCGAGGAGAGAATAGGGAACGAGACACCCATCTACACTCAAGGCCTCCAATGGACAACACCTCAAGCGCCGGGAAGCGTAAAGGAGCAGGACCTAGCAAATGCCCTCCACCACCGAAGAAGCCGACATTCGATGAAGAGGAGGTCGTAGCCGACAAGTACCCGTCACCCAAGAGGCCCCCGTAATAGATGTTCGGTCCGAAAGGTATGCCCCCCCAGCTGAAACAACGAAGTTGTAATATGTTATTAGCTACTTCTTTTCGCAACCGTAGCTAACATTTGTACCGCCCGCTTTTTGCAGGCCAAAATCCCCACCTTATGTCGGGTTTGTCTCGGGACGAATGCCCCGGCTCGTTCGAGTTTGGGAAGTTCATGATACCAAAGGCCCAGCTCAAACGATAACGAGGACCGGAGACTCGGAAGTTCCATGCGTGGTACATAGAGTGCGCAAAGCGTGGATTGCATAGCTTCAGTGTCCTTCTTCCTAAGGAGTGCTTCCACTACCACATCGATGTCCAGTTCGCCATTGAATTCGAAGACATGTCGAGACTACTTCGTCGACAGGACATTGACGTTGCCCAAGTCAACTTGTTTGCGATGTAAGCGCAATTTTACTTGCACATGTCCCTTGCATCCGTATATACATTCTTTGTTTCAAAGGTACCTATGCCACGACCACATGTCCTTGTAGGTTGAGCGCCGATCACGAGCCACAAGTTAAAGAATGGTATTATTTACCTCTCTCCGGCACACATTAATGAGAGGCGGATCATCGGTTATAATCTAAGAAAGGACCATCCCGACACGGTGAACTTGACGGACGAGGAAAGACAAGATGCAGGATCGAACGCAAGAGCTTTAAGAAGTTGGAGGTAGCTCGATGCGTCATATCGGCAATTAAAAAGGTCAAGGAAAATGGGTATCGATGTATTACGGCGCCTTACCAATACGGAATAGGGCTCGTAGGACATTGGATCTGTTTCATGATCTTTCCTCGGGGCGGGAGGGCCATTGTCTTTGACTCACTACAAGGCTCAAACCCGCCGCGGCTACCGACAATTCGAAAAAATCTTGAGATTGTAAGTGATCGATGAACTCCTTATTCAATTACTAGAGTCGAATATCATATATCGTTGACAATATAGTGCATTTCGTACAGCGCTTACAAGCACTACTTGAAGGATCGAACTGCTGGGATCGACGATCCCGTAAGTGTAAGGCGCAATGGAGATACACTCAAAATCGGGCGAGATTTCCCGTGCGTAAATGAAACATAGTTTTTCTTAGTACGACTACCTAGCTATTGCTTGTGTGCAAGGCCTCAAACAACCATACGGATCAAACTTGTGTGGATTCTTCGTGCTGCGTGAGTTCCTCAAGGCCTGCAAAAGGTACAAATCCAGCTACCGACAGCTCAAGGACTCAAGGAACAAGTTCACGGGGGTACTACAAAAGGCAACCGACAAGATGCGGTTCAGGCACACAAAGCTTGAACATCCGCAAGTTCGTTCTAGACATGGTAGTTCACGAAGGCCAGCCCGTACTTCAATGTGGACAAGTGAGTCTGGGCTATTTCCACAATTTGCGCCACTAAGGAGATGGGAAGAGCTAGAGCTTAAGGACTATCTTCATCCGATCAACATATAGCTCGCAGTTTTTGTATGGATGTTGTAATTAACTAGTACTTGTTGGATATGAGCGAATGGATCGATCGGTGAAACTTGTGTATATATATATGGATACGTACAGAATCGGTGTATATATATGTATATATGATATATATTAGCGTATCTGTCTTTCTTATATATATGTGTGTATGGATTGATAGATGTATATATATATATATATGTATATATATATATATACATATATATATATATATATGGCATTTTATGTTTTTTAAAAAAATTCAAGCCGTGGCGGGCAACATAACCCGCCCGCCACGCATAATAAACTTAACCGTGGCGGGGCGGCGAACGCGCCCGCCACGGATAACATTCTTTTGCGTGGCGGGCGCGTTATGTTGCCCGCCACGGCTGGGACTTTATCCGTGGCGGGCACGGCCGCCCGCCACGCCGAAGGCCACGATTAACCGTGACCTTTCGTTAGTGACGACGACAGCCATGCCCGCCACGCAAAAAGGTTTTTTGCCCGCCACAAAAAAGATTTTCAGTACTAGTGATATATGCTATTGCTGGCTAGGCAAATGATACGGTGTTACCCAACATTGTAATTTGGACCATGTATTGCAGAGATATATATATATATATATATATATATATATATATATATATATATATATATATATATATATATATATATATATATATATATATATATATATATATATATACTGATTAAAGTATAAGAGATAGGTTATTTATAACAAGGTGTACATCAGGGGAAGCTTGATGGGCACCATGTTCTCTGCATTGCATTATCCTTAGCGCATGATAGGTCCTATCTTGTAGTAAAAATGGTATCATTGTGTGAGACAGTGAGCATCCATGATACTTATTTATTGTACCATACAGGCATACAAATATCATTTTGTCCCTGCTGTCCAATTGAAGTTAGACAGTGAGCATCCATGATTCCTAAATGACAGCCTCAATTGTCTCCCAACGACTGTGACAGCTAGCTCTGCTAGCTATCCGGCCGCTAGGCGTTTATCCCTGCTGGCCAGGTATGGTTTGTGACCTCCACAGCCTCTACCCTGTTATTTTTCTTACTCAGTATGGTGAGCCACCATCCGGCAAGACGCTCATTTGCTCAGTATATAACCAGGCTCAGCTTTCTTGGATCGCCACTAGCTAGCAGCGGATATGGCAGATCGATCTGCCGTAACCTCAATCTCCAAATGCTTGGTTGGAATGAGGAAGAAAAAAAAAAGGATGTGGATTTTTCTCCATGCATGTGCAGACGTCAACGGGGCATCGGGTGAATCGTGATTGGTAGATTGGACCGTGTGGGGGTGCATTCGCTTATTGGGCCAGTTAGTAGCTCAACAACATAATTATGATCTACTATCTCAAACATTAGTGTACTAGTTGATAGATAGCTCAAACATTAGTGTACGAATCTATAAGTATACTAGTTGATAGGTTTTTTTCAAAATTATTTGGTGTACATGTGTCTTGTTGTGTCTGTCAAAGGCTCAGAGACCCAAATGCTCTGCTAGTAGTGCCATCTTCCAAATTCTCATCGATCTGAAACAAGTGCAATGGAGTGAGACCATGCCTGCTCATTCCATCTGGCATACATTGGTAGATGCCATAAGTACACTTTAAGGAATAGATGAATATACATCCAGTATATCAATTTTGTATTAGTGCCGACTTACACTTGAAGAGAAGTTCTATTATCAATTAAAAAGTACGTAAGTTCTTTTCAGACCTCAAAACAGACACGTGACCGTGAACTACCAAAACCATCGACATCGACCACACCGTCTTGCAATTGCAACTTAATTTGGTGACACACCCTGTCAGAATGACATGTTATTTGTAAGAACAAATAAATAATACGCCAGTAATTGGATGCTAATTAAAGGCAGGAGCTATTTGGATGAAAAAAAAAAACATGACATGGGAGCTGCTGAGCTGCATCTGCATGAATGACCAAAAGAATAACAGGTACATGTATCCTAGCGAACATAGCTGACATCTGGTGACTGGTATAACAGGTACATGAACAAATACATGATTCGTTTTAGAAAATTAGCAACTGGGAAGAAATGCTAGGAAATCAAATTTACCCTACAATTCCAAACCAGTTTTCCAGGTTGACCCATCTAAATCCCTCAGTCGCTCAGCTCATCTCACCATCAAATTAAATTAAGTCAAGTCACAAAAACCTGAGCATTCAACATCTTGCTTCAATTGTATGATATATGGTTACTGGTGTATGATATCTCACACCACTGGCTAGATCAAGCTTGCACGCACTAGAACATGAGGCACCGTTGCTCAAATGAACACAACCTTGTGAGGACTGTGTGGAACAGAAAGGTATCCTTGAGTATTTTGGTCCAGTGGGATATATAACTTTTATGGATAACAATTTTTTGTTTAATAACTTTTAGGGGCCCAAACATGTACTTTAATTAAGTGCACAGATACTTGAATTCCAATTTAAATTTTTGAAATGTCGAGTGTTGGCTGCCAAATATGGCTTACGAAATTAGAGTCTTGCTGCAAAAATGCATCAAGTTTTCTGAGAGTTTTCTACCGAGCCAGGATAGATGGATAGGGCATAACACCAGGAAAGTGAGATCCTCGCAGAGGGAGACCCAGACCAGATCAACATCCAGCCGGTCTGCTTCAAGTACATGTGGCCACGTTGCTCCTGATGCCTCCTCATCCTCGAACGCTTGTGTGTGTCTATGTCCTGCGTGCATGTCTCCAAATATGAGTTTCCCAACCATTATTCTACCTCTCTCTACACTAAGGCGGATTTACTGTTTTTCAATGGGTTTGAACTGCTGGATGCATGTTCACACACATGAATAAACAATAAGATATGGTAAACTTCTAAAGTTACAAGATTAGAGGAGATCGATTAAGAATACTCCTAATAAGAGAGACGAGTTGTGCCTCAAGCCTTCAACAAAGGGATGCTGGGATGCAATTCTAGAAGTTTGGTGTTATGTACTGATTGTAGAAATGGGGGTGGAAGGGAGGAGGGGGTGGGGGTGGGGGGGTGGAGTTTGGGTTAGCCAACAAAACAGCAGATTACATCGCCACACGAGTGAAGAAGAAATAAGAACAAGGCATCAAGCCAGAGACAAACAGCTCTTCTATCATCAGAACCTAAACGATAAGCTTGGAGAGCCGCTTCATCCTTGAAATTCCTCAACTTTGTACTGAAGGTAGCTTGAATGCCATCGAACACCATCCTCTCCCTGATCTTCTAGTGTTCCCAAGCAGCAATCAGAAAGAGGTCCACGAAGAATAGAATACCAGACAACTGTCTGCTACGTACCATTTTAGGCCGCACCATAGCTGTCCTAGTTCCTGTCCCTGAACACCATCCCTGAATACCATCGAACACCATCATGTCCCTGATGCTTCCTAATCCTAATGAATACCTCACGCCTAATTGTGCTCTGTTTATTCTTGGACACGTACAGTTGCTACCTGCAATGCGCTCTCTCTCTCTCTCTCTCTCTCTCTCTCTCTCAGCTTGCGACATGAATAACATTTTGCCTGGTGTTTTCATATGATACATAATCAAAACAAGCTATGGGATTTTCCTCTCTTTTTTCATCATACATATAGTGTGCCATCAATTGGCTGAATCAAGGCCAGTGACCACGTACTAAGACCATGTCTGTATTTATACTGGGCCTCGTTATATAACAGTTAAGTGGTATACAACAGTTAAGGGATGATGCATATGGAGGTGTTTATATAAGGTGAACACGGGCGCCATGAGTAGTTGAGCTATGCACAAAGATGTCAATAAATAAAACTTAATTTACGGGACCATTCTTACAATTATAGTTCTCGTGTCCTCTGGCGTCCAAGGCCCGACTTGTTACTAGGTGCTGCTACATACTGAAACTTGTTTAACGTAGCCAAGCACTGCTTTGACCGGATCAGATGGCTTGTAGCAGAACTCGCCACTAGCTTGATATATTGGATCTGACAGTTCTCTCCTCTATGTGACACGAGAGAGGGGCCGTGATATATGTCACGATACATCCAGATCCATAGCAAATGCACACATTGCATTATATAAATACACAATCAGTCCAAAATGGTACGTAGCTGTTTGCATATCACATTTTCATTGCAGGATGGCTTATGGTTCACGTTCAAGAACCAGTTAGAGGCTCAATGGGTAGCCGAACTAGGTCCCTGTTTGGTTCATGGGACTAGGGACTAAGGACTAAATGGGAATAAAAAAATAGTCTCTAGCCTCTCCCAATAGTCTATTGAAATAGGGACTAATTTGGACTAAAAATTAGTCTTTAGTCCTCATGTGTGGTAATTTAGAGACTAAATGAGACTAAAAATTAGTCGCTAGTCCCATTGGAACCAAACAAGCCCTAAGTCTACATAACAGCATCTGTTTTTGCCTAGTGGCCGCATCATCTGTCCATTTCGCCAATAGTGATAGTAATTTTGCGCTAAGATACAGAAACTGTGTTCACCGCACCTTCTGCCCGGATAAAATTGCACACACCATACTGTCGATGCACGCGGTGCAACACAATAAATAGAGGTAAGAGAGCTACACTGGATACTAACAGGCTGCATACCACACTGTGCATCTAAAGGGGGTGTAGCTCCTCATTTCACTTGTAGTACTGCAGTTCCTACTGCAAGTTGTCCATGTACTATAAAGGACATTGCTGATGCCTCGTATTTCCACATCACACTGCTGGTTTCATACTTGCGAGAAACTCTTTTTGTACTATTATGCATCTTTTTTGTCCATTTGGAAGCTATATATTATGCATGCTACATAGCTGGAGGATATATCGAACTGATGACTATAGTAGTCATGGGAAAAACTTGGTACATGTATAGGTGATGATCTGATCCTTTTATAGATCGAGTGAGACGTCCAGAGAAAATGCTAGTATGCTGTCCATGTTGGATGCTGCTTCAAGACTTCTACTATACAGAGGACACATTGATGTGTTGTAAATGGTGACCAGGAATAGTACAGAAATTAGAAACGCACTGCAGCAATGTTTGCCCATGTGTAATGTGCAATGCATGATCATTTTTATGCATCATCACACAGCTTCAGGACTTGAGAAGCTAGCTATCCACCAAATTTGAGCTGCATGATCATTTTTTACTGACATTATTTAGGATCATATTTTACAATCAAGTTCAACACTAGTAACGAATTGATTTTGCGAGACTCCACCAAATATTAACCGTGACGGGCACATTTTTTTGCCCACCATGGTTAATACCACGATTAACCGTGACGATCATTTTTGTATTTTCCGTGACATGCAAATGTGCGGCCCACGGAAAATCGATTTTCTACGGGCGGGCAACGTAAAAATGCCCGTCACGATAAATATTTATTAACCGTGGCGGGCATCCTAACGTGCCCGCCACGCAAAAATCTATTTTTACATGGCGGGCATCCTATTTGGCCCGCCACGAAAAGATCCCGCCCAATTGGACCAGCAAGGCCCGATAGCGTTCGGTGAATATAAATATCGGACTTAGGGTTTCACTCGTCCGCCTCCCCCCTCCCCCCTCCCCTTCCTCCTCAGATCACCCTCCCTCTCGTCCGCCTCCTCGGATCCCTCCCCTCCCCTCGTCGGATCCCCTCCCCTCCACACCCCATGACGGCCAAGGCGGCGCGGCGCGAGCTCCAAGGCGTAGGGAGGCCAAGGCGAGGCGGCGGTCCGCCTCCCGGCGCCGCTAGCTCCCCGGCAGTCCGGCATCCCGATGGCGCGAGTTCATGGCGGCGCGAGCACCCGATGTCGCGAGCTCCCCGGCGGTCTAGCATCCCAGCGGCGCGAGCTCCTAGCGGGGTTCGCCTCCCCTCGGCGCGCGAGCAGGCCCCTCCGACGGTGGATCCGGCCTCCCTAGCGGCGAATCCGCATCCCGCGCGGCGCATCCGGCTCGGCGGGCGGCGGGCGGCCCACAGCCGCCTCGGTGGCAGCGGCTGTGGGATCCAGCGGGTCCAGATCCAGCGGCGGGGGTCCAAGGCCATTTGGGCTTTTTTTTTATTTTTATTAACCGCGACGGGCACAGGCCGCCCGCCATGGATGTTCTCCCCATTTTGCGTGACCTTTGATGCCCGACGGGCAGCCATACCCGCCACGCAAAATCGAATCCGCCCGTCACGTAAAAGATTTTTGTTACTAGTGCAAGAAGCTCGTCCCTCAACTCCATACATTATTTCAAAATGACCCGTGTTTTTTATATATTAATTATATTAGTACAAAATATTTATTTCATGCTGTAAGGAATCTAGGTGTGATATGGATTTCTTACATAAAAATCAAGATGCGATGCTGCAACACACATATGTCAAGTTCGAGAAGCTTAGAAGGAAAATATTGGAATAACCACACACTGACACGTACAATCTGTTAAAGTGCCCATATACAAGTTACAGTAAGGTTGTTGTACAAATTGCAAATTCATAATACCTTAAAATAACAAATAGGAATACTCCACACATCCATGCATATTAAGTTACTATTGCATTTTCTTGCAGAAAAATAAAATGAGAACATGGAAAACCTGAACATTTGTACCACTATTGGGACATGGACTGCATGCAAATTCAGATGGGATAATTAATTCATTATTCACGTGGCCATTGTTAAGTTCTAGTGTTAGACGACTATTCAATACAATATGATTGAAGGTGGCCAAAACATGATTAAACTCTCTAAGAGAGTCGATCCGTAGAAGTGGCGCCAGTGGGATTGGACCTCCCAGCAAGGGCACTGTGGCACTGCGGCAACCTTGGCCTGTGCCATGCCATGCATGGGGATCAGATCACCACCTTTATCCATCTCACCCTCTGCACTTGGTGCTTGTTGTGTTGTGGTGGTCCCGAGGTTGTTGCGCGGTAGGAATGGACAATGGTAATGCCAGTCGCCTCGGATGGAGGAACATGAACACTAAAGGCATCGACGAGCAAAAGTGGAAATCCTTGTACCATTTTGGGCACCTCCATAGCTGATCTAGCTCCCACATTGTTTGCCTATATATGGTGAACATGTACAACAGAAAAAAAAAAATTTTGGACTATGCGTAGTGGAGTTAAGCAGATTTTTTTTTAGATAATGGATAATATTTCATACCCGGCTTCATCTACTAATAGATAGAATCAGGCCAATTATTTCAAAGTTGTGGCCACAGGCCAAAAAAGGAAGGAAATAAAACGATACAAGCTCGAGAAAGTCATCCGCAGTCAATTAGAAACCAAAATTTACACAGTCATTTTTATGCTAAGAATAAATTCGCATTATGCTACCAACATCTGCATCCCTTGAATGACCAGTTACTGGTGCGGCTGAGCTTTTCTGGACACAAGCTACATATTCAAACTTGTTCAACGTATTGCCACAGGACCAGATCCGAGCACAGCAGAGAGGACAGGATCACTTGAATTGCCTTTTCGATCTGGATTTATACGAGTTGGTGGTACGTATATACAGACTGCAGGAGATGTTTTCCAAGATGCCTCATATTACTAAGTCATCATGCACTGTGCTCCAGCTCCGCTATCTTCTAGTTTTTGTGTGACATATATCTTGTTGGGCCAGTTAGCTAGCTAGGCATGCCTAATGAATCAGTATAGCTACTATTGAAGGAGTATTTATAGGATAAAACTGTAGGCAGAAACCTAGTACAAACATCAAGAGATATGCATGCAAAATTCGTGGCAGTGGTCAGACCTAGCTGGTAGCAGGGCTCACACACACATTCTTTAATTTGTGGCACAAAAAAGGATACTGGTCAGAGTTAATATAGTAATGCAGCCTCTATTGACACAATCGGGATTGTACGTATCGAACAACTTTCCTACGGATGTGATTACTGACAAGATATGAGTGTGATTACCAACAAGATGGTTATGCAAAATTTTCCTATTGACACAATCGGGATTGTACATTAGAACAAAAATAATTTATGCAAAATTTTGGAAGCAACCAAGTTATTTTATTGTCAAGAGAAATTTGATTTCCTAAACAACACCACACAAGATATGAGTGTGATTACCAACAACATAGTTATCTTGCCGGTTGTACTCACCAAAAAAAGTTAATGCAGAATTTTTTCCGTGTGTTTTTCGGAAGACAGTTATTTAATTTTCCTATGTGTTTTTTGAAGACTATCAAGATAATTGTAGTTATATATCATGTCGATATAAGCAAACCATCAAGAAATTTGAAGCCTTCAGTAAAATTCTGGTTTCCAGTAGTGTGACGTTTGATCGAT
Organism: Hyparrhenia diplandra; assembly: GCA_015847255.1. Taxonomy (NCBI): domain Eukaryota; kingdom Viridiplantae; phylum Streptophyta; class Magnoliopsida; order Poales; family Poaceae; genus Hyparrhenia; species Hyparrhenia diplandra. The sequence goes on along the minus strand of JADLZK010010699.1, from coordinate 103,400 downwards.
ATTTAAGCAAGAATAATACATTGATTCTTATCATGACTTGCCACTTGTCGAACACTACTATCTTCACATTAACCACAACTGTTGATAACAAATCATTTTCCAAATCTCGAAGAATAAATAATCTTCGAGCATAATATGTGGGTTGGAACATACACAGCAACATGGCCTTTCAGTTGACATATTGTACTGGGGCCTAACTTGGGTTTCATTCGAGACTATATCCAATCCTTCCGGCATTTTCATCCAAATAGGAGCTACTTTTTAACACTGTCAGCTAGATGAGCCGAGTTCATGCAGCTTGACAGTACAAGATACAAGTTCATGTAAATGAAGAAGGATGATTCAACAAGCGATTTTTGCAAGATGATTCAAAAGTTATACTTCCTATCGCCCTACTATATATTCTGAATCAGCATGCTTCAATCGACTCCAAGCTACCTCAGCAGCTCCTCATTGTTATTGCTCCGCCTTTTCTTTTGTGACTTACACACTGGTCAGTTTGGGGGTTATATCACTACGGAATCGAGGCTTTGCCGAGTGCCTAATACACTCGGCAAATGCCCGAATACACTCTACAAAAGAGGCAAAGAGGCTCTTTGCCGAGCACCCAAAAAAAACACGGGCAAAGAGGTGGGCACTCGGAAAAGCCTCGGATTCCGGTAGTGTATGCGTGCTTGTAACATCATGGCTTTTGATTCTGAGCATTACAATTGTGCAAGCACATGCATCGACATATATCCAATAACGAAGCAAAAGTGGAGAGGGGATTAATTCTGGAAACTTCCTATCCCTAAAAATTCTTGTTTAGAATGCTTCAGATCGACACCATGCTACTACAAGCAGTTATTTGAAGTTACTAGTCCCTCTGGTTTATGTGCATTGTAGTTAGTTTACTGCTACTCCTCTATAGTAACACCTATGATCGGAGTAGCTAAGACGTATATGGGATATTATGGAAGGAGACTACGAAATTGTAGGTCTCTGTTAACTATCCATTTCTAGAGCTGTAACAAGTTACACTCTGTGAGACTAGATTGCCGAGATCGGCATACGACTTCCGCCTCTTGAAATGGACAAAAAGTTTTTAAAAAAGCACCAGTAGCATGCGTAACATTACTGACACCAGCTAGGGGATCGCTCGATGTGGATCTAGCCTAGCCGCCACCGGGCCTGGATCGAACTCCTTAGTTTGCTTAGTCTTTCCCCATTGTTTGCAAAGACATTACATCAAGTGCACTCTGTTGAAAGATATAAGCAAAAGTTGTTTATACTAGTTTTTTCTTGCTATACGTACCTACCAAATGCTTGTGAAGGGTTCTCATCCATGCGGCAGGAGAGAATGAAAAGTACATGCTTAATTTTTCCCACATCATCCCTTATTTGAAACGATGGACCCTCATCTTTGTTGAATGCCTTGACACCCCAATTCTCCTGAGCATCAGCTAGCTCAACTTGGTTGGCTGCTAGACAACCAGAATTGTGAGCATCAGCGATCAAGGCTATGTATTCTTGATGTGATCATACAACTGTAGCACAACCACAACTAAAAACTTCATAACAAGGGTGTGTAGCATGGTAAGGTTGATGAGCGCAATGTTCTCCCGAGATAGTACCAAGAATTTCCACCCCACAGTGCGATGTTGTTCCGGATGCCTCCTATTCTCAATGCACTATGTTGTTCTGCCATCTTCCAAACATTTACTCTCTCTCTCTCTCTCCCTCTCCCTCTCCCTCTCCCTCTCCCTCTCTCTCTCTCTCTCACCATTGGCTTGGCTTTTGTGCACTTCACACAGAGTATAGATACTTATAGAAAAGTAGAGGTCCATCAACAATGAAGGGGTAGTATGATTTGGCACTAATTAGTGATGTCCTTTCACTATTGTTTGGATCTGGGCTTGGATTTGGGCTGGTTATAGGAGATGGACATCTAATTCATGACGTAAAACAAATGCCAATCCGTGACGGCTCAATTTGCTCCAAAGAAATGTATGACGCGAGATACATGACGGTTTTCTTGATCGTCATGGCAAGATAACTGTGATGTATTTCTGATTGTTTATGACCAAAGTGATTGTCATGTAAAGCACCATTTCTTGTAGTGAATTTGTGCACTTATTTTCCTTATATTAATCCATAGATGCATGCTCTGCCGGTCTTCTACTACAAATATTTTCAAAATTCAGGGACTTGAGTAATTCAGTGGCCATAATCATGTCATGAAATTGTAAAGTATCTTTGTATGGTTTGTTGCTAGAGTGTCTAAAGGAATCCAGTCCCGGTTTGAGACCTTATCCAGGAATCCCTAGCCACTGCTGTCGCTTCCATCAACCCATTGCCGCCATCCTTGTGCAACTCACACGTGCTAGCCACGACCATGCACCACCTCACGCCGTATCCACTTCGCATCACCATACAATGCACGGCGCCTTGTAGATGCATAATTCTCAAACCACGGAGTGATCTTCTACATAACCTCAAGATTAAATTCAACAACAGCTTTGATAAAAATTGATAGAAATTAGCCCCTCACAACGACGAGCTGTCTATTAATCTCCAAGTATGGAAGTTTATATGGCAGAGTTGGAGTAGGACTTCGTAACCTGGTCTCCTCATAAATATGAGAGGAGGGCTGCTTTTGTAACCATGACGACACATTGACAAGTTTGCGGGAGGGAGGCAGCATGTTGCCAAGACCCTAGAGCGGCCGGTATTGCTGGTATTGGCGAGGAGCGCCCGTAATCGTGCCCTAGGGACTAGGCTTCGGCTGAACCTCATTAACAAATATTGTGCCTCTGGTGTCGTTTGTGATCTTGCATGTTCATCTTGGTTGATTCCATGGATGCTTCCATGTGTGTAGCTATATTAGTAGACAGCTCGTCACTATGAGGGGCTAATTTCTAACATGGTTGAGACTTTAGACTCAGGAACGAGAGCATCCTTAGCCACACGGAGGCCATGCTCGTTCTTGTTAAGCGTGGCGATGTGACAGGTTGTGCATGTGAGAGCTCTTGGTGGTGTGTTTCGCATGTTAAGAGTTCTTCTGCATCCATGTGTAGCATACAGTGTCCGATCTGCAGCCCCGTGTACGGTGTTTAATAATGCAATAGGCATTGTGGCTTGTGACTTGTCAAAGATTCTGTAGTAATTAGAGTTACATGGCCTTATATATTTAAGGGATAAATCATAACCACAATAAAATGTGCCTTACACACTTTTAGATTTATTTTCAAAAGAAAATGCTTTACCTTCTTTTTATTTTCTAGATGTCGCCCCTCTAGATATTTCTCCCGGGAGAGGCTACTGAAGAAAATTTTTTCCTAATGGGACCAGTAAAATGCTCGTATTGGGATTTTAAGGAGGACAGTCTTAGCTATGCTATTGTCTCTGTTATTAATGCTCATATGTGCATCCAGTACATAAATCTTGTTTTAGCGCCAAACAAACACATGAGACAGGAGTAGCAGTAGTGTTAATAACGAAATAAAATTTTAATTCATTCCAAGATCTGCAAATCGATTTAATACACAGTCAATAAGAACAGGAATTGGATGCAAAAGAAATCATGTGCTGCTCCCACATCAAGGAGAGAGAACGATATGCACTACACCACAACCCTTAATCAGCAACTTTCGGTCCGTTGCTATATGGGGGTACAGCGACTTTCAGTCCGTAGCTAAAAGATATAGCAACGGACCTCTGCAGATGCTAATGAAGCCGTGGTTATAAATAAAATGTGCCTTACACACTTTTAGATTTATTTCCATATGGAAGATAGGAAAATGATGAGAAACACCATGTAAAAGGAACAAGTGTGAAATATTCTTTTTCTTGATGCGCTAAAATATGATGGATGGAATGGTTTCATCCTACCTCATCCTACATGAGCCAAACACAGTCTAGATACACAAGAGACCGTCGTGCTTGGTATTGTTAGACCAAAAGATCGAGAAAACTGCATCGCAGCGCTAAAATATTATAATAGAAGAAGGTAGAGTGCAGGACAGTGAATAAATCTCAGCATGTGTCGATCGAAGTCCACGGGACGATGTGCTTGTGCAAAGCTGAATCAGCGTCCAGGTTCTCTCATTTATATGCATCGGGTGTTCTCGATTGAAGTCTTTATAAAAAATGTAATTAGTCCAGTTTACTCTCATTTATAGTGCATCAGTGATGACACTAACAACGTTAGCGCCGGCAGCATCTCTAGTAGGCTCAAACTTTCCAAGTTGGTCACGGACTAATCTATAGAGAACACCAGAGATCAAGTCACGAACACCTGAGATCTAACTGGTTTGACTTCATGTGGCTGGAGAGAGTCCAGGTTCTCTGTCTTTTGCTCCTTCCATGCATCCATGGTAGAAGGCAGAAGCACAAGCCGTAGAGACCGGTGGTCCAAGGTGGATTATCTAAGGCATCGACGGCTGGTGATTATATTAGGCGTGACACCCATGTTCCTCAGATCATATTATCCCCAAGGTCCTACAGTATATGCTTGTGCCAATGCGCGCTCCAGACATGTATGAACAGACTTATACACTCCAGATGCCTCCTAATCCTGGCCACAGACGAAGCAAATGCAGGGCACACCACTGGTAGGGACGCGGCAGCTTTCCACGTTCTGGGTGTCAAGGCAGGACGAGCCTGAGCAAGACGGTGGTAATTGGCGGTGTAAGGTACCACCATCACGGCTCGAACCCTGAGAAGTCTTCTGCGCGAAGCGGGGACGGGCCTACGGAAGTGCTCCCGTGCGCAGCCTGTGAGCAGGAGGGGCGCGAGAAGTATCCTCGGAGCGGCCGTTCTTTGTGTTGACACAGTCCCATGCCGCAGATTTTCCAACAGTAACTTATACACTACTTTTGTTGTTGTTCCGGATGCCTCCTAATCCTAAGTACACTCCATGTCTATGCCTGTCTCCGTCTCTCCAGATGCTAGTTTCCCCAACACACTCTATGTATGTTGTCTCTCCCAATGCTAGTTTTGCCAACAATTCTGACTAGAGACATATGCTTGTCAAAGTACAAAATGTTTGAGAAAGACGACTACCCATAAGAGATGAATCGTTTCCAAGCACCTTAAATAATGGGAGGTTGGTTGTACATGGGTACGGTGCATTGTTTCTCCATTTATATTACCCTTATAGTACATTAGAGCACATTGACCCTGCACATATGGGAGATCCATCGTTGGGTGGGCACCTTGTCATCTGCCAGATTATACTACATAAATTTGATTCCGGACAATACTAATTTTTTAGAGGCAATTAATTAAAGTGATCGATCATATCTGGAATAGTCATATCAGCGCCATGTCATCCCTGAAAATGATTTTTAGTTGTATGCCTCCTAAGAAGCCAGTTTGAAAAATAATTTTTAGAAGGTTTGTAAGTTGTTACCACCAAAAAAATCATAACCTCTGTGCATATAATTGGATGAAGACAAATTAGATTAAAATTGTATAGCTCAGCGTGGTATGAAAGTAGTTTTGAACTTTTTAGAGACACAAATATTTGGTTTAAGTTATCATATTTTAAAATATTCACATTTCATCCATCGCCCTCTAATTTTTACATGTTCTATGCCAAAATTATAGATCTGAACATAATCTATACCCTTTGTTGTTTACTGTTTTTGTATCCTTATTTGTTTATGTTTGCAGAGATTGGAATACAAAAATTTAAATTTTTACAGGTTTTTTTCGGATCTTATATGTTGGCATGATTATACTGCAAAGTATAACGCCATAGTTTACAACTTCTCACAAGATAGTTTGGGATACAAATGTGCCATACTGCATAGTATAACACCATAGTTTACAACTTCTCACAAGATAGCTTGGGATCCAAATGCCATACTAAATTTTAGATTTATTTTAAAAATGTCTTAACCTTTTTTTTTTCTTGGGGCAGCCCACTAGAAATTGCTCCCACTGAGGCTCTTAAAGGAAATGACATCCTTTTGTGATCAGTGATGGTAAGGAAGGCTGTGTATGTTGTAGTCTCTGTTATTAATACTCATGTGTGCATCGAGTACATCAATCCTGTTTTAGTGTCAAACACACATGCTGAGATAGGGGTAGTACTAGCCTTATGAAGTGTGCAAGATCATAATACCAATAGGAATTGGATGCAAAAAGCCATTTAGGTTAAGAAGGAAATGGTTAATTTGGTGAAAAGAGCTTCACTAGCTTAATTTAATTTGAAGAAAAAAAAAGGTAACAGGTTATATAGGAGTTGCACGAAAAGCAACAAATCGAATTGCAGGTGAAAACAACCTAGAGAAAACCTCACATGCACGAAAGCAAACACGAGAGAGAGAGAGAGAGAGAGAGAGAGAGGGAGAGGGGAGGAAGGGGGGCGATATGAACTGCAGGAACCACCATGCAGAAGGAATGACCATCATGTTTGGTTTTGTTAACCACAAAGGTTGAGAATTATTAATATCCATGCGCGAAAATAATACTTATTGTAAGAGAAAAAAGGCAAAAGGTTACATGGGAGTTGCACGAAAGCAACAAATCAAATCGAATTGAAGATGAAAACACCCTAAAGAACCTAGCATGCACGGCTGCCTCCGCTGGTCTAGCTCGGTTGTCGTGGCCTCTCATGCACTTTGCTAGCACATCGATCAATGGGGGGAGAGAGAGAGAGAGAGAGGGGGGGGAGGGTGAGGGAGGGAGGCACTGCTAGCACATCGATCAATGGGGGGGGAGAGAGAGAGAGAGAGAGGGGGAGGGTGAGGGAGGGAGGGAGGAAGAGGGCGACCCGAATGGCAGGAGCCACCATGCAAAAGGAACGAGCACATTCGGCTTTTCGTGAAGAGTGGAGCCTAGATCTTGTATGTATATTCTTGAACCAAACACTAGCAAAAAGCCGGATTGAATGGTTCCACCTGGTTTCACTCTATGAACTAGAAACATCCTTGACCATCATGTTTGGTTTTGTTAAACACAAAGATCGAGAATTATTAATATGCAAGCGCCAAAATAATACTTGTTATAAGAGAAGGTAGAGCATACAAAACGAGTGCAGGACCAAAAAAAAAAAAAAAAAAAACTAGACCCAACCTAGGAGGAACTAGGGTGCTTTGTATTAAGAAGAAAATGAGGCGCATAAGTCCGTCGCCGATGGGGATCGAACCCAGGAGTAGTTGCTTCCACACCTGGGTAGCTAATCATCTATGCTATCACCCAGTCCTTACAAGTGCAGGACCATGATGAGTAAATCTCAGAACTGTAAAATTTCTTAGTATTTATTGGTGTAAGTAACTAGTTCAGTTTATTAACATACATAAGTGCATCAGTGACGCCACTAATAACATCCCCCGCCGCGGTCAACAACATCTCTAGAAGGTAAACATGCATGTCCTCTTAGAGAAGAAAGTTGGCCATACCTGAATTATTTTAGAAAATCAAAAACAGCCAAAGCCTTACAAAAGCTCAATCAAATTTAACATATCATGAGATTGCAAAGCAGTAGTTTACAGGCTGGCCCATCTAAACCCACTAGATCCATCGCTCCGACAAATCTAGTACAAAAATCAAGTTCCTTGGATAATTCCAAGCTTGCACAAGAGGCAGGGTTGCTCCCAGGAGCACGAGCATGTGAGGTGAGAAATGTAGGGAAAGATATCCGTGAGTTGTGATCCGGTGGCACGCCACCTCTTCTTGATGCGTGCGACGCCCATGTCCTACTGTTGCCTTGTGACAACCTGCAGCATTCCAATATGCCAACTTCCACGGTCTAATTTTTATTTTGCAGTGACTTCAACCCAATGTTGTGATTTCGCTCCAGATGTCTCCTTTTTTTTTAGACAATGAAGCTCCAGATGTGTCCTAACCCCCAAAAAAGAAATAAAGACTCTCCCTGTCCCATCTCCATCTCTCAAGATGTTAGTTTCCCGGTAATTTCCCTCTCTTTCAATCACCAACGACTTACTGATTTTTCATTGGGTTCAACTTGCTCGTAAGGTTATCTACACGAGGTTGCAGAAAGAAGACTAAAGACGACATGGGCCATTTTCAAGCCCTAACAATGGGGTGTGCTACTTCACTTATATTTATAGTGCATGCACCTATGGATGATGCATTGATGTCGTTAGACATACCGAAGGATTAAATAATGGAAGATCGATTGTTGGGTGCACGAATCCATTGCCGCCTGTGCCATGGCATCCTCCTAGTTATATATAGGTAGTCCAATAACGACATTCTGAATGTGACGTTCTGACTTGTAATCTTCAGGAAACCACAATATCAACACACAGCAATCATCGTTAAAAAAAACACTTCTCCAGTTTCTACCCTCATCATGCTTGACAAAAGAAATGTGCATATTCGTCCCACAAACCATTGGACTCTGCCCGATCATATTATTTCTCTGGTATGCATGGGGAACCAAACATACGCATGACCCAATTGACACGGCATGATAACATGCAAATGAACAACTATGTGCTTCTAGATCAAGAACTCCCTGATGATGTTTCTTACTGCACCAAATTAAAGTCGAGGACATTACCAGGCCGGGAGGGGATTGATGACGTCCATGGCCATGGTCTTAATGAATACCCCCTACCGATTTTGGTGGCAATTCATGTCCCCGGTTAGCCCTCCCTGCCGAGGTTTTAATTAACTGTCATTATTTGGAAACAAGAGCAGAAATCCCAGGCAACAAAAATGGTATAAACAAAAACAGAAAAAGAAAGGAAACTCTGATGCATCCTCTTCTTACTCCTGAACAGGCGGACGTAGACTTACAGAGTAGAGAAGACAAGGCCTCCCACTGCGATCTAGACCACGACGGGTGTGGAGTGGGGGGAGTTGCCTGAGCATTACAGTGGGAGCGTCCGGCGGTGCCACGGAACCGAGGAGAGTAAAGCTAGCTATGCAGGCATTGTCTACTTGACCTCTTCGTTCACATTCTTTTTCCCCATTGATGAAACCGAGAGGAAGCCGTTCTAGAGAAATCGAATCAATTCAGTTCCAACAATCCTTACAGGACACAAACGTTAAAGGAGCCAACCAAATCAATTCAGTTTTCTCTTTAAACTGTAGTAACAAATTGCAGCACTACCTTATTACACTGGCATTACTTTTCCCACACGTAAGCAAAACACCTTCGATCGGGTTAGTGGCCACTGGCATGGAAAGCACAAATATCTGTATTCCATGAATGACATGTCCATGGAAATGGATCGTGCTTCATAAGAGAACAAGTTATGTATCAGTGCTTCATAACAGCATCAATATTTTTTCCCTATCTGGCCAATACATCTCACACTACCGGAACAAGGGCCTTTGCCAAGGGCCCACATATTAGATTATTTTAGGAAATAAGAAGTTTGGAACTGTTGATGAAAGGCAAACTGGAAGGCTTGACAGTCTGCAATCGAAGAGCATGCTTCTCCAAGGCATATCCCGGATCACTACAGTAGGGTTGTGGCCGAGATCGTGTAATTCGTGGATCAAGTAGAACGAAGTGCATGCATCACTTCCAATATTCTACTGTCACTGACAGCGTGACTGCAGAGATGTTTCCTCATGCTTCCTATCCCCAACAATTCTTGTTGTGCTTTCTTCAGCTCGATTACTGTTTCCTGTTTCGTATCGAAGTGCCAATATTCTACTCCTCTGCTTTTGTGTGGTGTTACTTTGATGCGATATGCTAGCTATAGTGCCACTGCCAGCTCTAAGATATATATGGGGTGACAACATGAAGGAGAGTACCGAAGATTTTGGACATCATAACATGGATATATATAAACCCATGTTTGTGTCTAAGGCTCTGCTTTTAACATTGTCATAAATTAAACACATAAATTTTTCAAATGCATGTTCAAATAAAAACGCATCAACCACTACAACATCAAAATAGATTTATTCAATTCTCTTCATTGAATATACCCTATACGTATTTTTTAAACAAGTTGATGTTAAGATATTTTTCTAAAAAACATGCTTTTATTAAATATATATATTGACAGCCTATAAACTAGTACAAATCACATGCCGTCAAATGTTCTGTTACATTCTCTCAAAATCCTATTAGAATTGGAGAACACACGCTGTTGCTCGTTGAAACCCAAATACTATTACTATTAGCATACTGAATATATTTTTAATGGTAGAGAAAAAATGGAGAACAAAGGGTTACAATATAATGGTTTTGTCAACGAGATTATCACAAAATTACCGGCCTATAAGAGAGTTAAATGTGATAACTGAGGAAACTGCTTTTATTGCGCAAATGTTATATGGCCAGGTAGAGCAGAGGTCTCATTTCCCATTCTTCTAAAGCTTCTCATTATCATCATTGCTGACTTTAGGTTTTTTGGTATGGTTATTTGTGTGTCTTTTCCGTGTATAGGCTGATTCTTCAGCAGAAAAAATTCACCGTGTAGTCTTGTAAAATTAAGTTCCCAAATTTGCAAAATCGGGTTCGAAATTTCTGATTAAATTTAGGGAGACGGTGACGGGACCAGGATTGCAAGCAAGACATCTTTTATCACAGCACACAGGAGATTTGTATCCCTTATTCGGACCTTTGAATCTACTGCTTCTTCTGACCTCCATTTGCACCACTGTAGGTGTGACATTCTCAGTGTTCTCCACTGAAAAAGGAGTGGTAAAAGAGGATGAAGTTGATGATATCCAACATTTTGGCCGGCTGCAATATGATGGTACTCCCTCCGTGCCAAGATATAAGGCGTACCTACTTGTTATTCTTGTCCCATGATATAAGACATGCTCTCTCTAGAGGCACATATATTAATACACTAGTACTAGCTGCTGAAAGAGAGAATTAAATGTGTTTCTTGGGCTTTGAATCCGAGGTAGTTACGCCTTATATCCTAGGACGGAGGGAGTATCCTCCACATTCACACATACAGATTGCAGTAGAAGTCATCCCAGATGTCTCACATTCCCAAGTGACTGTGTTGTGCCACGTCTACAATTTGGGTTGTTTATTTAGCCAGGCCTAATGGGCAATATAGCTATATACGATTCAAGAGTATATATAAGACGAGCGTGTGGAAAAACTACAAACAAGATCTTTGCATTTGACATTTTGGCTGAAAAAGGGATACAAGTTAGAATTAATAGGTAATGAAGCCCATATTCACAAAAATCCTAGGCTTGTACGTATAACAAAATTAGGAAAAATTTCGTAAGCAATCAAGTTAACCAGCCAACAAAAATGTCTTACCGATCATGGATACTTCAAAAGTTTTATTATTTGTTTGAACTCATGATGTGGAACGAGTTGTCATTACCTCAATGCTGAGATCATCCCTTATGCACGATCATGTTTCTTGTATTTCAGGTTATTAGGTATATCTTGCATTTCTAATAAGTTGTTTAACCATTGGTATGTCCTATGTAAATATAAAAATGGATTGAAGTATTTATATTTTCTATCGCATAAAGCCCGAATTTAGGTTTGAAATAAATTTATAGCGAAATGACAAAAGCAGAGGACAGACAATGTGTTCAGTCATGAAGATCATTTATTATGTAGGAAGTGACAAGAGATAAGACAAGACATTGTGTCCTTCCATCTAAAGACTACACATAGCATTAGCAAGAAAACGAATTTCAGTGTGCCATCTAAACCGATGCCAGAAGTCTGGTATACTTTACGAGCATCGGTACTTCTTTCCTGTGGACCCAACCATCAGAGCCATGATACCATCGTCCAGGACCAACCACCGGTTGGGAAACTAATATTTACTCTTTCAGCACTAGGGATTGAACATGCCTCAGATAGAAAAAATATGAAACTCGGCATTGGTAGCCAGTCAGCACCGCTGCTCCAACACTGTCTTTTATCTTGAGCATCGCAGAAAAATAGACCTTGTAGAAGTCGCTAGGAAAAGACAGTCCATGTTGGTTGCTGCACCAAGACTTCAAAACAAGGGCACATTGACGTGTTGTAACTCAGAATGGCTTGTTGTGCTTGCCAGACATGAGACCCAGAAAGTAATGGTGCAACAATTGAGCATTAGTGGTTGTTGTCCTCGTGTAGCTGTTATGACTTCCGTAGTTACCTATCCACCAAATTTGAGCTTCATATAGCTCTGGGCTTTTGTCACCTCCTCAAGGACTATAACTTTCGCTTACTATGCAACTGCCAACCAAGCAAAATAGAACAATGCTATGTAGGGTCTGTTTGGAAACGCGATAGTTGGTCCAAAACCCTTGTAAATTACACATGCTTTTATGGCTAACTGGTTAAGAAAGTATCCTCTGCTCTTGTCATTTCCTTGTTTGAACTAGTTGCAACCAGCTTTGTTCCTCACAATGACTGACAAGCGACCGGGGCAGAGGTACCTATGAGCAGCTGTGGAAGACGCTGTCATTAGCAAGCACGATATGCAATCAGCTGTGGCTTCAACTACCTCTGCTTACAGGCTACACCGCTAAAGTCCTCTTTTTCCTACTCTAATGACTCATGGCAATGAAGCTCTAGTTCGTTCCACATATGTTTCCGTGGAAAGTATTTATGCATTGTTTCGTGACCTTTGTGTAGATTTTGGATGCACTGACTTTTCAGAGCCAACTTGTTTCAATTCCTTCCCTGAATGTTCATTTTCCACAGTACTATGTTGGGTTTATGTGTTCTTGCAATAGTTTTGTCCTATCTTTTGGTCTTGAACCTGCACGGATGTTTTGAGGTGCTGGAAGATTTCCGGCTGCAACGGCTAGCTGTCGTGTGCACACCTGAAGCAACAGTTTTCCTAGCTTGACAATGAATTGCCCTGAGAAGTACCAGAGCTGATTTTGCCTGGCTGCTAGACCATCTTCACGATCAGGCGGAAACCATACCCACTTCTGTAATCTTTCATGGTTTCTTACAGAAACTTCTCTTGTGTCGTGGATTGTTTTGTAAACCGACCAAATGTTTAATTCTTGATATCACAATTTCTGCATGCAGCTTTTGGGCTGCCGCACCTGTAGTTTGGCCATGTGTGCAAGCAAGCCAAACACCCCCGTAGCCTTCTCTACTTTTCCTTTTTTAGGCACTGCAGGAGATGTTCCAGATGCCTCCAATTTCATAATAATGGCACTGTGCATCCAGCTCCATCATCTGCTAGTTAGGTTTTGAGTATAGTAACGATGGTCATTGCAATAAAAGGAGTGTATTGCTACGATTGGACTTGTATGTGTATATATATAGGAGAGTGCTGGCCAAAAAGTACAAAGGACATGCATGTGGAAGATTTATTACAGTCACCTCGGAAAAATATGGGGCACCTACACCTAATTCAATATACATAGGACGAGAGATCTGGGGTAGTGAGACTCCTACTAAGTTCTGAGTGCATCAATAATTCAATATAGGGCACGTACCTACCTAATTATGCAGCACAAGATTAGATGACTGGGTTACATCAGCAGGACCAGTTTATAAGGCCTGCATGAAAATCAAAAATATAACTTTATAATCTTTGACCAATACCGACCATGATCATAAATGATAAAATATATGCACACATACATCATGTTTTTAGGGGCGGGTGAAACCCTGACACCGCATGGAAATTCATTTTTCGGGGGTTACTAGCAATCTCTACAAATGGGTCTGTTTTATCAGAGCCTGTATGTATGTATGCACACATACAAGGCATGTTTTATCAGAGCACACAGGAGAGTTGTATCCCTTATTCAGGCCTTTGAATCTGCTGCTTCTTCTGACCTCCATTTTCACCACTATAGGTGTGACATTCTCAGTGTTTTCCACAGAAAAAGGAGTGGTGACAGAGGATGGAGATGCTGATGTCAACATTTTCCCTGGCTGCAATACCATGCATCAATAATATTAATACAATACTATGTTCGATTTCTGTGTTCATGCAATAGTTTTGTCCTACCTTTTGTTCTTGAACCGCAGATGTTGTGAGGTGCTAGTGTGGAAGATTTCCAGCTCCAATGGCAATGAATTGCCCTGAGATGTACCAGAGCTGGTTTTGCTAGGTTGCTAGACCATCTTCACGATCAAGGCGGAGCAACAAAGGAGGACACATTTCAGATTCCTTCTATGCCTAAAACATAGGAATCTTATATACTGGTTTGCATCGCAATGCTATTTTCCAAAAAAAAGGAACTAATCAAATGTAGATAATGGCTCACCCTCCAAACACCAATTTTGTAACTCAAAATATATTCATCAGTAAAATTAACATTCCTTCTGTTTTCAAACCCAGCAGAAATGGAAGTCAATTCCTGAACCCAAAACCATCTTCCTCATTGTCAGCCTAAAACAACTGGCAGTGATGCATTTCTTAGTACAGTGGCAGCTTCAACGGACGTATTCCTTGTCCACCTTCTTCTGTAACAGTGCCCAAACATCATGAGGTTCCCTGGTTCGAGGTGTTCCCAAATACAGTCCAGTGTGGTTGCTGGTCCTGGCAACTCTAGTCGAGATAAAGACATTCTGATCAGTTGTTTCTGGGAAATTGCAGTACTTGAGGAGAAATACAAATCTCTTGACTACAGATAGCAAGTTTTGCTAACTGGGCAACCCTGCTACCCCGTCGGGAGACGTTCCAGAATCCTCCCATTCCTTAATATTGATGTGCCAGTTGCAGCTCCAATATCTGCTTGCACTCAATTTGGCGTAGTTAGCTAACGTGTGCCCAGTTGAGATAGCTACGATTACTGTACGTGTAGATATACTTATATAGGCGAGGAGAGTGCCTGCAGAGACTACAAAGGACATGTGGCATGTGAAAGATGTAAAGCAGTCACCAGTCACCGTCAGTAGGCCTCATGTGCTACGTTTAATTTCTTAGACAAGAAATGGGATGCTTGCAGCACAAAATCACCGATTGGCTGAGTAGGCAATGCTGCCTCCATCTATAATGTAAATTGTCAGGTCATAAAACAACAAAATATAATATATAACTAGAAACTTTATAAGAAATCAAATGTTAATTTGTCACTGAAATATGATTTTCTAACCAGCTATATATACATATATATTCAATTGCGGTCTCTTGGGTATCCATATGAAGTGGTGTTATTTGTTAATGGACCAACAATTTTGCTATCTTGTGGTTGCATTTTTTTTTTCTCAAAACGCAAAGATTTGCGTTTCTTTGTATTTAAGAAGAGGAGTTTTTACATAGTTAACATTGTCGGGGAGGTTAAAAGATTTACAATGAAAATTGCCTCCCCGAATATGGATACATGTGGATTACTCGCGAATGAGACAACTAAGATTGGAAGCCCGACATCGATCCACTCATCGGCGGTAAGCTTGATCCTGGAGAGCAGCTGGCTGGTGGTCGAGTTTTTCGCTATGAAAGCATCTCGGCGTTCCTTTCTTTCCATATCTCCCACGCCACCAAGGCGAATAAAGAGTCTGCCCCCTTCCGTTTGTTGCCATGCCATCGCCGTCTCCATTCCTCCCACCATTGTAGCGTGGATTTGTCTCCCCACTCACGAGCGGTCGGCCCCAAGGACCGCTAGGATGGTCCACCGAACCTTCCTACAGACGCCGGAGCACGATGCTCGGATGGTCCACCGGCTCCTGATCACATAGGAAGAAGTTGTCACTCTCCTGTCGTCCCGCTGGTGCCTCCTCCCGATTGCTAGCAATAAGAAAATTCTCACTCTTAGCGGCGCCCATGTCTTCCAGATGAGGTTGCATCCTGGGATGGGGTGCGAGGTCATCTGTAAGGTTTGATAGGCCAATATGGAGGGGTATTTTCCGGAGCTTGACCACCTCCAGATTAGGCGATCCTACATATACCTTGTTAATGGACCAACTATTTTGCTATCTTGTAGTTGAATTCATGCCACATGTCGAACTACATTTACCAGTTTCCAATTTTTTTATATGTATACATGATTGAGGTTCTAACGTGACTCTTTCTTGTACAAATACCAAAGGGAATCATGTGAATTTTTTGTGGATATGTACCAAGATAAATATCTATATTTAACATTTGGGGTTTAAGTGTTTTTGCCCCTATTCTAGACTCTAAATGTGATTTTGCTCCTCCTTTTTAACTTTGTGTTTTTACCCTCGTTTTTTTTGAAACGAATCTCCCGTTGCCCTCCATTGTAACATCGTCGACTAAAAGGCTAAAAAAAAAGAAAAAAAACCTAGAGGGCAAAATGACAACCATGCCCTTCTGTTTCTCCTTTCATCAAACGAACAAGCACCATGGTTCATTCCCTACCCGACCGCGCGACGAGGGCAGTTCGGCTAGGGTTTTCGTGACCAGCGCCGTCAACCCTTCCTCTTCTCTCCCCGCCGACCCTTCCATCTCCTCTCCCGTGCTTGTGGATCCGGCCCTCCCCTCCCCCCCACAACGTAGGCGGCCCGGCTCGCTCACGGCAGCCGGGCGGCGCCCTAACGGCAGCCATCCCAAGGCCTAGGCTAGCGTGGGATCTCCGACGGCCTGTGGTGGCGCTCCACGACGGCGCCCGGTGCTTCAAGCGTCCCTGGGGCGGCGCTCAAGCGTCAGCCCAGTGCATCTCCGGCGGCCTGCGGTGGATCTCCGGCGTCCAGCTGCGGCACGCCCTAGGGCTGCGGCGGCGCACCCGGGGACCGGCGGCTGTGCTCGGAGTCCAGCGGCGGACCTCCATCGGCATACGGCGGCACTCCAAGGGGCCGGTGGCAACGCTCCTACGGGGCCGGCCGGCAGCGCCCCAAATACAACACCGTCTTTTCATCCAAGAACTCCAAAGGATAATGTTATGAAAAGTTGCATGGATATGGATTATATATATTATTTGCGTGATATCAGATTCTGTATATGTTAATTGTTTTTTACGAAATTATGTCAGAATTTTGTAAACATGCTATCGAACTTTTCAAAAAAAGCTTTGCAAAAATTGCTAGATTCCCAAAAATACAGGTAAAAACACAAAGATCATGAAATAACGGGGCAAAACGCGTGGGCAAAGTTGTCTATTTATCCAAAACTTAACACCGTTATGGGGTTGTAACGGACTAGGGGTAAAATCACAAACGAGCATGAAAACAGGGGTAGAAACGCTCATGACCCTAAACATTTTAATGACATAATGATAAAAAAGATGTACCATAGTTCCAAGAAAAAACCAATGCATGTGTACAAGTTTTCTTATTTCCTTACATGACAACACGAGGATAATGTTCTGTGAAGATGATTGGTTGATGTGACCATCTTGTCTTCTTGTAAGGTCCTTCCATTGTTATTGCATTTACTCTCCGAAAATAGTTTCTTCTCTCATTGTTGGTTGCATGTTCTATGCTATTACCTCCGCAAAATGGTCATTATTCGCCTCTCGCTTGTCTGTTGACACTGCTGGTGAGCCATTGTTTTGAGCATTTGGCGTGTTATTTGCAACCGAAGCTTCGGGTTGTATAGTTTGTATTTGTCCCCATTGTGGCGGAGCCATTGCCAGTGGTTGACAATTGTATATCGGAGGTGGTCCTGGTAGCACTTGCTGATTGTAGCTTGGATCGAAGTATGCCTGATTTTGCGAAGTGCTTGCTTGAGATAAAAAGTTTATTGATCTTTGATTTTCTAATGACTTGCTCTCTTGTTGTAATTGTTCTATGCTTTTCTTTACCATTGGGCACATCTTCGATGTGTGGCCAGCCCCTTTGCCATGGATGATGCAATACATTTCTTCAGGTTTTAAAATTCTTCTTTCCCCAAATCTTTGATTGAAACCTCCTCTTTGGCTGTTATTGAAGTTTCTGTTGCTGTACTGGCTTCGCTGATTATTTTGTGCCTGAATGTTGTCTTCGCTGTGCTCATTGTTGATTTGGTTTACGCGAAGTGGTGGTTGATACTGGTGGTAGTATGGTCTTCGCTCAAAATTTTGTGGCTTGAATTGATTGTTCGTCTTTGCTTGGTTTCTTTGTGCATTCTCTTCTTCAGTCTTTTTTCTGAAATCATCGTCTGATCTTGCATATTTTTGGATTTCTTCATATAGTTGGGCAACAGTTGTTGGTCTTTCCCTCTTTAGATGCGAAGACAGTTGTCCAGCTCTGAGGCCCCTGATTGCAGCAATAATGACGACTTCGTCTGATACTTCTGGGATTTGGGTCTTCATTTGAATGAATCTTTTATAGTATTGGATAATTGGCTCTTTTGGGTATTGCTTGATATCAAACAGATCATCACTTGTTAAGCCTGTGTGTTGGAATCCTTGGAAATCAACTAGCAAAGTTGTTCTGAGTTGTTCCCAACTTTTGAGGGATCTTGGCTTGAGCGAAGCATACCACTTTTGAGCTGGTCCTTTCATTGCCATGATGAGTGCTTTTGCTAGTGTTTTATCATCTCCTCCTCCTGATTCAACAGCTGCTTCAAAGCTCATCAAGAATTGTCTTGGATCTGTCAAACCTTCATAAGTTGGTATGACGTTGAATTTGAAGCCTTTTGGCCATTTTGCCATTTGTAAGTCCACTGATAATGGAGATTCTGGGTCGATCGTGACTATTGCCTTCTCATTGCTTTGATTTGTCTTGACTTCGTTTGTTATGATAACTTCGCGATCTTGATCATTGAGCTCTTCGCTTAGTCTTTTTAGCTCTGCTTCAGCTTCCTCTATTCTCTGCTTCAATGTCTTTTCTCTGGTTCTGGCTTTGCAAGCCTCAAGTTCTTTCTTCTTTTTGATCAATTCTTTTTCTAGTTGTTGCAACTTTCTTGCTTCTTCGTTTTGATCTTCGTGTGGGATAACTTCTTTGGAAACGTTGTCTTCGCTTGTTCTTGGAACTTCATCTTCATTCTTTGTTGCGCCGCTTTGCGGCACTTGCGACTTGTTCTTGGGAGGCCTTCCCATGATTCTTGCGTGGTCGTGAGGTAGATCGTTGCTCACACAAACGGTGGGCGCCAAGATGTTGGGTGGATGATCAACACAACATGTTATTGATGGTGATATGGTTTACAGAAGGGGCCATTCAACATGGTGATTACAAAGGGTGTCAGGGGGTATTTATAGGCCCCCCCTGACTTCGTAATTTGTACAAAAACACTAAGAATCCTGAAATGACTTCCTATGACACTCTTTCTCTAGCGAAGATGTACTCTTCATCTTCGCGCTTGTTCTGGTTTGATTTCCCATCTTCGCAACGCTTTTTGTTCCTTCTGAAGATAATATTTTGGCTTCGCAGCGAAGTTATCATAGTCATCTTCGCTTGGATCTTCCGACTTTAGTCTTCATATTTCAACCAAGTTGCTCTTCCGCGAAGCCAAAATCTTGTGAAGCTATCTTCGAGGTGGGACTTAGCTTCTGTTCTGGTTCATCCTGAAATCTTCAAAGTTTGGGACGAAAGTTTAAACAGAAACCAAAGTTAGATCCCAACACTAATCTTCTAGAATTCGGCCATGTGAGGGAGCAAAGACAAACACGCCCTTACCCCCTAGTCTTCTTCGTTTGGCCATGCACGTGCGGAGACGTTCCAGATGCCTCCTATTTCTAAACAATCGCCCTGTGCATGCAGCTCTACTAGCTTCTCTTAATGCAAAACGGGCAATGTCCCGGTTTCGAAAAAAAGGCATCGATATGGGGCATTATGTACACAATTGGTACATAACACTAACTGCCCCAAGAAATAGCAGTTGCAGAGAAGATTGGTATTACTACTCCCAAAAATGAAGGGCATTTCTACCTTTAAAATTATTTTTAGCAGCTCTCCGCCTTTGAAACAAGTTATTGCCAAATAAAAATGTATTGCGTCATAGGGCTTTTCTTGATGCCGGCATCTTCTATTTATGAGTGGAAGATATATATATACAATAGACGTCTATTAGTGATTGTATAAAAAGTTCTCACTTCGGTCTCGAATTAATTATAAGTCTTTTCTAAACACTGTGTATATCTATATTCAGACAAAAACTATATATTAAAAAACCAAAATGACTGCAATTTGTAACAATTGGAGTACATAATAATGTCTATACCTTACTCAACTCATAAGTAAAATTGGCATGCCTTCTGTTTTCAAGGTCAGCGAAAATGGAGGTTGAGTCCTGAAGCTAAAACCATCTTCCTCATTTTTGGCCTATGTTCCTGTGCCTGTCCGGTCCTTGTACGTCTGTGTTTTTTATTGCACTTCTTCATCATGGTACGTTCTAGAGGACTCCATCACATGGGTGCTAGGATGATGAGTATGGCAGTGTGAGCACTAGGAGAATCCAAACAACCTTTGCTGTAGAGATTGGTCAAGGGGAAGCTGTTGTATTCAATGGAAGCGATCTTTGTTCCGCCAGTCTACTCCAGCCTCCGTACTTGGTTCTGCAATCTTCATGGTTTTCTTACTGAAGTGTTGGTAGACACTTGGGATGTTATTCCGGATGCCTCCTAATCTCAAGCCATACATTTCCATTTTTAATGCCATTGATTTATCTATCTCTCTTTGGTCGCCAATAGAATGATAGAGGCTTACTACATAAGATTAGAGGAGGTTGCTACAACTGAGAGATCAATGTGGGAGGTTGCTCATACTTCGCGGGGACTGGGTGCATTGCTTCTGCACTTATATATTAGCTTGCTCCCCATTAAACCTTA
Organism: Hyparrhenia diplandra; assembly: GCA_015847255.1. Taxonomy (NCBI): domain Eukaryota; kingdom Viridiplantae; phylum Streptophyta; class Magnoliopsida; order Poales; family Poaceae; genus Hyparrhenia; species Hyparrhenia diplandra. Next base: position 82,889 of record JADLZK010010699.1, on the reverse strand, counting down.
GATGCATTAGGACAGGCAGTTCAATTATTGGAGTACAAATCGAAGACCACATTCATGCTTGTCCAATTCAATGACAACACACTCGTCCTGGGCCTCCACGCCATTTTCTCGTAGCATGTCGTGCTGGCCGCGAAATGAAGTTTTAGACTTAATTGATTGCCCCTGGACTGAGCCCGTGTGGTGTTATTTACTATATTTCATTTCACTGTCGTTTTATAATATTTAAATGGGTGTTGTGTTGACTCACTCAAGAGCCAGATGTTATTAGGACTATTACAAAATGATGGAGTCCTAAGCGTCAGGATTACCAAGCTATGATGGATCAATGATACCCGTGACGTTTTCTGTGGACAATATCATTATCAATCCACATTGGTCTACTCTCCGTACTCCTTATGAACCCAATGGGGAAGATGGTACAGATCGCCACTGCATATCCAAGCTGCACTATGCCCTGTATGGTCATTCCGAACGAGTATACGCCAAGGTAGAACTTCTCAATGTGAGTCCAAATAACATAATTGTTGGGACTCGGAACCTGCAGCAGGCGGAGATCCACGCTCAAAATAGCAAAAGCGAACAAACCCACAGATTCGGTGTTCTTGCCCAGGATGTTCCCGTGGAGCCCTCTCCGATGGCAGAGGTCCCATGGCGGAGCCCCAAGACCTCCGGCGTCTCTAGGCAGAGCCAGTGCTGGAGACATGGCGAGGCACGAGGGAGGGAGGGATGCAGGGTGAAGCAGAGGGCGGCGGATCTGTGCGGCGTTCGATGGGGCAGCTGCGGAGCAGAAGCAAGCGCGGGCTCCGCGAGGGTGACTCGATGGTCTGGGGCGACCAAGCCTCAAAATCTGATAAGGATGCTGCGGCGCCCGATGCGACCGGACTGCAACTTTAAATTTTTTAGCGGTCAAGAGGGAAAATGGAATGGGCGTGTGCTGGACGTGGATGAACAATCTAACGGGCTCGAATTTGAGGTGACGTGGCCTGAGCAGGAAGCAAAAATTGTTGTATATATGGGAATAAGGGTGATGGTAGATCTCTTGGAGATGATCTATATAAGCAATTCTTGAACATGCGTAATTCAATGTTTCCACTTTTTTTTTTTTTTTTTGAAAGCAATTCAATGTTTCCACTTTGATACTGTATAACCACTCTGCTTGTTGGATGACATGATACAATTAAATTTTGTCCATATGATAGCTGAGGTGCAACAGTTTCCTTCTTTACCACGCTTGCTATGGTCATGATTGGTGGCATGCGACCTTTCCGGGATTAGAACCGTTACTAGCATCGATACTCCTGCAACTAGATAATCCAAGGTTTATTGCTCGGATATGTTTCCTGGGCACACAAACAACTGTTGCTTGGCTAGCTTGAAAGTCAATTATCTCGGGATGTACCAGCTGAATCTGGCTGGCTGCTAAACCATCTTCTGGATCTGTTCGGACCGCCTCTAGAACCGACTAAAAATCTTGGCCATTGCTCTCCGTTACCACCGAATCTACACTGTTCCCACAGATGGCATGCAGGAGCATATATATTTATATCCATGGATCAATGAATAACAACAGTTTTACATTCTCATTTGTCTATTGGTTTTCGTCAAAGATACTAAACACTAAACAAACCTCAGAGGTCGAATCATGCTAGGGTCTCTCTCTGTAGCACATATACTCAAGCAAGTTATCCATATAACTGTTGATCAACTAATTATTACACGCATCTATTTGGAGTTAATGCATATGCTCGCATAGCTATTGGGGCACACACCAAGATGGGATTGTTGGCAGTGGAAGTTTCAGGGTTGGCACAGTTCGAAAAGTGGGATGGTTGGGATGGACTCCGGCTGCATGCGCCAATGCCGTTTCAACTTCGTCAACCTCCAAAGGTTGGGCACCATAACCTGTCACATCTGCGGTGACTCTCTGGAGAGAACTTTTTTTCCAAGGTTCTGGAAGCCAAGCAGCGTGTCAAGACCAATCTGCTGGGTCTGTGCCTCATCTTTGAGGACCCGCACATGGATATCAAACCTGAGGGTTTCAAGACTCGGCATCATATTGTTGTTGCACTCGAAGCCGCGCACGTCAAACCAGATGGATGAATGGAGTATCGTTAAGAATATCAACTTCCTAAAGTAGACAACACCCAATTCATGACGAATTTTTACGCCTACTGATTTGACGTCATGCAATTCCAGCTTGAGGCTACGGAGCTCAGGCAACCTCGCAAGGGTTTCCATGTCCTTCTCTTTAACAGCTTCCATTTCGATTTCCAGATAGGACAGGCTCGGAGCAAACGACGCTGTAACCCATGCAGGAAGTTCAGAGAGCACCAAGTAGATCAAAGAAAAGTATTGAAGACAGCGATAGGTCGCGAGCTCTGCATGCCTACTCCCCCTGATCCTAGGGCCCATTGAAATGCAGATTTGCAAGGTCCGGATATTGTGCAGATTGCCTAGGGACTTCAGCAATTCTCTCTCGGATCTCTCGTGGTTAGACCTAATATTAGCCCAAAGCACCCTCAATTCCCTCAGCAGGCCCAGCTCCCTCACCAAATGTACTACGGACTCAAGGTCATTGTACTCGAGAGGGGTCCATATCCACAGCTCTTGCAATGAGATGAGCCTACCAATCAAACCAGCTGGGACCCTTGTTCCACGACCAGTACGTAGGCACATAAGCTGCGTCAGGAGTCCCACCTCCATTGGCAGCTCCTTTATGTAGCTTCTCCATATATCCAGTGTCTGCAGAAACTTGAGAAGCCCTACCTCCTTGGGTAGCACAGTGAAAGATGTATGTGCTAGGCCGAGGTACCTCAGGTGAAGTAAACTCCCAAGATGATCTATCACGCCATCGTTGCAGTATTGCTCTTCCTCATGATCGACAGGGCAATATCTGTCCATATCTAGTACACGTAAAAATGGGAGGCGTGTATATAATGCGCTAAATTCGCATTCACTGGCGAAGAAGGATCTCACTTTCTCCACAGCAATATTAACTAGCTGACTACCGAGGTGCCCTGAAGCACCTTGTAGAGATAACCTGCGAGCCATGCTCCCAGGAGGCTTCTGTCTCTCATTACCATAAAATACAGTGACAAAATTTTCATTGCATGATAATGAATGGATCAAATCAAGAACCATATCATGAACAGATCAAGCATCAATAATGGACCCTTCATATTCTGTCTTCTTCGGCTGGATCATGCTTCTATTTATCAATTCATTAAAGTACCTCTCCCCAAGCTCAAATAATCCCACTCCTGCTGTTGCTTGTCCCTCAGATACGAAACCTTCTGCTACCCACTTCCATATCAAACTATTCTTCTCTATCACATGATCTTCTGGAAATATGCTCAGATACAGTAAACAAGTCTTTAAATGTGAAGGAAGATCATAGTAGCTAAAAGACAATATCCTTCTAGTATTATCAACATCATCATTGTCTGCATGCCCAAAACCAATAGAGTTGTAGACTTTGGACCAGTCCACCCCTGGTTTACTGGCTAGCAATCTAGCTATCGTGATGATAGCTAATGGCACACCACCACATTTCTTCAAAATCTTTTCACATGCCTCAGCTGATGGGCTATCAAAATACTTCCCTTCACCACCAGATATTCTTGCATACAATAATTTTTCTGAGTCATCACGAGAAAGTGGTTGCATTTTATAAGCTTCACCAGCATGTGTAGCAACTTCTGAAATACGGGTAGTTATCACTAGTCTACTTCCATAGTTACTCTCTTGCAGAACGCATTTGATCAATTTCCATGACTCCTTGTCCCATATATCATCAATAACAATGAAACACCTAATACATGGGTACAGACAGCTTAATTCAAACATAAAATTTTTTTAGTATTTCTTAGCATTGGAATATCAAATGACCACAATTTTTTTACTCTATTAGCAAGTGATGATAAAAAGCAGAGTATTCCATGCTGCTACTTAGCAAATTACCGGTGCATCCAATCATCGGATGGCTAGATATTGGTATGTGATATCATTTGGATACATATACCAGTGCACATGTGTATTTCAGATGTACAGATGCAATTTTATTTAGTTTTTATGGAGATACAGATATGTACTTACATATCATATCACAACTACTGAAATATGGTTATTAGAAATGTATACATTTTTTTTTTTATGTAGAGGTGGCTCTATTAAAATATGTATTTACTGATAATTTTTTAGATCAGACGACTAGCAATTGAGTTTTAGCTCTAGAAATGCTATTCCTAGAGGCACCTATGCATTCTGGCCACCTCTAATGTTGAATATAATTGTACACACGGCTGGCAATTTGGCGTGACTATAAAAAGATTTCTAAATTAGGTTGATGCAAATTTGGGCTGTCTCAAAATAGGTGTAACATAACAACAATAGTGATATTTATAAATCAAGTGAGACAAAGACAAAATTTATATCAAAGTTGCATAATTCTAGAAAAATTTAGTTGATAACTTTGCCATTTGAAATAATTAAGTCCATTATTTTAGTAGTGGCTGCTTATTTCAGCTGTGCAATCAGGTGCCTGAAAAGCATTTTCAATAGAGTTGCAGAAATTTAAGATTTACTATCAATCTGCGTATAAACAGTTAATGTATTATTACTCTCTAGAACTGAGATGGAATATAATTGTGCTATATGTCCTCTTATCATTTTCTTAATTAAACACGTAAAATAGAAAAGTACAGCTGAAACCAAAAGCCGCAATGTAGTAATCAGTGACTAGTATTACAGAGAGAGCTTATAATGGTACCTCTTTTCCTTGATGAATTCCATGAGTTTATCCATGAGCTGCTTTTCATCCAATACCATCATATTCAAATTCGTGTACTTTACCATGTCAAGGTCAATGAGAATGTCTCTAAAGACTTTCTTCATGTCAGGATTCCGACCCACTGGAACAAAAGCCCGATATTCAAAGCAAGGTTTAAGGTGGTCATAGACAGCTTTGGCAAGAGTGGTCTTGCCGAGTCCTCCAACCCCAACAATACAGATATTTTTCGGCCTCCTATCGGTCACATGACCATCTCCCCCTAGGGATAGCTTCTTTATGAGAAGGTCCCTTGGCCCTTCAATGCCAACAAGCTCTGTTACCATTTTGTATAGATTCTGGAGGCGAGGATCGATGGTTGTCGCTGTGTCTACAGACTTGACAACAATATTGTCGACTGTGTACTTGCCACGCCTAGCGGCCACCTCCTCAAGCTTCTCGTTAATGTCGTAGATCAGGCTAGAGATTTTGCGGCGAAGTCTTGCTCTCTTGAACAATTCGCCCACCTTCTTGAGGAGGCGCGTGAGCATATATGAGTCACTAGGCTCCGGGCCATCTATGCCCACCAAGAACACGTCAACGATGTCCTCCATGTCGTAGGATGCCTCTCTAACATCATGGTTAGGTGGCACGTCACCGATCTTTCGGAGGACAGTATGCACGACGTCGAGCTCGCGTGAGAGAGATTTGATCTTCTCCCTCACACCCTTCTGCAGACCGTACTCCTCTTTGAGAAGCTGGTCGAGCTTGGGGAGTAGGCTTCCCGTGGCACCTGTCACCAGCTCCATGCTTGCAAACTCGGTGGGTAGCTCCTCTTCGCAGCAGCTTGGCAGGCTGATATAGCTTCAGCTGTGTGTGCTTAAATAAGGCCCTATTTGGTGTCGAGCTCACAACCGCTTAATTGTTTTTATTTTTGTCAGGCACCTTCTTCGAAAACAGCTTCATGAGTGAATTTTTTGTTTTTCCTCCTCTCACAAACGAATAAGCTGAGTTGAAGCTGAAAATGTAGCCTTTGACAGCTCTCTCTCGTTTCTCTTTTTCACTGCATGAAATTGTTGGTGAAACTGTTTTGCCAATCAGTTTTACCAAAATGGCTCAGGTTCACCTAGAAAGTTGCTCATGAATTATTTTTCAAAAAAAAAAAAACAACTTCACTAATTAAGCTGACCTGTGGCAAACGGGACTAAATATAATACTTGTAATCTCATTTTTCTTCTCCAAGAAATCTGAAGATAAAACATTTCAATTGTCTAATGTAAAAAAAAAATGCCAAGGCGAGCATCGATCTTGTCGTAGACAAGGCGGCACACTTTGGTCAGTGCGCCGCTTGTTGTTCGCCGGCCTGAAGCTGGAGGTATGGTCTCGTCGGGGAATACCATGGTGAGGCCGGAGTGGATGCCAATCTGGATGGGAGGGACAAGACGACAATGACGTTTTTCTTATGCTCAGCCGTCCGATAATACTTATGCTTTGCTGTCCGAAATATCAACCAAAAATTATTCTATTGACCCATATCCACCTTTCTACTGGCCTTTCCCATAGTGAACACCGAAACCTTTTTTTAATGCGACCAACATGTATTACTTTACAACAAAAATGTATGGAGACGAGTACAGACATAATTTTTTTAGAACAAAAATATATATTGATATTGCAGTCTCTGCATCAATCAATACATGCAGAGACAGTACAGACACACGACTATACTAGAAGGGTACATAGGGATCAATGTCTACCCGAGGATGTAACCTTTGGTTTGCCTCTTCTCCGTCATCAGACTCATCACCGATGGTACCACCGAAGAACTCCAAGTCCATAGGATGCACCATAGCACCAAGTGTAAAGGTCATTTGCTCGGCGACCACTGGGAGGGCTGTGAGGTTCTAGAAGATTCCGAGCTCCAAATCTATCCTGGGAACACCCTGGACTGCAGTTCTGAGCTCAACAACGAATTGCCCACGGACGATGTGCCAGCTGCTAAAGGATCTTCTCGATCAGGTGTGGCTGTACAGGATGAGACGTTCCAGATGCCTCCTATGCCTAAAACAAGTCAATGGCCATCTGGATCCAGGCCGCCACACTATATATGTGCTTGGCTCTTAGATTGTCATTGTACATAATACTGGAAAGCCAAATTCCTAAAATCACTTTCAGCCTACTTTTTTGCTGTGTCCATATGCGATACTGAACCATCGGCGGTTGATTGATATAGCTGCTGACTGCTAGTGTATATATATAAGAGACTGGGATGAGAACTAGTACAGTCTTAAGTAGGGATATTTTTTATTTTGTCCCCATAGTACTAATATATTCAACCAAACTTAGCTTTTAGAATCTAGTCGCGGCAGAGCCCTGCGTACAAATTTGCTGCTATTGTTACGACACATATATTGGTGTGACTCGTTGGATATATGCTGGCATCACCGCAATCACTTTGCTCTTATGCGCTAACATGGAGCTGGAGTCACGCTATCCTCCTCGTAGTGACTCGTAGTGAGTCACATCCTCCTATTTTGTGTCAATCACTCTATATATAGCTTCCTTGCCAATCCAATTTAACCATAAACCTCGGGACATTTAAAAAAATTATTTTTTATGTAGATACTATAAATCAAGAATGACGGATTTTACTTCAAACCTAGTAGTATAATTTATTTTGTGAATTAGTAGTATAATAATTTGTGTCCTCTGAAAACCTAAATTCTTTTGGATGAGTCCTTAAACCCTTTACTTGTTGTTCCAAAACAAGGGACCTAGCTACAGATTTGAAAATTCTGTAATCCTTTAAATGGATGCTAAAATCAAGCACAACCAATTTTGTTTGAAAATGGCATCCTAAATGTTATATTTGAGTTTTTGGTTAAACTATTTACCACAAAAATGGTTTCCAGAAATTCAATAAAATCTGTATTAATTCTTTGTTCCATGTAATTTCCCAACATACATGCTCAGTGGAATCCAAAGTTCCTTGAGAATGCGCATGCTCAACATTAGGTTCTAATATGAAATTACATGTAAAACGGTTCAAAACAAGCTCTAGAGTTCATGTCTTCCTCCATTCCAAATTATAAGTTGTTCTCACTATTCAAGATACATTTGTTTGGCTATGTTTTAAGAAAATCTAAAACAAACTATAATTATAAATGGCTGGACTCACTAGTACAGTGTGGTGCCAAATTTTTCACCGGCTCTTCTTCATAACGAGTAAACCAATTTACTAGTATTAATAGTCTATATATTTACACTGATGGACTTCGTTATGCAGCCGCTAGTGCGAATATGTTATGTTTACATTGGTGGTTCACTTAAGCAAACTGCCATTGTAAATACATGGGAAATACTGGTGGGTACATAACGAGCCACCTCTAGAACTAACTGAAAATATCGACCGTTGCTGTCAGTTACCACTGAATCTGCACCGTTCCTCACGTACCACAGCTGTGTCCACCTACCATGCCTCTTATCGTGTAGAAGTCATTTACCACTAGAATATTTGTTCACGAGACCCTCTTCAGTTCGCTCATGTCTAGAAAGCCTATTTGCCCATATGTAAATGTACTTAATGTAGTAGTGTAGGGATCTCGTACTTCCTGTGTTTATAGGCACCATTTGCCTACAACACATAATTTGCTTTTATGTTGGGAGTATCCGAGATTTGACAATAAAGCATCAATCTTACTATCTTGTGTGTGGTTGCTTGCCAATTGTTGAACTGTGTATTATTTTCCACATTTCCTGATGATTTCTAATCTGCAATTAACATGACATTTATCATATATACTCCTTCATAAAGAGAGTCATTCTAGAAGTTAGGAGACCGAAGCAAGTACTGAAAAATTACAAAAATACCGATAAAGAATGTTATTAACTAACTTGCTGCCATGAATGGAGACATTAGGTGGAACTCTCATATTATATATTTTAGCCTATAGTGACCTTCTATATAAGAGAAAAGATTAATGCTACATTGACTTTGTGTGCGACATAGGGAATAAGCACATGCCAACATAACATGACCCATTTATTTGACAAAATGTGTAACCTGGTCACGTCTTTTTTTTTACTCCCAAGTAGTGAGACAACTCGTTTTTGAGATAAGAATGTAGATTAGATTGTTAGGTTCTTTGTGATGGAACTTATATATCCATGTCTGCTCAAGTACTCGACTTGCCATGATCAATGAGCAAAAAAATGCAACGGATCAAGATGACTCATTCATTGTCCCCACGTTAGATTACTTAGTTACAAAAGGTTAGGAACTGTTCATGCATAACAAATTAATCTTTTTGCCCCCATTTTTGTGGCTAGTAGAAAAACTATATATAAGTTTTGGCTGCTTGAAAAACTCATATTGTTGCTGCCAACCATTTTTTGAATAGCTCGATCTTGGGAGATGCTTTATATGTTGCTCCCTCCATTCACAATTAATATATATTTTATCTTTTCTAGATACTCTCTTTTGTGTAAAACTTATAAGTCATTTGACTTTTTTGATACATTCATTTTGTTGTGCATCTAGATATAATATATATCCAGGTACGAAAAATATCAAAACAATATATATTTCGGTACGGCGGTGGGAGTACTTAGTTTTGTTTTGCACTTTCCTATACACTATGTTTAGCTGTATAGTAAAAACAATACAATTTGGAACGGAGGTAGTAATATGCATGACCGCCCTATGATTTGCATCACCTTCATCATGTCGTAGAGATGGCCAGTACATGTCAAAAAAAAAAAGCACTGACCCGAACTAGTTCATTTCTAACGCGTCCCATACAAATGAAGGGCGACTGCATCGTAAGCTGGGTCCTGCACCTTCATGGCCGGATTAAGTACCACTAAGAGCATGCATATCAGTGCAGGTTGAAAAGGAATATATATAGGAGTGGCTATAATCCATGGTGTAGTATAATGCGCTACCGGTCCCGGGTTGTAATTTCTCCTATGCCATCTTTTATTTGAAACAATATATGGTGGTCATCTTGGCTGGCTGAGACGTACAGTTAGTTTTCTTCATTTGCTATGCTTTAGCTCCCCATCTTCATGATTCTGTGTGTTGCATCAAGGTTTTTTTTTTTTCCTTTTTTTTTTTTTTTTGCAACTCCTCGACTAAGCTATGCTGTTGTATCTGAACATGAGTACAGATACACACCACACACACACACGCACCACACACACACACACACCAGTGCCAGCCCATACGGGCCCAACACCGAGCCCAGCTTCGCAACGGCTGCCGGAGCACCGCCGTCCGTCCCCCGGCCGGATCCGCCCGGCGCCCGTCGCCGTCCCCGCCGGATCCACCGTCGCCGCGCTGGTACATCCCCGCCGCGCCGCCGCTGGAGAAGCCGAAGCCGCCGGGCGGATCCGCGCCCGCGAGATGGCCGGATCTGGTCGAGAGGACGGAGCGCCGCCGTCGATCCGCCACCGATCCTGGAGCGCCGCGGTCTTGGAGGGGGCGGGCCGCGCCGCCGTCGGGGAAGGGAGGGGGCCGGGCAGCCTCGGGGAGGAGGGGACGCCGTCGGCCGGGGAGGGAGTTGTGTCGAGGGGAACGCTGGGAAGGGAGAGAGGCGCTGGATATCTCGACCGGTGGAGTGAGGGAGGGAGAGTGGACTGGGTGTGCCAAACCCTAACTTCAGTATATATATGGTGCTGGATATCGGGCCATTCCTGGGCTTGTTGGGCCTTGAGGATTTACGTGGCGGGCCTTTTAAGATGCCCGCCACGGGAAAGATTTTTTGCGTGGCGGGCACCTTAACACGCCCCGCCACGCAAAAAGATTTTATTTTGCGTGGCGTGCGTGTTAAGGTGCCCGCCACGCAAAAAATCTTTCCCCGTGACGGGCAAAAAACGCCCCCGCCACGTAAAAAAGCTAGACATGGCGGGGTATTTTCCGTGACGGGCAAAAAAGTGCGGCGCCCACGGAAAAGATTTTGCAAGTGCTCGCGCAAAATCATTTCGTTACTAGTGCAAGAAACTGAAGCATGGTCCTCCTAAGTACATTGATATGTTACATGAGATGTTCCATGCTGCGGCTATTGATAGAGATTCCATGCAGTACCAGCTTGTGTCATAGATATGAAAACTATGGACCATTGCCCCGTAGTAGAAGAAAGCGTCGTAGCTTTGAAGAAATTCCACATGAGAGACTGATTGCTCCAACGTGAATGCATTTAGAGATTCACTTGTTAATGAGTACCATTGTCACCTTTGTTCAAATCTGTGTTGTTCAATGTCTTGATTATATGGGTGCAAAAGCATTCTTGCCATGAAAGCACCTAATTTTTGTGTGTACAAAGTTGTTTGGATATGTGTGATCTCTTCTTCAGAATCAAGCTGCTGAGAAAAGGTGAATAGCAGCAACAATCATGTAAAAAATCAGTCTTTTGTTTCCCTTTAATGGTCAGATAGACAACGATCCAAACAGGGTCTCAATCTCTATGGCAAGAAACCTGAAGAGGATATTCCGGACACTTCCTATTCCCCAAGGCCTCTTGTTGTGTGCACATGATTTAGATAGACTCCAAGCCAATACTAGCAGTGTGCTTTCTCATTTTTGTTACGAGCGCGCGTGGACAGTACCACCTAGTAGTAGCTAAAATATATATGGGGAGATGACAAGGGAAGGGGGCTAGTGTGCCTAGATATATAAAATGTAGTTTCCATGTAGTACCGTATATCACATATACCGAATTACATATAAGAGGTAGGGCTATCTGGGTTATATATTCAGTAATTAACAAGCAGGGACCAGGGAGTGGTTTATGTAACTCAAAGGTTAACAAGACCATCAAAGTTCCTTTATACTCAAGCTCATCTTCAAAGGTTTTTTTTTTTTGAGGCCGCGCCTAAGCGCGTTTTTCATCATATTCAAAGGTTGATGTATTGTTCATATATGCATACCTATTATTATTAGGGATCCCTTATTATTAAGATCCCCTTTGGCACGGCTCACCTTCGACAGGTAGGTTTGGGCATAATCACTTCAGTTGTTGCTTTAGCTTTGGCTATGGCTAGAGCTCGACGGCTACCATAGCAAACATGCAGTGCATCTGCAGACCTTAGACTGACAGTAACAATGGCCGCCGGCCAGACACGCACATGTGGGGAGCTCCATTGTACTCATATATTCTTTTTTTGCGATAAGGAAAAATTCCATTGATACTAAAGCAATTTACATCCTCTCATATATTCTGTACAAGGACGCATCACTGCCAGAGGTTGGCACTGATCTCCAGTAGCATGCACCTTCATGGGTTAAGTTCAACTCTGCAGCTTCAGCGTACACTGATGCAGCTAGCACACTGGCTCTTCAGTTTCAGCTTCAGCACGCACTGATGTCTGCAGATTCCAGTTCAGCTTTGGCTTCAGCGCACCTTGATGCTCCTGAACATATCTGTAAGGCAAGAAACGTGAAGAGCATATTCCGGACACCTCGTATTCCCAAAAGGTTCTTGTTGTGTGCGCATGCTTTAGAATTTAGATCGATTCCAAGCTAGCCACTACCCACTACTAGCAGTATGCTTTCATTCTGTTACGGGCATGCGCGTGGACAATGCCACATAGTAGTAGCTATATATGGGGAGATGACAAGGGAAGGGGCCAACTTTTCTGTTTAGAACTGAGGGCAACCCCCATTTCCATTAATAAAAATGGAAATACAATTCATCCACCTTACAGATAGAAAGATCCAGCAGCAACAGAACAGGAAGTAGAGTACAGGCTACCCAGGTAGCACTAACAAGTAGCAAGACAGGGCTAACAACCCACAGCCATTACAAAACATGACAGTAACCAGATAGGGTTCACATCAGACAAGATACACCAGCTGTTTATGACCGATTCCCTCAACCAGACAGCACTGGGTAGGAACTGAAACTCCCATCAGACATGAAGTGACATGTCCTTCCACTCAACGTGATTGCCGAGGGTGCCACCTAGTAGTAGTAGTAGCTAATTAAAATATGGCAACGTATCCTATGAAAACTAAAGTTGCAGTGGAAACTATGAAAACTCTAATCAAGACCACAGGATTTAGATCCAACGTCCATCGTGTTTTGCACTTAAACCCTCCCACCATTAACTTTGCTAATCAGATTACAATGGGTTGGATGGAAGGGTTTAAGTGCAAAAAACACCCTAGACGTTGGATCTAAATCCTATGGTCTTAATTAGAGTTTTCATAGTTTCCACACTAAGCTTAAAATATATATGAGGAGATCTCAAGGTTAGGGGGTACTGACTCTATTGAAGTATAAGAGCTGAGGTTGGGCTATCGGGGTTATTATATATATATTCAGTAACAAGCAGAGGGTGGTTGATGTGGGGCATATTCTCTCCGTGCATTAACCGCATACCTAACCTGCAGTACAAAGACTAATCTCATCTTCAACGGAGGCGTGTGTGGTCGAGAAAGGCCCATCAGTTTATCACATCTCTACTGATGTAGAAATGAGAAATTGTAACACCCCAAATTTTGCCTCTTTTGAAAATAGAATAAAATGATTTATTTATGTATTTTTTGTGCTCATGAAAATAAAGAAAAATAAATGTTTGTCACATTAAAATTTATCATAAGGCTAGACACATGTATGTGCATTCATGCCGTGCATTTGATTTAATGTAATGTGTGGTTTTGACCAAAGCTCAAAAGGATTTCAAAATCTCTTGAAAAGCTATTTGAGATGTCTTGAAAATAAAAAAGAAAATGCATTCTATTTTTCTTTATTCTATTCTCTGGAGTCCAGCCCGAAGGCCTCTTGTCTTCGTTTCCTTGCTCTGGACCGAGGGGCAAATCCTTCCTTGGCCTGTTCGACTTGGGACACAGCACCGGTCCAGTTTGCCATCACGAGTTCCTTTCATCTACGGTCGCCAGGGGCCAGCAGGTCTTTTACGTCGTGTTCGACACGGACTCAGTACGACGTTGCTCGGCACCGCCTCAATCCCGCGGCTCCTTTCCGTGGATAACGCGAGCCCGTGTCCTATAAGCTAGGTGCTCACGTACGCACTCTTTTTCTAACCCTAGCAGCCGCCAAGCTCGAGTTCGACTTCGCCGGCTGTTCCGTCGGCCAACCTTCATCATCGAAGCCGCCACTATTCCAAGCCATCCGCCGTCCTCACGTCAAGGAACCCGCTCGCTGCCGCCTCTCCGTCCTCGGCAACCGCTGCTACCAATCCATGGCCAGGAGAGCAGATGAGTCCTACGTGAAGCACCATCTTTGATTTGCTCGTCCAGGTCGTGAGTTCATCTACAACACACTATCTTGCTCCGTGCCTTGTTGTTAGATCGATGTTCATCTCCTTGTTTCTTTTTCTTCATATCCGCAGCAGAAGTGCCGCTCGATCTGCCTTAAGATAGCATGGTTGCTGCCGCCGTTGGTCTGCTGCTGTAGTACGTGATATCTATCCACGTGAAGCTTCATCTTCTTGTCACGTACGTGGTACGTCCAGCTCTTGCATCTATGGTTATACACATATATCTACACCCATCTAATTAAAGCCGACCGTGCATGCCAGCTTTGCTTCATAGATGACGCTATCGTCACGTCACACATATATGTGGCCGTTTTCCTTTACAAAATTAAATCCAGAAATACGATACAAATACATATAGTGCATCCATCGTCATGAGCCATCATTGTTGAATCTTTTTGCCCACTGTTCGATCAGATTTAAACCTGAATTTTGATCATTTTATTTCGAAATCAGTTTCGATTTATTTACTGAACTGCTATCTCGATTTAAATCTTACTAACTTCTTCGTTTTAAATCCAAATCGATCCGTTCAAGTTGCGTTAGATTCGTAATTCCGTAATCTACATGTTAATCTTACTGTTAGTCAGGTTTTTAATCTTTTAAATTTCGATTTGTATAATAAGCTTAATATTTTATTAATATTAATCTTGTAAAAATTCATATCTACGCCGTTTTAGCTTCAATTTCGTGATCTTTACGTCGATGTGATCATAGTGACGAGTAGAATAGTTTTATATACTTTTCAAACTGTTTTTCCACTATTGGTGTACTGTTCTAATTGTAGCCTTGTTTGTTATGCATGATTGGCCCTATTTGGTTGTGTGTTGTTGATTGCAATCCAAGTAGACGGTGAACTTTACGTGGTGTTCCGAAGTTGTCAATCGAGAAGGATTCTATGGAAACTTTGGACAGGAAGAAGGATCTGTATTTAAGGCAAGTATAGCTTGGGATCATCCTTGATGTCCTATTCACCTTAATTAATAATTCATGGTGCATGTGTCCTCCTTGATTGACACTAAGGATTATCCTAGTCTTGATTACTTGTTCCTTGACACCTATGGGTATATGCATTGGGTAGTAATTTGCTAGCGCTCAACCAACAAATCTTTATTATTGCTCTATGGATTAAATCATGATATGAGTAGTTGTTGATGCCATGGTACATAGGGCGAAAGAGCTTGGGGTTGTTTATTTATGAAGCTCTTAGCTCTCCATAAGGACTTATTCATTTGTGATCATCCGGGATATACAAAGATGACTATGGGGGGTCACATGGTTCTCGGCTTTAGTCGTTCAGGGATAGTGTTTACTTGTGTCGATGGTTACCAAAACGGAAGAGAATGGGTTGTAGCCCTATCGCTATTCGGCATATTTAGATAACCCCTTTGAAAGGCTTTATATGGTTTTCTCTCGGTCCTGAAAACCATGACCCGTAGTGAAAGTGTACACCTCTCGCTGCAGAGTTAAAAACTGTTATAACAAAATACCCGTGTTCGCGGTCATGAACGGCCTTGGAGACATCTATGAATAGAATCACATGCTTATTATGTTGTTGATATTAAATTGATGTTTATATCTATTTACACATGTGAATAATGGGATATGGGATTCCTATATGCTTAAGCTTAAAACTTGACCTACACTAAAAGCAACCGCGCTAAGACGGTGTCGCCTTCTAAGCCTCATAACCCCTGGCTATGCTTGCGAGTTCGACATGGACTCACCCTTGCTATTTCACCCCACCTCGGGAGGAAGTTAGGCTTGTGATCAACCAAATCAGTTGTCCCCTGTGATCAACCGGTCGGTTGTCCCCTGTGGAGCCTACACCGTAAGATTGAAGAGTCTTTCCGCTGTTTGCTAGCTAAGGTTTATACTTTTATTCTATACTCGTTATATTTTAAGCATTGTGAATTGATTACCATTCATTTGTAAACTATATGTGAGATTTGACTTCCGGGGCTCACATATGGCTTCATCTCGTTTTTGTTCTTAAAACCGGTGTTACTGAAATCCTCACATTTACATGTCCCTGTTTCTCAATTACCTCTGTTCGTGTCTGTTATATACCTGAGAATACACAACTGACTCTTGCCTACCTTGTTGCAATGCTAGAACAGATAAATATTATCATGGTCCCATGTTTATTTGCTGTGAGAAATGCATATTTTTTTATGAACGCTAAAGGGTGGGGTCGGATGATCCCAATCGATACATAATATTGGAGAGCAAAAATTTCTCTCCCATTTTTTTAGTCCGCCTCTGCTTAACTATACCTTTCTCCAAAACGTATATATTAGGAGACAGCTAATTTTATTAACAAGTCAGTCACAAAATGTACCAACAATTTTTGGAGGAGATTGTCCAATTTATGAAGACAACAAAAACCACTCATTTCTTGAAGTTGTTTTTACAGAGGTGGGCCTCTTTAATTAAGAGGTCTTCCCATAAAAATAGGTCACATTTTCTGAAGTGGGTCTCTTAGTGTGCCCATCTCAGAAAATTAGCTTGTTGTAACACGGATTGCTGAGTAGCGAAGGTCTCCGCCCAGAGCTCAGCTCGAGGCCCTGGAGGCCGAATATGCACTTAGCTAGTGTTGGACCACTACCCCCTCTATTCTCTCAGCTATCTCCCCATTTCTCTCCGGATGGCAGCAGCCCTCATCCCTCTCTCTTGTGCTTATGGCGATGGCTATGAACTTGGTTGAGAGAATAGTGAAGACACCTTTGGCAGCGGCGCGCGGTGAATTATCCTTGACGAGGAGGCGAAGGAGTGATGTGGCAGCCCTTGCAGCAGTCAAAATATATGATGGCAGGTTGCGGCAATGGGCACACCGGTCTCAAGATACGCAATATCACTCTCTTCGCAGATAGCCTGTGGTACAAACTCATCGAGATGTGTTGTACAAACTCAATCGATTACACAACTACTTCTTCTCCTTCCCTTCAATAATTACCAACCAAGAGTAAAGATCCATGGTAGGCCATGAGCCTGGCAGGACCTTTACTCCCGGTTGGGATCTTCAACCGAGAGTAAAGGTAGACTTCTACTCCCGGTTGGCGAACTTTTACTCCCCAACCAGTACTCCCAGTTGCATAACCGGTAGAAAAGGGGGTTCTCGACCAGGAGTAGAAGTCCCTCGTGTACTAGGCTAGCATGTCCTTGAACAGTTAAGGGATGGTCTCCTGAAATAAGAATATACTCACGAGCAGTCATAGTGTTCTGTTTTGTACGCACCAGAGAAGAGCCTGTAAGCATTTGGATAAGGTCCATACAGCAGAGGCACCTAATATCAGATACTCCCATAGGAAACATACACACTACATGATGATTCCGACGACCATGTACTCCCTTTATTCTAAATTGTAAGACATTTGGGATTTTGAAATGCATTATTTAATTTATTTTTAATATATATCTCGACATAGTATATATACAAATCCATAGTTACGATGATTTTCAGCATACGAGTGGAGCCTAGCCCAAGGTGCTTTAGATCTCATGCAGCACAGGCTCCGATGCTGGGCCAGGAAAGCCAAACACCGAACTGGGCTCCCGGAGGCGCTGGCGTGCCCCAGGGCCACCGATCCAAACATGCCCATAATGTGTATATCCTAATCAACTCATAAGTAAAATTGACATGCCTTCTGGTTTCCAAAAATTGAAGTTGAGTCCTGAACCCAAAACCATCTTCCTCATTGTCTGCCTATGTTCCTCTGCGACACAATGTCTAGTCCACGTACGTATGTGTTTTTTCTTGCTGTGATGGAGAGTGTCGCAGCGTGAGCACTGGGAGAAGCCGGGCGTCTTTCTGTAGAGCTTTGTCAAGGAGAAGCTGTGTGGAAGCTGTAGTGTTCGAATGGCTTGCTCCAGGCACCATACCCACTTCTGAAATCCTCATGGTTTTCTTACAAAATCATTGGAAGGAACTTGCGATGTTATTCCAGATGCCTCCTAATCTCATGCCGTGCGTTTCCATTTTTAATGCCATTAACTTATCTAGCATTTGTATCTCTCTTTGGTCGCCAACAGAATGATCGATGGAGGCCTACTACTTAAGATCAGAGCAGGTTGCTACAACTGAGAGATCAAAATGGGAGGTTGGTCATACTACGCCGAGACTGGGTGCATTGCTTCTGCAGTATATATTAGATTGCTCTCCATTAAATCTTAAATGCATTAGGACATTTACAATTAATGTAGTTGTCATGACCCAAGAAATAGGGCCCAGAAGAACAGGCCCACCCGGCCGAGGGACGCGGCGCCCCTCCCCTGGGCTTGCGTGGCGCCCCCTCCTCCTCCTCCCTCCCTTTCGCGGATTCTTCGGCAATTAATTCGGGAATAAAGGAGGAAATTATCTAGGATTATCTTAGACTTTTTTTAGTGTGCAAGGGGATATTCCTATCTATAAAGGAGATCCCTTTATTAGGAAAATAAATAGGATATGCTTGTAAAAGGTATTCCAATCTATAAGGAAACCTTTAGAGAGATTGCTTGAGATACAAGTCCCACTAGCGGGCTATAAAAGTAAAGGGGGTCATAATCTTTTCGGGGCAACAAGCAAATAAAGAAATTTATCCCAATCTTCCCCGCTCCTCCCCCACGTGCGCCCCTCCTCCCCTGCCAAGACGCGCGCCACCAAGCGCCGCCACAGCCTTGCGCCCCTCCCAGCGCCCGCCGCCCACGCCACCACCTCCCTCTTCCCCTCCGGCGACCATCAATCGGTGTCAATTCCGGCCCAATCTAGCCGGAGTCCGACAACGGTGGTATCCGAGACCACTACGATCCACCCACCACCATGGACGCCGAGACGAAGAAGCTCTGAAGAACTTGGGGGACCAGTTCGCATCGACACGCTCGCCCGAGCAAGTTGCAATCCTATCGAGGCAACGATCCGGTGGTGATCAAGCGCCCGGCAACAGCTGCGGAAGCTAATCAAGCCATGAAAACGCAATTGGAGACAACGGCCGCGCGACTTCATCAATAAGAGGGCGGATGGCAAGCGAGAACCATGATCGGTCACAAAGGCTGATCTAGAGAACCCGATGAAGGGCTACTTTGGGGGGCGGGCGGCACCAGCGAGGCGCCACGCCCGGCGCATGCGCCGCCCCCTCCTCCTCCGGTGGACACCTTCCCAGGTCTCGCTCCTCGCTTGCACAAGCTGTCCTTCCCGACGTATGATGGCAAGGAGGACCCTTTCCCATGGATCAACCGCTGCGAGCAATTCTTCAGAGGACAAGGTACGCCAGACCACGAGCAAGTTTGAGTGCGCCTCCTATCATCTCACGGGGAGGAGCACAACAGTGGTACATGAGGCTGTCCCAGGAGAAACCGGTGGCAGATTGGGCAAGCTTTGCCCAGTATGTCAACGAGCGCTTCGGACCAGCGGCACGGCGCAACCCGTTGGGCGAGCTGGCATCGCTGAGGAAGACAGGCACCGTCGATGAGTACACGGAGCAGTTCCTGGCGCACGTGGCGCGTGCAGGCCACCTCGACGACAAGCAGCAGGTGAACATCTACACAGCGGGCTTGGGCGAACCGCTCAAGACGGACGTCGAGATGCAGGACCCCAAGGACATGGAGGCCGCCATGTCTCTCGCCAGGGCGTCTGGCGGCGCCTAACGATCCTCTAAAACCCCGGCACCACCTCCCTCTTCCCCTCCAGCGACCATCAATCGGGTGTCAATTCCGCCCAATCTAGCCGAGTCTGACAGTAGTACAAATCAAAGACCGCATTCATGTGCGCCCAATTCAATGACAACGCACTCATGTCTTAAAATAGTAGATATCGATCATTTGTTCATCTGTGGTTTAGACTTCAGAGCAAAGAGTCGGATTAAATGGATGTGTTATTTAATTACTATATTTTGTGTATTTCATATTGCTATCATTTTATAATATTTAAATGTGTGTTGTGTTGACTCACTCAAGAGCCGGATGTTATTAGCACTGTTACCAAATCACGGAGTCGTAAGCCTCAGGATTACCAAGCTATGATGGATCAATTATACCCGTGACATTTCCAGTGGACAATATCATATCAATCCACATTGGTCTGCTCTCTGTACTCCTTACAAACCCAATGGGGAAGATGGTACAGATCGCCAGGGGTATTGCATATCCAAGCCGCACTATGCCCTGTATGGTCATTCCGACCCGGTATATGCAAGGGACAATTGTGCAACTGCCCTTTTTTTTGAGGGCTAATTGCTCGTTTGCCCCTACTTTTTTTAACTTTGCGCAATTGCCCCTGTTTTTTGAAACCGAAGCCTCCAGTTGCCCCTATCCCAAAAATGCCTTGAACATGAAAAGCACATGATCTTTTGCGCAATAATCTCAGTTGCCATTTCAGCCTTCAACATGAAAGTGCGATCTTTTGTGCAATAAACTCACTAAATGCAGTTGACCACTGTTCTACCAAAGGAAGCAAGATATCTGCCGCCGGCAATGCCGAGCCGACGGTGCACTGGGGCTGGATTTGAACCCAATGGCGGGGATCGACTTGCTGATGTTGGCCCAGCTCTCTCTCTCAAAAACACAACACACGAACACAAAGCTCCGGCGTGCAGATCACATGCACTACTTCCTGCATGCGACCACACACTATTACTTCCACTAATCACTCCCTAAACTCGGCCACAACCGTGGATGCCGCGTGCGCCACAAGCCCACAACGTCCGCCGCGAGGGGAGCAGGGGAAGAGACGAGAGGAGCCCCCCAGCACGGCGTGGAGCTAGTCCTGGCACTCCTGGCACAGCGGACGCCGGGGACACGTCCTCCTCCACGTCCAGCGCTGGGGAGGCATGGAGGAGCTCGACGAGGGAGGGAGGCAGGGGGCGCGGCGTGGAGGGCGGCCGGCCGGGACAGGGCTGCTTTCGAAAGCCGGGCGGCGGTGCTCCAAGCGAGCAGGCGTCGCGGCGAGGAGGGCGGGCTGGAACAGGGTTGCTTTCGGCATGGCCGGGCGGACGGCGGTTCTGCTGGACGCACTTGGTTTCTGCGTTAAGAGGAAGAAGAGAGTTGGTTATTTGATAAGGGCTAGTTTAGACTTTCTCCCTTTTTCTCTTCTTCCCAATCTTTATATTTGGCCCAATATTCAACTTTACCTGATGGTGAAGCAAAATAGGGGTAGACGGTTGCTTCAGTTTAGAAAAACAAGAGCAAATGTGCAAAGTTAGAAAAACGAGGGCAAACGAGCAATTAGCCTTCAAAATAGGGGCAGTTGCACAATTGGCCCTATATGCAAAGGTAGAACTCCTCTATGTGAGTGCAAATAACCTTAATTGTTATGAAACAGCCTGAAATGCTCTATGTGTTTGCCCAAGTTCTATCGACACATAGCCTAAAATAGTGTTTGTATCTGTTTGTCTTCCTGGTACTATCTACACCTCTTTGTTCTTCCCGATGAGTCAGCAAGCAATATTCTCAGGAATGTTATCCAACATAACGTTACACAGGAATAAGGGGCATATATTATTCCTGTCCAGGTTAACGAATTTTCTTGACCAATAACACTCCCTCCCCACCCTCAAAAAAAAAAGCAAATACACAAACCTCTGAAAAAAAAAAGTCTGGCAATAACCAGCTGCAGCCAAGCAGAGCTTGCTCGCCGAGTAGTTGTCACTGTAACGATGATGGCTGGGGAGATCCCATCAACGTGCTGGCATGCCATCCTCCTTTGTGTTTCGAAGGGCGGCGTCATGCAACTTGTTGCTATGACACTTGAGATTGCCATTGCATTCTCCTATGCGACTCACCTCCATGGCTCCATCCCCCCATCGATAGTCTCAACTGCAACACACTATGCGGCAACACCTGCAACTGGATCCTGCACACATGCCCGCAACAAAGTAAAGTGCATACAACAGTTCTTTAGTGACCAGCTCAATTCCTTGACAATTTCAATCCGGGGCACATCACTGCGCACCTCGATCAACTATCTCACTGTTCAGGAGACGTTCCAGATGCATCATATTCCTAGATTAGCACACTATGCTTAGAGCTCCACAATCTGCTTGGCGGTTATGAGTGCAGTTAATCTCTCTAGCTGAGCATAACTTCGATGGATGGTGTATATATAAGAGGAGATAGTTAGTACAAACTTGGGACACCATGTGAATTAACTGGTCTATTCAGAGCTGCCTTACATCATGTGACGTGCAGGCATGAGTTAAGATTCGTCCATGACGGGACCCAGCTTTGGTCTTTTGATCACTTCCTGCCTGACATCTATCATAGGCACTCGAGTAGCTCCTGTTCTTTTTTTTTCACACGTGGACGTGGCAACCCCATTTCCAAGCATAACAGAAATACATCCAAGCATTCGAGTGAAGAGAAAGACAGAATTAAGAACATTTCAGAAAAAAACTACCGCTTCAACTGCATCTCTGGTTTAGAGATCGAGCAGCGACCACCAACAGTTCCACGTTCAACCAAGAGGTCATGAACATGAGACACCGGTACCAGCCACACAACCAAAAAAACAACTTCCTTGTCTTGTAGACGCCTGCACTGCAGTCTTCTGGTCCGCGTTCTTGTCACTGTTTCCTTTGACCTCTGCAACTCTGAGCATCGTGTTGACACCAGAGATAGGCTCTTCCATATGTTTGTCTCAAGAAAAGGAGTTGTCCAATAATACATTAGTGTAAAGGCATGTCAACCATATGTCTGTCTCCGAAGTCGTCTGGCCGCTAAAACATCTTCCGGAATCTGCTCAAGCAATACAGAAGACGTTCCAGATGCACTACCTATTAGGTTCTGGTTATGACACTGGACTAATGGAAATAAAGCCAAACTCCTAATATCAGTTCCATCCTACTATTTGTGTTGCATCAATTTGAGGTAGCGAGCTATCTAAGGCTAATGAATATATAGCAACTACTGCTTTTTCTCTGAACTCATGGCTACGACTGCTGGTGTATATATAGAAGACTAGAATGAAAACTACAGCCTAATGATTTAATTTATTGTGCCCAAAAATACTAATATGTTAATAGTAACATGTATCAAACTATTTTTTCACAAACTATCTTTTGAGTCATGCCACCATTATTTTGTTGCATCTATTGGCATGACTCATTGGGCAACTAATATCTATAGCCACTTTCTACATATGCCGCTAAGTGCAGCTAAAATCATGTTTGGTGTGACTCACTGTGTGTACCTTTTTTTTTTTGGTCGAAAGCGAAGAACCTAAGACATCCAAACATTGGACTTATTTTACAGAGATACTAAAAATCAAGAGTGACCCATCATACTCGAGGTATTTTCTCTTATCAGTCCAAAACAAAGGGCCTATAGCCACTTGTAAAAAATTTAATCTTTCAAGTAGATGCTAAAATCAAGCACATCCCGTCTTGCTTGGATTTGACATCCTAACTTTTGCAAATCCAAAATTAAAATACTTAGTAAGTATAGTGGTTATTTGAGTTTTGGCTCAAGATGCTTAGGACGAAAATGGTTTCGAAAGTCTGTGAAAATCCCCGGTGCTCGCACCTATTCCCTGGTATTTTCCCATAATTTACCGGCGTTATGCGTTAAGTGGTAAGTGACGTTCCGTTGACAAAAAGGCGTCAATGGTGACTTTGGAAATCTCTAGATCTGTCAGTGCCCAGTCCTTCGGATGTGCTCATAGGGTTAGGGTTTCGTACTGTGTTTATGGGGGTGAGTGTGCATGCATGTTGTGGCGTATGCGTTATCTTGTGTAATTCTAAAAAAGAAAAAGATCCATGAAAAATGTTTAAGCATTGTTTCGTCACTTCTGTCAATAGAAAACTGTTCTTGAAGAAACTGTGACTACCATCCACAAAATTCTCAAACACACCTGGAAATATCTATAATTAACCAGGCTCGGTTGAGGAGGCGACAAGAATATACAAGAACCAGGGCGCGGCACAAACTCCAGCAGCAAGAGCACTGCCAGTCGACGTGCCCTTTCTGCAGCTGAGCGCCTTGTTGCAGCTAGCTTAAGCTTAACAATGGATATCCCTGAGATGTACTAGCTCAAGTGGCTACTACAGGACCTTCTTGTCTACTGGAGGACCAAACGTTCCAGCTTAAGTGTGCTGGCCTACAAGACCTTCTTCGATCGTCTACTAGAGAATCAGACATTCTAGATGCCTCCTATGCCTAGAACAAGTCACTGCGCATCTGGCTCCAGTATCTGTTAGCTTAAGTGTTGCAAGAGTCTGTTCAGGTCTTCGTTACTAGAGTCCAGTCCGTGTTACACCGTAAGTCTAGTGTGTTTAGGAGTAGGACTTGATCAATGTCGTGCTTGGTCATGTCTGTACTTGAGTCGGTTTGTAACTCCACGCCGTGGACGTTCTAGGCGCATGAAAACGTGTACCACTCGGAAACGGTGTCCCGCTTCCGCAATGCGGCACGGCGTGGGGGGAGGCTCACGCATATATATATGAAACAACAAAGGTGTCGTGAGGGGCTGCAGGTTGGGCAGCAACAAATATTCTATTTGCCTCGTGTTCTTGTTTTTCTCTAGTTTCAATCTACTGGCCGTTTCACCGCGGTCACCGCGACGCCGACGTTCTCAACGATCTTGACGTTCCAAGCCGATCGGTAGTGGTCGTTCCAACAACCGGTATCGGAGCTTTGGAGAGGACGCTCGGTGGTGCCGAGAGGTTGTAGAGGAAGCGAGGAGGAAGCCGTTCATCAAGATACGCAAGGAGTTCGGCCGAACACAAGTGTGGTCACCATGGGCGACGGCAAGACCGATATGGACAAGACGTTCAGTCCGACCGCGAATTTGACGTGGCCGTGCTAACCCGATCAAATTATCGGGGGTTGGGCGTCACACATTCGGTGCAATCTTGAAGGGTTGAATCTTTGGGATGCCGCCGAGAAAGGTGAGAAGGCGGAGAGACGCCAAGATCGGGTTGGCGTTGGGATCTATGCTCCGGGCGTTCCACAAGAGATGCACTCCATGTTACTCAACAAGAAGACGGCGAAGGATGCTTGGGAGGCAATCAAGACCATGCGTCTTGGGGCGGACCGTGTTAAGGAAGTCAATGCACGTAAGCTCTTGGGCGAAGTTTGAGGCGATGGCGTTCAAGCCCGGGAGTCTATTGACGACTTTGCACTTCGCATAAACCAAGCTGGTTACTGATCCGCGCGGGTCTCGGTGAGGAGAGCGTGATCGATACAAGGGTGGTGAAGAAATTTCTCCGTGTAGTGCCGGCCGTAAGTACTCTCGTGGCAAAGGGTCGCCGAGATGGTCAAAGATCTCAAGACTCTCACCATTGAAGATCTGGTGGCACATCTCGTATGGCCGAGGAGAGATTTGATCCATCAATTGATCGTGTCACGAGAAGGCCGGGAAGCTCTTGTTGACGGAGGAGGAGTGGGCTGCGAGGAACAAGAGTAGGATGGTGACGTAACCATCGCTCAAACTCCAAGGGGAGTGGAGGAGGAAGCTATCGAACAAAGACAAGAAGCACCGGAAGCCACGTTATAACAAATCAAGCGATGGCGACGCACAAGAACCCGGTCTCGAACTCACGGGAACGCCAAAGCGGCGGCAAGTGCGGGAAGTGTGGTGTCTATGGGCACCGGGCGTAGAGTGCAAGAAGAGGACGCAAAGGGGAGAAGCAAGACGTTGCTCATCATGTAAATAACAGGTGGTGAGAACGGGCTCTATTGGCCGCGCAGTCTCCAATATAGTGCGTTCTGTGGAAGCTAAACCCCAGCGTGTCTTCCTTAATCAAGATCGTGTGCACCCAATGATCTATGATGCTGGAACTTGGGTGCTTGACACGGGAGCAACAAACCACATGACGGGGTGTCGGGAATCTCTAGCATCGTTAGATGAAACGATCAAGGGGCAATGAAATTGGAGACGGCTCCAAGGTGGAGATCTCGGGATCGGGCGGTAACTCTCGCCGGGAGAATCAAGATCACCGAAGTTCTTACCGAGGTATACTACATACCATCTCTCCGTTGCAACATTGTCGACCTTGGACAAAATCGAGGAGGCCGGATGCCGTGTGGAGATCGACAAAGGAGTCATGACGGTTTATGAACGCCACAAGGAGGACCGAACATGCCGATCAAGGCCGAGAGGAAGAATAGGGTCAGTATGTCATGAACGTGAATCGACAAAGACCGATCCGTTTGCTGTCCAAGATGGATGATGAAGCCTGGCTCTGGCACGCGCGGTTTGAACACCTGAATTTTAGGTCGCCTCGTGACCTTAGACGTAAGAAGATGGTGGAGGGGATGCCTTTGATCCAAATAGCGGTGAACAGGTTTGTGATGGGTGTGCATTGGGCAAGCATCACCGCAAGCCCTTTCCACAAGCATCGGCTTACAGAGCAAAGAAAGGCCTTGAGCTCGTTCATGGTGATTTATGTGGTCCGATAAACCCAGCCACACCCGGAGGCAAGCTATACTTTCTTCTAGTGGTCGATGATTTCATCGTTATATGTGGATTGAATTACTGAAATCCAAGGATGAGGCGTTCGACTCGCTTTTTCAAGAAGGTGAAAGCAACGCGAATTGGAGTCCGGGTTGCGGCTTAAAGCATTCAGACTCGATCGAGGAGGAGAGTTCAATTCGGGTGTGTTTACAATTTTTGTAACACTAATGGCATCAAACACAACACCATCGCACCCTTTACACCACAAAGAAAAGCGGTGTTGTTGAGAGAAGAAACCAGTCCGTGGTGGAGATGGCACGTTGTTTGTTAAAGTCGAAGCAAGTGCCCGGACGATTTTGGGGAGAAGCAAAGGACGGTGGCTGTGTACTTGCCGAATCGAGCTCCGACGAAAAGCCCGAATGGTATGACTCCCTATGAAGCTTGGTTTGGGAGAAAACCGAAAGTGTTCGTCATCTAAAGACTTTCGGGTTGCGTTGCATATGCCAAGAAAGTTGGACCGGGGTCACTAAGCTAGCCGACAGACTATTCCCCGAATTTTTCTGGATATGAACAAGGTTCTAAGGCATACAGGTATATGATCCTCGTGGAAGAAGCAATTACTAATCTCTCGGGATGTGATCTTCGATGAAAAGAAGAGTTGGAGTTGGGGGTGACAGAAAGAAGCAACGAGCACATCGACAATGGCGGCATTGATTCAACATTCAGTTATCCCCGACGACCTTTATCGTAGCTGGTCCGACATTGGACGAAAAAATTCCGATTTGTCGGCGATACAGCACTTCGGGGTGGTCGATTCTCGAAATGCTCGTCTGCTCCATCAACTCCATCTCTGGGGGTGCTAGTGGATCATCACCACATACCCCGCATGATCAAGTGGTGGTTCGACCGTAATCGCCAGATACAATGGGCCACTCCACCTACCGACGGCGACATCGATCTGAAGGGGGTGCCATCTGCGTTATCGGACTGTCTCGGATTTCTTCGGACTCGGCAATTACCGTTTCAAATTGGATTACAATGGTGTATGTTTGGTAGCGGCCGAGGAACCAAGCTCGGTGGAGCGGGCTTTGACGAGAAAGTCTTTGGAGAGATGCGATGCGTGCAGAGATGCGCCATTGAGGCAAATCGAACTTGGGATGTCGGCGAACTTCCAAGGAATCGGGAAGGCGATTGGCCTCAAGTGGGTTTTTTAAGGTAAAGAAGGATCCCGATGGCAACATTGTTAAGCACAAAGCCCGGTTAGTAGCAAAGGGATATGCGCAAATGGCTATGGTGTGGATTTTGAGGAAGTTTTTGCACCTTGCCGGGATAGAAACAAAGAGAGGGTTTTCTTTGCTCTTGCAAAGACACGGTGGTTGGGAGGTCCATCACATGGACGTTAAATCTGCATTCTTGAATGGTGATCTCATGGAGACAGATCTACGACAAAGAACCACCGGATTTGTTGTTGGCAAAGGTGACAAAGTTCTCGGGCTCGAGAAAAGCACTATATGGACTGCGTCGGGCACCTCGTGCATGGAACTTCAAACTCGATAGAGAGTTGACAGCTTTGGGTTTTGTGAGAAGCAAGTTGGATAATGCCGTGTATAAAAAAGAGGAAGCAAGGAGTCTCTTCTAATTGTTGGAGTATACGTCGATGATCCGATCATCTTGGGACCAAAGATTGAGGACATCAATCGGTTCAAGGAGGAGATGAAACAAATTCAGTATGAGCGACCTCGGACTTCTCAGCTACTATCTTGGTATAGAGGTTAAGCAGGGAAAAGGAGGGATAACGTTGAGCCAAGGATCCTGCAGCACTGTAACTCGTCCGACACGCCGATGGAACCACGGTTCAAGCTTGGCAAAGGAAAAGACTCAAGCTTTGAATGCGACGGCATACGGGAGTGTGATAGGAAGCCTCGGGTATTTGGTAAATACGGCACCGGATTTGGCATATGCGGTTGGAGTAGTGAGCAGTACATGGAGGCTCCCGGGAAGGCACACCGGGCAGCAGTCAAGCGTGTTCGAGATATGTGAAAGGCACCATGGAGTTATGGTTGCAGCTATGAAAAAAGGGACTGAACCGGCCGGTCTTGCTTGGGTTCGCTGATAGCCATTTTGCCGGAGATTCAAATAGATAGAAAGAGCACAACAGGTGTGATCTATTTTCTTGGAAGTAGCTTGGTGACTTGGGCATCTCGTAAACAAAAAGATTGTCGCCTTATCATCATGTGAGGCTCGAGTATGTGGCGGCAATTTCTGCCGCGACTGTCAAGGTGTTTGGTTAAGCCGACTCATGGTCGACTTGTTGGGGAACGAAGGAGGCACCGGTCAAATTGTTGATGGATAACATGTCCGCAATTGCGTTGAGTAGGAATCCAGTTCATCATGATCGCAGCAAAACACATTGACACCAGGTACCATTTCATACGTGAGTGCATCGAGGAGGGCGAGTGGAGATTGAGCATGTCGGGACTGCTGGACAGCTTGCCGATATATTCACGGCCGCTCGGGCGTGTCAAGTTTGTTGAGCTGCGCGACTGCTCTTGGTCGTAGATGTGCAACAACTTAGGGGTGATTTGTTAGCTTAAGTGTTGCAAGAGTCCTGTTCAGGTCTTCGTTACTAGAGTCCAGTCCGTGTTACAATCGTAAGTCTAGTGTGTTTAGGAGTAGGACTTGATCAATGTCGTGCTTGGTCATGTCCGTATTGAGTCGGTTTGTAACTCCACGTCGTGGACGTTCTAGGCGCATGAAACGCGTGTACCACTTTCGGAACGGTGTCCCGTTCTGTGCGGCACGGCGTGGGGGGAGGCTCACGCATATATATATGAAAACAACAAAGGTGTCGTGAGGGGCTGCAGGTTGGGCAGCAACAAATATTCTATTTGCCTGTGTTCTTGTTTTTCTCTAGTTTCAATCTACTCGCTGTTTCACCATGGTCACCGCGGACGCCGACGTTCTCAACGATCTTGACGTTCCAAGCTGATCGGTAGTGGTCAGGTTCCAACAAAGATCTGCTAGGTTCTGAGAGATTGCCATACTATTGGTAAGCCAAATTCCCAATGTCACTTTGAGCCTTCTCTGTTTGTTGTGTCGATTTTGCGGTAGTGTGAACTAGCCAAGCCCAATTGAGTCTCAATTGAGTAGAGCTATGACTGGTGCGGGTGTATATTATATATAGAAGACTGGATTGAGAACTACTAGCTAGCTAAGGATAGTTCTTTTATTGTAGCCCAGAATTACAAATAATTTTTATTACAAATGAGAACTGCTAACTAGCTAGGGATTTTTGTATTATATATTGTAGCCCAAACTGTCCCTTCGAGTCAGTGGAGGACCCAGCCGATATCGGACGTAGGGCAGACTAAAACTATAAAATATTTTAGCTAATTCACAACATGTGTATTATGAACAAAAGTTATACCATTAAAACAGGAATCAAGATGTTATCATTTAACAGAGGATTCTTCAATAATTTGTGTCGATTTAAAAACAAACGAAAGAAGCCATAATCTGCACGATCATTGAATCGAATTGAATAACCAGTAGTACTATTATGTCAGCTTCGTCATTTTTGATAAGTTATACACTCTAAAAAAAATAAATCAGCATAAACATTGTTCTGTTTATTCACATCCATATAAGCCTTGATTGTTGTGAAACTTTTACCCCTACGAAAACATGGTTGATTCTAACCATTTGAGTTTAGCTTGTGAGATGAGTCATTGTCAACATCTCAACACTTTCATTCTATTTCATTTTCTTTCTACTTCGGTTACCCTTACCCGGCACACACGGTGTGTCGGTCACGATCTCTCGACTTGTTTTGTGCAGGTGTTCAGCTTGAGACGGTGGTCAACAGTGAGGTGAAGGACAAGGAGGACGTGCCGTGTTGATGGACCTGGAGTGTTGAAGGGCGGTGGATGTGCGGCTTGGACCGAGGTACCAGACGCCTCGCGGGCTAGCCGTGGTGGCTGGCACTTGGGACGCCGACTAGTGCGATGACGCGTGAGAGTAACCATGTCGATCGAGTCAAGATGGTGGACATGCAAGCCGAGCGGGCAGCCCGTAAGACTTGGCGGCCAGGCGATCGAGGACTGCGATGACATGTGTCGAGCATTGGGAACGCGTGACGCGGTACACTACTTGTGGCCCAATTTAGTGGTTTGGGCCTCAAAACCAACGACATCCGGTTTCATGGGTTTGTGCCTTAAAACCCATGTGGAGGCTCCGATGCAGGTAGAACGGCCGTGGCGGCATCGGGGAGTTCCCATCGAAGCGAAGCTACCGGTGAGGAAGGCGCGGTGGCGTCAAATCAGATTATCTATGAAATTAAAACATGTCACTAGTGTAATATACAGGGGATTATTTTGGCTCTTGGACACCTCTAGCTCAAACATTAGTCTGGGGCTTTGGGCACACACTGTCTTTAATATTTTTACTAGCTTAAAAGTAATCTGTCTTGGGAGAACATTTTCTAAGAGTATGTCTCCCAAATTTTCGTCCTCAAAAGTCTAGGTTTTCCAACTCCTAAAAAATAAATTGGGAGAAAAAATAAGTCTATCTCGAAGAGTTTCCTAATAATACATTCCTAAAATATATATTTGCATTAGGAACCCTTTCGTATTTTTTGTTATTTCCATGCCCTTCCAACATTAGATATTTGTAGCTTTACACAGAACAAGGTGACTTTTCTCAAGTTCTAAAAGATTAGGAGGATCGTTTAGGAGTTGTCCCACAGGGGTTTCTTTCTTATCTTGCTAAAACCAAAGACTGGGAAGGGATTTTGGGAACTCCTGGAGATGCTCTAATTGCTGAACTTGGCTAGCTGCTAGACGGTCTTCTTCCGTGTTCCCATGCAGCTCTCCAGGAGATATTCCAGATGTATCTTACGCCAGGATCACAACACTGTGGTATGAGTGCAATGCAGTTGATCTCTCGATAAACCATGTTTGGGGTTGCATCCACTTGGGTCTGTTGGCTTAGCTAGATCATCTAGTTGAGCACAACTCGATTGAAGGTGTATATATATAAGAGGAGATATATTGTGGGCACAAACTTGGGACATCATGTCAATTAACTGCCATATCACAGCTGCTTTACTATGCATGTGAGATTTTGGGGATATGCAGGCATGAGGTATGATTC
Source organism: Hyparrhenia diplandra (assembly GCA_015847255.1). Taxonomy (NCBI): domain Eukaryota; kingdom Viridiplantae; phylum Streptophyta; class Magnoliopsida; order Poales; family Poaceae; genus Hyparrhenia; species Hyparrhenia diplandra. The sequence goes on along the minus strand of JADLZK010010699.1, from coordinate 51,333 downwards.
GTCATGACAGCAACAAGCTTTGGTGTTGTTGACTTCTTATTTGACATGTATCCTAGGCATTCAAGTAGCCGCTGTTCTTTTTGCATACGAGGCAAGCCCCATTTCCAATATAGCGTAACGGAAATACATCAGAGTATTTAACAAAAGAGAGAGACAGAACTAAGAACGTTTCAGAAAAAAACTACCCCTTCAACTGCATCTATGGCTAAGAAAGCACCAAGAAACTAGCTGCCTCAGCTACCTATTACAAGACTAAGAGTTTCCAGCAACCACCAACAGTTCCACATTACACCCAATAGATCACCGGAATGAAAGACTGCTACAAGTCACATAACCAAAAACATCTTTGATATCATTCGTGTGGTCTAAGTTCATATCACCGTTTCCTTTGCTGTGCTTAGCATCATGTAAACAACAGTGATGAGTTCTTAGGGCACAGCCACTGGCAGCTGCTGTTCTGCTAGCTTGGCAATCAATTGTTTCGAATCTTTTTTTTTTTTTTTTTTTTGAGTCCACGCCCACCTAAGTATGGCGCGTTTTTTATCAACAGGGGTGTTGACAACACCAAAGCAAATACAAATAGCAGTCCCGGTAATACCATGATTACCAACGAAATTAAGATGAAACAAAGCTAAAAGCAAGACATCAAGAAAAAAAGCATAGCCGCTCAGAACTGAGAACAGGAAGGCCGGCAATGGCCTCAACAGCTGAAGCAGAGGGACTCAGCCTGCGCCACTTCCTGAAGCACCACCATCAATGGCGATGCGGTCAGGCCAACTCCCCGTGGAGCCCGGACACATTCAGGTCTAGAGCTGAGACGCCGAGCCCCCGTTGAGCAAAACATTCAGGCACCGCTGCTTGTATTCGGACATGTCGCCCTTCAAAGCCCTCTCGAACTTGGCCCCAATCTCCGAATCCACCTCTTCTTCTTGGGCGCCATATCCCAACTTGTGCAGCACAACCTTTTACGCCTGTATAGTAGAATTTGCAACACACGGCCTGGCTGCAATTCCCCCACTCCGGCGTGGGGCGCAATGGAGACAAAGGCGTCCGCGGCGGGCGCAGCCGCGTTTTTTAGTCCGGATGAGTCCGTCATTGCGCTCGGCAAAACTGGCAGCTTTGCCGAGTTCCATGGCCACCGCGCCCGCAAAGCTAGAAACAATGGTTTTCAACGGCGCCCGTTCCCAGCTTTGCCGAGAATCGTGACCATGGCACTCGGCAAAGACCCCCTTTGTTGAGCATACTGGTCAATTGCGCTCGGCAAAGGGACAGAAAACAACATTTTTATTTTTTTTCCATTCCACCTTAACAAGCAATCAAAATCACATGTAATACACATATATATCATATCAAACACATAGATACCACATCCGGCACATTTACCACGACAAGCACACTATATATAGCATAAATGTCACAAGTGCATCACAAGTTCACATCCACAAGTGCTAAAAGTTCATCTCAAATTCACAAAGTGCATAATTGTCTCCAGTGCATCACAAGTTCACAACATAAAGTCCAATAAGCCCTAACAGCGCATCTCAAGACGATGGAGGCACGGCTGGTGAGGGTCCCGGTGGATACTAAACGCCCGGTGAGGGTACGCCTTACATGAAGGCCTGCTGGGAGTAGGATTCGAACCCGCCGACGGTTGCTGCAAAAAGAAAACAGCCGCTTGCATGTGTTACAAAGGGATTTGCGCAATGAAGCGAAAACAATCGATTTTTCATACTCACAGGAGGAGGTAGACCAGGTACCGGCAAAGGGAGGGGAGCAAGGAGCTCAGGTGGCAAGGTCAAACCGGACTTGATGTGACCAAGCTCAGGTAGGTTTGTCATTCCCAGATGCCTTCTACTCCCAACGAGTGTGTCGTAGATCCCTGTTGTGTTCTACTGAGTACATACATGAGATGCATTTAACTGATCTATTTGGTGCACCTAGATATGGGTAGCTAATATATGTATGACGCACAATGGATCCTGAAGCACTATTTTTACATCCCCTTGACCAAACCATCCTACTCCTACTACATTAAGATTGCTTGTAAATGGTTGATCAAGCTTGATTGATTCCCCGGCCCTCTGCTGCAAGATGGTTTGGCCTAGGAGGTATATAACCAAGAGCCAGCCATTTGCCTGCCTCCTTGAGGGATCATAGTCATTCACGCTTACTGAATGAAGGGTATGTCGTCCCAGATGCCTCAAATTCCTATGTCACCACGCGTTGTGCTCCAGCTCCCCCGTTACTTTTGGTTCACTGTGCTCCAGCTATAGTTCCTAATGAATCAATATAGGTATGATACTGAAGGGGTATATATAGGCATAAAAAGTAGGACACAAACAAGAGACATGCAAAGCGAAATAAAGTTGAAGATGTTATAATAAAAGCACCGGTCAGACATAGCAGAATGCCCACTTCGTTTTATTTTGTGGCCAAGAAACTGATACCAGAGTTAATATATAATATGTGTAATGCCTGTCTATTGGTTTTATCAAGATTGTATAAGTATAGACAACCACAAAATTATGCAAAAATTTGGAAGGAATAAAGTTTATTGTCGATGCAAAATTTGATTCCATAACCAGAAGCATAAATCTTTTCATGCCTTGTATCTAGATGAGGTGAAGGTTGATATTGAAGCAGGAGTAATAATTTGTCTGTCTTATAGTAGTGGTTGTCCACTTGTAGAACGCTAATATCTCAAAATCTGAGGACTGGGCGATAGCCCAGTTGGTTGGTTCCCATGTGTTGGAACCAACCGCTTCGAAGTTCGATCCTCATCGGGGACGGATTTACGCGTCTCATTTTCTTCTTAACGAAAACCACCTAGTTCCTCCTAGGTTGGGTCCATATATCTCAAAATCAAAGTTTTCTTGTGGTACTTGTGCAAGGGAGTGATTCTAACCAAAGATAATTTAGCACAACGATAGTGGCAAGGGATTGGAAATGTTGTTTTTGTTCCTCTAATGAGTCTATTCAACACCTATTTTTTGACTGCCATTTTGCTAAATTTATTTGGAGGATTATTCATGTTTCCTTAAATTTACCACCACCAACTAGTGTACACAATATATTTCTACAGGCTGGTTGGAAGGGATATAGGAAGCTGAAATCTCGGATTATTGTGGGTGCAAGGGCTTTATGTTGGGTGATTTGGCTAATCAGAAATGATGTAATTTTTAACAAGGCCGTAGTGTCATCCTACTTGCTATCTTACTGGGGACCTACTTGGGACAAGGTTCGGTCTCTGCTAAAGAAGGAGGAGGAGGATCACCATTCCATTAAGATGGGTTGTAAGACCATTGAAACAGCCGCGATGGAAGTATTTGTTAGACATGGCTGGAACTTTAGTAATAGAATTGTTTTGTAATCTTCAGCCTTTTTTCTTCTTCATGGCTCAAAATTTTGTATTTGAGATACCCTAAATTGTTTCTTCTGGTTTTGTAATAACGGACAACCATATGCATTGATCAATGCGAAGCTGGAATATTAATATATTCCTTTTTCTAAAAATATCTTTTTTTTTTTTTGTCAAGGAATCGAACGCTACTATCTTCCACATGGTCCTCACTATCGTTTACAAAACTCATGTCTTAAAATATATAGTAGATATCGATTATTTGTTCATCTGCATGGTTTAGCTTCAGAGCCGAGAATTGAATTAAACAGATGTGTTATCTACTTCATTTTTTATTTTTCATATTTATGTTGTTTTATAATATTGAAATGTGTGTTGTGTTGACTGAGTCAAGAGCCGGATGTTATTAGCAGTTTAGCACTAGTACAAAATGACGGACGAAGTTGTACGAAAGTTTAAAGCATAGAAAGCTTTACAAAGTCTCTTTACTAAGGAGGCAGCCTAAGGGTCAGGATTACCCAGCTATGATGTACCAGTTATACCAGTGACATTTCCTCTGGACAGCATCGTACTCCCTCCGTCCCCACTGAGTTTGTCACCCTGATTCCGTCTTATCTTTTTTCGATGCTTCGTCTTATTCAAATTTTTTACATAAATATAATTTATTTTGTTAGGACTTATTTTATCAATAAAGATATTTGAATATTGATTAACTTATTTTACGATTTGCATAAATATTTTGAATAAGACGGATGGTCAAACATGAAGTTTAAAAGTCAAAAAAAACAAACTCCATGGGACAGAGGGAGTATATATGATTCCACATTGGTCTGATCTGCGTACTCCTTTACAAACCCAATGGTGAAGATGGTGCAGATCGCAAAGGGTAATGCATATCCAAGCCGCACTATGCCCTGTATGATCATTCCGAATGAGTATGCCAAAATAGAACTTCTCAATGTGAGTCCAAATGACATTAATTATCAAATTGGCATCTGATGTGCCATGAGCACGAACCTAGGGGCCTCCAGATGGCATCCATGTGGCCCTTGAGCCGATGCACCCCAAGCTTGGCCTCACAAAAAAACGTGTCATATGGTACCTCAAGCTAGACTGGTGGGGAGCAAGTCGACGTTGACCATGGAATCGTCCCTCCCGGCTGACTAGCACCCTGGAGCCATAGAGGACAGGATACAAGGCACCGCCCAGCATCAATCCATCGAACAACACATAGGGGCGAAGGCTGCACCCGATGCAGAGCATCCCAGTGGCTTGAGATCGCACTGGGGGGGGGGGGCGCTTTGTGAACATGGCTGCAGGCTGCGTCATGAGCATACTGATCACCGAGGCCATCTTGGGACAGTTCTTGCAACAGTGGTTCTCCCAGCCACCACGGGCTGCACTTCTCCTTGCTTGACTAGTAACGAATTCTTTTTAGATGACGGGCACTTTTGATTTTGCGTGGCGCTAAAATTGGCGATTTACACAGCGCCCATCACGGTTAATGAAAAAATAAAAAAATCACACCCGAGCCCAATGCCAGCCCATATAGGCCCGACATCGAGCCCGGATCGGTAAGAGCACTGCCGCCGCAGGCTGCAGCACGATCCGACGCGCCGCCATGGCCGCAGCAGCTCCTTGCGCCGGATCCGCCGCCGGGATCCAAGGGAGCGTCGGCGGCCGCCGCAGCTCCTCGCACCGGATCCGCCCCGCGCGGCCGCTTGCAGCCCTGCCTTTGGAGGCCCGGCCCGGCGCCTTCTTGAGCTCGGGATGACGGATCCGGGCTGCTTCCTCCACGCCAGCGCCACCTCCTCGCGAGATCCGGCGGGTGAGAACTCCGTCGTGGTGGATCTCCTCGTCCCCGAGCTCGTGGACTTTAACAGGCCAGGGAGAGAGCGCGGCGCACAGCCGGCCGTGGGGAGAAGGGAGAGGGGGCGGCGCTCTGCACTGAGAAATGTGGGGAGAGAAACCCTTGAAGCTAGTTTATATATATGGCCCGATAAGGAGTACGGTTGGGCTCAATTGTGGGCCTCGGCTTTTTTTGTGGCGGGCCTTTTTAATGTGCCCGCCTCCGAAATGGCTGTATTTTATTTGACGGGCCTTTTTAAAGCCCTGCCACGGTTAATCTATCTTACGTGGCGGGCAAATGTGCCCGCCACGGTAAATAAAAAGTGTCCGCCACGCAAAATCATGGGGATTAACCGTGACAGGGCAAATAGTACGCCCGCCACGGAAAAGATTTTCCAGGTTGACGTAAAATTATTTTGTTACTAGTGATACCAACTTCAGTTGGCTGGCTATTTGGGCTATCTTCTCCATCCTGAGCCTAAAACAACTCTCTGCATTGCTGCTTTCCAGGAATATCCCTTTTCTTTGTTGCGACCATATTTCTGTAGTGAACTAGTCGGGGACGCTGTTGACGATAAAATCGGTAACACACCAAAACAAGAGCTAGATCGCTCTCGTTAGGGCAAGCCGAAATCTGGGATCGGGCGAGCCTAGAGATATCCACACCTGGACCGTGTGCCTCCAACGATGAGCGCGATACGCAAGACACGTTGTCGGAGGAGCCTCGTCGGGAGCGCGATGCACGCAAGACACGCCGGGCGAAGTCTCTTGAAACCTCGAAACCCCGCGCGCCGGGGCCGGACCCCGTGAGAGCGTGCAGCAGCTATGGGCTGCCCTAGCCGGCCTGGCCGCTCTAGGGCGTTGTTGTCGTCGATCTTCCGCTCATGGCATCGGCGGCGAAGAAGAAGGAGAGGAGGATGGCCTACAAGCAAGACGGTAGTAGACGTGTTTGTCAATTGGATGTAGATGGGATCAAATCGGTCATTAACCTCTTTATTATATAGAGGAGGGTGGTCTTATCCTTTGAAACCGTCATTGGTCGACGTTCCAATCTCAAAAACCGTCCCAAGACCGAATTAGGAAAGCGATCGGTTTGGAACCCGTATGGACACCTACGTGAGAGTCATGTACGTGTACATGCATATATGTACCGGTTGCCTCCTTGCTCTAGCAAATCAAGAGTACGTGATGGTCACGTACATATATATGCATATATGTCCCGGCTGGCTTCTTGCACTTGCCTCGCTTCTTCTTTCCATGCTAATAACTCCAAGACAACGATACGTATTGCACCTGCACTCCTCTTGACACGTACATGCCATTTAGCCGATCATGCATGCATATATATATACATACTAGTAGAAATGCACATGCGACACGCATGTGCCTGTAAAAAATATTTTATCATACCGCAATTTACACAATGTCAACTTTGCAAACCGAACCTAACTAATTAAATACAATAAATAAAGTGACAATATTCTTTACATATATACACTTATATATACGGCAATTACGAAATAGGTGGATGTAAATTCTATTTCAATGATCACGTTTTGGATATTACATTGTTGTTACCATTTATTATACAATGATAAAAAGTATATGATTCAGTTGTCACACACAGCACAACATGGTAGGATCGAGTATCCATTGTTCAAATAAAATAGCAAATTTATAGAAAGGGAATTCTTTGCAAGAAACAATGTGCAAGGACAAACTGACAGTTGGTTAGTACATCTTTGTTTGGTCCCATTGAAGAACATTCAACCTCTTAAATGTGATCAATCAAACCATATACGTTGAAGAACATATTCAACCTCTAAATTCTCCGCAAAAGAAGAAAAAAAGAAAAAAATGTGATGAGGTTTTCCTGTTTTTTCCTGACCGTGGATCTTCCCCCCATTTCTATTGCAATAATGGAAATAGATGTAGTTCAGATAGGTACAGAGACAACAAGAAGAGATTTTTCCTGTTAAAAAAAGCTTCTCATGATAGAGCGATCCAGGTCAAAATTGTCAAGTAAATTTCATAAAAAGATTTATCTTATTGAGTTACTATTGCCAATGATTATCTTATTGAGTTACTATTGCCAATGATAAAATGGACAAATTAAATACAGAATGGTAAATTGGGCACCATCTTTCATTACTACTTATTCAGCTGACAAATATGCAGAAAATTTTCATTTGTTTTAATCTAACCAGAAACATAAATAATGGCAAAACAGATATATACCTGCTTCAGCATCAGCATGGCTGCACAAGGCCATGCTTCTTTTTATTTAGGGCGTCCACCATTTCACTAAGCTTTCTTTTCTTCTCATCAATTCCATCAGGATAATCCACCTGGAATAAATGATAAACAATGGTTGTTTCGCTAAAGCCACATAGATAAATAATGCTTGCAACATAACAAAAAAAAAAACAAAGCACACATGTCAAATGTTTAAACAAATATTAAGATGCAAGTAATATGCTCCTACAGTCCTAGGAACTGCAACACTTAATTTCTTTCTGGCTTATTTGCAACATGCAATCTTCGTATGTACATTGTTCACTACATTTTTTATTGCTATTAGCAGCTAGTAGTGGCACGGTCCCGTAGCAAATACGCTGGGATACTGACCATCAAAAAAGGAACTGACAGCAAAGTGGTAATGAAGATTTCAGACCACCTCACCTCCTCCAGGTTAAAAGGAAGTAATTTAAAACACCAAAAAAGATTAAGCAATGATTGTTTTTGGAACTTCATGGAAGCAAAGGTTAAAAAGAAGTAGCTTGTGCCCTTTCCTGGTGGACTCGGTCTCTCCTCTTGTGGCAGCAGCGATGCGAACAAACCCCTGAAATCAAATCAAAAGAATAAATAACCCACCCAATCCAAGCAGATCGACACAACAAAATATAAATTCATAATCGATGCCTGTGTGCAACTAAATATTACTCTGCACAAATCCGATGAGACAGGAGTCGGATAGACATCTAATCTAACTGTAGAAAAAACAAAGAAAAAGCATGACCAATCAGATCAGATGCAGTCATCACGTATACTCTGTTGATCCTGTTGTATATATGAACAGAAATCAGATTCTTCACCTGGTCACCTGTTCACTCATCGATGACAGACAGAGGCATGCATTGCATGGATCGATGGGAATTATGGGAGATCTCTAAACTGCACACGCATGTACTACCTGGATTACATGCACCAACGAACTGGAAACCAAGGGAGCACCACATCAGGATCTTCAGAGGGCGTGGAGGAGGTGGCGGCGTGGGGCATCACCGGATCCAGTGGAAAGCGGCGGTACGAATCCGCAGATTGTCGCTGCCGTGGGGAACGGGTCAGGCGCCGCTGTTGCCGTGACTCTCGAATCCGCGAGGAAAGCAACCGCTTGATCAGAGAGGGAGTTTCTGCAGCGGGAGGGAGGGAGTTTCTGCAGCGGCGGGAGGGGAGGGAGAGGAGGATATGTTCGCCGGTGGGAGTATCACGGCCTTTCGGGATTTTGCACGACGTTTGGGAAGTTCGATTAGATACGCGCGCGGCTACTTCACGATTTGAGGGAAACACCATGTAACCTAAGGTCGGTCATGTCTGAGAACCATCGGATGTGATCGTTAGTCTAATCGGACGGATAAGATCGAGACACGTGCCACCCAAATCATTAACTTTTATAGTATAGATAGATATAGATAGATAGATACATGATACGTCTTCTTGCTTCTTTGATGCACACGGACATGACTCAGTCACATATATGCATATATCTCCTTTCGCTTCCCCTTTTGCTTTGCTCCACGTGATGGCCCCTGGACATGCTTCTCCAAACAATCTTTCTTAATCGGCAAAGCAAACTGATTCATCCTTTTTCGAGTGTCAACAGACGCCATTGATACTGTACACATATAAGCCACTACTGGAATGGCAAATACAAGTACAGCCCATCAGCTAGGAATATGTGATTTAAAACTAACAGCTATATGGCTACCAATACACGGGAATATTAAGGGGCATATATTATTCAAATCCAGGTTCACGAATTTTCTGGCAGACCAATAAACCCCCAAACCTCTGAAAAAAATTGTCTGCCAAAATATTATTATTGGAAATAACGATGAACAAATGATAGAGCGAAGCATGATACAGCCAAGCACAGCTTGCTTGACCGATTGGTTGTCGCTATATATATAACTATTGATTGTCGCTATATATATAACGATGATGGCTGGGGAGATCCCTATCAATGTGCTGGCATACTATCCTCCTCCATGCTTCGAAGGGCGGCGTCACGCAACTTGCTAATACAACACTTGGGATTGCCATTGCATCCTCCTACGCGATTCACCTCAGTGGCTCCATCACCACTTCTTAAGGGCAAGGTTGAAGAACGGACAAATATTTTTTGAACAACAGAACTAAAGCGTGGAGAACTGAAAGTTGGTGTCAAAAACAGAGTGTTGCAACTAGTTTCATGTTTTTGTTTGGGTAGCAGGCTTTCAAATCAGTGCTAGTGCTTATTTATGTTATAACTCATAACTGGACGATGTTATACGTCAATTAAATTTTGTTTATATGCAAATATGTAATAAGCATGTGCTCCTTTACTGTGCATATGCATGATTGCTCGGAACTGCTACTCTTAGAATGTCTCAACTGCAACAGACCATGCGGCAAGATAAGGTGTATACAACAGTTCTGTAGAGACCAGCTTAATTCCTTGACAATTTCTATCCGGGCACACGAGGAAACCAGCTTAAGTTTTGTGTCTGCTAAACGATCTTCTTGACCGGCTCATGCAGCAGAGGAGATGATTTTGATGCCTCCAATACCTAGAACACCTCACTGCGCGCCACGATCAACTATCTGGTAGTAAGTTCTGCTGTCCAGGAGACGTTCCAGATGCATCGTATTCCTATTTCCTAGATCACCACACAATGCTTGGAGCTCCACATTCTGCTAGGCGGTTATGAGTGCAGTAAATCTCTCTATAAGCCATGTTTGGGGTTGGTTTGCATTGACTTGGGGACACCATCTATATAGCACATTATCTAGCTGAGCATAATTTCGATTGAAGGTGTATATAATAGGGGAGATAGTGAGTACAGCATTGGGACACCATGTGAATTAACTAGTCTATTCAGAGCTGCTTTACTGTGCATCTGAGCTTTTGGTCTTTTGATCATATCTTGCCTGACATGTATCCTAGGCACTCAAGTAGCTGCTGTTATTTTTCCCACACGAGGCAACCCCATTTCCATTAAGCATAACGGAAATACATCCGAGCAGAGCGCAGAGAAAGACGGAATTATGAACGTTTCAGAAAAACTACAGCTTCAACTGCATCTCTCTGATTTAGAGGGCAGCAAGCAACCAGGCTCCCCAGCTATGATTACCAGACTGTTCATTACAGAATGCAGTTTGCAGCGACCACCAACAGTTCCAAGTACGTTACAGCCAAGTGATCATGAACATGAGACACGTAACGGCAACAGCCACACAACCAAAAACAACTTGCTTGTCTACTGTAGGCGCCTGCAGTCTTCGCAATTTAAGATGAGCTTCCTCGAGCAAACCTTTTGATCATTCTTCTGGTTCAAGTTCTTGTCACCGTTTCCTTTGACCTCTGCGAGTTTGAGCATCGTGTTGACACCAGCGATGAGCTCTTCCATTGTCCATCTCAAGATAAGGACCTGTCCAATAATGCAGCATGAGTAGCTGCTCTTCTGCTAGCTTCCCGAATTAACACTAAAGTTGTCTGGCAGCTAAAACATCTTCCAGAATCTGCTCAAGCAATACAGAAGACGTTCCAGATGTCTCCTATTCCTAAAACAAGTTATGGCGTATCCAGCTCCACTGTCTATTAGGTTCTGGTTATGACGCTGGACTAATGGGAATAAACCCAAACTTCTAGGGCCTCTTTGGCCGGGCTCTCGACAGCTCCGGCTTCTATACTGTAGCGCCACTGTGCCGGACGAGGAGCCGGAGCCGGGGAGCCCAAAAATCGAGCTCCTCCAGCTCCGATGAACAGGAACGTGTGTCAGTGAGAGAACGATGGAGGGATGTAGACTACCGGCTCCGATGAACAGGAACGCTACAGTGTCACGACGAGGAGCCGGAGCCGCAGCTCCTGCCTGCCAAACGAGCCCCTAATATCCGTTCCATCCTACTATTTTTGTTGCATCAATTTGAGGTACTGAGCTATCTTAGCAACTACTGTTTTTTTGTTTGAACTCATGGCTACGAGTGCTGGTGTATATATAGAAGACTAGATTGAAAACTACAAACTAGGGATTTAATTTATTTTGGCCCAAAAATACTAATATGTTAATAACATGTACCAAACTATTTTTTTCACATATCTTTTTGAGTCATGGCACCATTATTATGTCGCATCGCATCTATTGGCATAACTCATCGGGCAACTAATATCCATGGCCAATTTCTACTTATGCTGCTAACGTCGAGCTAGAATCATGCCATTCTCCTTAGAGTGACTGATATGCTAAGCCATGTCATCATGTTTGGTATGACTCACTGTGTGTAACTTTTCTTTTTGATTGAAAGCGAAGAACCTATGGTCGCAAATCTGTAACAATGCAATGAAGCGGGTGTATCCAGTAGTCGATAGATCTTCGGTAACTACATGGTTACCGTGAACTGTGTTATCTTAACACTCTCCTTCTTAATGAAAAACGCGCAAGGTCTTGAAAAAGAAAGCTTAAGAACCTAAGACATCCAAATTTCAGAATGCCCATCATACTTAAGCTATTTTTTTTTTTTCTTATCAGTCCAAAACAAATGGTCTAGCCGCCTGTAAAAATTATAATTTATCAAGTAGATGCTAAAATCAAGCACAACCCATCTAACTATTGTGGTTCCGAAATTAAAATTCTTAGTATAGTGGGTTTTTGAGTTTTGGCTTAAGATGCTTAGGACCAAAATGGTTTCCAAAAATCCGAGAAAAATAATCTAAATTCTTGGTGAAAAAATAGTATGTTTCATGTAAATTCTCAACGTACATGCTAAGTGAAATTCAAAGTTCATTAACAAAGAGGATGCACAAAATTATGTTTCAGTCAATGTGAAATTAGTTGTTGTCATGATCTAGAACTGGGCCAGCCGGGGACGGGTTAATTGGGCTCCCGACGCGACGGCCGCCGGCCCGAGAGGGGGCCAGGCGGGCGCTGTGGGGGGGGCCGGCGCCCTTGCCGCCGCCGCCTTCCCTCTCTCGTACGAATCCGAGTTTGCTTCGTCTTCAAGTTAGGATTATCTTAGGAATTTTTGGTGTGCAAGGATATCTCATCTATAACGGAGACCCTTATTAGGAAATAAATAAATAGGATATGCTTGTAAAAGGTATTCCGATCGTATAAGGAAACCTTATAGAGATTGCTTAGATTACAAGTCCCACTAGCCGGGCTATATAAGCAAGAGGCATGTAATCTCCAGGGGACAAGCAAGCAATAAAATATATCTATCGCTTTCAGCTCTTTTGCCTCCACCGCCCGCCGCCTCCTCGCCCAGCGCCCAAGCTCCCGCCCCGCCCGCGCCGCCCGCGCTGCCCGCCCGCCAGCGCCGCCGCCCGCCGGCCGCCCCCAATGCCCAACTCCTCCTCTCCATCTAGTTGCTCGTCTGCCGCCGTCGCCGCCGGGAGAGAAGCTGTAGCCCCCACGTCATCTCGGGAGCTCCAACGGACGACGAACACGTGTCAATTCTGGCCCAATCTAGCCGAATCGGCAGCCGTATCCGGAGACCAGGGCGATTCCCACCACCCATGGCTTCGAGATGAGGGAGTTCACCGCAGCGCCGAAGAAGCTCCTCGACGACAACTGCGTCAAGATCAGCCGCCGCCCGGCGACATGGAGACGCGTCTTCACGCCGCATGGATACGCCCGCATCACCTCCGGGACTACACCGAGCACGATGACCACGCCGAGGACAGCCCAGGCCGGCTGCCTCCGCCGCTGGCACAGGGGCCGGCCCCAGGCGCCAGCCCAGCCGCCGCCCCCCCCCGCGGCCCCGTCGACGGCTCCGACCCTGCCATCCTCCAGCCGGAGGAAGATGATGGCGTTCGGTGACGCCCGGCCGTCATCGACGTCATCCTCGACGACACCGCAGCACCGGCTGCCCTCTCCTCCTCTCCACCGACACCTACAACCGCGTGCAGGACTCCCCTTCGCGAGACGGGCGTCACCAGCGGCGCCCGCTGCCCCCCCCCCAGCGCCACCGCGGCGTCCCCTAACCGCGCGCCACCCGTGGCGCTCGGGCCCAGGTGCCAATCGTGGCATCCCAGCCCCCTCGCTACGTCACACGTCTACAAGTCCAGGAGTACGACGGCACCGACGACCCCGACCTCTGGATTCGCAAGCTGGAGCTCCTGTACGAGCTCAACCTGGACATCGACCCGGACTACTACGTGAGTTATGCTGCCTTCCATCTCATCGGATCTGCTGCAGTTTGGTTCATGGACCTGTCCAAGAAGAAGTCCCCGATCGAGTGGGATGAGTTCACACGTCGCCTGCGCCATCACTTCGGACCCCCTGCCTACCTCGACACTACGGGGGCATACGCGCCGCCTTCCCAGGAAGGCAAGCTGGACGACTACATCGACGCCTTTGAGGTCTATGCACAGCGCATGGATTTTGAGGGCCAGCGCCACCGTGTCAGCCTCTTCGTCGGAGGTCTGCGTGACACGCTTCGGACGACGCTCGAATGGTTCGAGCCCCGTTCGATGGAGGAGGCCATCGACCTTGCCCGCCGCTACAACGACGACGAGCCGGACGACGTCGAGCAGGGCGCCGGCACCGGCGCCGACAAGGCCGGCCACCACGCCGACCCCGGCGACATCGATGACGACATTGTGGCTGCCCTGGTCGACCGCATGCCGTGTTGACACTGTTATAGCATAATATTAATAGTCAACTAAACATGGAATAAGGGCTTAAAATGAATATCAACAGAGTATAGGGGTTTTACTGACATAATTCCATGAGTTTTGGTATTCTGTGACTTTCCAGGGACTTAACAGATAAGTGTAGAGAAGAATGGAGAAAGTTCCGGAATATACATCACATATGATGACAAGACTTGACCGTGAAGTAACTCAACCCGAAATGTGGACTAAAACACTCTATAAGATTCCAGAAGACACCAGAAAAGACGGGAAGCCAAGGTGGCTTGCCACCCTGGCGGCCGCCAGTGCCAACTAGGCCGGCCGCCAGGTAGGTCCCACCTGTAAGCCTCATCTTCCTATGGCGGTTCACTACCGACATTGAGGTTGTTTCTACACCGTTGCTCAAGGTCGGTTTGATCCAATGGTGGAGATTAGAGTTGTAAACGCAATACAAAAGGACTGCTCCACCTCGACTATATAAGCAGCCCCAGGGTCGACCCCAAGGCTTATCTCTCTCATTATCTTTCATTAGTTATCTACATAGCAAAAGTTAGGGTTTCAATTAGAAGAGAGATCCCTCTAGTTGTCTAATTGTCTAGTTGTCTAGTTCATCTAGTTCATCTAGTTCAACTAGTTCATCTAGTTGTAATTAGATCAAGGAGAGAGAAGAGGAGAGAGTTGAAGAGCCGGACTTGTCGGATCTTCATCAACATTGTAATCTTGCAGCAACTAGTTCGTCTTCAACGAATCTCCAGGTTCTTCATTTATTAATTCTAAGCTCTCTATTTATTTTCATTCAACATTTACTTCTACTTTATTTATTAGATTCCCGCTTGCATCAAGTGCTCTAGTCTTTATAACACTAGAGTAGTAATTATTAGATTAGGCGTGGTGCTTAGTCTAGTGGTTACCTGGAATTGCACCCAATCCCACGGATAGTTTGTGGTAGCCCCAGGTGGTGACAGCCCTGACGGCCGACGTATTCCACCACGTTCGGGTTGGTGTTTGTAGGACCTTGTCAGACCTTCCTAGCCCCCTTCTCATCCCTTTCTGTGGTTAGTGCTCTAATGTCCCAAAATAAATAAATCTTGAAGTATCTTTGATTCCTAGATCTATTAGAGAAGCCTTAGAAATTTTCTCTCTTTCCTCACAAACCCATAGTTATCCTTGGACAACTTATTATCTTGATTAGTGCACTTCACGTTCCCCGTGGAAATCGATACCTTGGAATACTCCCGGGTGAAAGCTACATTGGTATCCGTGCGCTTGCGGATTTTTCTGTGTGCGTTAATTTATACCAACAAGCTTTCTGGCGCCGTTGCCGGGGAACGGTAGCTGTGCTATTCTTGAAACAAGTCTGTCCTTTTATCCTTTTTATCTTTTTATTCTTTTACCACCTTTTCCACTACCACCATGGATTTAACTCCTATATATAAACTTTCCGCTCCAAAGGGTGAATTGCTAGAGCCACCTAGATCATCACATCCTATTCTTACGGATGGCTTTGAGATTCATCCTGCTTTTATAGCTATGGTTCGGGAGCAACCTTTCTCTGGAAAAGAAGGCGAAGATCCACACATCCACCTTCGGGAATTTGAGCAATTGTGTTCATGCTTAAATATTCCCGGCATGACACGTGAGACCTTAGAATGGAAATTGTTTCCATTCTCCCTTTTGAGAGGGCAAAGAAATGGTATGCTCATAATGTTAGAAGTGTAAACGGAGATTGGGATGAACTTCAACGCAAATTTCGTTTTGCTTTCTTCCCTGTTTCTAAAATTATCACTCTTCGGCTTGAAATCCTTACTTTTAAACAAAAAGAGAAGGAAACCATAGGAGCAGCTTGGGCAAGATTCTCAAGTTTATTTACATCTGGCCCAGATTTGTCTATGCCTGACCATGTTCTATTACAATACTTCCATTATGGCCTTAGCAAAAAAGCTACCCTTATCCTAGATACATCTTCTGGAGGATCATTCTTACATAAAAACGTTAGTGAGGGGAAAGAAATTCTTAATAAAATCCTTGAAAACACTCCATACACTGGCATTTATGATGAATTCCCCGAAGAAGATGTCGAGCCAATCCCCGAACCAATAGAGGAGGAACATGCAACCGAATTGGAACTTCCAGTTGACCTTTCTAATATTTTGGTTGTTGAAACACCTCCTGATAAGGGAACACAAATCCAAGTAGAGGATGATGAAACATCTCCTTTAGAGTTTCTCTTTGAATTCGAGGAAGATATCTTTGAAGATTATGGAAACACCTCGAACTTTCCTATCCAAGCGAGACCTCTAGAAAAGACCACTCCACATAATCAACTAGAAGAATCTGTTAGCATAGAACACCTTAAATGCCTTTCGGCAATCATGAGTTATGAATGGCTAACCGAAGCGGAGTTATCACCCGAGGTTGCTCGAGTCACCTTCCCTTCAACCTTTCTTCTATGCCAAATTGGAAGGTCTGCTAGAAAAGTCCACTACAATCCTTCTGTCGGGATAAATATTATTTCAAAGGAGTTAGCCAATACTCTTTATCCCGACATGTCCTTAACTCCATCACAAAAACTTCTACAAGGCCCATCAGATTATTTCTTGAAAGCTATGGAGTTTTAAGGGCTATTCCTATTAGAATCAACAACTCTGAGTTATGTTTAGATTTTCATATTTATGACATCTCAGAAGTTGATCTCTTGATTGGCAGACCAATCATGAGACTTCTACAGGAAGAACCATTGCGAGGTCACTTAGACTTCAAGGTTGGGAATTCCACCATGACTATTCCTCTTGATCGATCTATTAATACGATAGTGGAATCCAGACCCGAACAAGACCCTATTGAGGAGGTCTTAATGGCATCTCTACAAGAGATGGCCCAACCATCCTTCGACGTTGAACACTTCGTTGAAGAAGAAGAAGAAGAGTTGGTAGAACCCATTGAGTTAGACAAAACTGAACAACCTCCACCTCCTCCAATAGAATTAAAACCACTTCCTCCTGGCTTAAAATATGTCTTCCTTCATAGTAATCAAGAAACTCCTGCCATTATTAGTGACAAGCTTTCCCAAGAAGAGACAGATAAACTTGTCACTGTCCTAGAAAGACATAAAAAAGCCATAGGCTACTCACTTGGAGACCTCATAGGGATTAGCCCCAAACTCTGCATGCATCGTATCCCTATTGATCCAGATGCATCACCCTCTAGGGAACCACAACGTAGACTTAACAGAGCTATGCGAGAAGTTGTTAATAAAGAAGTCCTTAAGCTCCTACACGCTGGGATTATTTATCCCGTGCCACATAGCGAGTGGGTTAGCCCTGTCCAAGTTGTGCCAAAGAAGGGAGGAATGACGGTCGTTAGGAATGAGAAGAATGAACTTATTCCTCAACGAACCATCACAGGGTGGCGCATGTGCATTGATTACCGAAAACTCAACAAGGCTACAAAGAAAGATCACTTTCCGTTACCTTTCATTGATGAAATGTTGGAACGGCTTACAAATCATTCTTTCTATTGTTTCCTTGATGGTTATTCTGGTTATCATCAAATTCCAATCCACCCCTGCGACCAAAGTAAGACCACTTTTACATGCCCGTATGGAACTTATGCATACCGACGAATGTCGTTCGGATTATGCAATGCTCCAGCTTCTTTCCAACGGTGCATGATGTCTATTTTCTCTGATATGATTGAGAGAATCATGGAAGTGTTCATGGACGATTTCACTGTCTATGGAAAAACTTTCGATGATTGTTTGGAGAATTTAGATAAAGTCTTACAAAGGTGTGAAGAAAATTCCTTAGTCCTGAATCGAGAAATGCCATTTTATGGTTCAAGAAGGAATAGTACTTGGACACAAGGTGTCCGAACGTGGGATAGAGGTGGATAGAGCAAAGATTGAAGTTATTGAACAACTTCCACCTCCCACAAATGTGAAAGGAGTCCGAAGCTTCTTGGGACATGCAGGGTTCTATAGGCGCTTTATCAAAGATTTTTCTCAAATTGCTAGACCCCTGACTAGTCTTTTAGCTAAAGATGCACCTTTCATCTTTAGTAATGAGTGCCATGAATCATTCCAAATCCTTAAAAGAGCACTCACTTCAGCTCCAATTATTCAACCACCTGATTTTAATCTTCCTTTTGAGATCATGTGTGATGCTAGCGACTTTGCGGTTGGTGCCGTTTTAGGCCAAACCAAGGATAAGAAGCATTATGCTATATCCTATGCTAGCAAAACCTTGTCCGAGCACAGCTCAATTATTATACCACCAAAAAGAGTCGTTGGTTGTTGTCTTTGCTATAGACAAGTTTAGATCTTATTTAGTGGGGGCAAAGGTAATAGTTTACACTGCACCATGCTGCTCTTAAGTACCTCCTCACTAAGAAAGATGCTAAGCCTCGGCAACTTCGATGGATTCTTCTACTCCAAGAGTTTGACATAGAAATCCGAGATAAAAAAGGGAGTAGAGAATTCGGTAGCTGATCACTTGTCTAGGATTCCATACAAGGAGACATATGAGCTACCCATCAATGATTATCTAAGGGATGACACTTTGCTCATGATAACACACTCCGATCCTTGGTATGCAAATATCGTGAACTTTATAGTGACGAGGATATGTCCCACCCGTGAAGATAAAAGAAAATTAGTCTATGAGAGTCGTCATCACCTATGGGATGAGCCTTATCTTTTCTGAGTTTGCGCCGATGGGTTATTGAGAAGATGTGTTCCTATGGTCGAGGCTACTCAAATTATGGAAAGATGTCATGCCTCGCCATATGGAGGACATTATGGAGCATTCCGGACACATGCCAAGATCCGCAAAGTGGTTTTTCCGCCCAACGATGTATGCGAGATACAAAGGAATTTGTTAGAAGATGCCACGGATGCCAAAAAAGCATGGAAACATAAATACACGAAATGCAATGCCTCTCGTAAACAATCTACAAATTGAACTATTTGATGTTTGGGGATTGATTATATGGGGCCATTTCCCAAGTCCGAAAATTACGAATACATCTTGGTGGTCCGTAGACTATGTATCCAAATGGGTAGAAGCAATGCCATGTCGAACGAGTGATTCAAAACATGCAAAGAAAATGTTCCATGAAATCATATTTCCTCGTTTTGGTACACCTCTCGGGTGGTCATAGCGATGGAGGATCCCATTTCATCGATAAAGTCTTCCGAAAGTATTTAGCGGATCATGGGATTCGTCATAACGTTGCAACACCATACCATCCTCAAACTAGCGGTCAAGCGAAACATCTAACAAACAAATCAAGAATATTCTCGCAAAGACCGTGGATGAAATGGGGAAGACATGGAAGGACCAGGCTTCGGATGCATTGTGGGCTTACCGAACTGCATACAAGACACCTATAGGCATGTCACCGTATCAACTTGTATATGGGAAAACATGCCATTTGCCTATTGAATTAGAGTTCAAGGCTCATTGGGCGATCAAGAAATGGAACATGGATCTCCACCTAGCTGGCGAGAAGCATCTGATGCAACTATCTCGAGCTAGAAGAATGGAGAGAAAAGGCTTATCACAACTCCAAGATCTACAAAGAGAGAACAAAAAGATGGCATGATAAGAGAATCAAGCATAAGGAGTTCAAGCCTGGTGACAAAGTTCTACTATTCAATTCAAGAGTAAAGCTCTTTGGACATGGTAAGTTCTGAAAGTAAGTGGGATGGACCATATAATGTCGTTGACACGTCAACGCATGGAGCCATCACCATCCAAGATGATACAGGTAACACGTTCAAGGTAAATGGACAACGTTTGAAAGTTTACTTAGAGCCACAGATCAACATGGTTGAGGAGCTAGATGTAATTGAGTTTATATGATTATTATATTAGAACACTCTAGACAACTAATGCTTAATTGCCTAACCTTTAATCAGTTCCACAAGCTTTGTTGTCTATTTGAGTGTTGCAGGGATTAATGGGAGAACGACATGATAGGATGACACCCCGATCGCTGTCTACCTTAACTTCCACATCATCAACATCCCGACATGTCAATCTAGCTTGGGGAGAGCACCCCTAGTTATCACGATAAGTATCTCTTTACTATATATTATTAGGCTATTTATCTTTTCCTTTGTTTGATAAGAGTCTAGTGTTTAAAAGAGTCTTTGTTAGAATGTGAGAATAAATGATCTAGAGGGAGTATTCACCAGTTTGCTTTTGCTCAAATAAAATAAACCTTAAGTTTAGAAATGATGAATAGTTGCTCTGCCGTAATTCCTTACACGTACCTAGTTTTCAACCTTGAATTCTCCCAAGTTCCGAAAAGAAAAAATGTGTTGACACATGACTTGCTTTGAATTTGAAAACTTGTGGGTAGCAAATGCTTGATCTAAGTCTAGGTAATTGACGGATATGATATATGAAAAGTAGAGCTGCTATTTATCATGTTCCTAGTGATACCGAGTCCTGGAGAATTATCTTTAAAATTAAAATTGCTACATGATGAGTTCCCTGTATGACAGAGTGTTCTTACCATATATATACTTCTTACAACTTACACTCCACTCATATATGCTACTCCTATCCCGAAGTACGCATCCATCATATTCCACAAAAAGCTCATCATTCTTATAATGCTCATAGTTCTTGTTACTTGTCTCTCCAAAAGAAAAAAAATGAGGCTTGGGTTGTATTCATAAAAAAAAAAATAATAATAATAATAGGGAGATGAAAAATGGACAAGTGTCCTACTGGGCGAGTAGAGCCTACCTTCCTAAGAGATGAAAAATGAACAAGTGTTCGAGGGCGAGTAGAGCCCACATCTCTAAAATAATAAAAAGAAGAGATGAAAATGAACAAGTGTTCGAGGGCGAGTAGAGCCCACATCTCTAAAATAATAAAAGAGAGAGCAAAAGGGACACAAGTCCGAGGGTGAGTAGAGCCCACCTCTCGAAAAAAAAAAAAAGAAAAAAGAAAGAAAGAGAGTATACAACCCAGGGTTCTCTACAATATATCCAAAGGAGAGATAGTTTCAAGGAGCAAAAGTAAAATGGGGCTTCACATTTACACCATCATATTTACACCATATGCCACTTTCACAATATATGACCCTCACAAAACTCTCATACACAGGAATCTCTCGAAGTTTTATTTTGAAAATCTTGCAAAAACTCCAGGATAATAGTTGATCTAAGAGCTTGAGACATAGTGCTTGACTTGATTGTTCTATCTTTCAATTGCTTAAGACCCAAGTGAAGGCTATAAGCCCCATGATAGAAAAGTTTAAATTAGAAAAATATATATAATTCTGAGGAGAATTCTTGTTTGAAAGCATGTGTACTTTCGAGGCATGAAAGCATTGTAGCAACTCCCGATCCATTGTTAAGTTTGGCTTTGCTAGGGACTAGCAAAGGGTAAGCATGGGGAGCTTGTTGACACCTGTTATAGCATAATATTAATAGTCAACTAAACATGGAATAAGGGCTTAAAAAGAATATCAACAGAGTATAGGGGTTTTACTCGACATAATTCCATGAGTTTTGGTATTCTCAGACTTTCCGGGGGACTTAACAGATAAATGTAGAGAAGAATGGAGAAAGTTCCGAATATACATCACATATGATGACAAGACTTGACCGTGAAGTAACTCAACCCAAAATGTGGACTAAAACACTCTAGAAGATTCCGTAAGACACCGAGAAAAGACGGAAGCCAAGGTGGCTTGCCACCGGCGGCCGCCGATGCCAACTAGGGCCGGCCGCCCGTGGGTCCCACCTGTAAGCCTCATCTTCCTATGGCGGTTCACTACCGACATTGAGGTTGTTTCTACACCGTTGCTCAAGGTCGGTTTGATCCAATGGTGGAGATTAGAGTTGTAAACGCACTACAAAAGGACTGCTCCACCTCGACTATATAAGCAGCCCCAGGGTCGACCCCAAGGCTTATCTCTCTCATTATCTTTCATTAGTTATCTACATAGCAAAAGTTAGGGTTTCAATTAGAAGAGAGATCCCTCTAGTTGTCTAGTTGTCTAGTTCATCTAGTTCAACTAGTTCATCTAGTTGTAATTAGATCAAGGAGAGAGAAGAGGAGAGAGTTGAAGAGCCGGACTTGTCGGGATCTTCATCAACATTGTAATCTTGCAAAGAAACTAGTTCGTCTTCAACGAATCTCCGTGTTCTTCATTTATTAATTCTAAGCTCTCTATTTATTTTCATTCAACATTTACTTCTACTTTATTTATTAGATTCCCGCTTGCATCAAGTGCTCTAGTCTTTATAACACTAGAGTAGTAATTATTAGATTAGGCGTGGTGCTTAGTCTAGTGGTTACCTGGAATTGCACCCAATCCCACGGATAGTTTGTGGTAGCCCTGGTGGTGACAGCCCTGACGGCCGACGTATTCCACCACGTTCGGGTTGGTGTTTGTAGGACCTTGTTAGACCTTCCTAGCCCCCTTCTCATCCCTTTTTCGTGGTTAGTGCTCTAATGTCCCAAAATAAATAAATCTTGAAGTATCTTTGATTCCTAGATCTATTAGAGAAGCCTTAGAAATTTTTTTCTCTTTCCTCACAAACCCATAGTTATCCTTGGACAACTTATTATCTTGATTAGTGCAATTCACGTTCCCGTGGAAATCGATACCTTGGAATACTCCCGGTGAAAGCTACATCGGTATCCGTGCGCCGCGGATTTTTCTCAGTGTGCGTTAATTTATACCAACACCAGGCCCGCAACGTCTTGCCGTGGCGATGGATGACATCGACGGATCGACGTCGAACGACATGATCGCCGAGCTGCACTTGGCCCGCGACGACCAACAAGGAGCTCGGGATCATCTCCAACGCCATCGAGCTGCGAGCTACAAGCGCCCAGTGGAGTCTCCACTATGGCATTGTGAGGTACTTCCACCGCTACTACATCCCCTGCTGCCTCCGAACTTCTCCAGATCTTCCCGTTGGGGAGGACATCCCGCCGCACGGCGTAGCAGTGGGCTTCCACCTCCCCAACCGCCCCCTCGTGAAGACCAGGCGTTCCTAGTGAGCGTCCTTCTTCTCCGGGAGCGCCCGACGGCGGGGTCGAGGGCACCACCGTCCTCCTCTTCGACAACAACGGCGACGTCTTCTTCCGCATCGACAACGCCACGGTTGGCGCACCGTGGACAAAGGAGATACAGGCTGGGCCGCCCGTCCACGCCCGCCGACCTCCTCACGGCTGCCTCCTCGACTTGACCTCGTCGCCTCCCACGCCGCCGACACGCCTACTCGCAGGCAGCTCCATGCAAAGGTGACGGTGCCGACGACTTACACCTACATCGCGTCTCCTCCTCCAACCCGCCGGATGATCGAGCGTCGGGCACCCTCAGCGCTCCGTCATGCGCGTCGTGCATGGGCGGAACGTTCCTTCGTGCAGCCCCCGCTGAGCTTCAAGTTCAGCATCTACTTCGGCGACCTCCACCACGACTTCTCCTTCGCCGACAAGGACGCCAGCATATGCAACGACGACAACGACAAGTGCGGCCCTCTCGTCTTCTACTTCGGGCCAGGAGTGGTGACTTCCCCGATCGGCCTGCCCTTCGCCACCACCTGGTGGGTTGGGCGGCACGTGGGCGCGCCGCCTCGTCGAACGGTGGGGAAATATCATGATCCAGAACTGACCAGCCGGGACGGGTTAATGGGCTGACGTGACGGCCGCCGCCCGAGAGGGGGCTGGGGCGCGCGCTGGCATAAGGGGCCGGCGCCCATGCCGCCTTCCGCCTTCCCTCCCGCACGAATCCGAGTTTGATTCGTCTTCAAGTTAGGATTATCTTAGGAATTTTTGGTGTGCAAGGGGATATCTCATCTATAAGGGAGACCCTTATTAAGAAATAAATAAATAGGATATGCTTGTAAAAGGTATTCGATCGTATAAGGAAACCTTATAGAGATTGATTAGATTACAAGTCCTACTAGCCGGGCTATATAAGCAAGAGGCATGTAATCTCTAGGGGACAAGCAAGCTATAAAAATATATCTATCGCTTTCAGCTCTTTTTGTCTCCACCGCCGCCTCCCTGCCTCTGCCCCCAGCGCCACCGCCCAGCCCCGCCCGCCGCCCGCCGCCCCCCGCCGCGCGCCGCCGCCCGCCTCCTCCCAACGGCTCCTCCTCTCCATCTAGTTGTTCGTGCTGCTACTCGTCGCCGCCGGCGAGAAGCTGCAGCCCCCTCGTCATCTCGGGAGCTCCAACGGTCGACGAACATGTGTCAATTCCGGCCCAATCTAGCCGAATCGACGGATTGTTTTTTAACCGAAATGGTCGGGGAACCAACTATCACTATTTTTTAATTTTCAATTAAATGAAAGAACGTATGTACAGAATGTGATACAAGGCATCTAGGCCCAAAATACAATAAAAAAATAAAGTCAGATGATGCTATCTCTCCATGTAGAAAGTCTAAATTCCTTCTCTGGTTTGGCCTTTGCACAAACAACTCAGGATTTAAGAGGATTCAAAACAGGCTCTAATGTTTATTGGACACTAAAGATAATGCCCACATATGGCATATGATGCATATCAAATATATGAACCATAGAACATATTGTCGTTGAAGTATTTTTTTTCTCAAACTATGCAGGGTGCGCATCATTTTATTAATGTAGAAAAAAGAGTACACAAGTTCAGGTGGACCCAACCCCGTGTATGAAAAAATGAATACACACACCACATGAATTAACTATTCTCGAATCATGCCACGAAGAACAAGAAAAAACACGACAAATGACCATAGCGCCTAAGCACCATGGGCCAGGAAGCTGGGCATGAGCTCATGGAGGTTTGAAGAGACTATCCTCAATGCACACTGCCTGCGGCACCACCTGAAGACTTGGCCACGAAGTCTCAAACATGCAACAAAATCTATGGCTGAAGTGGTTATAAGATAGGACTAGAACATCAGGCGCCCTTTGGGCGCCCTGCCGTCACTAATCATTGATTTTCAGCAGCTTAACAAACTATAGAGTATATTAGAGTATCAAAATCAATCCAATAGAGTGAGAATACCACGCTTATGGTGAGCAAACATTCATTATTATAGGCAAGCTAAGATATCAGCAGGCCCATCAGTAAACACATTAGTGCACATCTCAGGACAATATCGCATTAGTGCACAGGCATGAGAATTAGTGCACAGGCATGAGATTAGTGCACAGGCATGAGCTGCTTCTGTTCTGCTAGCTCGGGATCAATTGTCGCTGAATCTTTCCTGCTGAAGTTGGCTGGCTGCTAAACCATCTGCCCCATTCTGCTCAAGCAATACAGGAGGAAACGTTCCAGATGCCTCCAATGCCAAAAACAACTCACTGCACATCGGGCTCCTCTATCTACGTTCTGATTATGCCAATGTACTAATGGAAATAAAGCCAACTCCTAATCTCACTTCCAGAGCGTAGTCTTTTTGTTGCTTCAATTTGCGGTAGTGAACTACCCGAGGCTAATTTAGTATATATATAGCTACGACAATTTGTCTTTTGAACTCATGGCTACGACTACTAGTGTATATATAGAACACTGGAATCAATTTTTATTTGAGCCCAAAGAAACTACTGTTTTAATAGTAATATGTACACCAAACTGTTTTAATAGTCACGCCACCATTGCATCTATTGGCGTGACTTATTGGACATGCTAGCATCTATATGGCCACATTCAACTTATGAGTTATGCCGCTAACGTGGAGCTGGGATTCACGCCATCCTCTTCAGAGTGAGTCGCACACTGAGTCATGCCATCCTATTTTGGTGTGACACACTGTGTGTACACATTTTCTTGTCAATCGAAAGTGAATAACCATTAAGCTACAATTCTAAATCAGCAACGTACAATGCTAAATCAGCTATGCTTCACTTTATTTCCCACTAGTAGCTTGTTGCAAAATGCTATTTGCAACATAATAATCTCGGCCTTTCTGTAATGTTAATGCATTCTGCTAATTTTTATGTCCACAACCATTAGACACCTGCGATGTTGATAACACACTTTTTTAGTTGGAGTTATCAAAAAGCACATAGTTGCAATATAATAATTTTCGCCTTTCTGTATTTTTATTATGTCTGCACCACCAACCTTCTAATAAAGCACATAGTTGGAGTTACCAAAAAGTACATGTGCTACTTAAAGTATTAGTAGGAGTTATCCTCCAGGAGACAGAGAAGGTCGTCTAAAAAAACCATTGTTCTATCACTTTTGTCAACAGAGAGCAGTTCCTAAAGAAATGTGGGTACCATCTACAAGATTCTAATGCACACCAAGCAATATATATTTATTAAGCAGCTAATGAACTCGATGAAATTCAGGTTCATTCCAGGCATATTATTTGTCATATGTGTTAGCTCAAATGTGCTGGCTACTAGACGACCTTCTCTTTGTACTGGTGGACCAGTGGAGCAGACGTTCCAGATGCCTCCTATGCCTAAAACAAGTCACTGTGAGCATCCGCCTCCAATATCTGCTAGATTCTGAGATTGCCATATATTATTGTACTAATCGTAAGCCAGAGATTCCCAATGTCACTTTGAGCCTCTCTCTACTGTTTGTTGTGCCGATTTGCGGTAGCGTGAACTAGCCATGCCCAATTAAGTATACCTACAACTTCGGCGGATGTATATCTTATCTTATCTTATCTTATACTATAAAAGAGCGAAGTAATTGGATGGTTTGTGTCTTAATCTCATCCGTCCGATCTGTCTAGATTTCTCATCCAACGGTTATCCAACAGGGACCGACCTTAGGTTACAGGGTGTTTCGCTTCAATCCACTTCGTAAAACCTCGACAGCAATAGCGCCTCCGAAACGGCGCGTGACTACCCGATAGGTCGCGATGATCCTTCCCTTCCCCGCAGTAGCCTCTGGCACGCTCGCCAGCATCCGCTCCGTGAAACCGTGCCCGTCGCCCCTTCCGCTCGCTACACCAGCCATTGGGCCTCCGCCAAACGCCGGCGGCAACACAGCGCCATTGGGCAGTTTCAAACAGAGGGCGCTGCTTCTCCGCCGCCGCCGGCTACCCGAGCCCTATCTCCCCGTCGACGGGCAAGGTTCATCACACTTTCCCGTTCTCCTATGCACGCCGTCACGCGTAGAGGCACGGAGCGCCGGTCGTCGAGCAGCAGCAACAGATTCAAGGCGTCGAGCAACAAGGGCAAGGCGTCGGCTGAACGCAGCCAACGCATCGCGCCCGCGCTCACGCTCTTCCGCGCAATCGCGCTCGCCGGCAAACTCTGCCGTACGTCCGCAGAGAACACGACCGTGAAGAGGACGAACGCCGCGGCCTACGACGCCTACAGCTCTGCCTGTACGTCCGGCCGGTGTGCCTCGGCGGTTTTCTTGTCACCGAGGGCAGGATACTTCCATCGATCCCCGCTGCAGCAACTCCCATCCCCAACAAAGATCTCCTGGTACGTACGTGCCTTCCTAGCTTTGTGGCTCGCTCTCTACATGCCTCCTGAACTGCTGTATGTGTTGTTGTATTCTCTTTCACAATTCTACTGCAGTTCACGTCAGCGCTCCGGAAGACGTTTAGATTGGTTTTGATTATCTGCAATCTCGCAAGCTCCACCATCGACTGAATGGTAAGGACTCTCCATACGCTGTGCTCCTCTCATCAGGCACGCTCACACAGCGCCATGGGCCCATGACCGGTTACGAAGCAAGCACCCGCTGCGCAATGCATTCTCTGCCTCGCTCTTGTTAGCCTGATGACGTCATGGCTAGCTTTGCTGATATCAGCATGACAGGTTTACGTTTCATGGCCGCTTTGCTCTAAACTAGCATGTTGGGATCAACATCTAATCCTTACATACAGGTTATATGATACAGGTATAAAATCTATGGGTGTACTCAAACAAATGCTGGCAATCTAATTTTTGAACGAAGAAAACAACAACCCAGAGAGAGGTACGCTGCACTATCTCCTATTAAGAAGGAAGAAGGCCGGGCCAAAAGACGTGATCGCCGTAGTCGTCTAACTTGTTTGAAGGACGAGGCTGGTTTATCAAAATTAGAGGAAATTAAGTCTGTGCTAAAATTGTGAGTATCAATGAAATCATTTGGCCCGTTTGAAAGTTGAGGCTGATGCATACAAATTGGACGAAGCTTGGATTAAAATTGTGAAAAACAACGTAGATGTCAGGTTCGTCTAAAGGCTAAGGTTGTTGCACCCAAATTTATTTTGTTATCTGAAAGCATGGAAATTGATGAAATTGATACTAGAATGGACAGCGAAGGCAATTCTTCTAAAAGGAAACGGGACATGACTTCAAATGTTGATAATATAGGTATTTGCTTTCTTTTATCTTGTTCACTTTTGGTTTTGCTTTCACTCTGAATTTTTGGCGGTCTATTTTAGTGAATATATATATTTCTTTTGAGTATTTTAGGTCAAAGCACTAGAGATCAAGACACTCATAAAAAGCGCATGGCCAGGGAGAGGTATAGGCATGTGATAGAAAGGATGAGATCCTAGCCAGGTGAATCTCAACACTACTTTTGCCGACCATGCATGCATCATCGTGCTGCTGACCACGTACAACAACAAATAAAAAATGAGAAAACATATGACCAACTTCCACAAGGTATTTAATTATGTTGTGTTACTCGCAATGTTGTTTGTTACGTAATATTATAATATTATATAATTTATATTGTATACATAATTTTTCGTGGCCTTCGTTGATATCCGCCGGACCTTCGCTACTACTACTCTGAGCCTACTCACAGTGAAGGTTTGGTTGTCTTCGCCTGTGCTAAGGTGCATTTCCTCTCTCTTTTCGGCATATTTAGAACCGAAGGTGCAGGACCCTTTACTAATCGACAAACAAAGGTTTGAACTCCATCCTTGCAGCAACGTGCCTTCTACTGACAACGATTTCGGTGCTCAAATAATAATAGAGACATCTTTGGCCACAAACATACTTGTGAAGATAGATGATATTTGTGTCAATCAAGAACAATTGTCATGTCTTCTAAACCCAGTTAAATATTTGAACGATGGAGTAAGTGTACCAATGTGCTTTAAAAAATCTCTATCTTACTTGTTTTTTATAAATAACCCCTATAATATAATATAATATTATAGTTATTTCAATATTTTTTTTGTAGGTTTTAAGTGCATATATAAATTGTTTAAAGGAACAAGCAGACCTACAAATTAGAAATGGGGTTAAAAGTATACTTTGAGAATCCAATTAACTCCTTCCTGCTAAAACAAGATGGAAAAATTGGAGTAGATGAAGGTGGAAGCTTCATTACAAAGATCGTTGAAAATTATCTAAGACATGACATGGAAACAAACTTTTCCATATTTCAATTAATTATTTTTATAATACATTTCTTTTTGTATTATTTAAAAATATTGAAGAATAAAAATTTAAGAATTTGAGATTTGTGATCTAAGACTAATTAATTGTCTTCATTATACTACTTCCAACAAATATCAAGGAGACACATTGAAATTTAGCTGTTATTCATGCAAAAAAAGTGTGATATACAAGTTCTTGACTCTTTGTGCTGGGAATCCAATCGAGATGACCTCAAAATTATAGTAAGTTATAATTCCAACATTCCACTATTTAAATATTTTACACTCATCATTCTCTTATTTGTTATAAATATTACTAATAACATACATATGTCTATAGCTGCAAGGTCTCCAATCTCATTTAAACATTATTATGAAAAAAAATCAAAAATATGGTCTGTTGAAATTGGCTAGACCTAAACATCACTAATTGGACAATCAAAGAACTATTAGAAGAACCGGTCCAAAAGTTGGGTATGTACGATAGACTATTAAAATCATAATGAATATGTGTACCTATTTATTTTATTAATGCTTAATGTTCTATAACTTTGCAGTTCATCTTGTGGTCTATTCATGCTCAAGTTTATGGAATACTGGAATGGAAAAAAACACTTGCTCAAAAATATTACATAGGTAAATATATTACTTTGCTTAGATAAATATTAAGTTGATAACTATTAAATTACATGACATGTGGTACCCACGCAGGAAAATATTTACTATTTTAGGTGCAAGTTAGGAAGCATACTATTATGTTGGAAAACAAACACAGCGGCAATGATTCAAATTGATGAACCAAATTGTGCTGCTAATGATAGTTGCAATAATATTATGATCTTGGAAAATCCAAATCCAAATGTTCAAAAGGAATTCATATCATCGAGTCATCAAGCGAAACAAAATACCAATCATTGGTGTCTGTTCTTTCAAAGATAAGTGGAGACATGAGTTAATAAGCTACATATGTGAATATATCAAATCACTTAATTGTCCAAAAACCTTAAAGTAAGTTTTTATTATAAAGCTATTTTTATTTATATAAATCTGAAGTCAATTTCTAACATAACCATTTCTGTTTTCTTTTTTTTCCTTTATAGTCAAATTTGGGTACAAAGCTCCAAACCATATTCCATCAGCTTAACTCTTCATAAGCTGCAAAACATATTGAAGGAAAATGAGCCCATGGACAAAGATTGTTTCAATTTGCTCACACGAAAAGGCATGTCTGATTACATCCGACATATGAAGAAAATAAAAATACCAATATCAAAGCATATTACCTAGACCTGCAGTTTTGGGTATGATGATCTAACATTTGCTCTTTCTATACGCACTAAGTTATATATTCAATATTTTATGCAACTAATTTGTAATCCTAATTTAATGTGTTAGATAATAATTGATTTTGGACGACATCCAAACTACTGTAAGATATTAGATGTGGAACAACTAAAAAGTACAGTGTCTTAAGATGCAAATCAGTAAGCTCATGTACATAGGCCTCATAATTATATTTGGTTTAAATTTGTTTTAACTATTAGCCCCCTCTAGATTCTTATACCAACTCAATTGAGCGGTGCCTTCATTTTGTTCATATTGAACCAGGAGACAAAAACAATATACATTTTGGACCCTAATCCCGCTGATCCATTTTACAAGTACAATCCAAATGCAAAATATGGGAACAAAATCCAATGCATTTCTGAATACTTACAAAAAGCCATGGCAAGATCTGAATGGAACAAAGATATTTTAAATGATATTCCTATTTACAATAGGTAAGCTTATTTTATTTGGTAATATAACTATTACTTTACATGTTCTATTCCATTTTGAACAAACTTTATGTTTATATAAATATAAAAAGATAGATTGCTTTAAATTCAGTAATATTTATGTTATCCGAGAACTATATCTTGTTATTTCATTTCAATGTTCATGTCCGCATGGAAAGATGATAAACCGCACATTCCACACTTATTAAAGGTAAAAAACATTAGTATCCATATTAATTTTATTTTTTATAGTTGTGCAACTTATATGAAGCTTATATATTAATTATTATTATTGTATTACAAACAGGGATCCCTACAACCTCGAAAAGCACATTTTAGGACAGCGGTTGACTATTGATAAAAATAAATATGAAGATAACTTAAACGCTAGAGTTCAAGACCTCATTAGATGTATCAAAAATACTCAGATTTAGAGAACAAGAGTTCTAGACCTCATTAGATGTATAATAAATACTCAGACTTAGAGATAATCAAGTATCTTTCTTATATTGTCTATGTTGTTATTATATTATATAATGTAAACATTGTATGTACAATTATTACAACACTTGAGCAAGCTGAGTTACTTACCAATGGCTCTTAATTGATTTCATTCTCTACCATTTTTTATTCCGTGAGTATCATTTGAATGGTTCAGAAAAATTACTATATTATATTTTTTTAGTTAGGCACGTGCGTGTCGCACGTGCATCTCTACTAGTATATATACAAGACTGGAATGAGAAGTACTACCTAGCTAGGGATTTTTTTATTGTAGCTTAAAATTACAAATATTCTTTTATTACAAATATAAAGAAGACTGGGATGAGAACTACTACCTAGTTAGGGATTTTTTTTATATTGTAGCCCAATCTATCCCTTCGAGTCAGTGGTGGACGCAGCCCGAGATCTGATCTAGGGCGGACTAAAGCTATAAAGTTTTAGCCAAACAATAACAACATGTGTATTATGGACAAAAGTTATAGAATTACAAACAAGAATCAAGATGTTATCTTTTAGATGAGGAATCATCTATAATATGTGTCAATTTAAAAACAACAATAATCATAAAGGACGAATGAAGCCATAATCTGCCCAATATAATGTTTTGACAATGACATACTCACAAAGATACGTTAAGAAAGTTAAGTGTGATAACTGAGGAAACATTTGTTTGCTTTTATTTCCCAAAGAGATTGCAAACAAGACATCTTTTATCAGAGCACAAAAGAGATTTGTAGCCCTTATTATGACCTCTGAGTCTGCTTCTTCTTCTGACCTATGTTTGCACCACTACAGGTGTGACATTCTTAGTGTCTTCCACTGAAAAAGGAGCGGAAACAGAGGAGGAAGCTCCTGATCTCCAACATTTTGGCTGGCTGCAATACGATGGTATCATCCACACTTGCACATAATACATGAGCTCATATAGACGTAGAGAAGTCATTCCAGATGCCACATAGTCCCAAGTGACCACGTTGTTCCACGTCTACAATTTGGGTTATATATCTAGCTAGGCCAAATTTTCAATATAGCTATATATAAGACGAGCGTGTGGAAAAAAACTACAAACAAGAGCTATATGCATGTGACATTTTGAAGATATAATGAAAGTGTCATCTGATTTAGCACGGCCCACATGCTTCATTTAATTCGTGGCTGAAAAAGGGATACAGGTTAGGTTTAATAGGTAATGAAGTCCATATTAATAAAATCCAGGCTTGTACAAAGAATAATAAAATTAGGCAAAATTTCGTAAGCAATCAAGTTAACTAGCTAACAAAAATGTCGTACATACTTTTACCTCTGGTATCTATAGAAGGTGAGGTTTGATATTGAAGTACCGATCATGGAAACTTCAACAAGTTTTATTATTTGTTTGAACTCATAATGTGGAATGAGTTGACATTTACCTCAACGTTGAGATCATCCCTTATGCGCAATCACTTTTCTAGTATTTCAGATTATTAGGTATGTCTTGCATTTCTAATAAGTTGTTTAACCATTGGTATGTCATATGTAAATACAAAAATGGATTGGTTTATATCAATGTTAACTTGATGATTCATTATCATTAAGTATTTCTATTTTCTATAGCATAAAGCCTGAATTTATGTTTGAAATAAATTTATGCAGCGAAATGACAAAAGCAGAGGACAGACAATGTGTCCTTCAATCATTAAGATCATTTTGTTATGTAGGAAGTGACAAGAGATGAGAACAGACATTGTGTCCTTCCATCTAAAGACTACACAACACATAGCATTACCCTTGTAATAAATTACACATGCCTGAACGTCTTTTATGGCTAACTAGTTAAGATGGTATACTCTGCTCTGGTCATTTCTTTGTTTTAACTAATCTCAACATGGTTTAATTTGTTCGTCACAACGACTGGCAAGTGACCATGGCAGAGGTACCATTGAGCAGCTGTGGATGACGCTGTCATTAGTGAGCAGGCTTCCACTACCTCTGCTTACAGGTTAAAGTCCTCTTTTTTTCCTACTCCGATCAGTGTTGCCAATGAAGCTCTAGTATTCACTGATGGTTGTAGTTCCCTATAGGATTCCATGGTAGTAGGGAGTCCCTATAGCAGTGGTAAAATCATCCATCATTCCCAGTTGGGAGGCATACATGTACAAAAACATATCAAGAACTATTTTGTTTGTTTGTGTATGTAGATTGTGGAAAAATTAAACATACTATTGGTTATCGTTTTTTTTTTCCATATGTCATGATCAATAGTATTTATGCATTGTTCCGTGACCTTTGGATGGACTGCGGATGCATAGACTTTTCAGAGCCAACTTGTTTCATTCCCTGAATGTTCATTTCCACAGATGTATCATCAAAAAGCAGTCGCTGAAGAAATCGTGGCTATCCATTATATTCTCAAGCAGACGAAGAAACCATATACATAACCAGCTTATAAATTCAATGAAATTCAGGTTTTCTCGTCGCATTACATCTGTGGCATGTCAAGTACTACTAGTCAGTGGCGTAGCTAGAGGGTGGTCCTGTTGGGCCTAGGACCACACTAGAATTTCAGCAAACTATTATTAGTATATGTTGGGTAAACTATTTTTAAGTAATCTTTAGAGTTTATTTTACTTGCTTATAAGACTTTAAATGTATTTATCTTACATTTCAATAAATTAATTATATACTTGCACAATGATATGCTATATTTAGTCCTTGTTTTATAGAGGTTCGCTAGGCTTTAGTTTCAATTCATTCATGCACCACAGCAAGGAGCTAGTTTTATTCCTCCTAAAATCAATTAGGATTTATTGAATTTCCTTTTTCATTGGTTCTCTCCTCGTAACAATAAACCAAGATGTTTGTTGACATATCAAATAAAAATATATTGTTAAAAAAATATTGATAGGACCACCCTAGATTAAAATCCTGACTACGCCACTGCTACTAGTGAACTACTATTGGCATGAGGAGGCTAAGATGATGACAGGACATGGATAGGATCCAGCAGACAGGGTGTACTCCTACGGCGAAATCTCCATGTTGCCGTGCTTGTTCTGTCACTGGGACAGGTTCTTGGGCACCAACACCTCTCCATGTCCAACATGATGGCCCGTGGTTCCTCTCCTTGACGTGCTTCACCGCCATGTCCTCCACTCGGCACTTTCCCTGCCAGCCTTTCTCCCAATCCTTCTTCAGGATCGCGTCGCTGACCCAGATCACCTCCGACTCTGAGCCCGACAAGACATGTGATGCAGTAACATACATGATCATCAGTCAGCTTTAATTAGTTAGGGCCTTAAATAACAATGCAATAATAATACTAATACAATATATGTTCGATTTCTGTGTTCTTGCATTAGTTATGTCCTACCTTTTGGTCTTGAACCAGAGATGTTATGAGGTGCTGGAAGATTTCCAGCTCCAATAGCTATCGTTTGCAAGGCTATACTATTTTACAAAAAAAAGTAACTAACTAATCAAATATAGATAATGGCTCACCCTCCAAACACCAATCTTGTACCTCAAATTATAAAACTGGTATTTAATTTTTGGGCTCAAATGGCTCACTTCCCATTGTCATTTTTTAGATTTAATTATGTGCTATAAATCTATACTTAAGGTTGTCGAAGATTTTTCTTCACCCTTTAAAAATTTTGAATACCCAAACCCCGAACCACCCCTGGTTGTGTGAGAGTCAAGAGGCAGAGTATGCACTCGCCATTGTGGCAGCGTCGCAGTACGTAGGGCACAGCCCAGTGAGGCGTGAGGAGATCTGTGCTTCTTGCTCACGCCATGCCATAATAATTAAGACACTAAGATGTGAGGAACAGCTGCAAGACAAATCACTGTGAGAGGTAATGTAAAAAGAATCCTTCAATGGATGAGCAACCAAAGAAAGAGACAAACAGACTAGGAAGGAAGCAGATTGGTCATGGCCCCAAGACAATACGGACTAAAGTCAACAACTCTATAACTAAGTGCACGCACCAATGCTTGCTGACGATTCAACTAAGACCTTCAGCAAAACAGCAGAGATGTTTCCTGATACTTCCTATTCCCAACAAATCTTTATGTGGATGCTTCAAATCGATTGTGAGCTACTACTGTACTAGCAGTCATTGTTTTGAGTTTGCTTGTTATTTCTCTACTTTTGTACCCAACTTACGAGTGTATGGTAACATGCTAGCTAATGATGCCACGAGATGTCGAGATATATATAGTAGCTGACCATGGGAAGAAGGTGGCTAGCTACCGTTCGTGATGACATCAAAACTTGTGATGGATGATATATAGACTTGGTGACCACGGGAAGAGGGCACATCATTTGGTCATGTGTTTCAAGCTGTAGTTGACTATAACCGAGAAATAAGTGAAACTTATATTCTATCTAATTTTACCATGTATATAGTAAAATGCATGAATGTCTTCACAATATCTCAAAATAGGTTTATCAGTCTTGATAATTAAATATACGGCTTGATCAACATTTTCTAAACAAACCGTGTTCATGTTATCAATATTTTTTTTTCTAACAACTACTATTTTTTACCATTGACATGATGTTTGGTTGCCTGTTGGTCCTCGGTTGCCTCATGCACCGCTAGGTTTCTCTTATTTTACTGTGGGCTGTGGGCCCATACTCTGCTTCATCTTGTGAAGCTCTGACCATGCAATGTTTGGCACATGAAGAGAAAGTTTCCTGCAAATAAGGTTTCACATTATATTAGTAGAAATTAAATGCGTGAAGATACAAAGCAGGCTCCTACTATTTTTTTCTACTTTTGATGACTGTACTTTTTTATTTTCTGGCCACAAATGCAAATGGCTGATTTGTTGAGATAACTTCAGAGGCATTTGAGCTATGCATGGTGTGATAGCCATTCTTCTGTATTGTGTGCATGGCAACTCCATATACTAGCTAATATTTTAGTCATATGTTCCCTTGAACTTGCACATATTTCTAATTCACAATGCGACCTCGACATTTCCCTGCTTCGTAGGATGTAGCCCCCCCCTCCTTGCATGGTCGTTGTCCTTTATGCAATATCGAACATTCATTGTTTGCTAGGGCGGTCCAGCCTTAGGTGTGAGTCCTCCATTGGCGTTTGTCATTAGCGCGCCATTTCTACGGTTAAATTCTTCTGCTTAATGCAATGATACACCATTCTATTATGTATTCGAGAAATGACCTTGAGTTATATATTGCGTGTGATTAGGGTCCAGCTACTACTCACTAGCCGGCTGCACATGCATGAGACATATCAACACTTGACACTGGAGGAAGCCACATGTATGGGAAGGCTACTAATTTATCGCACCGCAATCAGACAAGAAAAAAGGGGATTAAAGTGATGTGCCTTTTTATTATTGTCTTGAGTGCACTGCTCGATCATTTTCATCGCTGCATTGTCACATATGTTGATATGTGACCCAGGGTTTTGCTGCCCTCCCTAGATGAATCTGTTATTGATTAACTTGATGCACCCAAACTCAGGTAGTAGCTAGGTTTGTCATGCTCAAATGCCTCCTACTCTCAATGAGTTTCTGCGTAGCTCCATTCTGCTGGACTCAACTGACCCGCTTCTTGCCTTCATGTGCCTAGATATGTGTGTAGCGCTAACATGTATGGCACATACAAGCAAGAGCCAGCCATTTGGCTCTCGCTGCTGGAGGTCCTTCGTGATTCGCGAACACTGAATGAAGGGTGTCGTCCCAGATGGCTCATATTCCTATTTTACCAAGTGCTGTGCTCCAGCTCCCCCGTTACTCTTGGTACATCGTGTAGGGTCAGTTAGCTAGCAGTTCTTAATGAGTCAATATAGGTATGATACTATGAAGGAGTATATATAGCAGGACGAGACTATAGCCAGAAAAGTAGTACACGAACAAGAGACATGCAAAGCGATATAAAGTTGAAGATGTTATCTTAAAAGAACCGGTCAGACTTAGCAGGATGCCCACTAACTTTCTTTTATTCTCTGGCCAAGAAACTGATACCAGTCAGAGTTAATAATATGTGTAATGCCCGCCTATTGGTATATCTGCAGTAGAAACTTTCTCTTATTTTCCTAACCAGCAGCATAAATCTTTTCATGTCCCATATATATATATATATATATATATATATATATATATATATATATATATAGTAATGCTATTAGGAGCTTAAGGCTTCCAATAGTTATAGGAAGCCTTGACCAACTGGTTGCACCCAACCAGCTACCCAATAGCCCAATCGCAACAGCCCATCAGCCACCTTACTGGGCCCTATATATACTAGTCCAAACCTAATCTGCCCCTCTCCCCCACGGTGAAGATGCGACCCGACCATCCCCGGTGGCCGACGGCGCAGTCCCCACCCCCAACGGGCCAACACGCAGCCCCGGCCATCCCTGGCGGGCGACGGCGCTGCCCCTCCCGTCCCTTCCCCCGCAGCACCAGCAACGCATTGGACCTCGCTGGCAAGCCTGTCCGGCTCTGTTCGTCCACCAGAGCGGCCATGGCCGAGGGTGCTTGGCATGGCGGCATCTGGCGGCAGCAGATCGGGCCTCAGGACCATGTGGATGCGGGGCGCCAGTGTCAAGATCACTGCTGTCATGTAGTATTTTTTTCTTCTTTTATTTCATATTGTCTTGCTGTTTTCCACAGATCCATGGGCGGTGGAGGCTGATTCATGGGCGGTGGGACAGCTGCTGTACTCAGCAGGACTGCAGCACAGTGAGCAGCAAGCTGAATTTTTTATTCACGTGATTATTCGGTGAGTAGTAAGCAATCAGGCTGCTGCACGCCGACTAGAGGTCAGATCCGAATTTTTTTTTCTTTTTTCTTTACTTATTTCTAATCTGTATATTCCGGTATGCGTCCCCTTCCATCTCTCCGTCTTTTTGAATTGAAGTACTACTAGATCGCTTCACGCTTGTTTGAACTGAATCAAGATAATAGCCTGTTTGTTAGCTTTTTTTCTTGATTTTGTTCTTTGTTAGCCTCTCGATTTTGTATGAATTCTTTTGATGTGTTTGTATGCATCCAGGTGCAGGCAGTAGCGCAGATAGCAGGCACATGGCTGTGGCCAAAATATTCCCTGCACATGTTTGTATGCACTGTTCTTTAATTATATGCCCTAAAGTGTCTGTGATTTTTGTTTTGTATGCATTTTTCTTCTATTAATTATATGTGGGTCATGTATGCACGGTTCAATTTTTGCTTGCTCATGTGTAACTAGCTTATTTTGGTTTATATGCACTATTTTTCAATGCCATATGCATGGCTGTATGCACTGTTCTTCTGTTAATTATATGCTCTAAAGTGCCTGTGATTTTTGGTTTGTATGCACTGTTCTTCTATTAATTATATGTCAGTCATGTATGCACTGTTCAATTTTGTTTCCATTGCTCGGTCCTCTGTTACTGTGCGCAATTAACTAGCATTTTTGGTTTTGTATGCATGTTTCCACACATTTTTCAACTCTAACATGGTGTGTTTTACGCGATTTGTATGCATGGTGGAAATTGAGAGATAAAAAGTATTTTTTTACAGATTAGGAAAATGGCGCATACATCGAAAACAGCGGCGACCCGGCATCGGCGGCGGCGGGGCGTGCGAGCTATGGTGACGGGCGGCGCGTGGTGTGCCGGCACGGTTTCTTGCGGCATGGACGAAAGCGAGGAATCGCGACGGCGGCGACATGGGCGTGTAGGGCACGCGGCGACAACGGCTTTGTATGCTGTGTGTGATGTGTTTGTATGTTCGTGTGATGTGTATGTATGGTATGATAGATTTGTATGCATGGTACTAGTGAGGCGACAATTGTAAGCATGTGCAATGGATTGCGATTATTTGATCTGTATGCACTGTTCTTCTATTAAATTTTTAATGCTTGTATGCACCTCTACCTTAATTTGTATGCTTCATGTGTAGTAGATTGTGATTATTTAATCTGTATGTATTGTTCTTTTTTATGCTTGTATGCACCTCCACCTTAATTTATATGCTTCATGTGCAATGGATTGTGATTATTTGATCCATATGCATTGTTATTCTATTAATTTTTATGCTGGTATGCACCTCCACCTTAATTTGTATGCTTCATGTGAGTAATGGATTGTGATTATTTGATCTGTATGCACTGTTCTGTTTTATGCTTGTATGCACCTCCACCCTAATTTTGTATGCTTCATGCGCAATGGATTGTAATGTTTGACACATCCTCTGTTTTTTTTTCCGATTCATATGCATGCGCTGTGGGTGTGAAGGGGAGATGATGTCGAAACACGGCGGATGTTGGACGACAACCACGGGCACGGGTAGGGCAAACCGCGAGCTTGGTCGCTTGGGCGGTCCTTGCCCTAAGTGCGGCTTCCTCCCCAACCAGGTGAGTGAATTTATATGCATTCGGACGAGTAAATTTATGCATCTTGATCACTAATTTATATGCAACGTTGACGCCAAAACTTTTATATGCATCCGTATGAGTGAATATATGCATCTCAACCACTAATTTATATACAATGCTGTAACACCCATGTTTTTGCATCATTTTAAAATTCACTAAAAATTTGAACTTTTGAAATAAACTAAAACTTGATTTACTTTCCGCAAAACCAAACCCCTGTTTTCGAAAACCTTGCATAAAAATCCACCATATAGAAATTAGACTCCCTCTTGTTTGTTGCTTGTCGAGCTTATGGTGGCCAAGGTATGTATTCTCGATCTAGACATTAAATTATGGAAGGATATTTATGCATGAGCATGGTTTACATTTTCTCTGGGAATAAATCCGCAAACCCTAGACTCCATGAGTAGGAAAATATGTATTCCACGTATCTCTAAAATTCCTGCAATATATATACACTTGACCCATGTGTAAGCCCTAGGAAATAAAAAATTAAATTAATGAGGGCATGTATACCAATATATGTATGTGTGTGTGTGACCCTCCAAGCAAGGATATATATAAATGCTTAACGATAAATTCTAAGAATATATATGCTTGAATAAATGGATGGAAGATACACACATACAATTACATAGAGGTATACATGAAGGTGGAGAATAAAAAGGGGAAATATAAAACATGTGTGCTACGATGTATTTCTTCCAAGAGAGGGTATATATTTTTAAGTACTCAATAAAGAGTCCCGAGAATATATATTCACTTGCTAAATATAATGGAGAGGAATACACAATAACACATGAGAAATAAAAGGGAAGGAAAATGGAGAAAGAGAAAAAAGAGAAGGAAAAGACAGCTCGTGGGCTCATTTCTCTATCACTCGGCCCAGGCTCCCTCTCCCTCCTTTCCCATTTCCTCACGCGAGCGAGGCCGGCCGGTTAACAGGCGCGGCCCAATCCCGAGCCCGGCTCGGCGAGCCCGGAGCCAAGCCAACCCGTCCTCTTCCACGCTCGAAGACGGGAAGCGGGCCGACAGCGTCGTCGTCTTCCTCCCGGCGCCGCGGACACGCGGCCGGCCCCCCTGCTTCCCCCCCCCGTGCGAGTTACAACTGCTGGAGGAGACGCGCCGCGATCACGTCCACCTCGGAAGCCAGCCCACGGCCACCCACTCCCATCCATGAGCACAGCGGCCGGCGTCTATGCCAACAAAGAACGCCCGGCGCTTGAAGCCCGTTCCGCCGGAGGGTGACGAAGACCGGAGCTACGACGGAGTTATTTATCTCGACGAACCCACCGGATAGGGCCCACGGCGCTAGCGAAGCGTCAACGCCAACAGCGGCGCCGAACGCGTGCTCCGCGACGCCCGCCGCCATCGTGGCGGCATCAAGCGGTCGCCGGCGCATCGCCACCGGCGTTCACCGGCGGCCGAGCGGGCGACGATTAGCGGACAAGGCCGCACCTTCCGGCGTGGACACGACGCCGCTACGCCGCCGGGAACAGGCCGGGTTCCCGGCGCACCATGGAGGCCTTCAAGCCCCACGCGACGCTCGGCGCCGCTCGGCGCCCGATCGTACGCCCGGCAATGTGACACCACGGCCACCGCCACGCAGGCGAGCATGAGGAACACGCGGTCACGGCGCCGTCTCGCCACCGGATCCCTGCTCCATGGTCACCGCGCACAGAGGGCTGCCGGAAAATATCGCCGCACCGGACCTCCGGCGGCTAGGCTATAAATTTTCCACCACCGGTGCCCATCGACTTCGCCCTCCTCCTCAACAAGCTCCGGCCCGCTGCCGGACGCGGCGAGGCTCTCCTCAGGCTCACTCCCTCCCCTCTCCAGCTCGAGAAATCCGAACTTCCCCCAAATCCAAGTCCGCGCCGCCGTCGGGTCCCTCCACCACCTCCTTCCCCGATGCGCCGTGGTAAAATTAGAGCGAGGTTAGTCAATTGGAAGCTCCTCTATTCGATTCGCAAAATAAAAGCGCCTGTTTCCTCCCTCGTATTGCCACGCCGCCGAAGCGCCGCCGTCGAAAGCCGCCTACGCCGCCGCCGCGGGAGACGGACCTCCGACGCCGCTCCACCTGCTGTCGGGTCGAGGGGCAGGGCGGGAACCCTAAGCACCGGGACGGCGAGCCATGGGCCAACGCCGGCCGACTCGGCGAGTCCGGCGAGGCCGCCGCCGTGGCGTTTCGGTCAACGGAAGACGCCAACTCCGCCGGCCGCCACCGTTGGCGTCGTCGCCACGCCGCGTTCCCTCCCCTCCGCTGCTATGCGGGCCCGGGTGAAACGGAACGGCCACGCCGATTACGCCCCTCCTGCCCACGTGGCCATGGCCCCACGCCCCACGTGGCGCTCACGTGGAGGCCCGCAGTGGCGTCCCTGGGACCCACGTGCCACGCCACGCACATGGAGAACGATGCAGGTACACACGCGGGTAATTGCTAGGGTACACACGAGATAGTGTACACGAGAGGTAGAAAACCTATTTCCCATATCAGAAAAAATTCCCGTAAAATTTGTAAATTCGTTATTCGATTTATGGAATTTTATCATGTAATTAGATTCAAATTAATTACATGATAAAATTATATTATAATATTACCCTAATTAATAAATTAGGGATTAATATTGTAAAATCCATAACTCATGCATTTTTAACTCCGTTTTCGCGTGAAACGACTTCCATAATTTATCTAAATTCTAGATCTATACAACTAACCTATTACCACCATGAGGCTCTATGCTTGTTTTGTGTGCTATAGTTCAAGCTAGGTTTTTATCGTCCGACGCGAGGTAGTTTCGACAATCGGATTAGAGGTTTCTCCCGAAGTACGTTAGAGACGTTCGACGCCAGTCCGATCAGTAAGAACATCCCCGGCAAGTCCTTACCCCCCTTAATCATGACCTTAATATGATGATGAAATATGATATAATATGACTAAGTAAGATCGATGTAACCTGAGTTATAAAGTGAACCCTCCAACAAAAAGGTGAGTGGTGATTGTCTACATGGAGGTGGACTAATCACAATCGGGGATGAATCCCGCGGAGAGATGCTCGCCTCCCTAAGGACCGGTTCATAGACCTTCTACCTAGTGCGATATTTCGCACGCCACCACACGCGTTTATGGGATTCGCTTGATTCCACACCCCGTTGGGTTGAGGTATAATTGGAGCCAAGGTGGCCGGAGCAGGCAAACGATCGATTAGGAGCGCACATGGGGAGAGTGGCCCCATGGTCCCCTTGGCGTGATGCCGAAAGTGGTCTTCCACGGAAGTGTTTGGGCGCGGTGGCGCAAATCTTAGAGGCACATATTGATGATTTGAGATTGAGAGTGGTGTTGACAGTATAGGTTGGGTAATTAGGTATTACCTGTAAAGCCGCGGGTGATTTGGTATCACCATATTGTCTAGGGTGATGCGTCATCCTTGTGGTGGCGTGTTGTCCTTCCAATCCCTGAGAAGTCGTGGTGAAGATTATACCAATATACCTAGAGTAGCACTCAAGCGGTACGGATCTCGTTAGGCTGTTGGAACCAAAACCGGATGGGAAAGACTGTGCCTATCGTGTGGGGAAATTTGTACAACCTCTGCAGAGTTAATTAAATCTATTCGAATAGCCACGTCCTTGGAATGGGCGAATGCTAGGAAAGAACATCTATGATTAGATATAACTAACCTTTTGTGATATGTGAAGGTGATGGTAAGATGAGATAACCCCGGAACTAGTGAGAGCAGTTTTAGAGACTCTT
Organism: Hyparrhenia diplandra; assembly: GCA_015847255.1. Taxonomy (NCBI): domain Eukaryota; kingdom Viridiplantae; phylum Streptophyta; class Magnoliopsida; order Poales; family Poaceae; genus Hyparrhenia; species Hyparrhenia diplandra. The sequence continues at coordinate 7,516 of JADLZK010010699.1, read as the reverse complement.
TAGGGCCCAAACCCTAAAATTTACCAAACCACCCTGGTTTGGACTTGCTGAGGCTACGTTTGTACTCACCCCTCTGTTTTTACAGATATCGGCACATCAAAGGTAAGATCGTTGTCAAGGTAAACGATCAGCGTTAAATCAGGAGTCCGAGGGCGTTTGCTTAAGAAGAAGATGTAGTTGCCTAGGGTTTCCGTCCGTGCTCAAGATGCCTGTGGGAGTATGAGGCAATAGTCATAGTTAATCCACTCGCTTTCGGTTGGCTAACTCGATAAAATATTCGCCATCGTAAGACTTTCTAATCCTATTTTATTAAAGCTCGGTTTCTATTATATCTGCATGCCATTATCTAACACTAATGACCGTATTTGTGCGTGATCCTGGCGCAAATACGAGAGGTTAACGACCCATTAAAAGTGGGGCGTGACAAATGCTGACGCCAAAACGTTTATATGCATCTAGACGAGTGAATATATGCATCTCAACCACTAGCTTCTAGGTAATATTGATGCCAAAACATCTATATGCACCAGGACGAGTGAATATATGCATCCAATGAGCCCTTATGTGGTATGATTCAAAATTTGGAGAAGATGAGAGCACCTATCATGTTTCTATGCACTCGCACACAAGTTTATATGCACAGACAGGACGCATAAACTCTTTATCCTCGTGCACAAATTTTGAATTTCAAAATTTTTGGAAAAAATATTCAAAGTGGAGCTTGAATTGTGCACAAAATTATCAGGAGTTTAGTGGTGAAAACCGTTTTTGAATCCGATGCTTCATTGAGGAATTATCGTGAAAAAAACGGAAGTAATTCGAGTGGGTGTGTGCATGTCAGCATGTGTCAGCGTATGTTAGCCTGTGTCAGGTGGAACAGTTAGCTCGCGGGGAGGTTTGTATGCGTCGACAGAACTGGTTCAAATTCACTCAAACCACTGCTTCGTATGCATCGTCGCAACAAAAAAGTTCATACGCATTTCCGACCTGGATTATATGCATCCAGTCTGGTTGGCTGGGTGGGCTGGTTGGGCCCGCGGGGACCACCCACGTGCGCGCACCTCCTAGCCTGGTGCGGGACGGACCAGGAAGCTGGCTGCAGGCTTCCAATACCTATTGAAAGCCTTAGAAGCTTCCAATAGCATCACCCTATATATATATATATATATATATATATATATATTTGAAACTAATCAGGAAGGAGAGTCACCGGCCGATTATATTAAACAAGACTCCCAGATTGGGAAGTACAACGAAACAACACCAAAAAGAAAAGTAAAAATCAACTATACTCACCCAGCTGGATTGGGACATCAACGCTGGTTACCACTCAATGGCGGTCGGATTGGGACCTCAATACGGCCAAGTCTCTATACAAACACCGCGGCAAAGAAGATGAAACAACCGCAACAACCACCCACAAACCGCACACATGCAGTCGTCGAAAACCACTGACGGAATCCAGCGCCGAAGATAAGGAAAGGGGCAGACACCACCACAAAGAAGAAGGCCACCGCCCGTGCAGGACCCTTCCCTGCAGCCGCTGCAACATTATCTTCCACATTATCCTCACTGTCGTTTACAAATTAAACCATTTTCCGTTTTTCAAAGAGTAATCTTCAAGCCTAACATGTGGATTAGAACATAGACGGCAGCATCACCCATTCATTTGACATCATGTGCAGCCTTGGTCTGGGTTTTTGTCCAAAGGAAGCCATTTTTTTACACAGTTTTAGCCTGATAATTCTAGCTCAGATGATCACCACAGTAGGGTGCTAGCCGAGCTCCAATCTAGCAGCTTGATGATTCATTTAGAAGTACTCCCTATGTCCCTTAATGTGGGTCATTTTGGACTGGAAACAGTGTCCCTTAATGTGTCGTTTTGGTATTGTGGGCATAGGTATAGGTCTAGTTCTCGGCGCCCCAGCAGCCTTTATGCAGTCAGCTTTGCCGGCGAGTGTTTATTTTTTAATTAAAAAAGAAATGCACTGCATGCTCCCATGCTTTCAATTCAAGATGGAGCATTAAATGACCAGCCCATTGTACTGCATCGAGTGAACGTGCTTCGTAGGGGTGTCTAGCTTCCTTGTTTCCTGTGCCCGAACGTAGACCAACACACAATAAGGACGGAGGAAGTAAATGCAATATAAAAGTATGATTCAACAGATGATTTCAGAGTGACATCATGTGTACAGGATCGGAGTTTCCAGATACTTCTGATCCTAACCTCCACATAATTGCTCTGCGCTTACCTATCCCCCAAATAGGTGGTGGCCTCAACACATAGACAAAGCCCTTTATTAATGAATACCTCTGCTAGGAGATTATTGTTGTTCCCAGAGTCTATTTTGAATCTGTAGTAACTAATTGGATGTTCGTAGCTTAAGCTGCTATTGCTCTATCTTCGCTATGGAGCGACGAAGCAGTCTGAATTGGTCGTTGCACATTCTTTTCCAGACCTAGATATCTCCAAAATATTGTGGCGGCTGCAACTAGCCTTCAAGTGAGTCCAGTTCACAGAAGTGCTTTTGTATACAGACTTCCAACAGCTTGATTATTTTCCTACAGCTTAGCTCATCGTCACATGTAGTGACATTGTTCCAGATGCCTCCTACTCTCAACCCACATGTACATTCGAGTTTGTCCCAAACTTATACTCTCTCTCTCTCTCTATGTGTGTGTATTCTTTTGGGCTGGTTTTGAGCTACTCAGACACAAGTAGAGGTACTGATGCGATATATATAAGAAGAGGTGACATGAAGCTGAGACTACCAATAAACTCCTTGTTGTTCATGATTTGACACATTAGGTGGTGCTCTTTTATGCAATTTATTTGCTCCCCCATTAATGGATATCGATGCACAACACCTACAGGATCCAGTACTAAAAACAGTTTCAACATTCAGGATACAATGGCCACGACATACTCATGCCTTGAAATGGTAGAGTTTTTGACAGTGGATATGTATGATAGTACCGCAGGTCTGCAGTGCGGCATGTTGAACCCACACACACACATGATGGTGTCCATAAGTTTTTTGAACAAGAATACTAGGTTATATGTTACGTTGTCCATACCTAATTTATGCACCCAAATCACAGGGATGAAGAACAAATTCGAACTCTGTATATATCGCATTGTATTGCTTGTTTGAGCGAACCTTGGTGATTTCGAACAAGACAGATGAATTTTTCTACCCTGCTTCTCTCTCTAATTCTTACATGTGGGACCCATGTTCCATGATCTCAGTCCAGGTAGTGCGTTACAATCACCACGTACTGTGCTCGTACTCCTTAATATCCATTCTGTTGTGGCTGCTCTCTTCCTGGGTCGTGACCAAACATGAATGTGATGTAACCGTGATGGAACATCGAGCACCATTATAAATTATCCCATTTACTATGTCTAGCCAGGCTTAGTGGTATTTTTTCAATGTTCTGGAACAGTACCCAACAAGGAACCTTCTTCCACAACACCAAAGGCTAGCTCCAAGGCTGGTCACGAACTAATCTGAAAACAACACGGCGACACGTAGAAACACCCATCCGAGATCTCACTGATGTAGTGGTGTGACATATATCCTGTCGTAGCAGGGGTCCTGTTAGTTTCTTGATCGTTGGCTCCTTCCAGGATTGGACACTACAAGGCTGAAGCACATGGAACATATAGATGGGTGGCCTAGGGTCGATCAGCATGCATGCGAAGGATTTTCAGGAGATAAGGAAAACAAGCAATACAAGGTCGTCTTGACCCGTTTAACGCCCAGATACTACAGCATGCTTCTGCAGATTTGCTATATGCACATGAGTCTAGTTCTGCACTCCAGATTTTTTTTAAGCAACTTCAAGCACTGCTTGTGATCTTGGACCAGATACCTCCTAATCCTAAAGCGCGCTGTATGTCTGTGAGTCCTCCGTCCATCTCTCCACATGCATGTTATCAGTTTCCCAATTAACCATTCATTTCCCCATCCTTTCTCTGTCTACAGTGATGACTTAGCTTAATGAGTTTTTCATTGGTTTTGAGCGGCTAATAGTCTTTCCAAAATAAAGGCTGGGAAGAGATTTCCTTTTAGATATTAGAAGAGAATGTAGAAAGATAACTGCCAATAAGAGATGATGAGTCATTTTCACCCTTAATAATACTCCCTCCGTTCCAAATTATAGTTCACCTTGTCTTTTTCTTGTTACATTGTTTTTGCTATGCTTTTAGTTATACACTATGTCTATATGTATAACAAAAGAAATGCATCTAGAAAAACCAAAACGACCTATAATTTGAAACGGAGGAAGTAGGAGCTTGGTCATAGGTCGGGTGCACTACTACCCACAGATGCATTAAGGTCACTACAAGTACTGCACAATAAAAAATTGGGAAATTGATTGTTGGGAAGCAGAGATATTTGCTGCCCGTAGCATTTGCACTCATGGCGTCATAATTACTAAATTTTGAATCACATAGCTGATAACTGTAGTCGATGGTTCCCCAGAGCCACAAACAACGATCCTGCAGCATGATGTGTGCATCACAGAAGAATGATTGGACCAAGATTTGATACACGACTACATATGAGTTTCCGGATACTTCCTACCCCCCAACTATTGTAGTTATGCATATATGCTTCGGTGGAGTCCTGAGCTACTAGTGGTAGTTCCTCATTGCTGTCGTTGTGCCTTTGACTTGACCTATGCGCGTAGTAGTTCCTCGTTGCTGGTGCTGTGCTTGTGTCCTAACCTACGTATGGAGCGGTTTGGGGTTATATATGCTTGTGCTAGCTAGGCACCATGTTACTTATTTATACAAGGTCTATATCAGGTTATTTATAACAAGGTGTATATCAGGGAAGCTTGATGGGCACCATGTTCCTATCTCTGATTAAAGTAGAAGAGATAGCACACTATACTCAGGTTATTTATAACCAGGTGTATATCAGGGAAGCTTGATGGGCACCATGTTCTCTGCATTGCATTATCCTTAGCACATGATAGGTCCTATCTTATAGTACATATGGTATCATTGTGTGAGACAGTGAGCATCCATGTTACTTATTTATTGTACCATACAGGCATACAAATATCATTTTGTCCCTGCTGCCCAAATGAAGTTAGATTTGATATGAAAAAAAGACAATTTTAGTAACCGATGGTAATCTAGCTGTCAGATTATTAATTAGAGACTCCAAATCATCCAAACTTATTAGTGTCACGACAGCATGACTTCACCAGCGCTAGACACCAGTAGTGGTGGAGCGCAGGATTTCATGATTCTACATTTCAAGATAAGTGTGTGTCATGGACCTTGGATCCATGACGATAGTGTCTTCTCCGGTGAGGTTATACCCCTCTACCGCAGGCTTAGTTCTAGGGTAGCAGCCCTAGGCGCTTGAGAGACATTGGGAGAGAGAAGATTAGAGATAACTGATTCTTGCTTAATATCAAAGTGCCGACATAATAGGTTTTATGGCCCTTGGCCCAACCGAATGGAGGAGGTTCTCCTTAATTCTAGGAATTGCTATTACATGGTATGCTTTTCCTATTCGAGTACTAGTTCCTAATCCGTCACGTAGTCCGCTCCATCTTGCAGTGCGGCCCACGTGCAGAGTAGTCCCGGTGGGCCATCGTGATCATGGATAGGGCCCACTATGCTAGTGGGGCCAGTAATGACCTATGAACAGTCAGTCGGTAAAGAGTTTATGCGAACCATCCATCGGTAATTTGAGATTTGACTACTGAGCGTCCATCGGTGAATACGTACGTAGTCATGGGTCCATCGGTGAATCCATGTTTGGAGTCCAAGAGTCCGTCGGTGTATCGATGGTGGAGAGTCTCCTCCTGCCTCGCAAGCTAATATTACCGGCCCAGTACAATAGGCCCAAGAGATAGAGATAGATCGTTTTTTTAAAATTGTTGACATGTGCAGTATAAAATAAATTCCAAAAAGATAGCTTCTGAAAAATTGACAAGTTAATGACAATAATTACCTATTTACTAGTTTTTTTTTAGCGCGAGGCGCGAAGCGCGATCGGCTGCAGCGTCCGAGCACCGTCCGATCGCGCCTGGTTTTGACGGCGGTCCGATGGCGTGGGAGAAAAAAAACGTGGACGACGGTGGGGCCCACACAAACCCACTGTTCAAATTTTTTGGGACCCGAGCCGCGCCCCCTCTCTCCTCTCTCCTCTCCCGCTCGTCTCTCCTCTCTCTGCTCTCCGAACGGGCGAATCGGCGATTAAGTGACGGCGTAGATCCGCTTAGCTCGTCGCCTCCCTCTCCGGCTTCGCCGCCATTGTCGACACCTTGTCGCCGTTGCGCCACTCCCGGCGCTGCGCGCCGATCGGACGCCCGCCGTGGCTAACAACCGCGGGCGACGTCTTCCATCGGACGCCGCACCGGGCGCTTTCCTTCGCCGCCATAAAGCCGCGCGGCGCCCTCCTCGACGGATCGGTACCTTCGCCGCGTTGCGCGGCCCACCTCCGATTGCTGCGATCCCTCTCGGCTCCACCTGCTGCGCATCCCTCTCATCCGTCCGACGATCGCAGCGCGTTCCCGCCGACCGCGACCGCCACCGCCCGGCTTGGCACATTCCTCACTAAGGTAAGCTCCACCCTCACCTGCGCGCGAAAGTCCCCAAATCCGGTGGCCGTATGACATTCCGCATCCCTGCGCGGCGACGACAAGTGCATTCCTGGCAGCGCAAGTGCGGGTGGTGCAGTGAAGCACTTGGGGACGGTGGAGCGCAGAAGTGGTGGATCTATCGCAAATCGAACCAACCATCCGGATTTGGGGAGAAATCGGCCGTTGGTACCTTGCATTCCGCTTGCTAATCCTGTTGCTATTTGGATGTTTTCGGTTTGTCTGCATTTCTAATCCCAATTTCTGGATGTACTAGAATCCATTGGTTGGCATCACGCATCGTTAAATCAAGCGTCGACACATCAACGGCAGCTCCAGCCCCCTGTGAGTTATTCAGTTGTGCCCCATTCACGCTAGGAGCCTAGGACCTGAACCTGCTAGGAGCGTTTCTAGGTCCATGCTGATTTGTGACAGAGCATATAGGGTTTCTATGCCCCGAGATTTAGATGTACTATTGGAATTGGTTGACATTTTGCTTGCTTGCATGTGTGCGATTCAGGGGTTGGCTGCTGCTATTTGATCAGACTAGTAGTATCTTGTGTCCAAACAGTCAGTCAAACCTAGTTTCAGCTACTAGTTTCGAGAGAGTAGAATATCACCCGATCTGCTTTTGGTTCATGAATCAAATGCTTTGTCCTCGCTCCACCGGATGTTTGATTTTGATCATGAGGTAATGTGGGTGGCATATTTCAGTTTTTTCGACAATGTGACCTCGATTAATGGTGCTGTATTGCATCCCCGCTTGATTGACAAATTAGTGGTGACCTGATTAATGGTGTTTTCTCGACATGAGCGATAGGGTTCTCAAACCGGATTCTTTGAAGAAGAAGCCAAATAGCATACCCCAATGCATATTTCACACTCCCCTAGTGTTGTTAGTTGACAA